>PVHT021183693.1:38148693-38190179 GCA_004024745.2 Catagonus wagneri | reverse complement strand
AACAAACAAAAGTCCAGGACCAGATGGTTTCACAGGTGAATTCTATCAAACATTTAGAGAAGAGCTAACACCTATCCTTCTGAAACTCTTCCAAAAAATTGCAGAAGAGGGGACACTCCCAAACTCATTCTATGAGGCAACCATCACCCTGATACCAAAACCAGACAAAGATACCACAAAAAAAGAAAATTACAGGCCAGTCTCACTGATGAACATAGATGCAAATATTCTCAGCAAAATACTGGCCAACCGAATCCAACAATACATTAAAAGGATTGTACACCACGATCAAGTGGGATTTATCCCTGGGATGCAAGGATTCTTCAATATCCGCAAATCAATCAGTGTGATACACCACATTAACAAACTGAAGAATAAAAACCATATGATCCTCTCCATAGATGCAGAAAAAGCCTTTGACAAAATCCAACACCCATTTCTGATAAAAACCCTTCAGAAAGTGGGCATAGAGGGAACCTACCTCAACATAATCAAGGGCATCTATGACAAACCCAGAGCTCACATCATTCTCAATGGTGAAAAGCTGAAAGAATCCCTGTTGAGATCAGGAACAAGACAGGGATGTCCACTCTCGCCACTACTATTCAACATAGTTCTGGAAGTCCTAGCTACAGCAATCAGAGAAGAAAAAGAAATAAAAGGAATCCTAATTGGGAAAGAAGAAGTAAAACTATCACTTTTTGCAGACGACGTGATACTATATTATCTAATTAATCCTTATAGTCCTCAAAAATAAAGTACATTATTCCCACATTACAGACACCAAGGTTTTAAAAAATCGAGAAACTAGATCCACATTCCACAGTCACTGTGTGTTAAGGAGTGGGTCTTATGACACCAAGCCACTGCTTTGCCATAGCACCACACTGTCTCACACAATTTGGACTTTTTTGTTTGATTATTTGTTTGTTTCTCTTCCCTTAAGGTATACATTAGCCCTGAGTTGGATGAAATCAATACTTCTCATCAGTGTATTCCTCCTTGCCACAACTTATCTGGCATATGAGTTATAATGGTTGAGTAGATATGTAGTCTTTCCTATTTTTGTATTGCAATCAGGATAAATTAATCTCGTGAGCTATGGATGTCTAGAAAGTCTTAATGCTCAGGACCTTGTAAGGAGCCAATCTGACTAAAATTTTTAAAGTGTCAAATAAAAGGTTTGATAGTAAAGTATTTTCTTATCAGAGAGGATAAACCCAGCAAAGGGCTGAGGCTTTTGACAAAATATCTTGGAATCTATCCTGTCATTCTGAAGTCAATTCCTAATTTTAGGAAAAATAATATTGCAATCTGTACTTCCAGAATTCATTATGGACCCAGGGTTGTGACTTTCTGTTCATATTTTCTCTGAGGTTATTTATGCCAGACCCTTATGACCATGTCCTTGCAGGTGCTGAAAAACTATGCTGCTATTTCATTACGCACGAAAATTTCTTCTACCACCTTTTAGAAATGTAATTGTGAGTTTTCAATATAAGGAAGTTTTCTGGGGAGCCTCAATTATTTGGGATTAATTTTTTTTTGCATATATTGATGTCAGATCACAAAATTATTGAAACACTGAACTGCAGTGATTACTCTTTGACAGAGGCAAAAAGAGGTAGCCTGGATGTGGCCATCATCTAGAGGAATATGTACAAATGGGCTCTCCATGACCACAGCCTGTTGGGGTTCTATGAGTGTGAGAAGGTCCTGAGGATTCTCTTAGTTTTGTACCTTTTGAGAGATGCTCAAGCATGTTCAGGGGTCTCTGTCAAAACAGAACATCACATTTTTACTCAAGATTAACAGTTACAGGAGTTCTCACTATGACACAGTGGGTTAATGATCTGCCTTTTCTCTGTGGCATTGCCAGTTTTATCCCTGGCCTGGTACAGTGGGTTAAGGATCCGTGGCTCTGATTTGATCCCTGGCCTGGGAACTTCCATATTCTGTGGATGTGGCCAAAAGAGGAATAAAAAAGATTAATAGTTATAGCGGAGCAAGTGAGAATCTTGAGGGGCTGGTGTTTTTCATTTTGAAGTCTAAAAAGAGCTAAAAGTTTCTCGCTGCTTTGTGTCTGGTCCTGTTAAGAGTTCTTACAAATAATACCAATCTAAAGAAGGGTAGAAAATCAGGAAATATTTTTAATCTATAAACTGCATTACATCAGGCCCTTTACAAATATTATTGAATTTATTTTAGGTGGTAGATATTACCCTTCTATTTTACATATTGAAAAACTGAAACTCCAGAAGATTAAATGTCACAGAGGTAGGAAGTGTCAGGGCCATGCATTCAAGTCTAGGTATGACTCCCAAATGGTCCATAATGGTACTGTCCACCATGGTAGCTCTACTAGCCATTGTGGCTCTTTTACTTAAAATTTGAATGAAATATAATTAAATATTCAATTCTATAGTCAAACTAGCCTTAAATATAATTAAATATTCAATTTCTTAGTCAAACATTTCAAATGCTCATTGACTCTATGGGACTATTAACTACTGTATTAGGCAGGGCAAATATACAATATTTCTATCATCAAAGAAAGTTTTATTGGACAGTGCCTGTCTATAACTAAGTTTAGAATTTTCCTTGGCGTAAGTATTCATGAAAAAAATGGTAATAAAACTTCTACTTTAATGGAAAATGGTGGGGGTAAAGAGAAAGATAGAATATGAGATTTTACATTTTGAAGCCTTTATATACCTGAAAGAGCTTTAATGAGGAGAGTAATTTAATTGTAGATATGTTTCTCTAGTATAAAATAAACTAGTTGTAGTAATAATATCTGATTGTCTAATACTTCTTAGTGGTATGTACTATTCTAAATTTGTTTCACATATGAACTCGTTTAATTCTCACAACAATCCTATGAAGTAGATGCCATTATTATCTGCATTTTATGGATGATGAAACTGAGGCACAGTGAGGTTAAGCAGTTTTCTAAGGTTATTAAATAAAGAAAAGTAGAACCAGGATTGCAACCATAGCCTGCCTTCAGATACTAAGTGTCTAATCATTATTCTAGACAAGAATATTTTATAGCCTTACTTAAGAGAGAGTTATAAGTTGCCAATTAGAAATGAAGGCACAAATTGACAGAACACTGCAAACCAGCTATGATGGAAAAAATAAAAATCATTAAAAAAAAAACATGAAGGCACAAAAGCAGTACGTTGTTTTTTGTTTTTGTTTTTTTTAAAGAACAGCCTGAAAACCGAGCAATACTTCCTTATGTGTGCTCTATGTATATGTATGTATATACTAAAACACATATCACACATGTATAAAATACATATTATATACACACACACAAATTTCTACCTTTATGAAGCCAATATGTCATATGTAGTGTTGTTAATGGCGTTAAATGAAGTGGAAAGGAGAGGCTATTATAATTGAAGAATAACAAATACTATATAATTAACTCCTGGTAAAATTTATTTTCTTTACCCATTTCAACAAGAGAAATACTAATTAAGAGCAAACACCAAATAGGTTAACCTTAATATTTTTGTAAACTTTCAAGTTTTCAAAGTAGATTTAAAAGATCTTCACATGTTTTAGGAAAATTCTGAAATGAAAGCTTCAGATTTGACTTGTAGTACATAAATCAAATTCCTTGTATCCCCATCTGTGTATAATTTGTACACTTAAAATCTAAATTATTTCACAATCTGTGTATTCAGTGCATTCCCCAATGGTGTTTTTTTATCTCCCATTTCAGTTAACTTCACAGAAGACAATAGTGGTTCAGAACAAAGACTGTGTTCATGTTAGGGCCCTTACCATTTCATACATTGAGTGCCTCTATTGATATCTTTACTGGTTGGATGTTTTAGTCTTGTGGATCATAGCTTGTGTTTTAGTGAATACAGAAGTTACTTAGAAGGTACTGGCACTTAATTTTTAAATTAAGAATAATAATATGGAAAACTAAATTAAATTTTCATCATTAAATAAATCCTTTAGTTCTCAAATGGAATCAATTTAAAGCACCGCTTATTGTGTAACTTTTTAGCTAATGAGTGGCTTTAAAAGGCTTTGGGAAACTTATAGCTTTAAAAAATGGATGTGTAACTAATATTTTCAGTTTAGTTTGGTGTGGCTTTCTAAATTAAGATATTATCCATGAAAATAACAATCTCATTTTTTTTAATGGTAGCTAAGAGTCAACAAATTGGCATGTGATGTCAGAACACATTGCTATGATGACCATATCTGAAAATTCTCTTTGTCTTTGTGATGGTTACAGTCTTACCTGTCTACCCCATCAGGATGCTCACTATAAGTACATATTTTTAAACCAACTGAAAATTCTTCAATACAGAGTAATATGAAATAGAGAATATTTGTCTCATAATTATTCAGACCAATATCCATTTTTCCTGCAGAACATAAAGTGAAATGCACTGAATATTACATATAGAAATGTGGTGATTTGATTTTTTTTTCCCCTGTTGAGCCATAATTTCAAAGTTGGAAAAGACTTAGAGGTACCTACCCCATTGCTCTCAGTTTTGGTGGACTAACCCAATACCACATAGAGCCTTGAACCTTAGCTTTCTTTCTCTCTTTCCAGAAGCCATCAACTAGCCAACCCTTAACACATTTTGTTTACTTTTTGAACTGATCTTGCCACACTAAATCTCAATTTAATAACAATTTTGAAAATAAAATTTATTGGAGTATATAGGGGATCTACAATGTTGTGTTAGTTTCAGCTGTACGCAAAGTGATACATATATACATTCTTTTCAGATTCTGGCCCAGTATAGGCTACCACAGAATATTGAATAAATTTCTCCAAGCTGTATAGCAGGTCCTTGTTAACATCAATTTAATCAACATTTAAACCATTTGAGAAATAGATTATCTTGCTTTGCTTGGCAACTGCAATCAAAAATGTACTAAGTCTCTTGTGTATATCATCCATGTAGTATTATGAATATATGGAACCACAAAATTAGAAGGGACCTTTGAGATCTAGTTTGATCTCCTTTGGTTTCAGATGGAGAAAATGAGATGTTAAGAGACTGGTTCAAGCCACCCAACTAGTCAGCATCAGGTTTGTGTCCCTATTTTAGATGGCCTGACTTCAAGTCTAGTTCTCTTATTACTATATTATTTTCAGTGCAGTGAACATTTCTGAGGGGATAGTCAGGTGTTCAAACAAGAATCCAAACATTGCCAAGGCCTTGTGACTTTCATTCTTGTTGCCTTGTTGGTGACTGGGACGATGACAAAGCATAAGTATTTGCCAAAGGATCCTGTATAAGCTCAGGTGGGAATAAACTTTGATATGCAGATGACAGGGGTTTCGTGTGAACATGAAAACAAAGTTTTTCCGTTAAAGATTTTTAAAATCAGTTATAAAATATATAGAGTCAGGCAAACCATTTAAGAAAGTGGCATTCTCTATGATGTCTCATTTCTTTGAGAATATGCATTGGAATTGAAACTTTGGTAGTGTCTGAAGAATAAAGGCAAAAGGAAAGAGGGCTACTTGTTGACAATAACCTGCAGACAAGTGAAAACCTGGGCTATGTCCTAAGAGTTTTAGGTAATCCAGATTCATAATTTGATTTGAGAAAGCTACTCTAGGCTACTGTGTAATTATAGAAGCATTCACTCGGCTGGCTTCTGTTGGCTTCATCACGTTCCACTTCATTGCCCTTTATGCTAAAGCCCCTGTTGATGAGAGGGCGGAAACAGTAAGTACAAATAAAGCAATTAGCAGGTGGGGAATGCTACCACTGTTTAAGGATAACATCCAATCTTTATTGGTACTTATTAAGTAGAAGTCTAGAGCTTAGAGACAAAGGGAAATATTGCAAACCACAAAAATGAGAAGGAGTGTGGGAACAAAAAGTGAATAAGAGAAAAATTAGACCAGTGTATCAGTTTTATATTCCACAAATCTAATCAGAAAGGCTTGTTTTAAAAATATCAGACCTTCAGTTTATTTATAATGAAGTGAGTTACAGTCTCATATGAAATTCACCTTCTTTAAAATTTTCTTGCTTCTTTTTTAAATTGAAGTATAGTTGATTTACAATGTTGTGTTAATTTCTGCTGTACAACAGAGTGATTCAGTTATACCTATATATACACTCTTTTTAAATATTCTTTTCCATTATGATTTATCATAGGACATTGAATATAGTTCTCCGTGCTATAAAGTAGGGTCTTGTTGTTTATCCCCTCCATGTATAATAGCTTACATATGCTAACCCCAACCTCCTACTCTTGCCCTTTTTTTTTTTTTTTTACTATGTGGATTAACTTGAAATGTGTTTTTAGCAGTTACAGTGTTCAAATGAGGGGAGGGTTTTGAGTTTGGATTGTAGTTAAACCCTCCAGCAGGGGGAGTTAGGATAATTAGTAAACCTCTTCAACAGGGTCCTGACATCCAGAGCATAGAATCACCAACGTTATTCGCAGAATTGAAAATGCCCCCTGTAGACAAGGAATATAGTGGGCAAAAGGAGGAAAGCAAGAGGATTTCAAATGTTCTTGAAATCCTAGTACAGGATATGGAAGGTGGACAAGAAAATAGGGTACAGGTTTTCTACTTCCCTCCATTTGTGGAATAATCCATGCACTCTGGTTTTCTGTTTAATTGTCTGAATATGAGGATAATGAAAATCTCTCCATCCAGAAAGCTATAATTCTCATTTCTCCATGAATAGCATTGCTCTTCTTGCTCCAGCCTTATTTTATGTGTCTCCGTAGTAGGGTGGAGTATAAATAATTGTTGTTCATCTCCGAGCAGTACCAAGAAGATGTCCTCTGCATTTGATTTTGGACATCGGAAAGATTCATGCATCCTCTAAAGACTAAGGATCTTGGTATTTTAGAAACATGGGAAATGGTAGTGCTTTTGGTCCTTGAATGTCTTACCCATTAAAGCTCTGCTGGCAATTTCAGCTACCTATGCAGGACATAGCTTTCTATTTAAATAGCAGATTTCCAACTATTCAGTTTGAAAGAAAAGTATGGAAATCTGCAGAAAAATCAGTATGCTCTTCCTTTGCCTTAGTGATGGAAGCGTACTGTGGACAGAAATATGTGCAGCAATTCAGAAAGACAAAATTGCTTGTTTAATAAGGCAGCTTTTGATATTGCCAAGTTAAATCTTTATCCTCATCCCAGGACAACTATAGTTTCCTTAAGGGCATATTTTCAGTTTTCACTGTTATACACTCTTCCTCTTTCTTATCCTTCTGTCACTTAGCAGCCACCTGGGGCAGAACCAGGGGATCAAAACTAGAATCTCTTGGGTGATGATACTGAGAATCACACTTATTTCACCCTCGGGCAGAAACCACAGGACTTGAATAGGACCGGACAGTATTTCAGTCAGATTAAAGGTCTAGAAATGATCCTTCCCAGGCATCGTTAAAGTGGAGGTGATCATGTAGGCAAGGCTAGCGAAGATAACTTCCAGAAGCTACAAAATGTTGAGCACTTTGCATTAGGATTTTTGTTACCTTTGGTGGTGCTAGTAAATATAGAAATATGCATATCCTGAATTTTCTTCTGAAAAGTATATTGTATATTTAAAATTTGTTTCATTCAAGGATCAGCATTGTGTTTATAAACTCTTATTGGCATACCAGTCCTGGATGTTCAAAAATATTAAAATACCCACATGACAAATATTAAGTCATAATTTCGTAAATGATAACATTTCCACCTGCATCTCTCTCATTGTCATCATTATCATCTTCATAATTGCCACTGTTCCTTGAACTTGTTGTGGTGCTTCAGATTTTTGAAGGGATTTTCATATCATAACTCAGTTCTTCTCAACAACCTCGTGTACTTGGCAGGTGAGATAATGTTTCCTACAAACAAGGAAACAGGCACAGAGAAGTTTTGTGACCCACTTAGGGTGGCACAGTTTGAAACAGTATCTTAATATCTGGGTCAGTGATCTCCACCTGTTGTTAGTTTAAAGATGCAAATGCAAGAAACTGGAAATCCTTTCCAGTAATTATTCAGCCCTTGGAAATTACTAGTTGGTTTTTTTTTTTTTTTTTTGTCAAAAGATGAATGGAGCAAAAGATTGATGCATCCTTTAGGAATCTTGGTATTTTAGAAATGTGGCAAACGGAAGGACAGAATATAAAGAGTATGATTCATTGTTTCACCCCTCCCCATTCTCACTTCCACATTTTCCCTATTGAGTCAGGTTAGAAAATAATCAGCAAATCCAGATGGTTGCAGTTGGTCTGAAAGACTTGTGATCCTCACTTCTTGAACCGACAAGCAGGACTTCAAAAGCACCCGCTGGAGAGGCCTCTTTCTCTAAGACCTCAACTTCCTTCAAAAAATAGGAACTCATTTGTACTTACAGGGAGGCTGTCAGGAATTTTCTGTTTTGGCAAATCCATAGGCATACACCATTTCTGTTGTCTAGTTCATCTTCTACAGTCTATAGTCCTAATAAATTCCTTTTCTTCTACATAGTGAAATGAACTCTGTAGTTGATCAGTTCAATTTATATTTGATGAAAAATTTCCTGAGAACATACCCATACACAGTTTGAAGGGTTAAACAAAAGAGTTTGTTTTTAAAACAGTCATTTCAGTCTGTAATATTTGTAAAGGTCTAGGGCTGTTAAGAAGACAAGTAATGACTGCAGATTTGTGGTAGTGAAGGGCAGTTTTTATTGGACTGTGGCTGTAACTAGGATACCCACAGTGTTCCTCATGCATAGGAGATTCTCCATCTCACAGCGACCCACCTGAATGCCTTTCAGGGTTTCTTTCCCTCTTGATGGTAGCCTGAGGCTTCTTTGAACCTGGCCTAAGGAAGCCTAAATGTATTATCTCCTTAACAGATAATCAGTGATGGACCATAAATGATGATTGATGCTTCCGTGTTGCCTAGGGCCTCTGCACCTGATGCCATTTGAAACTCCTGCAGGAAACACTGGGCATCCTATTCCAGGGTGTCCTTGGAGCCAATGGCAAATTCCTCTTGCTCGCTCAAAAGGCACACTTCCTGTTATTTTGGGTGGTCAGCCCAATGCCCAGATTTGCAAATGTTTAAAGGGAGAATAAAGGACATTTAAAACTTCACAAGTAAAATACTTTACAGTTGGTAGAACTTGGTGTTGATAGCATAGTGTGGAAATAGCATAATTCTCTATTTACTATGAGCATTTGGTGACAAGTAGGCCTGATGGGGAATATTGATAGCACCTCCCTTTTTTCTCTGAAACAGCCAGTTCCGACCAGCTGTTCAGGCCTGTTTCTGACTAAGCGACTTGTTCCTTTTAGATCCTGTTTTCAAGGCAGTCTCTGATGGTAGATGGAGGACACGTTTTTCTCTGCTGGTCATGTGTCTGTACAATCATTTGCCTCTCGGAGATTCCAGGTTGGAGGTCTTCATAAGTTAGCCTCACCAGCATTTCTGAACCAGATGCAAAGTACACACCCCGACTGGCTTGTAAAGCAGGACACCTAATCACATAATGCCTCTATAATGTGGTTTTTTAAATTAAGTGACCCGCAGGATATTAATCTGGTGGTAACAACTCCGAAGGGTTGCAGCACTGGCAAACACTTCAAGAGCAGCTAGTACTGCTATTAAATGTGATGTTCATTTCATCTGAACATATGGAAATAAAAACAAGTCATGGGAGAACTTCAGTGCTGTGTACATGCTATATTGTTCATAAACCTGTCATAAATAAGTGCCTCTTAAAAAGAGACCAGTTAATAAATGTGCATTGAATTACGAAGTTTAAATATTCCATAATTTGGGATCTCTCACCACCCCCTTCACTCACATTCCCACCCCTGCCAGGGCCCCCTTGTTGTTCAAGCTGTTATAACATTTTCCACTGTGTGTCACATCTCTGTTTTGTTGTTGTTGGTTGTTATTTGGTTGGTCTGCCTGCTTAAAAAAATGAAGAAAAATCTGTAAGCTATAAAATGCATCTTCTTTCTTCCTTTGTCTGTGTATTAGAGTCTGGCTTGGCATTAGGGCCCCACCCCAAACCTCCCACCAAGAATATGTCATATTTCTATATGCTCGTGCATGTTCAGTTCTACCTCTTTTGAAATGATGCCCTAAACCAAGCAATGTTTACATAAGTAAAAGGGAGTTTCACTTTTATGCTATAATTTCTGCACAGAGCCGAGAGTTTTCCTAGCCATACCTTGTACTTTGTTCATGAGTGAACGTCTATTTTTCAAATGTGATGGTTTTATCCAGCTTTGACAACAGACTTTTTTAGGAGATTACACACCTGGAATTAACATTTTCTGCCAAGAATTACAGTGCACCTGGAAGTACTAAATCATTTTTATCTGTGTTTTAGAAACCTTTAATAATGAAACTGCATATCTTGAACTTGACCTGTCTCTTGAGGAGAGGCTTAAGGCCCAGAGTTGAGTAGGTATGTATATACTGGTATTATGAAGTAAATATGTCCAGGATGTGTGTACTTCTCGCCGGTCAAATACTTGCTACCTGAACACCATCTCACTGAGTATCTCACTTCTTAAATGACTCTGCCTCCTGCATAGCATATGGAAATGTGAGTATGTACTTTCAACAGACTGTTTGCTGTGTTTACACCAGTTCTAACACTAATCCCCATTAATGTTTGATATAGTTCTCAACAGGTTTCAGTAGATGTCAGACACCATATCTATTGTGTATGTGCTGGGCATGATATACACAATGATAAAGAAGTACTTTTAGGGATTTCTTTACTGAAGACATTTTTACTAACTAGACTTAGGTATTTTGAAAATATGAAATACTTTCTATGAGTATAAAGGCCATCAAAATATAACATCAATTATTTAAAAAATCATACAGGGAATTTATTATACCATCAGTTTTGAAACCTATGACATTTTCTGTCTTTTGTAAAATTTGATAAGATCTAGTGACGTATAATATCTTGTATTGCAAAGCTGTCCTAGAGAGATTCAGAAATATGGATTGGAAAACTTTGTACAAACTCATGCCATCAGAAAGATAATTGTGTGAATGTTAGAAATTACTTAAATGATTTCTTTGGTGGAGGGGGTTTGGGGGGATAAGTATAGGAAATTTAAAGGAAAAAGATTCCTTTTAAGTTTTAAGCCATCATTAGATCTCCTGTTTTTTCCATGAAACCTGAATATGCTTTAGTTTTCCTTGACATGAAGTCATATAAGTAGAACAACAAACGCTTTTTATCCTTAGGCATCCTTGCCATGCTATGTTTGGTTTACCCTAAGTTTGCCAGACTGGTTCTGCTTATTCTTGTCAAACAGGGATAATTTCTTCTCTTGCTTGTCTCTGATATAGTCTCAACATTTTAAAGGCCAAGAGTTGCCATAGTGACAAATTATAGGAATATAAACATTTATTCCATTTAGATTAAAAACTTAGTAAGGTTTTGAAAAGGAATAGAAAAATCATGGATAAAACAACACATTTTTTGATGGATTTTTTTTCAAGTAACATAAGAATGATATTAAGAGATGTAAATGATGTTTAGTTTAAAAAAAGGGTTATAGGAAAAACAAAATATAGTTACATTACATTAGGCTTGCTACCAAATTCAAACATAAATAACTGAATTTTACCAATTACTATTCTTTATACTTGTGGTTTAATCTTATATGAATGTGACTAAGTTCTACCCCAGGTATAGATGAACTCATTATGTCCTTTAAGTAGTTCAAATTTCCTGATAACCAGCAGTCAAATCAAGGAACAAGCAGAATTAGTAGCCAAGACTAATAAATGACTGGGAAAAATTGTATCTGTCTCATCCTTCTGGTTCCCACACACTCTGGTTACATCATTACTTAGCCTGTAGACTCAGAGGCCAATTGTACTCCAGAACTTGGGTCAGGTGACCAAAACATCAAAATGCACCTGAAACTCTACCCTAAAGATGGGGTTTCAGCAGGGGCCTCTGGATAGCTGACTCCTCTGCGGCGGCTGTGCAATTTTCGTATTTTATTTCACCTTTGCTTTCAGGCTTAGCTTTTGGTCCCACAGATTGACGGCCGAAGCAAACTTGTTGATGTGGGTTTGTTTTTGTGCAGGTGCGTGGGCAAAATTATTTCTTATACCACATATTGCACTCAGTTATGCAATAGCTTAAAAAATGGGAGTTTTCCCTATGAATTGGTCTTCATAAGCAGAGAGATTTCTAACCCCTTCCTTTTCCTTTTATCTTTTTTTTCTTTTTTTGGTTTGTTTTTAAAAAGTGTTTGGGTTTTATTTTTGTCTTTAAATATACTTTAATGTCTAAATCCACAAAAATCAAAAATCAAGTTTATCAGGCCTACTGAATGCGACTCCTGATGTTGGAGCTGAAATGCTGTGCTCCTCTTAGAGGAACGGAATGTGTAACTCTATCACGTTGCTAAGGTTTCACAGGGCAAGTATAGTGATGACAACAACTACTTGTTTTCTGCAGATGTAGAAAGGCATTTTTTTACATGTGCAGGAAGCAACAAAAAACCTGGTCTTGGTGGACAGGTGAGTGGATTGCCTTGCAAGAAATAAACCAAATAATCCTTAAAGTTGTATTAATTTATATAGAGCCAAAAGCTTGACACCTCTATACACAAATGTATTTTTTATGTTCAGGTTTACATTGCTCTTGATTGCTACAATAGGTTCTCTGATCACTTCTGGCTGAGAATTTGTTCTGAATTTTATTGAAGTAAAATTTATCAGAATTGGAAAATCAACTGGAAAATGACCTTGATACATTGTTGTAAGTTCTTCAAAGATGCCTCCAGGAGGCAGGGATGATGCACTGAAGAAGGAGAAAACTCACGTGAAAGTTAATTTTGTCAAGAACCAAGCCAAACAAAACAAATTGCTCTCTTGAGCCGTTCTTCTTGAATCAAAGGATCACATATAAAATGTATTTCATGATTTATACAACAAACATTGGTATGTGCCAACTATTATGCTAGATTGTAGGGATACAAAGGAAGTGATGGAGAAAAATGATGATGACGGTAACAGCTAGTATTTATAAAATGCCTGCTATATATATGTACTAGGTGCTCCACCGTGTTCATCGTAATCCTTACATTAATTCAGAAAGATTTAAGGGGTTTTACCCCTTTACAGAGGAGAAACTGAGGACCAGCAAAGTTCAGTGATGTGCTCAAGAGTGTGCCACTGCTTTGTGGTGGTCCATAGAGATAGGATTCCAACTTATGTTTGATTTTATCTGGGACTGCTGTCCTCAACCTCTATCCCACATTGCCTCCCTGGAAAATTCTTTGTCCTTATGGAGTTTTTATTATTGTAGTGGAGTAAACCAGATGAAGAAATGATTGAAATTGCATGTGTAAAAACAATAACAGGACTAACTGCTGGAGGGAAGTGGAAGTTTCATGGAAGAAATGGTTTTAGGTCAAATCAGTGTTGCAGAGCCAGGGAGCAAGATGGTGGGTGGTGGGTGAATGCTTGGTTATCTTTTACCCTGCAGGTAATCCCTTAGAAATAACTGATAACTATGTTTATCCTGCAAAGCTATCACTGAAAGTGCTGTGTAAGACAGAGCGAACTCCCGTCCCCACGGGTGCCTGCCAAATAAAGTAACTAGGTGCTCGTATATTTTCCAGTACAAGTGCTTCATTATTAATTCATGGTCCAGGTCCTTGGTGCATGCTGTTACTAATATTAGGTTTCAGCAGAGAATAATGAACAGGAGCACTGGACTGGATGTCTTAACATTTTTAAACAATACTAAGTTGCAGTGCTAAATTCTATTTCTAGCTTAATTTGGGTCTTTACATAAACAAGAGGAGGGCTCTATAGAGTTAGGGAGGCATAATTTTCCCAGAGCTTAGCAACAGGAAAGGTAAGAATCAGCATGATTAAGACCTGGTGGAAGGTTAATGCATGTAGGCATTTCCGCCCTTAGGTCTCAGCTTATTCTTCCTAAATCAGACAAGAAAAGGAGAGGCCTCCTGAGTTTGGATTCCAGCTTCTTGCTTTGAAACTGCATCCCATCAGTAAAGAAGGGAGGAGGACTTGCTCTGCTGGGGAAATGGTCCCCTACAAGTAGCCCCCAGAGTGTGGCCCACTTATTCACTAGGGACAGCACCATGGCTCACAGAAATTTTTTTACTTGAATTCTGTTTAAAATAAGAAGAAAAAAAATGATGACTATATAATGATGAATCCAGCTTGGTTTATATTCATCTTTACATTAGCACGGTTGTAAAGTATAACTTTTAATTATTCTCGTAGAGGAAGGGAGCCAGGATGACAAAATGCTCATGAAAATCTTCATGTGGTCCTGCCCCAGAGAAGCTATCTCCAGTGACACTGAATGTTGGGGTGCTAAACATGTTAATTATTTTATTAGACAACCTGTTCTTCCTTACTGTTGTTTTCTCACTTTAGGTCTTATACTGAGAATGAGTCTTTGAAGGTGAAAAATAATTATATGGGTTAACAAGAATATTAAGATCCCCTTTCTTCTGGGTTCCTGAAAGTGCCCTGCCTGGCATAGAGTTAGTATTCAAAAATTAGTTACTTATAATTTAAATTGATTTAAAGAAGAGGCACATTGATGCATTTATTCATTATGTGCAGCACCTATTTATTAGTGCCAACTATGTGCCAGGTACTGACTGTACTCAGTGTTAGAGATATAATGAGAAATGAGCTTCAGAGAAGGGCAATGAGAATAAACACAAAAAAACCCCAACATTTTCAAGAGGTGGGGAATTAGTAAAAATAAGGTAGAAGAGATTCCTGATTCCTGGTTTCCACTTGAAAAATGTGTCAGCTTCCTAATTAACAATGATTTTCTTCTGTGGCATTGAGAGACAAACTGAATCAAACTAAATACATGAAATGGAGATACGGCATTATATTTGGTTCTTAAGATTCTTGAGCTATTTAAAAAAAATAAGGGATGTTTAATTAAAATTAAAAGGACATTTGATGGGCATGGCTTAGCTCAAGTAACTGTGGTGATTAGCTGTCTAAGCATGACGAATTGGTTAGTGCTGTTTCTGTGAAGGGGCTAAAGTCATAGCTGGCAGTTTTCTCCTTGCTCTGTTGGACTGTTAGGGTTCATGTTCAATTTTAAGATTCAGCTGATAGAAGAATAAGTTTTAATAGGGGCTCCCTGAACCATTGGGCTTTAAGTAAGCACCAAGCTCTATTCATTTGGTCTCATAATGAGAGTTCAGATAGCCTATGGATCTTGCCTGGCCCTTTCATGTAACAGGTGTTTATTGAACCCTTATTATGTATCAGACTCTGTACATATTTGGTTTATAGAGAAGAACAAAACGAACTACTCTCCTCCCCTCATGGGGTGTACATTCTAGTTGGTGAGGGGAAGATAAAAAATTTAAATAGTGGACCAAGTAATTGCACATTTCTGTATATAGTACCAGTCCATTGAATATCTTTTATTTTGGTAGCAGCAACCTGATTTTCCCCGGCATAGGGTCTTATTAGGCTATCAGTCAAGGTATCCCACCTTTCCCTAGCTGCACAGTGGGCATGTGACCCAAGCTTGACTATTCAGAATCTCTTTTCTGGAGATTTTTTTTTCTCTTTTTAGTGTCGCACTTGCAGCCTATGGAAGTTCCCAGGCTAGGTGTGAATTGGAGTTGCAGCTGCCGGCCTGTGCCACAGCCACAGCAATGCTGGATCTGAGCTGCATCTGCAACCACAGCTCACGACAATGCTGGATCCTTAACCCACTGAGTGGGGCCAGGGATTGAACCTGCATCCTCAAGGATGCTAGTCGGATTTGTTACCACTGAGCCACGATGGGAACTCCCAGAATCTCTTTTCTGGAGATTTGAGGGGCTAAGTGCTGATACCATGGACATGTAGGCAAATTCTGAAAAAAAGTCACCACTGATATCATGGAGTAATGAACAGCCATAATGGAATCTCATAATCATGAGATAAAGGAAACTTTTCCTTTAGTTTGCCTTTGATAGTATGGAGTTATTAAATTATGTTAATCCTAAATTCCTTCATATGGTCCGTCTTTATGGAAATCAGTAGGGATCACTGAGAAGACTTTAAGCAGAGACTATAGGATGATTGGATCAGCATGGTATACTGGAAATAGCTTAGGAGTTGCACAGATTTGGGTCCCAAATAAAGCTTTGTCAGAGGATAATTGTGTATCACCAGCTCCAGGGATTATTGTGAGGTTTGAATCTAGAGGACCTAGTGTGTATATGCCCATAAATTTCAGTTCCTTTCCCTCAGTTTCTTCTACTCTGCACCCATTCCCCTGTTCCATACTTTCTTCATCATTACTGTGTTGCCAGATAGGCAGGAAATTTAATGTGCAATAACAACTCTGAGGAAAGAGAGGAAATCGGAGGGATTGGAAGGCCATCTAGTGAATCCTCAGTCTGCTCCTCCCCTCTGCAGATACTTTTGGCTTAGAAACAAGCATGGACCAGAAATTCAACAACTGGCCCGGTCTGTGGCTCATGAACTCTGCCTGGCACGAACACTTCTGTTTCAGCACATCTGTGATTGCCATATCACCAGCATTTGCAGAATGGAGGATTAATTTTATTGTGCATTGGATCAGCATATCTGGTGACATAATATTGCACTACGAAGAAGGATTACTCACCAGTTTCTGGATGCTGCATTTTTAGAAACTAACTCCACTTAACGATAAGTGTTGGATCTAACAACTTCCCCCTTTTCCTCACTCCCACTCTCCAATCACCCAACCAACAAATATCACTTAATGCAAAAACCAGCTCTCTTGGGACCAGATGGATACAATTTTTCTTCAGGATAAAATTCTGGATATTCCCCCAAAGTAAAGGTTTTATTATACTCCTTTAGTTATTAAAAACAGATGTGTCATGTTTATAATGATGGCTCCAAGCACTTTTTTCTCCTTTGGGTTTATGGAAAGCAATTTGTGTAGGGTAAAATAATATAGCATTTGTGAGTCATTTCTGAGGAAAAAAATAGGAAAATTATATAGTCTGCAAGCCAGACAGGGCTCATGGTCATAAGGAAATATTGCTGCATCCCAGGGCAAAAAAAGAAGAGACCTTGTTCTTTTTCTGTTATATACCCACTCAGGGTTTTGACATATCATCTTTTCACCTGCAACCATTATTTGCAGGAAAGGGGACTCAGAGATAGGCTTCTATCCAGGTCTAGAGTATAGCAGAGCTCAGTTGCATGCTGCATCCTGTAATTTCCCTAGCTGCTACTGAGCCAGAACCATTTCCCTCACCTGGTGTCCTTTTCCATGCACTTTTTAAAACCCTTATTTATGCTATCATAGAATCATGTTGTTCCTCCAGGTAGCACACCTTAAAAAAAACTAAAAAAATAAAAAAACATTTCTCCCTTTTTCTAGGGCCTAGTCTTTGTTCACTCTTTTGTCATTTCCACTTGCAGTGGTTAACCAGTAGTTGGGCTCTTGTGTCTCAGCTGGCTATGTATGGAGTGAGTAGGGCACTGTGGATAGATAAATGTAAAAATGAACTGTGTGTGTGTGTGTGTGTGTGTGTTGGTGGGGGAAGTCCTTTATTTAATGCCTATTACATACCAGGCATTGTTCTTAAGTTTTCAGAGTTTGCTACATTTAATTTTCACAGCAGCTGTGTAAAGGTAGGAATTTGGACAGACCTATACTTAAACCATGCTTTACCATTTATTTGTAGAAATATGTAACCTTATAGGTAGGCAGTGTCCATATTTATATGGTTCAAAAATTGCTTTAGCACTTATATAGCCAGAAAAATCTTAAAAATATTTCAAAAAGTATTCTATCCATTTTTCTTGTATTAGAAGCTCTGATGACCAAAATCGGATATATATATATTCATTTTTTTTTAACAGCACAGACTACAAAGAAAGTGATAAAAAGTATGCAAACTGCTCTCATTTAGTCTATGCAAGCAGTGGACAGTAAAATATAAAGGTCTACTTATTCTGCTGTGATTGACAGCCAAACTTTAGAGCAATTTGCACTCTGATCAGATATCAGGGTTTCTCCCATAACCTTGAGGTCCAAATCTCACTGCCCTTTATTGTGAAATTGTTTGCCCTTTGACCCTTTGGAGAGCTCGAGACCCACATTTTCTAAAAGTCTTCCCTCAGTCCTCCACTGATGTGTACAGTAAATGATTGATTGTCTCTCTTATTGACTGTGGCAGACACAGAGAAATACCTAACTCATTTTAACAAAACTTATCCTAATTGGAACTATAATCAAAGGTTACTGGAATGTTCCAGAAACTTACCTGGAGACCTGGATTTGGTGTCTTTTGAAGTTTTGGTAAAATAAGTGGGACCTTCTTTGTGCTTGTATTTTCTTTCCTTCCAAAGGGGGAATGAGGAAGAAAAAAAAACTGAAAGGAAAGCTAAAGCATCTCTTTTTGCACAATCTTCCCTTCTCTATTTCTCTGTAGCAGAGAGTGACACGGGGCTGCTGGGCTGGTTCAGGGGGTTATACACATAAAATCCTTGTCACCTGCACTATTTAAAGTGGAATGGAAGAGTGCAATTGAAAACATCCTGGAGGAAATGTTCTTTCCTAGGGCAGCCAGGGTCCTTTTCATCTTCACCTAAAGGCAGCCCTTACCCAATTTAATACATCATTTAGTTCGGGCATTAGTGGAAAAAAGCCTCCCCAGGCCTGCTCACAGTGACCCCAGGGCTCCGCATAAAGACTGAGCAAGAGGGTTACTAGTTCTCACTTCTCCATTCTGAACCCTTCGTAGGGGAAGCTTAAATGGGCAAAAATGGACATGGAGCCAAATGAGGTGGTTGAAGAGTTTAAACCTTAAATGATAGACAAATGCTTTCTCTAAAGTCTCCCAGTCCTGTAGCCCAGGAGAGAGGGGGAACCCTTTATAAATTTGTAGGTATGTAGGAAGGAAGGAAGGAAGAAAAGAAGAAAGGAAAGAAGGAAGGAAGGACACTATGTCAAGGCACTATACTGGGCTTTTGTCATTATATCAGTTAATCATAGTGCTGTTTATATTTTTGTTATTCAATTGCGGTTTTGCAGATTAGCAAATTGATACTCCCAGAGGTTTGGTAATCTCTCTAAAGATGCCAAATTAAGGGCAGAAGTAGTATTTGAATTTAGGTTATCTTTCCCATCAATCTTTTCCTCATCCCTTTCAGTGGCTCTGGGGTTAGCATTTGACTCCAGGATCTCCAAATAATACCAGCCAAGAGTTCAGTCTGTGGGGGGCCTCAGTGCCCTCTTAACCAAGGGGAGCTCAAGGCAAGGCCAGTTAACAGCTTGACTTCAGAGCTGATCAGGAGAGAAGCCACTTGCCTACCAAGAGGAAAATACAGGCACAGTGTGGTGTCTTAGGGTGGAGCTGTTCTACCTACACGCTTCTCTCCTGGGTACACCTGGCAGCCACAATATCAGGCCCCAAATTCACTGTGAGTCAGAAGCCCATCAGTAATTTCCTTCTTTCTATATCTGAAATAAATCTTTGAGTGGGAATATTTGTGATTGTTCTTTCACCTAAGCTGTACATTATATCCATTTCTTCTACAAATGTGTGGTGAGATTATTTTAATTTTAAAATTTAATGATTCTGTGCATTGGTCATGTTTTATCTTACTTAGAGTAAATAGCTACAGAATTTCATGCAGTCATTTATTGACCTACCATGATTTGAGAAAAAAGTTGTATTTCTTTTAAACTGATAATCCTGTTTATGTCTGTGTGATTCATTACAATAAGATGCATTGAATGTTATCTGACAATATTGTGTATAAATCTGTGTGACAGAATATTTCCTTGTGTTCTATAGGTTTGAATACAATGCTTGAAATTTTTTTGTGTTTTGTCATTTAAGAAAATATTGACAGAACAGGCTATCACAGAGGATAGTTTCAATGTGTGAAAGAGACACTTGCCGAGAAATTCATTGTGGCTAGATTTATTATAATAGTGGAATTTTAATATGGTAAACAGAGATCTTCCTTTTCAAAGCTTTTGTGATAATTGTTGAAAGGATAATATATTTTTATCCTTTAAACTAGTAGTCCAAGAATTTTTGAGTTACCTGCCCCTGCTCAAATGCTAGTGCCACCATTTATTAGCTGTATATTCTTGTAAAAATTACATGTATTCTCTAAGTCTCATATTTCTCACCTATAAATGGGGTAATGATACCAACTTATCGAGATATTGAGGGGCGGTAAATGTTAAGTGAAGTAAGTTGACTAATATAAGCACCTGGTACATGAAACTTATTAGATGAAACTTATTAATATTAGTCCTAGAGAGCAGTGCTCATTTTTGTAGTGTTTTGACTAGGCTAAAATTCAGTGATACTATTCTGAATCGAAAACTCTCAAAATCACAAAAGGGCTCCAGTCATAATGTACAAATACTTTTTAATATGGACATATTTGGAAAAGGAGCTCGTCCAACCTCCTAATCTAATAATTCTGATAGAAATGGGAATGCATGAAGATGGTTATATTAAATATTTACATACAGACAAACCCCTATATACAATCCTGATGTTATGATAGGCATCAGTATTAGTATTAAAATATGCTTCGTGTTCACATTTGAGGCTATGATTAACTCAAGAAAGCAACACAAGAATATACAGTAGTAATATCTTATCCATTACCAAAAGAATGCATATATGTCACTTATATTTAAAGAATTCTTCTGCTAAAACTTATTCTGTATGTAAAATGGTGAATACATATGTCTTGTTTTTACCAAAGCTATGCAATATAAAAAGTATTTCATAAAGGAAGTTATTTTTTATCTTAAAAAGGGAACTAAATAGTTACAAACAAAACAACGCATTATAACCCATTAAAAGTTTATTGTATATAAATTTTATCTAAGCCTTTTTAAGGTATATTTATGTTTTCAATTCCTGTTATGTCTTTAAGTAATGAATTCTCTGAGCAGTTACATAGTGAGTTGGATAAAAGTTTCATACTCAAATGCTTACTTTCTTGGTGAGTAACTAAGACATCGTGAGTTCACTTTTTTCTGTAAACATGGGTGGAGGTTCCTCCTCAGCAATACCAAGTTCATAGGGAGTTTGTGAAAGTCAAATGAGACTGTGGCGATCAAAAAGTTCTACAGCCAGAGCACTATACAGATGGAAGAAATTTACTTAGGTTTTCATTTTCTGGGTAAAGTCAGTTTCCTCATTACACAGTTCTAATTGTTTTGCCCTAGATAGTTTTCCTTTAGGGGTTACCCACTAGGTTTTGGTGGACAAATATATGTCACAGGCTTTATATGTCTGAATTTCATTAATAAATATGACGAAAAATAAAACAGCTGAAGGGAATAATGTCTATAGATTGACTAGTTATCATCAGTGACTTTTAAAATGTAATTTATGATTAATTTTTTCATATATTCACTTTATTTTCTTCACAACTTTTAATTACCACTTACATCAAAAAACATGGGAAAAAGACAATTTGTATTATTTTCAACATATTGGAATATATTAGCTCTTTTACCTTCATTTCTTCTGAGAAAATTAATCATAATTTAATTTAACCTTTCATTTTTTCAAGAAGTTAACCTTTAAGTAAATAAGAAGTAGATCTGCTTGATTTTTAAGTTTATTGAATAATATCTTTGATATGGATGTTCTTTAAGGATGTTATAGTAAATATAGGCTTCCCAAATCACTTATACAATCCAAGCATATAATTCCAATGGTGATCTTTCCCACCCTCAAATCATTAAAAAACATGAATTAATCGATTCAAATACTTTTTCTTACAGGAAGTTTCCCCATTCCCATTTACAACTATGATTAATTATAAATTTGGCTCATAATCCTTTGCCTTAATATTGTTTGCACATCAATAGATATTTTTGCTAGTAGAGACCAGGACAATCAAAAAAGGAAATAATTTGAGTCAGAAGAAGGAAGGCTTCTTTAGGAACAAATCCTTTCAGAAATGGAAATTTAGTCTCAAAAGGAATTAAAAGTATCTTATTAGATGGGGAATGATGTAGTTAAACAGATACAAGCCCTAGCTTCCTTTCCTGAAACATTTTTATGGTTCCAGTTTTCTCTGTAGTACCTTGTGCTAAATATATCATAGTTCATATACTGGCTTCCTGAAGTAAACTGATGTTTGACATAACCAGAAAGCATGCTGTCTAAAAGCACTAAGATAGTTTAAAGCCGATCTTCCAAAAAATGATTTTGTGTTACAAGAGGAAATATTTCTACCATTAGTCTTATTTCTCTAACAATTTTCTGGCCAAAGAAAAAACAATAAATACCTACTCATGCTCAACTAATCTCAAATAACTTTTTAACAGTACGTTTGTTTTGAAGTACCAAATGCATATTCAGGATGTCTCCTCCTTGCCATTTCTTTATCACTTTTGTTGGATTTACTTGTTCAAAAGAAATGTGTCTTGCAGAATTAATCTTAATCACATGGATTGAGTTCAATAGTAAAATAAAATGTCAATTTACATATTTCATCACGTTTCATCTTACAGATCAAATCTGGGAGGTTGTACAATATGAACAATTCACACAAGAGTAATGAATGGTAATTACTGACAATTGCTGTGTAATAAATTTTTTCAGTTAATGCCCATTTGAATTTCCAAAAAGTGTTATGGTCTGCCATCAACTCTTCAGTTTTATCCGTATTTTCAGGATGAAGAAGAGTATGAGTTTTTTAAGAAAATAGCTAGAAAAACTTATAATGTACAAATAATTTAAATTATAAACAAATAATGCTAGTGAAAGTGTGTACTTGACTAGATTTTTTTACAAGCTGTGATGATCAGACTCTCTCCTCAAAACTCTGAGTTTGAACAAGATTTTTAACTTCCAGTAGATAGGTGCTTCCTCCTCAGACAAGCTTTTCCAACTGTGGTAGTTAGTATCCCTAGAATACTAACTGTGGTAGTTAGTATTCTGTAGAGAAACAGAATTGTTGGGGTAATATAGAGATATATTTAAGAGGATATTTCTTATAAGAATTGACTTATACTATTGTGGAGGCCAAGAAGTCCCACAATCTGCTGTCTACAAGCTGGAGACCCAGGAAGGCTGGTGGTATAGTTCTAGTTGAGTTCAAAGGCCTGGGAATCAAGAGCTCCTTGGTCACAGTTCAAGAAGGGAAAGAGAAAATTCGCCCTTCTTTGGTCTTTTTGTTCTGTTTGGGTCCCCAGTGGACTGCCACGTTTACTCAGTTTATTGAATCAGATGCTAATCTCTTTCAGAAACACCCTCACAGATGCACCTAGAAATAATGTTTTACTAACTATCTGACAAATTGTCTCTTAGCCCAGTAAAGTTGACACGTAAAATTAACCATCACACAACCTCAATGACCTCAGGGTCCTATGGTTAAGCATACTTTACATATGTGAAAAAAAATTGAAATTATCTCCCTCTTCCTTTCTCCCTTTCTCCCTCTCTTCCTTCCTTCCTTTCTGCCTTCCCTCTCTCTCTCTCTTCCTTTTTTACTCTTTTTAACTTTTCACATCTCATTCTGTACACCTATAAAATGAAAATGGACTCACCAGCCTGATAGAAATCACTGTGATTCCAACAAAGAAACTGGAATTGAATTAATTGACTGTTTGGGTCTAAAATAAATATGAGGGTAGATAGTAAAGAAAATTTATAAACTCTCTCTTTCCTTACTGTAATATTATTGGTAGGCAGAATACTGCTCTCTACCCAACCCCCAAGGATGTCCAAGTCCTCATCCCTGGAACCTATGAATATGTTACATTATATAGCAAAGGGGAATTAAGGTTGTAGATGGAATTAAGGTTGTTAACCTGGTGATTTTAAGAAAGGAAGATTATCCTGCAGTATCTGGTGTAGATACTGTAGTCTGTAATCTGGTGATTACACTTACCCAGTGTAATCACAAGGATCTTTAAAAGTAGAAGAGGGAGACTGAAGACTCTGCATCAAGAAATATGGCAAGTCTTGAGCAGTTGTAAAAGGCTGGGAAATAGATTCTTCCCTACAACCTACAGAAGGGAATTTAGCCCAGATCACACCTTGATCACACCTTTTAATCTACAGAATAGTAAGATACTACATTTGTATTTTTTAAAGCCACTAAATTTGTGGTAATTCACAGGAGCAATAAAAAACAAATACAGATATAGTTTCTTTTCTATAAAATTTCTTTTTATTAAGTTCTGTTGAGAAAGAATTTGCAAAGGAGTGTATTAGTACTAATGTTTGGCTTAATAAAAGGAGAGATTGGCTATAATGAGTTAAAGCTGATATTTTCTGTTGCTCTTAAAGCTGATGTGTTTGCAGAATGAAAGCTTTTATTATTGTTCTGTAGCATTTTATAATGTATTTGCAAAAGCTATTGTTGACTCTCATTGGTTTTTTTCTTACCCTGGCTTAAAAGCAGAGCTTGAGAAAAGAACTTGCATTCAGGTAGTTTATTTGGGAAGTGATGCCAGAATTAAAAAGTAGAAGCACCTGTCCACTGGCTTCCATTTCCTATTGGTTGAGGGTTGCCTCAGGGATGTTGACTCCACTATACTTGGACTGTGCAAGCATCCATGTCCAGTGAACGCCTGTGGATATCCCAGTCTTTCAGAATCAGAAAAACACCGTGGCAAGCAAAGATATACTTGAGTCAAATATGGTCAGTTGTGGAACTCTTTCACTCCTTTGTCACAGTTGCAACTGGAATTAGAATTAAGACCAAGAAGTTCCCATTGTGGCTCAGTGGAAATGAATCTGACTAGTGTCCATGAGGATGCAGATTCAATCCCTAGCCTCGCTTGGTGGGTTAAGGATCTGGCATTGCCGTGAGCTGTGGTGTAGGTCTCATGTGCGGCTCAGATCCCACATTGCTGTGGCTGTGGTATAGGCCAGCAGCTACAGCTCCAGTTCAACCCCTGGTCAACTCCTAGCCTGGGAACTTCCATATGCCATGGGTGTGGCCCTAAAAACACATACATACATACATACGTACGTACGTACATGCATACATACATACATACAGTTCCTGATGTGTCTCGGTGGTTTAAGAACCCAGCTAGTATCCATGAGGATGTTAGTTTGATTCCTGGCATCATTCAGTAGGTTAAGGATCCAGTCTTGCTATGTGGTGTAGGTCACAGACATGGCTTGGATCTGGCACTGCTGTGGCTGTAGCATAGGCTGGCAGCGGCAGCTACAGCTCCAGTTCCACCACTAGCCCTGGAACCTCCTTATGCCATGGGTGCAGCTCTAAAAAGCCAAAAAAAAAAAAAAGAAAAAAAAAGAGTAAGACCAAGAGAAAGTGAGAGAGGCACAGGAATACACTTCACCTGCTTGCACCACATGTTAAGACCAGTTTGTCACTGAATCTTCAAGGTTCTGGCAGCTGCAATCGCTCCCCAAAGGAGCCTAACACAAAGGGTTAGTGTAACAAGTTACAATCCCTACTGCTGCAACTAAGCCTAAGGTCATAATTGGTATTCATCGTCTAACTACTTCAGTGCTTACTCTGGATTTTCCTCACCCTTGCCCAGCACTTTAGTTCCTCTAGATTGCTTTCTGGATTGTGGGCCAATATCTCCATCCTTGAGGGATCTGAGCCCTTTATTTCATTTTCCTTGTTGGGCTGCGATTGCTACAATTGGCTGTTTACCAATATCACCTTGCATGGAAGTACCCAGGGACACTCAGTGAATCCCCTGTATTCTAGACATATTCTCCCTGTCCTCACCGTGTAGCAGGAAAGCCTACTTACATCCAGTTACCCTTCTCCACCTATCAGTATAGTAACTCCTTTCTTTGCTAGGTCCGGCTTAGGGAACCCAAAGTTAACAGGCAACAGCCATAACTTCCATTTTAATGAAGAGCTCTCACTGTTTCTGTTAGTGGAAGCTGTATTCTGCTAGGTACGATGACCTCTAATCCTATAAAACCTGAAGACATGGAGACAGGCAGCACATAGTCTGTAAGTTTACCACTGTGAATAATGATGAAAGGGACATATCCTAGCTTCTTTGGTGCCTAGATCTGTATATTATAGTTTTTGGGAGCACATCACAGATGTTTGTTTAGTTTGTCTACTTTGCTTTGGTTGACAATATCCCAAACCCATAGAGATCTTTGTCTTGAATCAGCACCTTAGTTGAACCTTTAGTAGACAATTCCATTGTCTTAGTAGGCCAACTGCTGCTAGGTGATGTATTGTGCGGTAGAAGTAATAGATCCCATGGTCATTGGATTGATTTTTGCATATCTTTCCCTGTAAAATAGGTCCCTTGAATTAAAGTGACATCATGTGGGAATCTCATGACAGTAAAATGAGTATTCTATATGTCCTTGAATGGTGTTCTGGCAGAGACATGGCAGATAGGGAAATCAAAACCATGGATGCTCGAGTGCTGTTGAATCTACTGGGCTATGTAGTCTGGAGGGTAGGGCAGTTTGCAGTGCAGACTGGATCTGCTACTGAGCATTTTTTTCTACTCTGGCCTCCATCAGAAATGTCAGCCTTCCAAATTATCTAACAATTAAATCAGAATGGTATGCCTAAGAGCAGTATTTGCTGCCACCAAAATTCAAAATGGGTTACTAGACACTTGTTTTTTCCTTAGTGGTAGGGGAAGCAAGGTGCACCAATTGTCCTTTTTTTTTTTTTTCCCAACCAGGATATGCCGACATGCCCCAGATTATTGAACTCCCAAATTCTTTCTCCTCCTCTTTCTTCCTTTCTTCCTTCCTTCTTTTCTTTCTTTCTTTCTCTTCTCTTCTCTTCTCTTTTCCTTCCTCCCTTCGTCCCTTCCTTTCCTTCCCTTCCCTTCCCTTCCCTTCCCTTCCCTTCCCTTTCCTTTCCTTTCCTTTCCTTTCCTTTCCTTTCCTTTCCTTTCCTTTCTTTCTATTTATTTTCTTTTTAGGGCCTCACCTGTGGCACATGGAGGTTCCTGAGCGAGAGGTTGAATTGGAGCTGCAGCACCTACCTATGCCACAGCTACAGCAATGCCAGATCCCAGCCATGCCTTTGACCTACACAGCAGCTTGTGGCAGTGCTGGATCCTTTAACCCACTAGGTGAGGCCAGGGATCAAACCCATTTCCTCATGGGTACTAGTCAGGTTCTTAATCTGTTGAACCACAGTGGGGACTCCCTAAATACTTTATTAAATATGATAAAGCAAGTATTGTAAGATGTTAATTATAGAATCTAGGTGTTGTATATTGAGGGATTTGCTGTAAAATTATTTCAAGTTTTCTGTATATTTGACATTTCCCATACTAAAACATTGGAAAAACATTTTTAATTTATCATAAAAACTTTATTGATGTGTCAAGTCCCCTGAATCTTTATAGGGCTTCTCTCCTAACCTGTGATATGCATGTGTCTAATTAGAACTTCCAGAGTGCCTTCCATAACCAGCTCACCAGCTCAGTTAGTAGGACCTTATTAAGAAAGTGAACTAGTGCGGTATTGCATGGAATTTCAAGATGATCAAAGTCATTCTGAACTATATTGTAACAGAGGGGAGTAAGGTTAACAAATAGCCTTATGACGAGACCATAAATATTTACTGGTATTTCTTTCCATATGTCTGTGAGCTGCTTGTGATCAAACTTTTGCATGTTTGGTATTTTAAGCTTTTGTAATTTAAGAGAATATGGCTTCTTAGGATAAATCCAGGTTTATGATTCAGATTTTAAATACGGAATTAAATAATTGGTTTAGATAAGATTTTTAAACTAAAAATTTAATTTATGACGTTTACATGATATATTTAAATACTTTGGAAGGGTTTATTGAGTCAAAATTATACTTAAAAGGGAAATTTAGTATGTTGAATTTATAAATATAGTTAAGAATATTTTAAGGTATTTAATTAAGTCTGTAATTGAGACCAAATATTAATCTAAGGATTTTTTAAATGTTTGCTGAAATGTGTTAGGCTTATAAATTTTGTGTAGTAAATTTAAAGGCTTAAGGAAGTTTTATTTTTATAGCCATAATGAATTGAATATTAATTTTTAAACCAAAGTTAACCACTGAAGAATGTTATCTGTCCATAAAACTTACTCTCAAGCATATAAAAAAGCTCATATTTAACAATATTTATCCTTTGAGTTGAAAATTGTAGGATATGGGATACCTACTTGATCAGTAGGCTGTTTTTAAGACATTTTGAGGAGTTCCCACTGTGGCTCAGTGGAAACGAATCTCACTAGTATCCATGAGTATGCAGGTTCGATCCCTGGCCTCGCTCAGTGGGTTAAAGATCCAGTGTTACTATGAGCTGTGGTGTAGGTTGCAGATGTGGCTAGGATCCCATGTTGCTGTGGCTGTGGTGTAGGCTGGCAGCTACAGCTTTATTCGAACCCTAGCCTGGGACCCTCTATATGCCATGGGTGAGGCCCTTAAAAAAAATAAAGGCATTTTGAAACTGTGAAGATATCTGAATAGGTTCAACAAAAAGAGCCAAATTGGCTTTTAGACATCACCTGATTATTATCTCCTGGTCTTTTGATTTCTTGATAATTCCCAGGATGATCATGCTTTCCCAAGTTAAAATTCCCGTGATGAATTTTTCAACTTTTGTAAGTTAGCTTTCTTAACACTCATGGGTTAACACATTACACGTCTTGTTCTCTCTCTCCTCAGAAGCAGCTGAACGACTGAATTTAAAGTTTATCTAAATAAGGAACAAAGCCTGGAGAGCTTTAGGCTGAAGGGATGTGTTCAAAACCTTGGAAACTAGTGAAGTTGGAGGATTATAATAAAAGTCTGTATGTAACCTTAACTACAGTGTTAACTAAGATAATCATTATAGCATCATAGGTTGGTGTGTTTATAGCTACTTTTTTTTTTAAACAAAAGATTAGAAAAGAAAGGAGAAAGGGAAGTGGATGAGACATTCCTGTGATCATACAGCCTATAACAGTAGACTTCAAAGCTTCCGAAGTAACCATTTTTATAATCCACTGCTTAAATCCCCCTAAGTAGCAACTGGCAAGGTAGATCATAATGGCTTAAATATTTATTAGGATTCCTGGTAAGAAACTTTAAATAGATGCTGTGACTATTGATATGAATGGAGGTAAAAATTTTATTTTTCCTATTACTTTTAGTTTAAAAAAATCTTTATTTTGAAGAGTTAAAAATTCTTAAGAATACTGATTGCTTACTACTTGGTTTCATGGGTTTTGCAGATTTTATCTATTAATTTATTTACTCATTCTTTTCATTCAGCTAATATTTGCAGGCCTCACTGTGTGCAGAATTCTACCTGGAATTATAGGGGCAGAATGAGATTAGTGGCATTAAAGGTATTCAGTTGTCCTACCCTTCTCCATCTCCTCCCAGCTACAGCCTTGGTCTAACCTACTTCCTTAGTCCTTCTTAACGAAGACAGGCAGGATTTAGGAACATGCTGTTATTGACTTGGTGTGAGATATGAGGCTGGCTCTACAGAATTCCTTTGCTCCCATTGTATGGACTGAGCTATACAATCAGTGTGGGTTTTTCTTCCTGTTGGAGTCCTTCACTGGACTGCGTTCCTTGCTGGAGTCTGTTGCTCTGCTCAGTGCTTTCTAGCATCTTTTCCAAACATACCATCTCAGTTACTTTAGACCCAGATATTGAATGGAAGGGGTCTAGGAGAGAGAGAAGAGGGCATGCATCTGGGAATTATGACACATTCTAGCCTAACTTTAGACTAGCCCACTGCCTTACAGTTCTGTTGCTTCAGCCCATACCCATATAGCATCCTGTGATACGATTGTTTGCTGGGGTCTCAGATGACTCTATCCTGTTCATCCTACCCTACCCTACTTTTCCTATCCTAGTCTACCTTCCCTTCCCTACCCTATCTATCCTATGCTATCTTATCCAATCTTATGGAACTGAATATATGAACCAATATAAAAAGCCAAAATGCGTATGAGAAAATAGTTAAACATATTTGTAATAAAGAGATGTAAATTACACAATAAAATACCACTTTCAAACTATGAGAGTTGTAAAGATATGAAATAATGACTAATAACGAGAGTTAAATGTAAACTGCTAATGTATTCTGGCACAATATTTCTGAAGAGCAATTTGGCAGCACATTGCCTAAAAGTATGCATACCCTTGACACAACAATGTACTTCTAGGAATTTATTCTAAAAAATAATCAAGTATTATAAAGAGGGTGTTCACTATAATGGTGTTTATAACATGAAAAAATGTAAGCAATATAAATGTCTGAAAATAGGGGCATAATAAAATAAATAGTAATGTAGTCCTTATAAATGCTATTGTAGAGTGGTTAATGATATGGCTAGATATTATATATTTTAAGTAAAAGAAAGATATTCAAAAAGTATATATCATCCCAATTTAATTCTATATGCATAATATATAAATGGACTAGACATCAGAGAGATATACATCAAAATATTAATAATGGCTACGACTGAATGGTTTAATTATAGGACATTTAATCCTTCTCTTTGGTTATTTTCATACTCCACATCCTCCCTACTCCTTTGTAAATAAAATATATAAATTAAAAATCATTATAAATAGAGAAAAATGTGATTATCCTAGTGATTGTGTGATTTAAGACAGAAATTTTGAAATATTTTGTTCCCAAGACCCCTTTATGCACTCTTAAAAATTATTGGGAACTTTAACTTATATGGATCCTATATATTTATATTTACTCAATTTGAAATTTAAACTAAGAAATTTGTGAAATATATGTGTATTAATTTATTTAAAATAATAACCCATTGCATGCTAACATAATTTTATGAAAAAAATGCTATATTTTTTTTCTAAAGTGAAAACATTTAGTGAGAATAGCTGCATTCTTGCTACATTTTTTGCAAAATCTTTAATATCTGGCTTCACAGAAGATAGCTAGAGTTTCATATCTACTTCTGCATTTAATCTGTTGTGGTATCACATGCCACATAGCCTCTGGAAAATTCCATTGTACTCTTTTGAAAGAAAGAGTAAAAAGACAAAGTATGTACTTATTATTGTTATGAAAAAGATATTTGTATGAAAATTAAAAAAAAATTTATGGTTGATTTATCATGTTCTGTCAATTTCTGCTACACAGCAAAGTGACCCAGTTATACAGATACGTACATTCTCTTTTTCATATTATCCTCCATCATGTTCCATCACATGTGATTAGGTATAGCTCCCTGTGCTATACAGCAGGATCTCATTGCTTATCCACTCCAAATGTAATAGTTTGCATCTACTAACCCTAATCTCCCAATCCCTCCCCTACCTCGCCCTCCCTCCTGGCAACCACAAGTCTGTCTTCTAAGTCCCTGAGTTTCTTTTTGTGGAAAGATTTATTTGTGCTGTATATTAGATTTCAGAAATAAGTGATGTCATATGGTATTTGTCTTTCTCTTTCTGACTTACTTCACTGAGTATGAGAGTCTCTATTTCTATACATGTTGCTGCAAATGGCATTATTTTGTTCTTTTTGATGGCTGAGTAGTATTCCATTGTGTATATGTCCCACATCTCAATCCATTCATTTGTCATCGGACATTTAGGTTGTTTCCATGTCTTGGCTATTGTTTCCATGTCTTGGCTAGTGCTGTAATGAACATAGGGGTGAATGAATCTTTTTGAATGAAAGTTTTGTCCGGATATATGCCCAGGAGTGGTATTGCTGGATCATATGGTAGTTCTATATTGAGTTTTCTGAGGTACCTCCATATCATTTTCCATAGTGGTTATACCAATTTACATTACTACCAATAGTGTGGGAGGGTTCCCTTTTCTCCACACCTTCACTATTATTTGTTGTTTGTAGATTTACTAATGATGGCCATTCTGACCAGTGTGAGGTGGTACCTAATTGTAGTTTTGATTTGCATTTTTCTGATGTTTAGTGTTGTTGAGCATCATTTTTCATGTGCCTGTTGGTCTTCCATATGTCTTCTTTGGAGAAATGTCTGTTTGGGTCTTCTGCCTATTTTTTCTATTGGGCTTTTTTTTTTTTTGCTGTTGACTTGTATGAGTTGTATGGAGATTAAGCCCTTGTCAGTTGCATCATTTGAAACTACTTTCTTCCATTCCAGAGGTTGTATTTTTTTTTATGGTTCCCTTTGCTGTGCAAAAGCTTTTAAGTTTGATTAGGTCCCATTGGTTTATTTTTGTTTTTATTTCTATTGCTTTGGGAGACTGATCTAAGAAAACATTTGTACAGTTGATGTCAGAGAATGTTTTACCTATGTTCTCTTCTAGGAGTTTTGTGGTGTCTTGTCTTATGTTTAACTCTTTAAGCCATTTTGAATTTATTTTTGTGCATGGTGTGAGGGTGTGTTCCAGCTTCACTGATTTACATGCAGCTGTACAGTTTTCCCAGCACCACTTGCCAGAGAGACTGTCTTTTTCCCATTTTATATTCTTTCCTCCTTTGTTGAATATGAGTTGACCGTAAGTGTCTGGGTTTATTTCTGGGCTTTCTATTTTGTTCCATTGGTCACCAGCCTGTTTTTGTACCAGTACCACACTGTCTTGATTACTGTAGCTTTAAAATATTCTCTGGAGCCTGGGTGAGTTATGCCTCCTGCTTCGTTTTTCCCTCCAGATTGCTATGGCAATTCTGGATCTTTTATGGTTCCATATAAGTTTTTGGATTGTTTGTTCTAGTTCTGTGAAAAATGTCATGGGTAATTTAATAGGGATTGTATTGAATCTATAATTGCTTTGGATAGTATGGCCATTTTAACAATATTAGTTCTTCCAATCTGGGAGCATGGAATGTCTTTCCATTTCTTTGAATTCTCTTGAATTTCCTTGATTAATGTTTTATAGTTTTCAGTATATGTGTCTTTCACTTCCTTGGTCAGGTTTACTCCTAGGTATTTATCTCATTGTTAGTATACAGGAATGCAATGATTTCTAGATGTTAATCTTGTATCCTGCTATGCTGCTGAATTCATTGATCAGTTTAAGTAGTTTGTGTGTGGAGTTCTTACATGTCATCTGCACATAGTGGCAATTTTACCTCTTCTCTTCCAGTTTGGATGCCTTTTATTATTTTTTTTTGTCTGATTGCTGTGGTTAGAACTTCTAATACTATGTTGAATAAAAGTGGTGAGAGTGGGCATTCTTCCTTTGTTTCAGATTTTATTGGGAAAGATTTCAGCTTTCCTCTGTTGAGTGTTATATTGGCTGTGGGTTTGTCATAAATGGCTTTTATTATGTTAAGATATGTTCCCTCTATACCCACTTGGGTGAGAGTTTTTATCATGAATGGATGTTGGATTTTATTAAATGCTTTTTCTGAATCTATTGAGGCGATCATGTGGTTTTTACTTTTCTTTTGTTAATGTGGTTTATGATGTTGGTTGATTTGCATATGTTGAACCATCCTTGTGAACTGGAATGAATCCAACCTGGTTGTGGTTATGATCTTTTTCATATGTTGTTGGATTTGGTTGGCTAAAATTTTATTAAGAAAAAAAAATTTGTTGAGAATTTTTGCATCTGTATTCATCAAAGATATGGGCCTATAATTTTCTTGTTTGGTAGTATCTTTGGTTTTGGTATGAGGATGATAGTGGCTTCATAGAATGTCTTTGGGAGTGTTCCTTCTTCTTCAGCCTTTTGTAAACGTTTAAGAAGGATGGGTATAAGTTCTTCTTTGTATGTTTGGTAGAATTCACCTGTGAAGCCATCTGGTCCTGGACTTTTGTTTGTAAAGAGTGTTTTTTATTACATATTCAATATTATTTCCAGTGATTGGCCTGTGCGATTGATCTATTTCTTCTTAATTCAGTTTTGGCAGGCTGTCAGTCTCTAGAAAGTCTTCTAGATTGTCAAATTTGTTAACATATTATTGTTCATATTATCCGTTGAGATTTTTCCATTTTCATTTCCAGTTTTGTTTATTTGAGTTTTTTCTGTCCTCTTCTTGATGAGTCTGGCCAGAGGTTTGTCAATTTTGTTTACCTTTCAAAGAACTAGTTCTTGCTTTTATTGATTTTTCTGTTGTTTTATTTAATCTCTATTTTATTGATTTCCTCTCTGATCTTTATGATTTCCATCCTTCTGCTGACTTTAGTTTTTGTTTGTGCTTCTTTTTCTAATTCTTTTAGGTGGTTGGTTAAGTTGTTGATTTGAGATTTTTCTTCTTTTCTGAGGAAGGCTTGTATTGCTGTGAACTTCACTCTGAGAACTGCTTTTGCAGCATCCCATAGATTTTTGAATGGTTGTGTTTTTATTTGTCTCAAGGTATTTTTAAATTTTTTTTAATTTCCTCATTGACTTGTTTAGTCTTCATGTAGTCAGCTTTTTCTCATTTCTTTTCATGTGGTTGATTTCAGTTTCGTGCCATTGTGGTCAGAGAAGATACTTGAAATAATTTCTATACTTTTAAATTTCTTGAGGTTAGTTTTGTGCCCCAGTATGTGGTCAATCATTGAGAATGTTCCGTGTGCACTTGAAAAGAATGTATATTCTGATTTTTTTGGCTGTAATGTCCTGAAATTATCAATTAAGCCTAACTTTTCTGTTGTGTCATTTAGATCTCTGTTACCTTACTGATTTTCTGTCTAGAAGATCTGTCCATTGATGTGAGTGGAGTGTTAAAGTCTCCTACTATTATTGTATTCCTATCAATTTCTCCTTTTATGTCTATTAGTATTTGTTGTATGTGATTGGGAGCTTCTATATTAGGGGCATATATATTGACAAGTATAGTATCCTCTTCTTGAATGGATCCTTTTATCATTAAATAGTGTCCTTCTTTGTCTTTCTTTATGGCCTTCATTCTAACGTCTATTTTGTCTTTTTTTTTTTTAATGATTTTTATTTTTTCCATCATAGCTGATTTATTTTGTTTATTTGGGTTTTTTCTTTCCTCTTCTTGGTGATTCTGAACAGAGGTTTGTCAGCTTTGTTTACCTTTTTAAAGAACCAGCTCTTGGTTTTATTGATTTTTTCTATTGTTTTATTATTCTCTATTTTATTGATTTCCTCTCTGATCTTTATTATTTCCTTATATGAATATTTCAAGTCCCGCTTCCTTGTCTTTTCCATTCACGTGAAATATATTTTTCCATCCACTCACTTTCAATATATAGTGTCCTTTGCCCTAGCCAAATCTCTTGTAGACAGCATATCAGAGGATCTTGTTTTTTTTATCCATCCTGCCACTCAATGTCTTTTGATTGGAGCATGCAGTCCAGTGACATTTGAAGTAATTATTGATAAACATGTATTTATTTCCATTTTAAACTTTATTTTCCAGTTGATTCTGTGTTTCTCCTGTGTTTCTTTCTTTTTTTTGGTTGGAATCATCCTTTTATTTTATGCCTCTGTCCTCTTCTTTTTAGTTTTTGTGAATGTAATGTTTGGTTTTGATTTGTGATTATCCTGTTTTTCAAGTATGTTAACGCCTTTCTAGATCTGCTTGCTTTAGCCTAACAGTCATATAGGCTCAAACACATTCTAAAAAAAAAAAAAAAAGTCTAGATTTTCTTACTTTTCTTCCCCACATTTTATGATTTTGATGTCCTTTTTTTTTTTAACATCTTCATGTTTATCATTTTGCTGTTGCAGTGTTTATTGTCACTTTTACAGTAGGGTTTTTTTTTTTTCCTTTCTGGTCTGTATACTGGCTTATTTAAGTGATTACTTTCCAATTGTGATTTCCTCCATCCTAATACTTCTTCTTTTTTATGTGGAGGAGCCCTTTCAGTATTTCTTTTAGAATGGGTTTAGTATTGCTGCACTCTTTTAATTATTGCTTGTTAGAAAAATTCTTTATTTCTCCTATTTTAAATGATATTCTTACTGGGCAGTGTATTCTAGGCTGCAAATTTTTCTTGTTCAGGACTTTGAATGTATCTTGTTATTCTCTTCTGGCCTGTAGTGTTTCTGTAGCAAAATCAGCTGATAGCCTTATGGGTGTCCCCTTGTAATTAACTATTTGTTTTTCTCTTGCTGCCTTTAGAATCCTCTCTTTGTCTTTAACTTTTGCTATTTGTCTTATAATATGTCTTGGTGTGGGCCTATTTGGGTTCAACTTGTTTGGGGCCCTCTGTGCTTCCTGTATCTTGTTATCTGTTTCCTTTAGATTTCGAAAGTTTTCAGCCATAATTTCTTCAAATACATTTTCAATTCCCTTTTCATTTTCTTCTCCTTCTGGAATCCGTATTATGCTTAGATGGGCCCACTTTATGTTATCCCATAGATCTCTTATATTGCTTTCATGTGTTATCCCATAGATCTCTTATATTGCTTTCATGTATGCTGTCCTGATTGGGTGACTTCCATTATTCTATCTTCCGACTCACTAATTTGTTCCTTAGCATTATTCATTTTACTTTTCAGTGCCCTTAACTTATCTTGCATCTCTGCAAATTATTATTATTATTTTTTTTAGGGCTGCACCCAAAACATGTGGAAGTTCCCAGGCTATGGGTCGAATTGGAGCTGTAGTTGCTGGCCTATGCCACAGCCACAGCAACGTGAGATCTGAGCGAAATCTGTGACCTACACTACAGCTTATGACAACTCTGAATCCTTAACCTACTGAGCGAGGCCAGGGATCAAATCCACATCCTCATGGATCCTACTTGGGATCATTATCTGCCTGGCCACGAAGGGAATTCCTCTGCAAATGAATTTTCTAATTTGTCTTGGCTCCTCCTGTATTTTCTAGTTCCCTTCCAAAGTAATCTGCACTGCTGTTCATACAGCTCTTAATTCCTTCATATTTGCTTTTAATATCTTCAGTATTTTCACTATCTCCTTTTTGAACTTGATGTCTGGTAGCAGAGGTCTGTTCCATTGTTTGCTCCTTCAGGTGAATTCTCCTATTCTTTTAACTGAGAATTGTCCCTGAGCCTCTTCATTTTTCTTGTATTTTTCTTATTCTCCAGAACCTGATTCTCAGCACCCAGCCCCCACCCAAGTGTCTCAGGCCGTGGTGTCTTGGGAAGTGGTACCAGTGGTTTGTGCAGCTCTTTCTCCATTTTGTCCTCCTCAGCCCAGATGCTATGCTTTTCTCTGAGGCTTTGAGCTCCCTCCATCTTGGCTGATATCCCCATCAGAAAACTTCCCTGGGTATGGGGTCCTTTCCTCTTTCACAGCTCCCTCCCAGGAGTGCTAGTCCTTCCCTGATTCCTTTCTCTCTCTCTTTATTTTTTTGTTCCATTTTGCTCTACCCGTCATGTGAAGGGTGTCTTTCCCTTTTTGGAGGTTTAAGGTCTTCTGGCAGTGTTCAGTAGATGTTCTGTGTGAATCATTCTACATATAGATGGGGTTTTTTTTTGTGTGTTTGTGGGAGAAGGTGAACGCCACCTCTTACTCCTTTGCCATCTTGATCCCACCTGCCTTGAAAAAAATTTTTGGCTTTGTGATCCCTTTAAGAGAGTTTCAGAACCTTCTAGTACCTCCTAGATCACACTTTAAGAATTGGTGATTTAAGGTATTACAGCTAGGTGGTGTGAAGAGATTAATCATAACAAAAAGGTAGTAATTTGGAGTGCATGTTGTATGTCAAGAACTGTGCTGAGGGTTTTAAGTATATGATTTTGTTTAATCCTGACTACAATTAAAAGCTAAATTGCCATTAGTATCGCCATGTCGTAGGCTAGGAAGCTGAGGCAAAAAGAGGCCAAGCAACTTATTTATGCTCGCCAAGTCATTTTTCTCTAAGGCTGACTCTCTTAACCACTACCTACCAACAGTGCTCTATGTTCTTATCGCATATGGTCCTGCAAAAAGATGGCCACGTGGTGGACAACTGTAATGCTACCTTACCATTGGGTTTTGCTGTATCAGGATAGGCATGTAGGCTTATTTATATTATATAGAGAACCCAATCCTACATGCCATGGAATATGAAAAGGCAAAATTCAGAGGGTGTTGGAAAACATTCTTTTAGCATTTAGCATATTATGCCACCTTTCAAATGGTAGGATCATCCTAAAATGGAAGCATAGCTGTCTCTCTCTCCTTGGCCTCTCTGCTGTCTGCCTTTATTCTATCTCCACTCTCTTCCCAGGATCCTGGTCATGGGGATCTTATCCCTGCTTTTTGTATCTGGATAACACGATGAAAGCTGTTTGCCATTGAGTATTCATGCTGTGAGGGCAAAAATGAGCTGTTGAGTTTATCAGAGTAGAGCATCCAACAGAGACACAAACCTCTCTCTTACAAATTTTGAGCTACTTTCCTATTAGCTTCAATGTATCTAGCCTAATGTGTTCTGAAAGCAAAATTTACTTTAAATTAATGTAGTTCAAAACATAATTTATTATAATATTTGAAATTATTTTTTCAAACGATAATTTATCTGCCGTTTGTATTTCCAAGAAAGTTACTTTTAGGCCATCTTTTAAAAATAAGCAGTTATTGCCTTGTTTTTATGACTGTGAGTATATGGAAGAGTTGGAGTTACATCTGAAAAAACTTTTCTGTGCAGATAGTAAAACATTGGTTTAGACCCCTTTCTTCTCCTCCTCCACCTCTAGTTTTAGTCACCTTGAAATGATCTCTATTTGTCCAAGTTAATAAGTAATTCTCTTCTCTCCTCTAAATCTGTAGACTTAGCTACAATGTATTGGTTTTTTGTTAGGGTATTAATTCATGGACTTAAGGAAGCACACTTCTAACCTTTTCTGTCTGCTTTGCCCACACATGCACACTTTAGAGGGGGCAAGGAGAGTGTTATTCATTTCTATAACACTTGTACTTAGTGGTGTCTGGCACCTAGTATTATATTCAATGAAAACATGTTGAATTGGCCCTGATAGAAATAATTCTTAAATTCCTTTTTACCTTTCTTTCATCATAGAATAAACACTTACTGAGTTCACCTTATGCATCAGACGCTATGCTAGGGAAGTACCAAATTACATATTTTTTCATGCCTGACTTCAAGAGGCCTACAGTAAGCAAAGATGTGCAATTGAAATAGGAGGTATTGTTCCTATCTTTGGGTTTTCAGAGTAATTTGGGAAGATTAGATAAAGGTGGTATCCTAAGTGTGTACCTTTCTTGGGGTCAAAAATGCTGAAAAATGACAGAAACAGTACTTGAGGGTAAAAAAAATCAGTGAATTAGAGAGTGCTAACAGCAGGCCAGAAATCTTAGCAATTCCTAAATATTAAAACAAAGAAACAAACCAACAAACAAAAAATGCCATACCAATTATATAAGATCATATCATAGGGGAAATATTTTGTAGAAAAAACAGCCCAAAACATTCACAAAGGAGTATTTATCCCAGATAGGAACAATTCTGGGGAAAGCCAAACTCAAAGTCAGTGGTTAAGGAGAAGGGAAGGTCCCCAAGTACACAGCAGGGGGTATAGTTGTCAGCCCTTGCTGTTGCTTCAGAGTAGTCCCTCACCTTCTCCTCTCCCACCTGTGCAGATCATGGGCAGTGGCTGAGCCTGCCCATAGGCTAAAGTTAGAGGTTTCTGGAGCCAGTAGGTCAGGGTATTGCCCCAAGGGCAGGGTGTTGATCCTCTTTCCCCAGAAAGACTGGGGAGTCTTCATACCCACAAAGTAGGATACCAGTAGCCTCTGTCTTTCTTCCATAGTCACTGAGTGTGGGTTAGAGTAAACAGCAACTAGCTGGTATACAGAGATTTTCAAAAATCAGTCCACATTCTTGGGATAACAGAACAAACAGAAGAAGAATTTATAGTAAGTACAATCAATATCAGAGTATTCCAAGAGATGATCACATCCATAAAAAATAAACAGCTAGAGATTTTGGAGATTAAATATTTGTCACAAAAGACTAATATCCTCAATATATGGAGAGTTAATATAAATCAATAAAAACACAATACAATAGGAAAATGGGCAAGAATAACAGGATATAAATGGTTCTTAAGTATTTGACAGTATACTCAACCGTACTCATGGTAAGAAAAATGCAAATTGAAAGTATAATTAGGTAACATTTTTGCCTATAAGTAAAGTTCAAATACTATGTTAGAACATTGATTTGGCAAAAGTGTGAGAAAATAAATTCACATTACTGGTGAGAGTAATATCAGTACAATCTGTATGAAGAGCAATTAGGACATTTAGGCAATACATGTCAAGTTGTAAAGTGCTCTTGACTCAGCAATTGCACTTCTGGGAAGTCAGCTTGCAGATATGCATGTACACAAATGAAATTTTACGTGTGTCTGTATAAAGATGCTAATTGGAGGTTTTTTGGGGGGATTAGCACAATGTGGGAAAAAATGAAAATATTTACCAATAGGAAACTGGTTAAATGGCAGACCATGCAAGGGCAAACTATTTATTTTTCTTTTTAGGGCTGCACTGGTGGCATATGGAAGTTCTCAGGCTAGGGTTTGAATCAGAGCTGCAGCCGCCAGCCTACACCACAGCCACAAGGGATCTGAGCCACACCTGCAACCTACACCAAATTCACAGCAATGCTGGATATCCAACCCACTGAGTGAGCCAGAGATTGAACCCGCATCCTCATGGTTACTAGTTGGATTTGTTTCCACTGAGCCACAAGGGAACTCCCCAACTATGTATTTAAAAGAGAATACAGGAGTTCCCATCATGGCTCAGCAGAAACAAATCTGACTAGCATCCATGAAGATACAGGTTCCATCCCTGGCCTCACTCAGTGGGTTAAGGATCCAGTGTTGCCATGAGCTGTGGTGTAGGTCACAGAGGCAGCTTAGATCCTGTGTTGCTGTGGCTGTGGTATAGGTCAGCAGCTACAGCTCTGATTGGACCCCTAGCCTGGGAACCTCCATATGCCACTGGTGCAGCACTAAAATAAATAAATAAATAAGAATATAATTCTACATTTGGGAATTTATCTGACAAATATTCTTGCATATGTGGTGTACTTGCACAGATACACTTGGAAAGTAAATGAAATAGTAAATGAAAAAGCCTATTTATTGAAGCATTTCTCTTTCTTTCTTTCTTCCCTTCCTTCCTCCCGCACTCCTTCCTTCCTTCCTTTCTTTCTTTCATCAAATTATTTATTTTTAATTTTTTTATAACAATGAATTTTATTTCAATTATAAGTGTACAAAGATCATCACAAGTCAGTGTGATAGATTTTGTGCCCAAACGCACAGTGCATCCCCCCCACCCCCAGATTGTCTTATTTGAAGAACTAAGGTTTTCCAAAATCTGTGAGTCATTGTCTATTCTTCAAAGAAGTTCATTGTGTCTCTTTAGTTTCCACATGTGAGCGGTAGCACTGGGTGTTGCTGTCTAATTTTCTGACTGGTTTCACATTGCATGATAATTTCTAGGTCCGTCCATGTTGCTGTAAATGTTGTTATTTTGTTCCTTTTAATGGCTGAGTAATATTCCATTGTGTGTATGTACCATATCTTCCCTATCCACTCCTCTGTCGATGGGCATTTAGGTTGTTTCCATGACCTGGCTTCTTCCCTCTCTAGCTGCTTTAGATGTAAAGTTAGGTTGTTTATGTGAGCTTTTTCTTGTTTCCTGAGGTAGGCTTGTATTGCTATATACTTTCCT
>PVHT021183693.1:38090142-38143329 GCA_004024745.2 Catagonus wagneri | reverse complement strand
TACTGTTGGCAGCTTCTAATGAATTTTTTATTTCAGTTATTGTATTTTGCATCTCTTCTTGTTTAATTTTTACAGCTTGTATTTCTCTGCTCAGTGTTTCCTGTAAACTATCAGTCTTTGCCTCCAGTCTATTTCCAATGCCTTGCATCATCTTCAGCATCAACAGTCTAAAGTCTCTTTCTGGGAGGCTGATAATCTCCTCATCACTGAGCTGTTTTTCTGGGCTTTTCTCTTTCTCCTTTATCTGAGTTAGAGTTTTGTGTCTTTTCATTTTTATAGGTTTTTGGTGTGGTGACCTTTTTTGCCAACAATAGAATTGTAGCCTCTCTAAGTTCTTGTGCTTGCCTCCCCTGTGGCTATAGTTGGTATGGAGGGGGCTTGCTGTAGGCTTCCTGATGGGATGGACTGATGCCTGCTCACTGGTAGGTGGGGTTGATTCTTATCCCTCTGATGGGTGGGGCTTTGTCTCTGGATGTGATTAGAGGCTGGCTGTGTGCCTGAGGGGTCTTTAGGCAGCCTGTATACTGATGGGTGGGGCTGAGATCCCACCTGGATTATTGTTTGGCCTGGGGCTTCTCAGCGCTGATGGGAGGGACCTGATTTTCCCAGAAATGGCCACCTCCAGAGGAATGCAGGCTGATGAATATTCCTGAGAGCTTCGCCTCCAATGCCCTTCCTCCTCAACAAACCACAGTCACGCCTGTTTTCCCAGGAGATCCTCCAAGAATTGCAGTCAGGTTTCACCCGGATTCCTCTGGAGACTGCTTTGCCCTGGGACCCAGTGCATGTGAAAGTCTGTGTGTGCCTTTCAAGAATGGGGTCTCTGTTTCCCCCAGTCCTGTGGAGCTCCTGCACACAAGTCCCACTGACCTTCAGTGCCAGATGCTCCGGGGGCTCTTTCTCCCCATGCCCGATCCCCAGGCGTTGAGTTTTGATGTGGGGTTCAGAACTCTCAGTCCTATAGCTGAGTCTCTGTGATGCAGTTACTTTCCAGTCTGTGGGGCTTCCCACCCAGGAGGTATGAGGTTGCTTCTATTGCATAATTGCCCCCCCTACCTCTTGATGTGGTCTCCTCTTTGTCTTCTGGAGTAGAATATCTTTTTTGGAAGTTTAGAGTCCATTTGGTTGAAGGCTGCTCGGCATTTGGTTGTAGTTTTGCTGTTTTTTGGGAGAGAAGTTGAGCTCCAGTCCTTCTATTCCACCATCTTAATCCAGTCTCCCCTCTTCCTTCCTTCCTTCCTTCCTTCCTTCCTTCCTTCTTTCCTTCCTTCCTTTCTTTCTTTCTGCTTTTTAGGGCCACACTCAAGCATATGGAAGTTCCCAGGCTAGGGGTCAAATTGGAGCTACAGTGGCCTGCCTACGCCACAGCCACAGCAATGAGGGGTCTGAGCTGTGTCTGCCACCACACCACAGCTCACGGCAATGCCAGATCCTTAACCCACTGAGCCTGTCCAGGGATCAAGCCTGCAACCTCATGGTTCCTAGTTGGGTTTGTTAACTGCTGAGCCACGAAGGGGATTCCTATTTATTTCATTTATTTATTGCGAGGAATTGGAATTAAACCAAGTGCCCATAGCAGATTGATTAAGTAAAGTGTGGTACATGCAAATGATGAAGTACAATTCCATTGTAAAAATGAATGTAGAAATTCCATTGGTCAGATACTGAAAATTTTCTCCAGATAAATAACTAAGTGAAAGGTAAGAATATATCCTGCTATATTTTATGAATTAAGAGGAAAATATATACATTTGTATGGTACTTACACAGAAAAACTCTGGAACATTGCAAGAAAATAGAAATAGAGTTCCCCACAGGGAACTCTACCCAATATTCTGATAATCTATATGGGAAAAGAATCTGAAATGGATGTGTTTGTATATATAAGTGAATCACTTTTGTACAGCAGAAAGTATTACAACATTGCAAATCAACTGTACTTCAATAAAAGTTTAAAAAAATTAAAATTAAAAAATAAAAATATATTTATTATAGGGGGAAGCAAAAGAAATAGTGGTCCCTTGGTTTGGTGTTAGAACCTGGGCAAAAGGAAGTTAAGAGTTAGACAGTTTTCACTGTGTGTCTTTATTTAAAAAGTGAGTAATATTGATGTATTGCTTCTTCAATGGGTATGTTATCTCTTTAAATTTTTTAAGAAAGAAAATCAACAAAAATTAGTCAAAAAATGAAATGACTCCATATGTGTTTATATTGAAATATATAAAAACATATTGCCAAATAAAACAAAAGCAAACTAAATAAAACACAAAGGAAGAATAATGTATGGAGCATGGTACTATTGTGTTTAAAAAAAAGAGAAGAAAAAAAAACCTGATTCCAAGGCTGCCTATGCGCAAACTATTTCTAGGAGGTTACACAAGAAAAGGACTAGCAGTTACCTCTGGGGAAATGAGCTGGAAGGCGAGGGGACAGGGATGGAAGAGAGATTTATATTTGATGGTATTTCTTTTTTGTACTTTCTGATTTTTTTCTATATTTGTGTATTACCAATTCAAAAATAAAAGTTTTTCAAAATTGATATTGCAATCAAAGGCTGAGTAAATGAGATGAATAGCATCATGAAAGTCTGTTAAGGAATCTCATTTCTAGTTGAATCTTGTCACTGATAGAAAATATACTTTCAATATACCTGTTGGAAATACATGCGTAAAAGCTGGAAAAACTGAAATAGAATGCATAACCTTCAAATCATATAGGAAAGTCAATGGAATAATTCCTTCTATTCCCAAATTAGTTCAGGAATTCTACTCCACTCTTAATTAACAGAACAGTAGGAGAATATGAAGAGAAATATAATCAGTGACAAGGTAAACAGAAAATTTAAGTTATGACGGCAAGAAGAAATTCTAGTTTCCTAGTGTGATGTAAGTAATCACAGTGAATGTATTTCTACTGCTAGCAGACTCTCAGCTTCGGTTTAAAAAAATCCCAACTATATTTTATTGGTAAGAGATATCCAAAATAAATGACTTCGGTAAATTTAAGATCAAGAACAAGAAATACTTACCAAGTTATTGCTAACTATAATAAAGTTTAAGTGTTATTAAATTAACATGAGATAAAATTGAATCCAAGGGAAAAAAAAGCATCAAAAGAGATAAAGAAGTTTATTTCATCGTGAGAAAGGAAAAAATCAGCAATAGCATACAATAATAATAGTCATGAACTTTACATAACCAATAATATAGCTTTCAAGTGTATAAATCAAAAACATTTAAAAGTTCAAAGGAAAAATGATCAAGCTGCAATCACAGTGGGAGACATCTGCCTAGAAAATAACAGAACAATTAGCCAAAAACAAGAAAGGATCTAGAGTTGTAAATAACATTATTAACATGTTTAACATTTAACTTTACATCTAAAAAACAATGAATACACTGTCTTATTAGCATGTTTAATATTTAACTTTACATTGAAAACACAGTGAATGCACTTTACATCCAAACAACAAATGAATACATATGTTTGAAACACATTATATGCTATATGTGTTTGACAAAACATAAAATTAACTGCTTATTCTCAGCCTATTAAGAAGATCTCAACTAATTAGAAAGCTGCAATCATACAGACCGTATTCCTTGAGCACAAAGCAATAAAAGGAGAAACTAATAAGAATAGAAAAAAATGCAACTGTTCACTTGGAACATACAAACAATTCTTCAGTTTTTAAAAATAGCAAAAAACCTGACTTTCACTGGCATTATAGGGCTGACTTCACTGGACTGGTACACTGTCAGGCCAGGGGGGCTGAAAGCTTGTTGGAGACAGCTGTGGTTTCAAGGAGTGTTGCCAAACTTAAACCTTCCTGTGGCTGTACATATTTATTCCAATAATCCTAAGTTGTGGGAAATGTCAGAGAATCGGGCACTGAGAACTTAGTCATATCTGAAGCAGGTACAGCCAAACATATGTTGAAATTAAGTTGCTGAAATAATGAAAATGGTTTAAATAAGGGTTACAGTGGTATAAATATGTCTCTATTCACATTTGGAGGAATAAAATATTAAAATATTAGCCTTATTCTTATATGTCCCCTCTCCCAAATGTAGGGAGAAGAGGCACATATGGATCTTAGGAAATGATCTGAATGAAAGAAAAGTCTTTAGGTAGATAATGGCAGTTTACTATGTTATATTTTCCCTGATAAATGGCACTACCACTTGACCATCATTCAGAAATGCTAGAATGGGGATTCAGTACAACAGTTCAGCATTGCTTAATGAGAAAGCCTTAGATGAATGGAAGACCTGGACTGACCAAAAAGTGAACCAGTGACTAGCATATCTTTTGGAATCTTTGATCTGAAGGAATCCTTGTAGATAATTGTCATCACTAATTTTACTGTGAGATAACCAGAATTTGTTTTTTCTCTTTCCCAGACAGTATTTCTTCTGTTTCCTATTGCTGATTAATATATCCTTCAATTTTTAAAAATTCTGAACCATAAAAACAATGAATTAAAGATCCATTAATTAAAATACTCTGAGATGTTTTGTTGCTTAGTAGTATATACCTTTAAAAGTTAATCAGAAAATTATGTCACTGCCTCTCCAATAATGTGTACTTTGTAAACCCTGGAAATCAGGAACATTGTATAATTGGCACCTTTCCCAAGTTCAACCAGTCAGGGCCAATTAAGAGGATTCACCAGTGTTAATTTTTCAAGCAATAAAGAACCTTATGATGTGAAAGCGAATATGGCAAGCTAGAGCAAAGAAAGCAGCTTTTTGCTCCTTCTGATACTGCCCCAGGGGTGGGACATGATGCTTGTGATCTTTCTTATCTGATTACAAAGAATGATAAAGAAGGCAGGAGTATCTTTTAACTGCAGGGAAAATTTCAGCTCCTCAAGGAAGGAGCTAGTAACATAACAGTTGTGAATGGACACATACCAGGCTTGCTTTTTTTTTTTTTTTCTTCATTCCCTTTCCCCAAGGCAACCCTATTCCATCAGAGAGAGTGCAGATGCATATAGAAGAAGGTGAATTTTCAACCTTCCATATGTTTTAGTCTTGCAATGATATTATAAGAAATTATCTTCTGTGATCTTATCACCTACTGTTTTCCTATTAGTCATAATGGAAGTTCATATAAGTATATACGGCGTAATGTGAAGTTGGTGACTTTTGCTGGAGATGATGTCAAAAACCTCCACCTGTTTTTTTTGTTTTGTTTTTGTTTTTTCTTTTTCAGTTACTTCTTTGACCTCATCTCTACTACTCTGCTCTCTGCTCACTCTCCTTCAGCCACATAGGCCTCCCTGGGCCTTTGTACTTGTGGTGCAAGGTGTACTTGTGTCTCTGGGCCTTTGTACTTGCTGTGTTGAACACTGTTTCTCTAGATACCCACATGGCTCACTCCCTCAATATTTTCTCTTTTCAGCTCAGATCTCATCGGCAGGGTCTCCTTTTATACAATTTATATAGTAGCATCCTTAATTCTTCTTATAACCTCTGTCCCCTTGCAGACTCTATTCCACGTATACTATTAACCTTTTTTTTCATAGTACTATTACCAAAACAAATATTTATTTGTTTTCGCTTATTGTGTGTCTTCTTTCACTTGAATAAAGCTTTTTTGGGCCATGGATTTTACTCTGTTCTTACAGTTAACCCTTAATAAATATTTGCTGAATGAATGATTAATTGATCAAATGAATTAGTGTATATAGAGAGGATTTCAAAATTACTTCCTTCTTTACTTCAGATTGAGTTAGGATACACTAACACAATTCCAGGATAAAATGCAAATACTTTCATGCTCAGCATCTCTTTCTATTACTTGTTTTTACATCTGTCTTTTCTATTACATTTTAAAGTCTTTGGGAGTTGGTGATTCTGTCCTATTTCTATATCATTTTCTTTTATGCACTCATTCATTCAGCACTGAGTAGCATTTAGTGGGCTTTCCTACTTTCGTTAAGCAACAGCCTAACACAGTCCAGTGTAGCTTTTGTAGTTGTCTAACCTACTCAAGGACTGTCACAGGGCTGTGATATTAAATTTGATATGGTTATGCTGTATATACTGTACATACTTTCAAGGATTAAAAAAATCAGTTGAGTACTTTGGGGTGTCTCTCTTCTTGCTTATAGAGATATCTCAATAACACTTCATTTCCCAATGCCTGCTCCTCAGCCTCAGGCATATAAAGATAGAGCTTCTGAGTCTTCCGCAGCAGAAAAGCATCTGAATTATGTCAGCATTGAAAAGTTGGTGGGATCTGTGTTTAGCTTTCTTTAAAAAGCAATTCTGAGAGGCAACGTTTCTTTGATTAGCCATTATGAGCTACCCTTTCTCAAGTGAGATTCTCTGAAGAAGTGTTTAAATGTTAGCTTCATTTTTGTAAACGTATGCTCACTAGCTCTTTCATAGAATGAGAATGATTTCCCTAGATCAAAGATTTGCTTGAAAATCATTCTTTCATTAATGGTGAAGTATCTATTTTGTTACGGTGAAATTCTAAGAACTCACTCTAGACATTAATATATACATTTAAAAAAAAGAATGCATTGTGCTTCCTATGTAAAGATGAGGCTTTGGACCTTCTATCAGTTTCTTTGGTACTTTGAACTATTTGCTAAGCGCTGTAAAATCCACATGTGAAATTCTGGGTTTCGGGTTTAATCTCTGGTCTTCCTAAAGAGTAGATATATGTTTGAGTTTAATTACTAAAAACTGGATGCATACCTGGGAGACATTCAAGAAGACTGTCTCTTGTTAGTATGGAATGGATTAGAAATCAGCATGTCCGGGTTTTCATTCCAGCTCTTGCAACTTTCTACTTGTGCCTGTCATTTATTCTTTCTAGATTTCATCTCTGCAGAAAAAGTGTTTCAAAAATTCTAAGATCCTAAACAGCTAGTTTTTGGGTTCTTGACTCCTCAACCCAACTTTATCAATAAATTTCCAACTTTCAGTATGCCCTACCTAGAAGATTAAATAATAGTTATTTTGTTTGTTTTCTTGTTTTTTTTTTTTTTCATTTTTGGCTGCCCTGCGGCTTATGGAGCTCCAGGGCCAGGGATCAGATCCGAGCCTCAGTCTCGACCCAAGCGCATCTACAGCTGTGCCAGATCTTCAACTCACTGTGTCAGGCTGGGGATTAAACCCTTGTTCCAGTGCGCCCAAGATACTGCCAATCCCATCGTACGACAGGGGAAGCTCCTAAATGGTAGTTTTGTAGTGATGAAAGTAATTACCTTAAGGGTATGCATAGGGTGTCCCATAATTTATATGTCATTTTACTGAAAGCGACTGTGTATTTGACTTGTTTGCTTTTACTCTAAAGAATGGCTGGTATTAACCTGTTGGATCATGTAGTAAAAAGCAACTGTAACAGGATACTCTTCCTTTTGACAGAAGGTCAGTGTGGTTATTCTCCCTGTGCTGACTGACATGTCTGTTCCGAGTAATAATTAGATATCTTTCTACGTTTGCTTGCTTCATCAGAAACATTCATTACTGACTGAGGCAAGCAGGAGTTGAGGCCATACCTGAAGGAGGAGGATATGCTTCCAGTGACATTATCTAGAGTATCAACAATTTTGCCATCTGTTCCTCTCATTTGCAACTGTTCTCATCTGTTTTTAAAGGAGAATGAGCAACTCAAGGACCACATTTTTTCCAGAGTCTTAGATTTTTTTTTCTGAGGCCATCTTAGATTGCCTTTGTCTGAGTGAATTCCATTTTTCAGAAAGGCAAAATGCAATTTGGAGTCTATTTCATGTCTTTAAGTCACATGGTTCAATTTATATCCCTGCCCCAACATGTCAATATCCATTTAGTTATTCCGATAAACTTACCTTTATAGTATAGTAGTGCATAGTGAAACTGATACCATACTATCTCATCAGTAAATCTCTAAGGTGTTGTTAAGGACCTTTAATGATCCACTAAACATGCCAGGTACCAGGAATATGATACCTAACTCTACTGTCACCCAAGACAGAAACCTAGCTACCATCCTTGACACCTTCCTCTCCTTTACTCCCTACAACCAAATGATCTCCAAGTCCTGCTGACTTGACCACCTGCACATATATTGAACTCATTCTCATCATCTCTGTGTCATTTATTATCATCATCATTTGGGTCTTAATTCCTACTCTCATAGTCTTAGTGCCCTTTCAGTTTATTTTCCAAAGCAGATTAAATTAAACTTTCTGAAGTGCAAAACTGTTTTGTCATTGCACTGTTTTCTACATGGACTGTGATTACCATCAGAGAACAGTTCCTAGTATGTAATAGGTGCTCAGTACACACTTGTTAAATGAAAGAAAGAGTCCTTGGAGGGAAAGCGCAGGATTCTGACATGACCATTAAAACTACTGCATCTATGCTATGTATTCCACTGATGGTATACAAGAGGATTTTTGATAGTTCACCAACAAATATATTTACTTTTTGGTTATATATTTATTTTTTATGAGTTGCTTTTTATTGACAAGGGTTACTGACTTTCCGTTTACAGAGATCATATAAAATGTACTTTTGACATAAAAAGCTTAGGTTGTAATAGTGGGTTCATGTAAAGGAAGGATATGGAAGGACTGTATAGGTGACATGGGAGTAAGACCAATATTGAGAAGCCAGCACAACAGTCATAGCCCATCACTGAGCTGTAATTATTTGCTTACATGCTTGTCTTCCCTACTAGACTATGAGTTCCTGTAAAGCAGTGATGGCCCTTTCACGGTGTGGCCATGTTGGAAAAGTAAACTATTTTTGAGTGAATAAGTCAAACAAATTCAATTTGGATAGTGCCAGGACAAAGGCCTGGGTTAATGGTAATTATTTGAGTGATATTTAGATAAAATGACAATGTCAATAAAAACAGCATCTTCAATGTCCAGCCTTTGAAATGTGTCAGTGACAATTTAGACATGCTTTTTGGAAACTGGTTCAAAACAAGTTTTTTAATGCAGTATATGCAGATTACCAAACGTTTTCAGAAACAAGTGAACAATTCAAGTATTTGAATGGTTAGCTTTCACACTATGTACCAAATACCCCAATTTTAGAGATCATTTGAAAGACTGCATCTTTAGCTTATACCATAACCTTCCTGTTTTAATTTCTGTTTGTGATAAGCATATATGGTTACTTCTACTTAACTAAGAAATTGTTTTATGAAATAATACCTCTAAATTCTACAAAATAGCTTAAAGTGAAAGCACAAAATATAGACAAGATGTTTTTTAAAGTTCTTGTATTCATGGATTTCATTTGCTTTCACTGCAATCCTTTTTCCTTCTCCAAATTCATATGGAATACATGACCTCAAGAGATTCTTGGCGATAGTGTGATGTTCTCATTTGGTCAGTAAAAACACTAATGCTGAGAGAGGTTACCACACTCTGGTCTTCAGGCCAGCTGAAGACAGAGTCAAGACTAGAAGCCAGATCTTCTGGAGTCCAGGCCAGAGTGCTTCATTCTAGGGTCTGCTGCATTCTTTTTTCTTGTCCCTGTAACTCCTATGCCTGAATTGACCTCCTCCCTTAAGTGGGTAGTCTTTGTTTGCTTATTAGTGAGCTGAATGAAGCCACAGATATAATAGAGTTATGAACATATTTTCCTTTTATGATCCATTTCTATAAACAAGTTACTTCCCAGAATTTCTTCAGCATATCACCAAGTTATAATGATGGCATGCCACTATAAAACTCTTCTAGTGCAGAATTTACTAAAAAGTAGGTCTTTCTGGCAACTTTACCCATAGGGGTTGAATCATCAAGTCAGTGAAGTAAGAGACGAGACTTTGCTATCAAAAGGGGGTCTTAACGGGCAACTCCATCAGTTTGTGGAAAATGCTAGGAGGAAATCTAATACAGTTTTTATTGCATAAATATAGGAAGTTCTTAAAAGAGTCTCAAATGATTTGGAAATACAATTCACTCTTCGATCTGATAGGAAAACGCTCTCAGGAATATTTCATGGTTTAGGTTAAGACATTTGTTTCCATAAAGAATTTCAGGTGACATATTTTAAATACAATATGACTGAAGTACACTCAAGGTCCCAGACGTGTTTTTGAGAAGTGGACAACAGTGTATGTATCTAGAACTCTTCCTAACTAGGTAACTTGGATCATGATGCAGAAGTTGTACCAGGGGCCTGTTAAGCAGCTGCCCATGGCTTTCTTGGTTTACTCTGCTTTTCCATCTGTTTTACCTGTTTCTATTTCTGAATAATTTATTTTGCCATCTGCATAAACAGAACACCTGGCTGAAGGCTAACTCTTACACCTAAATAATTTAGAGAAAATAACCTCTTTAGTCTTCATTGGAATAACATAATGGCTTTCAAGAACAAAGCTCTTAAATCAATAACTTTTGGGGACATTTCTAGTGTTTTAACTATTACACTAATAGTTTAAAAGGTTAATATTAATCTATTTTTTAAATTAACATTGCCTCAGATTTTTGTTTTTGTTTTTATTGTTTTCCTTAAGGTATCAGTTCTAGCAGTTGTTTTGGCTCTTACATTTCTTGTTGGTGTGTTTTGTGTGCCTTCATTTAGAAGAACCATTGTTTGTTTGTAGATGATTATGACTTTATCGTATCCTAACCAAAAAGCTGTTCAACCCTTGACTGCCTGTGAGGAATAGCAATAAATTCATGTACTTTTTCCTAACTGCTTACTTTAGCAAATTCTTAGACCTCTATTAGCAAATATGCATGGCATTACATAAGAAACATTTCGTCGTTGATTTCTGCTTTTGCTAAGGTTATCTTGGTGAAGCAATTATTTTTAAGTGTCATTTCACTATGAAAGGAAACTCACTTATGATATAAATTTGTATTAAGTTGAAGTCAGGCACTCAATTTGAACTTCTATAAATTGATTTATCAATAAATAATCTTATGAACACTTACTCATTCAAATTTCAGTAATGACAATAATGAAAGTATCTCATATAAAATCTCTGCTTAGCAGCTTCCTAGCTGTGTGACCTTAGGTGATTTACCTGACTTTTCTAGGCCTTGTGTTTTTTTTTTTTTAATCTATAAAACAGAGATGACAATACTTATCCTATAGGCTTTAGTGTAAAGTGCAGCATGTATAGAATTTAGGTGTTAAATAAGTGATACTTCTGTTTATTATTCAGATTGAGTAAAGACTTAAGAATGGGTTATTCTCTAAATATATTAGGTAAATAAAATTTAAATAGGTTTTAAAAATAAGTCATTTTGAAAAAATTCTAAAAGTGTTTTATATTAAACCTTTAATTTTGGTTCAGAATATACTGAACATAATTTTAATTGAAAAAGTATGGTTATCAATGTAAATAATAACTCCATACTATATGCTATAAACTACCTGTATAGAATAATATAGCAACATTTACACACTAGTTAAGATAAAGATTACTGCTTTTTCTTAATGTTACTAGTGGATAATTTTCCACTTTGAGGCCTTAGATCTACTGTTTTAAATTGTGTGTCTTTTCCCTGGCTAACAGCTGTCTTTCCTTAGTGTAGCTTATAGGTTTGCCTGAAGCAGTTACTCCCTCTCATTTTAATTTTCTGCTTATAATATATTACACGTTTGGAACACAAAGTTCTAAGGGATAGACTTTCTTATGTATGTATTTAAGTGCAAGAATTTTGAGATATTTTGTTATTCATTGGCCAATTATTCTCAGTTTGTTCTAGATAGCTGGTTTCTAAATATTCAAAATGTATTGGCTTGTAAATCTACTATTACACAGAAACACTAAATTATTATATAAAGATGTGATTATTATATCAACTAGGAAAGAGACATAGCAAATTCTCATTTATCCAAGCTTCGAACACTTTTACAATTCTGATAACTAGAATAAGGCTAACAAAATCACGTGTCAAAAGGCAAGTTTAAGTTATACTTGATACTTTTTTTTTTGTATCTAAATTTATGGTATTCAAATTACTTGAAAAATGTTCATCATTGTGTAATTCCTGCTGTGAACCAGCCAATTTGTGGTGTGATGAAAATACCAAAGAAAGAGAAGATGTTTTGTATCTTTAAAGAGGTTAGCCTGGTGATGGCAGGATTGCAGGAGAGGGGAGGGCAGAGGGATAAACAAATAAAGTGTAGTAGGAACTATATACAAGTATGTGCAGAATATAATTGAGGGCACAAAGGCAAGAATGGTTTATTTTCCATGATGGGGCCCAAGGAAGATGGAGCATGGATGTAGAAATAGGCTTCCAGAGGAAGTGAGATGTGCATTAAACAATGAATTGCCGTTCTTAAGTCAGATCAGTCTATAAATTTTATGTATAGCCTGTTGTGGTAAATTTAGAGGCTGAAATGGTAGCTTTAACCGTAATTCATGTAACAAAAGTAACTACAAATAATTGCTATGGCTGGATGGTAGGGTGCATGTGTTGGGGATGGAGGAGTAGAGAGATGAGACCATAAAGCTGGATCTATCATGAAGGACCTTAAATGCTGTGCCTAGAAATTTTCATTTTATTCTGAGGCAGAGGGAGTCATGAAAGGCTTTAATCAGGGAACTAATATGATCAGATTTGCATTTTCCAAAGATGCTCTGATGTAGTGTGTAAATGGAATGAAGAAAAGCAAGAATAGAAGCAGAATGACAGATAATGGAGCTATGGCAATGGTCCAAGAAAGGAATCGTGCATCTTGAACTCAGGAAGTAAGAATAGGAGGATGGGTGGATTTGAGAGGTATTTAGGAGGTAGGAATCAATAGGACTTAATGACTTATAAGATTTCAGAGACTAAATAGGGATGGAACTTGTGAGGAAACCTCAGAGGACTGAAATGTTAAGGACAACTCCAAATTCATAGCTGGAGTCACTGGGTGGCTAGTGGTGCCTGTTATTGTGATAGGAATAAACTTTAAAGAACAATACATTCAGTTTGGAAAAAACAGACTTTGAGATACTTGTGGTATAATTGGGTGCCTAACACACTAAGAAGCTAGTATCCCAGTTGGATGAACAGATGTATATTACATTATGAAAAATTAGTGTTAATATATGTAGTTAACCAATAGCAAGATTCAGCTAGTCAGTGTTAGAAGCTAAATATACAGTGAAATAGGCAAAGGAAGAGTGGAAATATCATATATAAGAAACTCAGAGAATTTCTTTTTTTTCATTTTTAGAGTTTTATTGATTTACAGTGTTGTGATAACAACATTGTAAAAGTGATTCAGTTATACATGTACACATTCATTCTTTTTCCGATTCTTTTCCCACCTATACCAACACAGAATACTGTGAAGAGTTTCTTGTGCTATACAGCAGGCCTGAGGAGTTTCTTGTTCAAATAGTTCAACTCCAAGTCTTTATGGTGGAAGATGGAACTTGAGGTCCTTTTTGGTACCTAGATGTGGTTCTGAACTTCCTACTGCTGCCACTGACTCTACTTTTAACTCAGTAACTTAACTACCCTCTATTTTTCTTCTCACTTTTCCCTACCCATATTTCTCTTTTCCCAAAGTGAATCATTTCTTTCTTTGTGTTCCTATAGTACTCTACCAAAACTTTCCATATGGCAATGTAATTCATTCATATTACATCTGACTAGATAATGAGACTCCTGATGGTGAGAACATAATTTGATTGTCTTGAACCCCAGTCTTGAAGATTGAGCCTGACTTTACATATGTGTGTGATTATGCATTGTATATGTATCATATATTATTGAAGATATATATATTTATCCCTATATTTGTATGTATCAATAAATAGAAAATGAATATTCACTTACTAAGTCTATCGGCCTTTTTGGCATATGTATTTTCAGTACTGTTTTGAATACCTGCTTTAAGGTAGTAGGGTAATAGATGCAATGAAGACTGTTCGTTATGTATTATTGAGTAACTAACTACAAGAAATTTCATTGCTTTAACACAAGAGTAGTTTATTTTTTTCTCACTTTCTCTGAATTGACTAGGCTGTTCTGCTGTTTCCACTGGTCTCATTCTTTTGGCTGCACTGGCTTGGAACTCTGTTGGGGTTGAGTTTAAGAGGTTCTCACTTGCACATCTGTAATGTCATTTGGAATAACATGAATAACCAGGATGGCTGGCTTCTTTCTCCATATGGTCTTTCAGGGCATCTTCATAGCATGGTGGCTATAGGGCTCCAAGAGAACAAGGACAGGACTTTCAATGCCTCTTGAGGCCAAGGCCCAGAAGCCTGCACAGACATACTTTCAGTGAATTCTATTGTTCAAAGTCCGTCACTTGGCCAACTTGGGTACAAGGGAAGGGAAGGGACTCCACCTCCTAATGGGCAGAGGTGAAGTCATGCCACCAAGAGGCCTTTAGGATGGATCATCTTTGCAGACAAATGGGGTCATTTCCAAGGGACCAGTTCTGCTTATCATCACCCTTTATTGAACAATATGGGAGATAAGATCAGAAACACTTTTGTTAATATCCACTCTAAATATTTTGGAAGAGATACTTCTTGAGTGCTTAATGTATATTAACAAATGACAGATTAAGGAAAGGAGACCTCATGCTGAGGTCTGAGCAGAGTTGAGCTTGACAATGGTAATAATGAAAAAGAAAAATTTTTGAATGAGGCAAAGTAGGAAAGGAAAATAATGAAAAGGCAAGGGTACATCTTGAAAAAGGCAAGGGTACATCTTTGAAACAATCAAAGGTGTCTGGCTGGCTGTTTCCAAGAGGAGAGGAGTCCATGCAGAATATGTGGTAATGCTGACACTGCAGCCCTGGCATGAGATACAGATGTGTGTGTGTGTGTGTGTGTGTGTGTGTAGACATGCATGAAAATACAGATGTAGATATAGATATAGGTAGATGGACATATGTGAAAAAGGCACTATGATGCAGGGACGATTTTTAAAAGATATTCACATTGAAAGTCTCCAGAAGGGTAATCAGAAAGGAAACAAAAAGTACAATTCTCATAAAAGGGTACAAATAAAAGAGGTTAAGAGTCCAAGTGAAGTCACAGGAATGAACAAATCAATACAGAAAGCAGATTTCCTAATTGAATCCTACCACAGACCATCTAAAGTGTAAAAAAGAGTAAGGAAAGAGGAGAAAGAACTGACATCTCTGGGTATAACTGATACATAATGCTAGCATGAAATTTTGGGTCTCTTCCACTAGTTTTGTTATTTTAAGTGTTAAAAATCTCCTTTAATGAAAATAGAATCATTGAGCAGGTACCCAGCACACATGGCATGTCTCACTGGCTTATTGAGCTGTGACACAAAACCATCATGTGGAGATTGTGCTTTTGACACATTTCTGTATTTCACACACTCTCTTGCTGAATGCTTGTCTATAGTTCTTATTAATAACAACCTTTTTTTTTAGCTCTGGAGGACACAAAGGAAGATGGCTTCCTCGCAGGGAAGAACAAATATCTCCTCTCTTCCCCTCATCAAGGTTTTGGTTCTTGCTGTCATTGAGGAGCCTCAGTTCAAGATGTAACACCAGGCTTCTCTTTAGGTGATGAGTCCTCAAACACATATTTCCAGTGAGTCAGGGAGGTCTGTCCAAGAACAAAAGATGGTTGAAAGAAAATTGGAGAAGCATTTTCTTTCTGTTCTGTTTGAGCTATCTTACTGCAGCCAGTGCCATGCTTCACAACAGAAGATAATGAAGAAAAGAGGAGAGAGAGAGGCAGGCAAATTACCTTCACTCACCTTCATAGATCTGTAGAGGAGTGCTGTCATCTCTCTGTGGACTGATAGCAGCCCGTTTACCTCTTTGTGACAGGGAATCCGATTGTCTAAATATCCTACTATCCTGAAATTAGCTTTTAATTGAAATAGTAGTTGGAACCAAAATGCTCATGGGTCTTGTTGTCATTGAGAGGTATGTTAAGCCCTCTAGTTTATGTCATCTCTCTGGCATTTATTACTTCCTACCATGTACAGTCTTAATCCATTCCATTATGTATAGGGACTGTCACTGAGATCTTTATGCCCTACGGCATCTAAAACAATGTCTTGCATATAATAAAGGCACAATAAATATTTATTAAATGAGTACATTAGTGAAGGATAAATAAAGATGTGTGTGATTATGCATTGCAGGGTGATTTTGTGATGACTGGAGGTCTATTTGATAGTCATCTTTTCAATCAAATTTTTATCATTAAAATTATTTTTTTTTCCTTGGGGCTACACTTATGTGGCATGTGGAAGTTCCTAGGTTAGGGGTTGAAGTGGAACTGCAGTTGCTGACCTATGCCACAGCCACAGGAACACCAAATCTCAGCTGCCAGGGATCCAACCTGTGTCCCAGTGCCTCCAAGACACCTCCAATTCTGTTGTCCCACAGCAAGGAACTCCCTTAAAGTGATTTTTCATGTCTTTGTTAACTTCAGTGATTCCCTTGTTGTTCCATATTAGAAATACAACAACTAGGAGTTCCCATTGTGGCTCAGTAAAAACGAATCTGACTAGGAACCGTGAGGTTGCGGGTTCAATCCCTGGCCTCAATCAGTGGAGGAGGATCCACTGAGGATCTGGTGTTGCCATGAGCTGTGGAGTAGGTTGCAGATGCGCCTCGGATCTGGCGTTGCTGTGGCTCTGGTGTAGGCCGGCAGCAACAGCTCCAATTAGACCCCTAGCCTGGGAATCTCCATATGCTGTGGGTGCAGCCCTAAAAAAACAAAGACAAAAAAGAAGGGAAGGAAGGAAGAAAGGAAGAAAGAAAGAAATATAACAAATAGTAATAAAGACATAATTTCAGCTCATGGTGTCAATATTTATATTAGTCTCTTATACTCTAAGAGAACTACAAAGGGATGCCCCAGTTCTTTTGCAAATTCCACTCATTCTAAAAGAAAAATGGTTTTCCACAAAGTGACGTCATCTTGTATTCTTCCACGCCTACTTTATTAACTATATGACACATTATATTTTCTTCTAAGATATTAATCATACATATTTACCTTTCCTTTTGTATTTGAAAGCTAAGGGTCAATAATTTCAAAGGAAACACTTTGTTGCAATTCCAGAATAGTGAGAAAACACAACGGTAGAGACTAAAATCTGTCATGGTATTTTGGCTTCCTGCCTTCCTTTAATTTTACAATGGGAGGAAAATCAAGGTGAGACTTGATTCCATTTAGGAGTCCCTTTCCTGTGTGTTCTGTGTCTAGCCAGGAGAGAGACTGACAGAATGATAACACTCAATGCCAGGCTCCCTTGCCCACTCAAAGACCCTCCCTCAGGTATCAGTTGCTTGGCTGAGCTTTGAGGTCAACTAGACACCTCCCTTGAGACTCACCTGGCCTGAGGGATAGAGCAACCAGAAAACCCTTTCATAGAGGGCAGCTGTTATCTGAGCTAGGATCAAAGTCCCCCTCTGTACTCCAGAAAAACATCTTCCAAACTGGGTCTCTTTCTCCATGATTGGAATGAATGTTGAATGAGTCCCCAGGGACAACAGTTGTTTTGCTTAGGAACAAGTTGTCAGAAATACTGTGCAATGAAAGTTAACCTCCCTTTAAAATCTTTTTTTTTTTTTGAGCATTTTTAGTCACTGCCTCTGAGACCCATCAGAAGTTAATCAAGAAATTAGGCAACAGGGAAATGTGATTAATTTTTTGATGCTTTTCATTTGTGCTTCGTATTTTGTTTTTCCTGAAGTACAACATTGCTTTACCATGGTAGTATTCAGAGTACCCATAAAAGGCACTATAAGTATAAAAAGCCATTGCTCAAACATTCATATATATGGATGCGTTGAAAATAATAAATAACTTTCTTACTGATTTTGGTTGCAAAGTGGTTAAGTTTCTTTTGCCTTATAACAGAGTTTTTCGACCAGTCAATAATGGCAACCTTAAACTAAGTGACATGCATGTTCTTAATGGAAGTTCTGACCATAATTTTCCATCAAACAGGTCAACATTAATTACTCTAGTGATTCCAGATTTATAGAGACTCAAATATATCCAAAGTGATGCTTCTGTTTAAAAAATAAAAAGTGGTGCTAAGCAGATAAACAGCCCTGGAGTGTAAACATCTGGGACAATGTGTCATTCACCTTATATTGTTAGCAACTTTCACAGGGCTTGGGACACAGTAGAGATGATAAATATTTCTTGAGATAAACTAGATTTGATAATCTTGTTAGAATTATAGAACCAATGAACTGAATTAGAGGTAAAAATGACACAGGGACAGAATATATACCTGGGCCAAGAAGAAAGAATAAAGCATTTGGAAGTACACTTTTTAGATTTATTTGGAATATGTCCATTCTTTTCAGCATGAATGTATTTTGCTGATGTTGTAGTTATAACAAGTTTTGTTTGGTACATTTCAGGTTGCCCAGTTTAAATTGATGTTTTTGGTAGCACTACCAGTGGGTAGGTGGGTGGGTCAGATATTTTAGTCATGGCACACACTATTGTACAGCCATCTGTTAAATTGAATGGATTATTTTGTTTATCAAGTTTCTTTGAATAGCAATTTCAGTTTTGTATCTTATTTCCTTCTTTGATGAGAGTATTGCCAGCAGATGCAAGCTACATATTGGCTTGAGTTTCTCGCAGTTCCCTGGCTAGTTTTTTTCCCTTCTCTTAGCACTTTTCTTCTTAACAAATGTGTTGTTCTAAAGGAATTCAGCATTTTGAACATAATCTCCTAAAATTGACAGCCTTACAAATTCTTTTAGAAAACATTTCTTATATTTTTAAGGTCATTACCAATAATACCATAATTTCCTTTTTTCCCCCTTTCATTAGTCATTATTTATTGATGCTTCCCCTCTCCCCTTTAAAAAATAGCTATTTCTTTTTAAATAACAAATGCTTTGAGAGAAAAGCTTGTGGTTTTTGTCCAGGATGTTGCTGAAATGTTAGTCTATTCGTTTAAATCATCATAACCCTCTCTGGACTAGACTTTGTGTTAGTAGACCTGAACATCAACCATCAGTATTAACCATTTAATATGAATAACCTGGAAATCAAATAAATCCAAGAAAGTATCATGGTAATATTTGCCATTGTAGGCAATCAAGCATCTCTTGTCAAGACTGCAGATCTGATGATAATGATAGGTAACACTTTAACCAGCACTTGCTCTGTGTCAAGTGTCATTCAGAATATGCATCTATCATCTATCTAGTCACTCAAATCTCACAACAAAACTGTAAGGTAAGTATTATCTCCATTTCACATTTGAGGAAACTGAGGTTACAATTACATTAAGTATAGCCCCTAAATTCAGAGTAAATGGTTAGTAAATGGCAGTTAGGTTTCAAACCTGGCTACAGTAGCTCCAATTTTCTTTACTTTTAACCACATGCTATATTATATGTGTTTACACAATAAAGGAGGGAGACAGTGATACAGACAGTGTTGCTGTTGTCCACAACTTTAGGTTGCTCAGACTAGTGGAGGGTCAGAATTGGAGACAGCTTAATTCAATGCAAAGAGAATATAGAGGAAGGCTAGTTGTGGTTGGAGACTGGTTGAGGAAAGCTCTCTAGAGATAGAAACTTGGCTAGGTGAAGACTAAGAAGAAGCTCAGTAGGTAATTCCAGGTGGGAGGAAGAGCATAAATTGAGGCAGAAAGTCAGGACACCATAGTGTGGATGTGAGGAGAGACCCCATGCATGTCATTAGAATACAAAGTGGGAATCTGGATGATGGCAGAAGACGAATGTAGAGAGCTAGGCTGGGGTTCAGTGGGAAGTACTTGATGATAGGTTGGCTTCAAAGTCAAGACGAGAGTGTTTAATAAGTCCTGCCTTTGACAGTATGGAAAACATGAAACTTTAAGCACCTGCTTCTTCATCTTGTTTGCTGATGCAGGGAAGACCCAGTCTGTGGGGCTTGTGACCAGATGCTAACTGCTCAAATCTCTCCCCAGTCCTCTTTGTTCTACCTCAGAGCTTAGTTCCTGATTCAGGGTAGTGCAGTGGAAGGGGAATGGCTGGCTCCTTTGTCTATACTCCACATCATTTCACTTCTGACTGCACCACCCTCCTTTTGAAAGATAGATTTGAGGTTGTATGTTTGTAATCCCCCTACTTAATGGCACTGAACCTCGAGTAAAGTTCTTTTCTCCTTTTTTTGCTAGTGGAGGAATCGCTATGATTATGTTGGATGAACATACGTTCATTGGCCTGGTAATTTGATTAAACTGGAAAATCAGCAAGAGTTAGCAATCTTGAGGAAGGAGCAAAAGGCTGAAGAATAAGAACAGGAGGAAGCAATTTAAAAATTTTAAATGTGAGACATTGGCAAAAGCAAGATAGAGCAGTACTAAAAACAGACAATGTGACTTTAATATAGTTTCATAATGCCTTGTAGAGTTCAAAGTACTGAGTTATTGTGGTTCCAAGAGATTTTTCTTACCTTTATTTATGGCACTTAATATCCTGTTCCACTGTAATTATCATGTCTCTAGCACTAGACTGTGAGATCAAGTCTGATCTTATTCCTCTTTCCATATCTCCAACAATTATCATAGTACTTGGCACAAAGTTATTATTATTCAACAAATGAGTGTTAAATAAAAAAAATGGAGAGGTGCAGAGAGGTGTGGGCCTCGTTTGTATAGGTCAGAGGTTTTGTAGAGAGAAACATACAGGGTTTAGGACGGGAAAATCATGTAAAACAATCAAAATGGTGCAAAAGCAGATAAGCAATTAGGCTTTATAGCCTCCTTGGTTTACCTTTATTTCTCTCTCTCTTAAAAAATTTATTAGACTTTATCTGGGGGTGGGGGTAGTTTTAGGTTTACAGAAAAATTAAGCAGAAAATACTGAGAGTTGCCATATACCCTCTCTGCCTCCTTCAGTTTTCCTTATTATTAATGTCTTATGTTGCTGTGATACATTTGTTATAACTTAATAACCAATGTTGATACACTGTTATTAACTGAAGTTCATAGTTCACGTTTGGATTCACCCTTGGTGTTAAGCAGTTTTATGGGTTTTGATAAAACCATAATGTCATAGATCCACCATTACAGTATCATTCAGAATTGTTTCATTGCCTTAAAAATCCCCTGTGCTCCACCTAATCATCCCTTCCACTTACCCCTAAACCCTAGAAACCACTGATTTTTTAAAAAACTGCTCCTATAATTTTGCTTTTTCCCAGAATGTCACATGGTTGGAATCATGTAGTATGTTGCCTTCTCAGACTGGTTTCCTTAGCATTGTGCATTTAAGGTCCCCCCCATGTCTTTTCACTGTTTGACGGCTCATTTTTCTGTATTACTGAATAATATTCTAATATATGGAAATACCATCATTGTTTATCCAGTCACCTACTAAAGGACATGTATGTTGCTTTCAAGTTTTGGCAGCTCTGAATAAAACTGATGTGAACATCTGTGTGCAGGATTTTGTGACTGTAAGTTTTCCATTTGGTTAAATATCTAGGAGTATGATTGCTGATCATGTGATAAGACTAAGTTTAGCTTTGTAAGAAACTACCAAACTGTCTTCCAAAGTGACTGTACCTGTTGCTTCACATCCTCACTAGTATTTGATGATGTCACTGTTTTGGATTTTCGCCATTCTAATAGGTATATGGTAGTATCTTGTTGTGTTTTCATTTGATATTCCCTAATGGCATATGATGTGGTGTGCCATTTCACATGCTTACTTACCATCTGTATTTCTTCTTTGGTGAGGTGTTCAAATCTTTTGCCCATATTTTATTGGATTGTTTGTTTTCTTATTGATGCGTTTTAAGCATTCTTTGTATATTTTGTATACAAGTCCTCTATCAGCTATGTGTTTTGCAAATATTTTCTCCCAGCCTGTGGGTTGTCTTTTCATTCTTTTAACAATTTCTTCTGCAGAGTGTAAGGTTTTAACTTTAATGAAGTCCAACTTATCGATTTTTTCTTTCATCAGTAATGCTATTTGGGAGTTCCCTTCCTGGCTCAGTGGTTAACGAATCCGACTAGGAACCATGAGGTTGTGGGTTAGATCCCTGGCCTTGCTTAGTGGGTTAAGGACCCGGCGTTGCCGTGAGCTGTGATGTAGGTTGCAGATGCGGCTCAGATCCCGTGTTGCTGTGGCTGTGGCGAAGGCCGGCTGCTACAGCTCCTGTTAGACCCCTAGCCTGGGAACCTCCATATGCCGCGGGTGCGGCTCTAGATAAAGGCAAAAAAAAAAATAGTGCAATTTGTACTATATCAGAAAACTCATTGGCATACGCAAAGTCACCTAGATTTTCTCTTATATTATAATCTGGAAATTTTATACTTTTTCATTTTACATTTATGTCTGTGATTAACTTTGAACTAATTTTTGTGAAAAGTGTAAGGTCAGTGTCCAGATTCATTTTAAACTAACCTATTTGGTTGCTCTTGTTGTTTTTTGGTTTTATTGTCCTTATAATATTGGTTCTGCTTTTTGGTACACAACTGTTCCTCTCATGATCAAGTATATTTGTTTCTAAAATATGATATGATCTTCAATAGGCTAATATATTTTATTAGCCTCATCACTTTGCTTCCAAAAGGCTCTATCATGAAATGTATCTGTTTGAATAATATACTTAATTTCTTTTTTCTTGCATTTTCTAACATGTAAAAGTGGGGGCAATCCTAAATATTGGAGAGATAGTAAAAAGATTAAATACCAGAGCTTAAGGGGTAAAGTTATATTTACTGAATACTTACTATATTTTAGGCATTGCACTAAGAATTGAAACATATTTCATTTAGCTCTCAAAGTGGTCTCTTCGAAGTTCTTTGTCACCAAAGTTCTTTATCACCATTTTATCACCAAAGAAGTGCAAAGCTCAGAGAAATTCCAAAAAGTCGAACTAAAATTTGAAACCATATTTGACTCATATCAAAATGTCTGCTCATTTCATTTACCCACAACACCTTCCTCTCAGGGACTTAGAAGCAGTCTTTCCTTGAGCTGAAACTTAGAAGGTTTTGGAAGCTGTATTAGATTTATGTCACAAAAGGGAGAGGAGTAAGACAGAGAAAAAAATAGTTATAATGGACCTCTGGAGTATTCATTCATTCATGCATTTATTGAGCACCCACTGTGAAGGAGTCAGGCATGAGCAGACACTATGAGCATTTAGCAAGGAAAGTGGTGATGGTCTAGGGCTTGGGGTTGGTGGCAGTGGACCTGGGACACTGTCTTTATCTGCCTCCAGCAGAGGCTGTGCTTCATCCTGTGGAAGTAGTATTAATCCTTAGAGCAGAATTGAAGAACCTCCAGACTGGAAAATGCCTGAGACTTTGCCACCATAGAAGCAATCCAACTTAAGCACAAAACTGTGTTGGCCCTGACTGGCTGTTTCTTTCTACATATTAGATTTCTGATTATTCAACCCAGTTCTCCCTGGGCATATGACTAACTTGAAACCCTCTCCTTCTAGACTAGTGTTAGACAGTCATAATAAAACATGGATCTGAAGAAATAAACTTGAAAATTGGAGGAAAGAAATTAGAGGAGCAGAATGTGAAAGAATAATGATAATTCTTGAGAGCCGACTACTGTAGAGTATTGTGCTTCAGGCTTTACCTGGTTATCTTTTATTTTTTTTTTTTAGTAACACTGCTGCGACTATTCTTATATTCATGAGTGCTTTGTGGACACATGTTTTAATTTCTTTTGAGTAAATACCTAGAAGTGAAATTGCTGGATTCTTTTTCCAAAGAAGTTGTGCCATTTTGTATTCTCACCAAGTATGTATAAGAAACACAGTTGCTCCGCAACTTCACTAAAATTTATTGTGGTAACATTTAACATTTAATGTTTTATCATTCTGGTGGGTATGGAATGGTATCTCATTTTGGTTTTAAATTTCATTTCCCTCATGACTAATGATGCTGAAAACATCTTCATGTGATTATGACCTTTCATATAATTTCTCTTTTGAAGTATCTGTTCAAGTCTTTTGTCTATTTCTTTAACAGGGTTGTCTTTTTATTATTGAATTATAGGACTTCTTTATATATCCTTTGCTGGATAAATGTTCTTTGAATATTTTCTTCCAGTTTACAGCTTATCTTTTCCTTTTCTTACTATGTCATGTTTCATCATATCTTTTGATGAAAAATTTTAGATTTTGATGAAGTTTAACTTACCTTTTTTTATGATTATCGATTCCTTTTCCTTTGCTAATCCCTGCATCATGAAGATATTTTCTTATATTTTCTTCTGAAAGCTTTGTGGTTTTAACTTTTACATTTTGACCTGTGATCCATTATTTAGTGATTTTTGGTATGGTATGAGGTAATAGTTAAAAGTTTTTTTGTTAACATGAATATCCAGTTTTTCCAGCACAATTTATGAAGAGAATGTCCTTTCAACTCTTGGGTTGCTTTAGAGCCTTTGTCAAAAATCAGATGACAGCAGTATGGGTCTACTTCTGTGTAATTTATTTTGTTTTCCATTTTAATACTCATAACAATCCTGTGTTGTACCATCTAGAGATTGAGTAAAATGTTCTTCATGATATTGGGAACTTGGGTAAATGTAAAATGTGAAAGTGAGCTGCGGGAACAGATAAGAGAGAGAGGAGGAAGAGAGAGAGCAGGAAGAGGAGAAGGAAAGGAAAAGAGAGAGGAGTAGAAGGAGACTGACAAGTAGAGAAAGTAATAAAGTCAAAAAATTGGAAAAATGGAGCTGACTTTTTGTTTCAACAAAAAGTAATTTAGATCTTGTTCTAGAATAAGCTGTGATGAGCAATAAAATCAAATTGATTGTAAGGGGAAGAGTCTCCAGGTGTTCTGTTTGTTTGGTTTTTTTTCATCATAATTGTTAACGGGGGACGGGGGGGACTTTCATTCAATTGATTCAGATTAATTCTGTAGTAGGAAAGGGTTAAGCAAATTCTTACTTGTTTGCATTTCAGTAGTGGACATGAAAAACTAAATACTGGGATTCATCCTTCTCTTGCCGAAATGGAGTTTTTTGTCATATGGAGTCAATGGTGTAAAAGTGTTGAACATTGAAACTAACTTGCTTTCCTGAACCCTAAACACCAAATTACATCAGGAATTATAATAAAAATGCTGCATATAGCTTTAAGGTTATGAAATTAGACAGATGTCTCAGTATATTTTTCACCTCTCATCACTTCCTTCTTTTTATAAGACAAATTTTCTTTTTATTCTAAGCTTGCCATTTTTTTACACTCTATTGAATATGTAACTGGTCCTCTATTCCACTTAATTCCCACGTTATAAAGAACATGGTGTTATTATATTTTTATTGTTGTTCTTTGCATGTTAATTGGATTATATTGCTTTCTTCCTTTCCTTCTTCCTTTCTCCCTTTCTCCCTTTCCTTTCCTTTCCTTTCCTTTCCTTCCCTTTCCTTTTCCTTCCTTCTTTCCCTCCTTCCTTCCTTCCTTTCTCTTTTCTTTTCTTTCTTTTTCTTTCCCAAATCACTTAAAGTCTACCACAGTAGTTCTTTTGCCTGATTTTATAAACAGTTTTCCCTCTGGCTTTTTACATTATTTTACTGGTGAATTTGTGATAGTGTACCTTACACCCTCTTTTGTTTTTAAATCTATAACTCAATCTCTTGCCTTCTTGTTGGTTTTTTCCCCTCCTAGTAAACTTTTCCTGAAACTCTCTGTCTGCAGTTTTATGCAGATAGATTGCAGTCTGAGCTTGGTAATTGAGATCATATCACTCTTGGCCAAGGGTTGTACCATAACAGATGTCTTTGGGTAGAAAGTAGAAGCAGCGGTGAGACAACATTAAAGACAGACTTGGCAATACAAACAACAATTTCAGAGAAATTTGATTCCTGTGGAACTACTCTGGAAAGCTAGTTCCAAATGATTTCTTTCACTGCTTGCCGAAATGAAATGTTTGCCATGAGAAGCTGGTTCCCACAGCTAGCATATGCAATTGTTTCTGTTTTGCAAAGTACATCTTTACCAAATTTCAAACAACAATTTGTTATATTTTTTTATATGAAACTTCAGCTACCAGTATCCCAGGAAACTGCTTTGGGTGGTTTTGACAGACAGTTATTGGCCTCTAGGACACGTATAACTTATAAAAATTATAATTTTTGAGTTGTATCTAGATAATAATCATCTCTATGATCATAAGGTATTATTATAATCATTTCTATGACTATGAGATAATATTTACTTAGGAGTATTGATTTTGTTTTAGTCTATTAGGCAAGATAGCTACAGACAGAGGCAAAAGCATAAATAGGAAGAGTTTGTTTTGGAGACACTAATCTTTGGCCATATTCATCCTCTGTTAACTCTTTATCTCCAGTATGTTAGTTTTCTAGAACTGCTGTGACAATGTGCCACATACTTAAAGCCACAAACTTTTGTGGCCTAAACAACAGAAATTTATTGTGTCACACTTCTGAAGGTTAGAAGTCCAAAATCAAGGTGATGGCAGGGTTGGTTCCTTCTGAGGGTCATGGGGGAAGGATCTGTTCCAAGCCTCTCTCCTGGGCTTATAGATGTTTTCCCTGTGTTTTCACTTTGTCCCCACTATGTATGTGTCTGTCTCTGTGTCTAAATTTCTTCTTTTTATAAGAACACCAGTTATATTGGATTAGGGTCCACTTAATGACACCACCTTGACTAATTATATCTGAAATGACCCTGAAATATAAGGTGAGATTCTGAGGGACAGAAATCAGGACTTCAACATCTGAATTTTCCCGGGGGAGAGGGGGACACAATTCAACGCATACCATCAGATATCCAATCTTCGAACTTTTTCCTCTTCCTTCCTCATCACACCAAAACCTCTAATACATTCAGGATGTGATAAATCATAGCTTGAGGTGTTATGCCTCCAAGAATACTTACATTCTCTTAAGTCTTAAATTTTAATAAAACTAATAGGAAAGGATATTAAGCAGGGTATATTTTTGGATTAATTAGTTTTTATTAATTAATTTAATAATTAATTAATTTTGCAGGGAAGGTGTTAAGTGTAAGGGATAAGGGATGTGAAGAATCTTACTATGTGGCCACCTGCCTATTTTACCCAAACACAGGACTGTTCATGATAGGAGCCATTCCTCAATTGTTTTAAGAGAAAAATGTCATGTTTGGAAAGTACATTTGACAACGTGCACTGGAAAATATAAAGCAGTGTTTCTTAATGTGAAGATCTTGGACTACCTGCCTCAGAATCATTTTTTAAATTACAAATCCCTGGGCCCATTCTAGGCCTACAGAACCAAAAATCTCTAAGGGTGTGTTGTCTAGGGGCTTTCTAACAAGTACTACAATGAAGTTTGAGAGCTGTTAACAACAAAATAAAGCAGATTATACAAAAGAACCCATTTGTTTAACTTACAGGCATAACATATATGTATGTGAGCATGTGGATCAGTTTTCTCAGTCTTTCCAAGTCTAGAGGCTAGAATTGGAATTCATAATCAGTAAGAACTTGCTCATGACCCTCTGCTCAGTAAATAAGGTAGCAAAGACTGTGCAAAGACACATTATTTTCTTTTATATACATTCCTGTCTAATAATGAAGTATCCGTTAAGTTGGCTTTCTGACAAAAGAGAGAAGACCTTGGTGCTGAAGAGCAAATAAGGTTGAGTGTTGCATCATTTGGAAGTAATGTTCTTTTCCTAATCAACTCAGCCTTAATAATCAAGACTACCACAGTATCTGTGATAGATGGCAATACAAATTAACATATATGCCGACACCTTTTGAATTTAATTTTCCTTTTAACACACATAGACAATATGTATTTATTTTCTCCTTATGTAAAATCTTTTTATATTTGCTCTGGGATGAAGAAAAAAATCCCTGAAAACTCCAAGTATTTAGGGGAAAAAAAAGAAGAAGCAATTTAGGAAAGATTAAAAGCAATTGTTCTGTTACCCTTGGCAACAGAATCTAGATGCAGCCAATCAGCAAAGTTGATATATTGTTTTGACACACGTGCACATATTTCTAACATAAATAGCAACAGAGACCTAATAACAGTAGGTTTTAAAGCTGGAAACTGATGTCATTTCAAATGTGTCAATCAAAGAGAACCTATGAAAGTGTTTTTTTTCTATCAAGCTGACATTAAATATATGCTGTAATGGCTTCTTAAGTGATGGTAGACTTCTGTCAGGCCATACAGGAGATGCTCAATCTATAATTACACTCTTGTCTTAGAATCTGTCCTTTAGCACATCTCAAAAAAAATTTAATAAAATCTGAGTCCTACAGTAAAATTCATCTGTTCACATACCAAAAAAATGTGCTTATAAGAATGAGCAAAACTAGAATTAGCTTGTTTAACCCTAAAATAGATACATTTCTATAGTTCCTATGTCTGTTGAATTTATGATCAACTCGTGCCAGTATATTCTGCTATTTAATTTTTTTAAGTGTTTCAAAAATTAGCATTTGGACAGAACAATAGGAGAGAACAATAGTATTAGGCTGTCCAGAGGAGAATAAACAGGATGGTTGGGGTCCAGAACTGATGATATTTGCTGCCCAATACAAAAAGGGATGGCTAGTGGGTCAGAGTTCATCTTTCCCCAGATAGCAGTAGTAACAATATTAGTAAAAAAAATAAACCCAAAATAACAGCTACCATTTGTTGAGTGCTTATATGGAGTGTGCACTATGCCAAAGTTCTTTATAGACAGTATCTCATATAATCCTTACAGTAACTGTAGGAGGTAGGAATGTCTTATAGGAACTGTAAGTTCCTTACAGGAACTGTAGGAGGTCTTTTATAGATGAGGACACTTATATTAGCCTAGCTTCTGTCTGTCATTTAGCTGATAAGGAAGTGGCAAATTGGGGTTTGAATCTAGGTCTGTCTTGCTCCAAACCTTCTGCTCTAATCCACAGTTCATGTGAATTTTCCCAACTTCTTGATGAGGTCATCACCTCCTCCAAGTCAAACCTCAGGATTCCAGTTACATGCTTACAAACCTGATCTCTGCTTTGTTATTTAACAGATAGTTGACCCTAGTCAAATTATGTGATAATTTCTTTGAGCCTCCTTTTACTGATGGGTACAAAGAGTCCAATATCACTTCCCAGAAATACTGTGGGAATCACTGAGATAATGTTTGGTAAAGCTCATGTGCTTGATAAGGGTTCTCAATAAAAATGAGCTTCCTCTCCTTCTTTCATTCTTTTTAGATATCTGTCCAAGTCATCAGAGAGTATAATGCACAGTAGATGCCCTGTTAGTTTTTTGAATAAATGACCAAAAAGTAAATTTCAAAGTACAAATTATTAAGATTTTGAATATCTAGCCAGTCATTTTAATAAAGATACACCTAGAGGCCCAGGTTTAACCCTTGGTACACAATGAAATCACTGGGGAAACTTTAAAACTACTTATTTGATCTGTGGAAAGGTCCAGGTACATTTATATATAAAACTTTTTTATTAAGATGAAATTCATATAAAATAAAATGAACAATTTTGATGCTAACAATTTATTGGTATTTAGTATATTCACAATGTTGTGCAGCTATCACCTCTATCTAATTCCAAAATATTTTTACCACCCCAGAAGAAAACCTCATACCTATTAAGTGGGTGCTTCTCATTTTCTTCCTCTCCATAGCTCCTTGCAACCATCAAGATGTATTTAATTACTAGGGACATATCTATTCTGGATATTTTGGATTTTAAATGGAATCATGTAATATGTTGCCTTTTGTATCTGGCTTCTTTTACTTAGCATAATGTTTTTGAGGTTCATCTATGTTGTATCATGTAGCAGTAATTCATTCCTTTTTATAGCTAAATAAAATTCCATTGTGTGGATACACCATAATTTGTTTATCCATGTATTTGTTAATAGACATTTGGACTGTTTCCACTCTTTGGGTATTATGAAGAGTGCTTCTATGAACATACATGTAGATATATTTGTTTGAGTACTTTTTCCTTTTTTGGCTTTCTAGTGCCGCACCTGTGGCATATGAAGTTCCCTGACTAGGGGTCCAATCAGGGCTGCAGCAGCTGGCCTACGCCATAGCCACAGCAACATGGGATCCAAGCCGTGCCTGCAACCTACACCGCAGCTCACATCAACAGCAGATCCTTAACCCACTGAGCAAGGCCAGGGATCGACCCTGAGTCATCATGGATACTAGTCGGGTTCATTACCACTGAGCCATGAAAGGAACTCCCTTGAGTATCCATTTTTAATTCTTTTTCATATATATCTGGTAATTGATGGGTCATATGATAATTATATGCATAACTTTTTGAGGAACTTGCAGACTCTTTTCCACAGTGTGGAGCCATTTTACACTTCCATCAACAATGTACAGGTGTTCCAATTTCTTCACATCCTTGCCAACATTTGTCATTTACCCTTTTTTTTCTTTTTTTGGATTGTAGACATCCTAGTGGTTATGAAGTTGTATGGTAGTATTTTATTGTGGTTTTGATTTACATTTCCCTAAAGATTAATGAACATCTTTTCATGTGCTTCTTAGCCACTTGGATATCTTTACTTTATAAATGTCTATCCAAGTATTTTGTCAGGAAGCTAAATATATTTTTAAGTACAAAGATTCCTTTTCTCCCCGAAGGTAATTCTAATATGCAAAGCTTGAGAAAATTAGTGACATAAGAGAAAGTGAGAGTGAATAAGAAAGAGATGTAGTCACATTGTTTTTATCATTTGCACATGGATAAGGAAGCATTGTGCACAATGCTACCAGTTAAATAGTCTTTTATAAACTCCTACTGTACCTGATAAATTCAGAGTACAAAAGTGTACAAATGTGATCAGTATATATTCCATGACTCCAAGATGGTATTAAAGTGCAATTTTAAAATACTTAATCTCATGTTTATATTCTTAAAAAAATCTTACATGTGTTGAACACTTGTTTCAGGGAAGCTAAATTGTTTAACTCTCTTGTTACATTTTATACTTAGAGTGCAGACCTTTTCCCTTTTAAGAAATTATGATAATAAAAGGAAAATATTTAGCCTGAGTGCCAAAGTTGGCTGTTGAATTAAGAAGAAACATAAAAGTTAATTGTATCCCTGGCCTCCAGTGTCCTGTCTGTCCTTATCTCCCTCTCCCTCTATCTCTATCTCTTTATCCCTCCTCATATCCTGCCTTCTCTTTCCCTCTTTCTCCTATAAACCATAACATATGGAAAGTAATACAGAGGTTTATCTGATTCTTAAGCTCTTTTAAGATGTCCTCTGGTCATTGTTGATGGCTTAGTGTTAAATTTTTGGAATGCCTGTCCTGAAATTTCTGTGTCAGAGAAGTAAAAAAGAAAGGAACTCACCAAACAGGTAGCAGATATCTAGATATCTACTATTCATTTCCAACATAGAAAAGTAGTACTTACAGCATAGGGAATGACATTTTCTTAAATGAAAAGAGTTCCATTAAAATTTTAGCCTTTATTATCAATATCTTTGTTGTCAGGAAGTACTGTAGTTTGGGTTTCTCCAATAGGCTACTCTTGAGTAACATCTGGGAAAAGAAAGGTCAGAAGCAGGAGTGGGCAAGGCGACCCATCAGACTGTGCCATAAGCCTAACAAAGTCTCAGTATTGGTGTCAAGGTTACACTTTATTCCTCTGGAGTCACTCCCTTGTTCAGTTATCAGCCGTGGGACTCCAGAGGAATAAAGTGTAACCTTGACTCCAATACTGAGGCTGGGCCGATGGAGCCTACATTTGGAAACTTCCCTACTTTGCATGAAACTGGGTAGCGACCACTTTCTTAAAGGGGGTTCTGATTGGTGCAACTTTGTGTTTACCATAGAACGTTGTCTGCCCACTTATAGCTCACATGAGTAATAACCTTTAAGAAGAAAAAGACATGCATGTTAGCTATTTCTTTACCTCTGCCCTATGCTTCCTTTACAGAGCTGGTAGATTTTTACCAACTATGCTAAAAGTTTCTCAAAACAACACAGCCTCCACCCCTAAGGATTAAAGTCCGTCATATCATGTACATCTTTTGGACTCATCCTTTTCAGAACTAATTCCAGTACTAAACTACTGTTAGAATGCAATGTCATCGGAAAGAAAAAGCCCATGGTACCAGGCCCATAGTAGGTGATCAGTAAAAATTTATTAAATGAATGGATGAACTCAATTACATAATAAATTATAGTGAGACTCTTTTCAATGTCATTTCAGAACAATGGTGTAAAGAGCGGTAGCAGAATTATTAACACTAGGATGCCAGAATCAGGTCCAGTTTTAAACTATGTTTTGAGACCTTTGCTCTATTTCAAATATTTGGACCATGACAAAAACCCCACCAAATTCAAAATGCATTTTCTAGGAGAATTTCTCACTTAATTATAAAATTCAACACACATGTGCTAATATTTAATTTACACTTAACTATAAAATAGTTGTTTTGTAAGAGCCTGTTGTGTTTTTGGTATTATTTTCCATCTATTTTTCTTAGAGGTAGGAAGTCTTGGTTAAGGCAAAACTAAAGAAACTCCCCAGTCTGAAAATCTGGGCTGAGAGTGGACTGAACAATCCTGGGCATTCTGGTTGGTGCTCTAAAGTGGGCAAGATGATATAGCCTTTCTCCAGCCTCCATTCTTTGCCCCCAAGGGCTGTGGGCTACTAGATTATATGGAAACTGAGGCCATGGCAACTCTTTTCTCACTCTTTTTAGTGGGATAAATCCTGTGGCAGTTCCAGTAGCTGCCTATGACCTGATGTTCTGTTTTACATGAGGAGGAGAAAGAAGCCAAGGTCCCTTGGCAGTCAGTAGTGGTGTAAAAATTCCAGCAGCCCAAAGAATGGCCCTATTCCTGAGGAACCTGAAAAGAAAGAAATAAAAGTGAAATGTTGGTCCCTGGGCTACAGCTTTGCCACGGAGCCTCTTCTGATGTATAGCCACTTCTTTCAAGGATGTTCTGGGGCAGAAGGAAGATCAGTCATGGGCCTCATTCAAAATTCAGGCGTAAATTAAATATGTGGGAAGGAGGGGGGAGAGCAATTAGGTATAATTTCCAAATCTTTCTAAAAAGATACCTGAATAGCACTACAGATGCCTAACCTGGTCATGGTGAGTTTTCTGCACCAACATAAAAGGGATTAGGACAAACTATATTATTAAAAAAATTTCAGGGAGTTCCCATTGTGGCTCAGTGGTAACGAACCCAACTAGTATCCGTGAGGACATGGGTTTGATCCCTGGCCCTACTCATTGGGTTGAGGACCCAGCAATGCTATGAGCAGTATATTGCAGACGTGGCTCGGATCTGGCATTGCTGTGGCTGTGGAGTAGGCTGGCAGCTGCAGCTCTGATTTGACCTCTAGCATGGGAAACTCCATATGCCACAGGTGCAGCCCTAAAAAGACAAAAAAAAAAAAAATTCGCACTTGAACTTAACATAAAAATGAGCACTTGGCTGGGTCTTGTCTTAAACATTCCCGTGACTGCAGCAGCTTCCAAACACTCAGCTAAACCAATTGTGCGACACTCTCCTCTCTTAAGGAAATGGTCTCCATTACACTCCTTCCTTTGTGTTTTGAAGAATTTTTCAACATCTTTATTTAGCTTGGGGTAGTGTCTGATAACCTTTTATCTGTTTAGTGATACGCCTCTGTCAGCTGATAGTTTTTTAATGAGCTGGGGTAGTGAGGTCACAGCAATTATTTAGGGGAGGAGGCAGCAAAGGTTTTATTGGAAATAGCCCTGCTGGCCTGTTGTGTCCCCTTGTACCTCCATGATGCTAAAAGCTGAGGCTGAGGAATGCTGAGTTGCTTACTTGCAACAACTGCAGAGTTAAAGCCATGAAAGTAGTTTGGGAGTTCAGTGCACTAGAACTTACTTTGCATTGATAATTTAATACTGGAAAAGAGGGTCATCACCTGTAGTATTGTTTATTTCTTTTTATTTTTTCTATTAGACTTTCCATTTTCAAATTATGGAGGGGTGGTTAGGCAGGTAAATCCCTCCTCCCACCTTGATGATTTTTCTTCTGCCTCTCAGGCACAGAGCCAGTAGTGATGTGGCCAGAGGTAGAAATCATCAGCCTCCATCCCGCCACCCAGGTGGACATGTGCACTGAGGCTATGTGCAGCAGGGATGGAAAGAACTTCAAATTCAACTCACTATGGTGCCATTTGAAAAGCTGATATGAGAGAGAGTGAGCATTATGTGCATAAATAGTGGAATGAAACCTGGGAGTCAGACCATACTCTTGCCCTCCCCTGCTTTAGGTGCTCCCTTTCTCAGTGAAGAGAATGAGCACAATGAAACATATTACAGAGAGAGGCAGAGGTACAGAGTTAAATGCTCATACTCTTTTAATCATTAATAGACATTCCATTGGTTACTCAGCCTTCCAGGAAATAACTGGAAATACTGCCGGAAAGTCTGATTGGATGGCACTGAAGCCTTTTTGAAAATCTGATAAAAATTTGAATCTTTCTACAACTGAGATAACTTTGTAAAAGCAATTAGAAATACATATGCACAGGAAACACAAATGTCCTTCACATATATTTTTAGAATGGATAAATCAGTCTGAGTTCCTATTTAATATTATTTTAAAACTTAAAACCTGGGTCAGGAATAAATTCTCATTTATTTTATTCAACAGATGTTTATATAATTGGGAGTGAGGAAGTCAAATGTATAAGTCAATAACCTTTACTTTGAGTTACTTCAGCATTATTAGTGAGCAGAATAAATGCAGAAGAGTTTAAGCTGGATATATCATTGTGCTGATATGATAGCCAGAAGGATTGGATGTGTGGGAGACCAACATCAAAAAAGTGGGGTTCCCCATCTCTACCTCAGAATTGTGGGGGCCTTGGAATATGTACAAATAGCAAGTATTGCCTGCATAGTAATAATAAAAGAATACTACTATTTGGGGGGGCGATACTTTTTAGTATTAAAAAGTGTTTGCATTTTGGAAGCACTGGAAATCACTGTTACTTTCTCAAACACCTGCTTCCTTGATCGTAATCACTAGGGCTAGTGGACACCTGAAATAAACCACAATAGGCTCTAGAGGTACCTTCTACATATCACCATTTTAAAAGTGCCCCCCTAGTTATTGGTGACATAACTCCCGAATATATTTTATCAAAATATCCTTTATGTTGCCATTACAACAAATGCATTTCCTTGAATATTTGTATTGCACATTAAATTTTTTCAGCTTAATAAATAATTGAGATAAATAATAAAAATACAAGTTCTAATTCCAGAAGACAGTAGAGATATAACTATTTTAAAATAGATTCTTTAGTTTCACAAAAACTTGTTGACTTGTTGAGATTAGATCTTAATTTGTGGTTCATCCAAGGCTGCTCTTTTGGAAAGCATATTTCTTTTTTGAAAAGTTATCCTATATATGGCATGTTTCAATATATTATGTCATATTGTTTCTAGTAATTCTTTTGTAAAGAAAATGGGTAGGGTAAATAGAGTTCTGTGGTTGTTTTTGAATTTTGGCCTTATCTGTAAGTAGTTACCTATGTCTCTTAGAATCATATGCTCTTTGTAATCCCTGAGCCCCTTCTCTTGCATTTCCCACCCATGACATTATTTCCTCTTCTGTCACATTTTATATATCATCCCTTCTTTATTTTTTGAATTTGTTTTTAGTGATTTCTATTTTTTCCGTTATAGTTAGTTTACAACGTTCTGTCAATTTCTGCTATATGCAAAGTGACCCAGTTATACATAAGTGTATATATTCTTTTTCTCACATTATCCTCCATCGTGTTCCATCATAAGTGACTACATATAGTTCCCTGTGCCATACAGCAGGATCTCATTTCTTATCCACGCCAATGCAATAGTTTGCATCTATTAACCCCAGACTTCTAGTCTTTAAAACAAACTCAAGGTCCACTAAACCCAGTGGCTTCCCCGGATTATCTTAAGAGACCACTGTCTTTCCCAGTTTAATTGCAGTTCTTGTAAACATGCTCATGTAAATGTTTTCTTTTAGTTTTGAGTATGTTGGTTTTTATCTTCCCAGAAAGTAGAACCACAACAGTGAAGCATGGAGTGAATAATGGAGATATACTTAATAACCAAAAGTATGTGGATATTATTCTTGACAACCACTAGAATATAGGCTTTATGAAGGCAGGGATCCTAGTTTTGTTTGCTGATAATCGAGTTCCTGGAACACAGCAGGTGCTCAATAAGTACTGATTGAATAAATGAATATTTGTTGTCAATTAATTGTTGTCAGAACTAATCCTCCAGCAGAACTTATTTGGGACTAATAGAATCATGTGTAACCTTCTGATCCTTCATTTCCTCATTTGTGAAAAAATAGTGATTATGATCAAGTAAGCAGAAATTATTTGTTTTTTTTTTTTTCTTTTTACAGCTGCTCCTACAGCATATGGAAGTTCCCTGGTTAGGGGTCAATTGGAGCTGCAGCTGCAGGCCTAAACCACAGCTACAGCAACACTGGATCTGAACCACATCTGCAACCTATACCACAGTGTACAGCAACGCCAGATCCTTAAGCCACTGAGAAGGGCCAGGGATTGAACCCTCATCCTCACAGACACTGTGTCGGATTCTTAACCTGCTGAGTCACAACAGGACTCTGAAATTAATTGTTCTTTGTTCAAAACTTTAATGAAAAAACTCTCCAAACTAGTGTTCTATGTGCAGAAGTTCCCATTCTAAAATCAAAATGCTGATGGGACAAAGAGTAGCTACTTTTGTTTTTAGACAAACATTAAGATGATTAGCAGCCAACAGCATTGCTGTGCATTTTCAGTTACAATTTTTTTTCTTACTTTTTAGGGCCAAACCTGAAGCATCTGGAAGTTCCCAGGCTAGGGGTCAAATCGGGGCTACAGCTGCTGGCCTACACCACAGCCACAGTAATGCAGGATCTGAGCCATGTCTGTGACCTACACCACAGCTCATGGCAATGCTGGATCCTGACCCACTGAGCAAGGCCAGGGATTGAACACACATCCCCATGGATGCTAGTTGGATTCATTTCCACTGCACCACAAGGGGTACCCCATCAGTTACAATTTTGAAATGAAATCACTCTCTGGTATCACTGGCCCTTTATTATCTGAACAACTATTGAATTAAAGTTTTTTGTTTTTTTTTTTAACTTTAGTGCTTTTGAAAGTGGTACAAGCAAAGATTAGTCCTTAGGGTTAAAGGAAACTGCAAAATTATTACCTAAAAAATACCTTTTTCCAAGAATGATTATGTGTATGTATATAACTGAATCACTTTGTTGTACAGCAGAAATTATCACAATGTTGTAAATCAGCTACACTTACTCAAACTTAAAAAAGGGGGGGAAGTTTTTCCATTAAGAGGTGGGGGGCCTTGAAAGTTGGGAGATGGTATTTCCTTAGCACACAATTTTTTTGGAAACATTTGGATCAGAAGTGGCTCTGAATTTAGACCTGTAAAATTTCTCCTTCCTTCAATCGCCATAACTAATTTCTCAATTTATAATTGTGTTTGAATCAACTGAAATAAACCACAAGGCAATTGCTTGTCAGGAGTTGCCATAGCCATCAGAAGAGAAAAGTATTAAATTAGCCAAATGACAGGAAAGAATAGGGAGCTGCACAATCTAGATTTGGTCGCCTGAAATCTATAAAATATGTCAGTTATTTAGGGGATTCTCAGCAGAGAGAAGAGAGAGGCACAGGGGGAAGTATTCAGATTGCATTTCTGGGCGGAGTCCCTTCTACCCTAAACCCAACACTCTGAGAACTGAAACTTGGCCCCTTTGCAAGATTAGGCTTCCCAAAGTAGCTGTCTTTGGTGACAGCAAAAATACCTGCCTGTCCACTTAAGCAAGACTCTCCACCTGAGTGAGAAACCAAAAGCATGACCTAAGCCCAGAACAGGTGTTTAACGGGAAAACTGAAAGGCAGCAGGCTTCCACATGCAGAACCTTTGAGAACACTGCTATAGGGATTTGGCTGCATGATAAGCTTCTATTACTGTTAAGCAAAATTAAAAGCAGATTCTATAATACTGGCACAGAAGCTAATGGGGGTTGTTTACTGGCCCACTTGGAAATCCTAAGTTTTGTTACATTTTCAGAAAGCAAGCATCTCTTACTGCCTTCGAAACCCATGGTGAGAAATTATGTTTAATTTTCAGTTTGTCAGAGTGTTTCTGATGTATTGCTGTTATTCTTACCTTCTTTGAAAAATATGTTTAGTATGAAATCTACTAGTGTTTTCCAAATAGGATGTGGAATGTTGGAGGCAACCTCTCATTTATAGTCTTATTTTATTCACAAAGTGTCTGGATGAGGTAAGTAGAGTGAGGATCATGATGATCATCTATTTTACAGAGGAGGAGGTGAGGCAATCAATGCATGATCTTAGATTTCTTTTGCTGAAATCTTTGGTCTGAGAAAACAAATATCATTCCCTTTAAGAAGTATAGTTTTTAATCAAAAGACAAATTATAAAGCCACAGGAAAGAAGCTGTAATTTTTCCCCACTTCAATCTAAATTGCATCTCTGTCGTGTTTGTCCTCACTGCCCTCTGTTTGTTTCCTTTATCACTTAATCTAATGTGGACCCACATATTTATTGGTGTGATTTGTTTATTTGTTCCTTCAGATTGTCAACTCCATAGGGCCAAGAACTGTATTTTTACTGTATATCTAGTGCCCAACATCCCAGATTGCCACATAATAGGTGCTCAACAAATTTCTATTCAAGGAACAAATGCTTAATGAGTAAATGCAAGCAATATGTTTATTTTTTTTGAAAGCATCAAAAAGCAAGAATATGAACTTGGGTGTGAATTAATCTAAGTGGAAAAGAAATCAAACCTCTGTAATTTGCTTGAGACGGTTATAGTTGTATGAACAAATAATATAAAAGAGATCTTTTAATTTTCTTCTTTGACTTTGCCAGAATCTAAGGAAAGAAACAAGGACTAAGAACAGGGAACATATGTAGGCAACTGGGTGGTTCTGAAGGAATTATAAGTAAAAAGCTTAGAATGGTCACATGAGCAAGTTGAAGCCTAGAGCCTTATGTGCAGGGGCTTGGAATGTCTTGAAAAGGTCTAAAGTTGTATACAGACTTAAATGAAGAGATTCAGGGTGAATTTAAGGAAACATCCTACTGTCCCACTTTAGTTATGAGAAAACTTGGTGGACTGCAAAGAGCCACCAACAAGAGTTAAGCATGGAACTTGTTTAGTGGAAGAAGACTCTAATAGGGAGAGTGTAGATTAGGCACCTGATCCAAGCTCTTCCCAGTATTGGCAGTGTAGCCTTGGTAAAATCACTAAGCTACCCTGGACCACCATTTCTGGGCTTGAATTGAAAAAAGAGATTTTCTAGCTCTAAAACTCTGAGTTGTTATTGCTCCAAGTCTTGCTCTATGTTGTATATCCCTTCTGGAAATAGAGTTCTTGTATTTTAAACATTTTTATTTAACTATTTTAATAAAAATTCTGTTTTCACAGGGGAAAATAAGATCCATATTTCTTTGGGAATTATATCTGTAAGAAACCTAATTGTTTGGACCATAAGGCTATAGTAAAGTTCTAGGAGTCTACCTCATGATTTCATATATTAATGAGAAGGAAATTAATGGGAGGAGAGAGGCTCGTAAAACCAGATAGGTGCAGCAGTGGTATAAATCTCAGGCATATTTCAGGCATATTTTTGTAAGATGGCTTGCCTGTAGTCACACCATGGATTGGCCCCTTGTCCCAGCCCCAGGCTCTTCTAAGTGTCTAATGATAACTTTGTACTGCTTCTCAATATATGGAAAAGAGTGGATGTGCTTTCTGAAATATTTAATTGCTATTAGGGACAGCTTTGATTTGACTCTCCTCAGAAGTAATTCCAGATACTTTGATACAACAGGGTATTAGTAACTGGAATGGGTTAGGTCTGGGAGACTGGCCAAGAGTCTGGCTAGCGCCAGAGGTCAAATGGGCTATAAGGTGACTCCAGCCAAGAGAGGAAGAGAATGTCAGAATAGTGTACAGTTTGCAGGTTGTGCAGGCAGAAAGGCACTTTATTTCTTTAATAAGCACTTAACAAGCATGTCCTACATGCATAGCATTTCCTGTCATTGTGGCCTTTGTGACTAACTCTGTGTCTGCTTATCTACATGTAATCATTTATGTCCATGTTACCTCTCCCACTAGTCTGGAATCTGTGAAGCCAGGAATTAGATCTTCTCTATAACACCCACACCCTCTGTCCCCATCTGCTTAAGTACAGTGCCTGTCACATGTACATTACTAGACAAACACTCACGATAATTGTCATAACCGTTGTTGCTTTTGTCTTTAATTGTTATTTGGAGGAACAACTATCTCACTTACTAGTAAGCCATGAATTTTAATTGCCCACAACAACCAATTTAGAGAAAATTCCCTGGGGAAAAGAGATATAATTAATTTATAAGATACAGTTTGATCTTACTCAAAAATACACTCACCTTTATTAAACAATAAAACTTGGATTCTAACACCTGTATAAATATGGATTAAAGAGTCTCCTTTTCAATACAGTGGAAGGATTGACAAAGATATGCTCTGAGACCAACTTTTGTGTTGGAGAGCTCCTTACAATGCAGTTTCTTAAAATCCAAGATTCAGGAAAATTCTGTTATCTTTCCCAGTGGATACTACCAGGGATCTGTCATGTGATCTTAAAATCCTACTAGTTATTTTGAAACGTCACAAATTTATCCATCTCTTCGTGTTGTTCTTTTTATAGCTTTGTTATATGCATCAAAATCATTTCCAGCACAATGCTAACCTTCTCAGTGATCCATATGTTTAAAATAAAAAGGATTGGGAACAAACTTAATGCCCTCCTCTTGGAAGTAGTATAAATTTTTAACCTAAAAAAAAAAATCGGTGCATGACTCATAAGAATATGTAAGAATAGTTCTGTAGGGCCTTTTTCCCCTTTTGTAAAATAATTTATACACATACACTCGTAATAAACATTTCATATATGCCTTCATTTTTTTTTTCCTCGAGAAATCCTATTTTTACGGAACCTGCTGTTGAAGATAAATAGTGATACAATTTTGGCCTTTATGATTCCAAACACCAGTAATGTCCTTTCCAGGGCCTTTTCACGATTTCTCTAATCCTCTGTCGCCCTCACCATCTTAGGCTAGTTGCTGTTCATGTCCACAAGAGATGAGCCGCAATACCATTATAGGATTCCCTAACAAAAGACTTCCACAATCATTTTCTAGCATCTTGGAGATTGACAAGGTCCCCTCCTGTTTCCCAAGCCCATTTCCCCCTTATTCATGGTGATTTCTTTTCTTATATACCAGAAAGAAAGCACCTCGCTGAGTGGTGACCTCTCTGGCTACATGGATACCTGCTAGAAACAACAAACCTCACGTGCTAAAACTGCTCCTTGATGTGTTGGGATTGGCGTGATGGCTCCTGTTTGATATACTAGGCTGCTTGGAACTGCCTTTTAAAAGAAATCAATCCATATTAAAAATAAACGTTCCTTTTGAAAATTACTCGTCATATTTCTTTGGGGGAGGTTGTGCCTCAAACCAGCTAAAAGTACTAAAAAGTGTCATATAGTAAAACCACAGGACTCTTAACAGGCCAGGGAAGGAGAACATGTCTTGAGTAATTATAACAGCTTTCAGTTTTCAAAGATTCAGTTTATCAGTCATTTGTGGTTTGTTGTGGTTTGTTTTCTTGTTGAAAAAACTGAAAACTTGTATAAGAATTTCAAGATACCAACTTTTATCTTCCATACGGTTTCTCTCAATATGGAAAATATGTGTATTTTTTTCTGTTTTAGAAAATTATGGGAAATAATTGCCTATGAATTTATCACAGTTAAAAACTTCATTATCAGTGTTAGTGACGATTTCTCTAAAACTACTTGCTCTATCCTTTGTGGGGTCATTTTTTTGCTAATAGATTTTCTGTTTTATTTTGTGTAGAGAGTAAATAATGTATATCAAAGTAAATAATTTCAGAAAAAATACACATAAAGAGTGAAGTCTTTAGAGAAACAAAATAATCGGGGGAAAACTTCAAAAATAATCTTTCAGTTCCATCTTCAGTTTGAATCCCTAATTGTATGTGTTGCCTAAACATGTGTGTTAATAGTATGTGTATATGAATGTGCATGTTTATATATACTAGATTCTAATACACATACATGCAGTTTGTTCACTTTTTAAAAATGTTTTTGATAACTTTCTTCACATGACTTTCTTCAAACATGAGTATGGCAGGTGTGGTGGCTCATAGCTCCTTGATGGTTTAGGCAAACAGCCAAATCAGAGAGGGTAACTAATGGTGAGCAGCTGTGTTGGTTTAATGGTCCTGTGAGAGGATCTGACTTGTGAGTTAAGATGTTGCAGTGCTCTAACCACAGATAAGAGTTTGGTTGGTTTTCCTTTCACAGCCCAATTAAAATATGGGAACGTGAATGCCACTCCTCACGTAGACTCAAAGGATTAAGACAAATTTAAGGTAGGATTTGAAGACTGTAGAAGAGCATATGTTCAGCCTTACTTGAATGAAGGAATGTTTCTATCAGCCTAAAGAATTAAGTTTAAAAAAGAAGAGCTTCATAATTGCACAGAGATTGATCAACTGTTTTGCAGATTTATGACAGGATTTAGGTGGTAGTCAAGTCTCAACTCCTCCAAATATGGCTCAAGGCTTCATAAACCAGACTCCCTGTATTGACTCAACTTTAGCTCCTCTAGTTCCCTTTTCTGATCTGACCCAGTGAAGTGAGGCAACTTTCTCCTCTAATTGTGTTTGCTTGCATCTTTTGTCATTTGGGTACCCTTGCAGTATGTCTTCCCTGAGTCAAATACTATGGCCTCTTCCCAGGCAACTTCCCAGGAGTGATATGGTGCAAAGTACATGGGCTTGCTAAGTTGGACAGATCTGGGTTTGAGTCCTGGCTCATCTGTTTATCTGCTACATGACATTGAGGCTGTTTAATTCCTCTGAACCTTGCCCTTTCTTTCTATAAACCAACAAGGATAACAATGCTTGCTCCCATTTTATTTGAGCTCTACTCTAATAATACTAGGTGCCATTTATTGAGAGTTAATGTGGCACTTAATCCAATCTTCACAATAATTAAGACATAGTTAATGCCCATTTTACAGATGAGAAAATTGAGGCTAGAGATTAAGAAATCTACCTTAGGTCATAGATCCAGAAATTGGCAGAAATAGAATTCAAATATGAAGAGCTTTTGCTTGTTTTAATGATTTCACAGCCAATACTTTTCCCTCTGTGTCATTATTTCTCCACCTTGTCTTACTGATATATGTAAGGTATTTAGTCATACCAGGCACTTAATAAAGGTTTTATTATTATCCATTTTTCTTAGCCCTGCTATCTTTTAACATTTATCTGTTACACATTTTGGAATTAGCTTTAGTTCTGTAAGTATTTTTGGCAAATTCATTGCATATTTTGTATTTCTGCGTGGCTGGCTTTAACTCTAGACAAAGTAGGAGGCTGCTTATGAAGTATGATTTTTTTGAGAGACACTTTCCAAAATTCCTAAGTTCTTTCTTTGGAATTGATGCAATGTCTTTTAGTCCATGATTAATGAGGTACTTAAAAATGCAAATTCGGAGTTCCCGTCGTGGCTCAGTGGTTAATGAATTCAACTAGGAACCATGAGGTTGCGGGTTCGATCCCTGGCCTCGCTCAGTGGGTTAAGGATCCGGCGTTGCCGTGAGCTGTGGTGCAGGTCGCAGATGCGGCTCGGATCCTGCGTTACTGTGGCTGTGGCGAAGGCCGGCGGCTACAGCTCCTGTTAGACCCCTAGCCTGGGAACCTCCATGTGCCGCGGGTGCAGCCCTAGATAAAGGCAAAACGACAAAAAAAAAAAAGAAGTAAAAAATGCAAATTCCTCCAGGAATACTTTGAATTAAATACATTCATTCAAATGAACATTTATTGAATACCCAGTAGATATCAGGAACTATTATAGGCAACAGGCAAGTAAGAGAAATAAGACATGTGAATTTCCTTTCAGTGGGGCAGTTCTAATTCAGTGTGAGGAAGGGGACTAATGCCTAGAGTTGCACTGTCTGAGATAGTAACTATGAGTCACACATGGCCACTGAGCATTGAAATGCAGATAGTCCACATAAAGATATAAGTAAGCATAAAATACACACTGATTTAAATGATCTCATACAAAAAACTACTCAGTAATAATTTTTGTAATGATTACATGTGGAAATGAAAATATTTTGTAATATATCATTAAACCAAATTTCTTCTATTTCTTTTAATGTGGCTACTAGAAAATTTAATATTCCACATATGGCTCATATTGTGGCTTGTATTATATTCCCTCTGGACAACATTGGCTTGAATAATTAGGGAGGGTTTTGGAGGATGAGTTAGAAATTACCATTTGTATGTATTTTGTTTTACAAAAATTGGATCATGTGGTTAATAACTGGTTTGTGACTATGCTCTTCCCACTCAGCAATATCATGATGTCATTCCATGGCCGGGTGGTAGTTCATTATATGAATGGAGCACCATCTGTTCAACTTGGACCTGTGAACAGTTTAGAAAGAGTAGAAGGACTAGAACCATGGGGTAGGATGTAGGATGTAATCATGACAATAATTAGAAGGGATGTAGAAGTCTCTTAAGATCAGGGGCCTCATTTGAGAGATAAGTCAACTGAAGGCCAGAGATGATGAGTGATCTTTCTTTTGACTCTTTTTAAAAAGCTAACATGAGTGTTATAATGTACCATGCTTTGTGCTAAGCATCTTCGGCATTATCTTCATAATACTCGTGACAGCCCATTAGGTAGGCGCTATTGCTATTTCTATTAAACAAATGAAGAAACTGAGGCTTAGAGGAGGTCACGTAACCAATAAGTGCAGAGATGGGACTTAAACCAAATCTATTTTATTTCAGACAGAATTTTCAACCATTGATTGTGCTATTGTCCCTACATTTTTCAATTGAACAAACTAATAATTTTTTTAATGGAAAGAACACAGGATTACCCAAATTTTATTTTAGCTATAAAGCAACAATATTATTACTACTTCTACCACTATTTCTTTTTAGCCATCATTTCATAAAGGTAAGAGTACTAAAAATAAAAACAATTGAATAAATACAGTTTTATTTTTAAAAAACCCTCCTTTCATTGTCCATATTTTTCAGATTTTTACCATGGAGTGTTGAAAACAGGCATTGGAACTGGGGCTGGTGTGGGACTCAGTAGGAGGAACTCAGTGCATGCAGAGTCAGATGCTGAGCCATGACCGGGTTCAGATTGCTGGGCTCTTCTCCAGGTTCCTGCTATGCTGCAAGGAAGAGCTGACTTTTGTCATTGTTGTCCTGGTCAGTGTAACATCCTCCACTCCATAGGTACTTTATTGTACCTGATCTGTTTGGGGCAGCCTTGTCCATGGATCATTTATCATTCAGCCCTGGAGATGGAGAGTTGTTTTCTTCTATCTTGATTGCTCTACAAGGCTATACAGCATCAAGGCAGAGTCCTTAGCCTTCAAGAAACTGGCTGCATTTCACTGCCTTTGTATTTTGGAACAGGTTAATGAGAAAGACTTGCTGTTCTGCCATCGCTGTGTCAACTCTGCTTTTATATACAGTTGGTATTTTTTTTTTTTTTTTTTGCTCTGCTCTCCTTTGCCAGCCAAATAATTCTAAGCTCCCAATGCAAATACAGTCCTCTCTGGCTTGCTGCTTCATCAGTTTGGAGGTTTCCTGGAGGCCATAGGAAATGAGTATGATACAGAATTTGTTGTTCTCTCCCTACTACATATAACATCAGTATATCACTCATATTTAATTGTCATTAAATGGCAAGTGTCTCTAAAGAGTTTTTAGTTTCCCCAGAGAAACGTAAGTTCCAAATGTCATCATCAATAAGCTTGGTGTTGCTGTGTTTTTATGTTGACTTTGTTTAGATGGACAAATAACAGTGAATTTGAATTAGATAAAAGAAAAAAAGAACAAAACAAAACCCCCCAAAATCCTCAGGTTAAGTGTCAGAAAAGTCTTCACAATATTTGAAATAATAGTGAAAACTGAAAAATTAAGGATTAGTGAGAAAAGAAACAGCATTAGAATGTGACACTAAATTAGTGCTGGTGAATGCTCTTTAGTTACTATTCCAAAAGAGCATGTATGAGAATGGAAGTAAAATGTCTTACTTTTATTAATTAATTACTAAAAAGAGTTTGTCTTTACATTTTGTGTTTTTATTTATAACAAATAAAATCCAATATTAGATAACTGATTTTTCCCAGGAGGTCTCCGTTCACTTGCACATTGAATATAGTAAATGTTGAATGATGCCAACATTTTAATCTTTCTCCATTTGGGAAATTGGAGTTCTAGTCTTCATTTTTCCATAACTGTTTTTTAATTGATGAAGGAAATTTTTCTTTTATCCCGGGGTTACTAACCTTCCTCAGCCTTTTGTGCGTTTCACAATCAAAAGGGTTTTGATTATCTAAAGAAATGACACCCACTGGCTTGCCTTTATAGATCATTTTGTTACCTCTTTCAAAGCATCTTAACAGGTTGGGGAGCCCAGATTTACCCTAACAAAAGCCAGGCTGGTCGTTCCCTTTTGTAACCTCCTCCTCTAAGCAATTTATAACTTTCCCTTCAGTGCACGGCTGAATTGGTTCTACTGGGATCCAAGAGCAGCTGTGGGGGGTCCTGGATTGTTTTCAGAGGTCATCACAGGATCTTTCTAGAAAATTATGGCAGTACTGAAAATTCTCAGTGCCCAAAAGGGTAAAGAGAAGAACTTTTTTTTCAAACTCTGTGGATTTCTGCTTGTTACTTAATCATTTTAATGATTTTCAGTTGCTGGAAGTTTAGACTGTGTCCTGAGATATATTAGATTTGAGATAGGTGCATAATGAGAACTAGAGAGAGATTAAAATGAAGGGCATTTTGCTGGGGAAAGAAGAGATGACCCTTAGGGCACAGTCTTGGAAAGGGGAGAGAAGGAAAATTTTTAGAATTTTAAATTCTTAAGAGATTTAAAAATTTTTTTCAGATTTAGATTTAGAGTTTAAAATTATAGAAATCATTAGACTGAATGAAGGCAAAACTCATGCTATTGATGAATAAAAAGAGATGTGAAATGTAGCAATTAATTTCTTTTTTCTTACACAAGTTACTACAAATATAATTTTCTCTTAGTAAATATCTTAAACAGAACAGAAACATATAGTGGAAGTTGCTCTTTGTCTCCCATTCCTTTTCTTAAAGGAAGCCATTGTCATCAGTTTGAAATATATACTTTCTGTTTTTTTTCCTGTTAATTTATATACATATATACTATACAAATACAGAGAATATATTTTTGATTTTAGGTTATTGCGGTCCATGCTATATAAATTATTTGTGGCATGCTTTTTTCTCTTTAAAAGGGTCTTGGAGGAGTTCCCTTCGTGGCTCAGTGGTTAATGAATCCGACTAAGAACCATGAGGTTGCAAGCTCGATCCCTGGCCTCGCTCAGTGGGTTAAGGATCCGGCGTTGCCGTGAGCTGTGGTGTAGGTTGCAGACGCAGCTCGGATCCCGGGTTGCTGTGGCAGTGGCAAAGGCCGGCGGCTACAGCTCCTGTTAGACCCCTAGCCTGGGAACTCCATATGCCGCAGGTGCGGCTCTACATAAAGGCAAAAAGGCAAAAAAAAAGGGGGGGGGTCTTGGAAGTCTTCTAATACATAGAGATGTACTATATTCTTTTTAAGGGCCATACAATATTTCATAGCATGGATATGCCAGAAACTATACGACTGGTGTCCAATTGATAGATATCATCTATGTTTACAGTTTTTTGTTATTATAAACACTAGTGCAATGAACATACTTGGCAAATGCTTGTGGGCACCTGAGTGAATACCTATAGAATAATTTCCTGTAAGTAGAATAGCCCTCCTTATTCACTCTTAACTAAACACCCCTAACAGATATGCCTGCCTGTGGTCTATTGCCCACACAGCACACAAAAGTTATTTCTGAAAACGTAAATCATGTTGATCTTTTGCTTAAAACGTTTTGATGTCTTTCTCTTATTTCAAGATAATGACTCAACTCCTTGGTACAGTTTTTCAGGTCCTGTCTCTGGCCACTGCCTACTCCTCATTTCTCATGGTCTTTTATGCTCCAGCCAAATGAAGCTTCATTAGTCCTCTGATTTCCTCAGCCTCTCTTTCATACACATAAAGGGATTTATACCACAGTTCCCCCTGTCTGGACACTTCTCTCAACTCCTTATTTTTATTCATCTTTAGACCGCAGATCCAAAGTAATTTTCTTTAGAAAGCTTTCCCTAAACCACTCCAACCTCCAGCCTACACCCCCACCCCAGGAATAAACATACACATACATTTTTGAATGGGATGTCCTTGTACATATCCCCTCATTGTGCTCAGTTCTCCACACCAAGTGGTACCTCCTTGCTTATGTGACTACCTTCAAATCCACTCTAGTTTTTGTTTCTATCATACCCGTCAGTGATAATGTCTATGGTATTGCATCAGGCACCAAAAGATTCTGAGGTATCTCCTAACTTCTAAAGAACATTAAATTTCATAAAGCCTAGCATAGCACATGACATTATAAAGTCATTTCCCTGCGATAGGTGATCTAAGGTGGGAAATTGGCACTTCTGTTGAAAGTGAAAAATGCAAAGTCACAGAATCTCAGCACTGGAAGGACACTTGGAAATCATCTAATGTCTTGTTACTCAAAGTGTTCTCTGTGTATCAGCTGCAGTGCCTCATTTGGGAGCTTGTCAGAAACACCTCATCCCTGACCTACTGAATCTCAATCTGCATTTTAATAAGCTCCCAGGTGACTCTCTTCCACATGAAAGCATGAGAAACACTACTCTAGTTTTCAGTTTGGTAATTAAAATCTCCCTGCAAATCCCAGAGTTTCTGATTTTGTTGGTAGAGGAAAGGGCCAATGTCCTCATTGTTGTTGTTACTGTTTTTTAACTTCCCAAGTGATTCCATGTGTAGTAGCCAGGATTGGAAACCCATGACTTGGGCCCTTGCTTTTCTAATGGTATTGATAAGGCTGCCAGAGATAGCAATTTTGTGACCAAATTGTGATTAGAACTCATGTTTATTTATTATAGTCCTGTGCCTGTCCCCACACCAACAGTCCAAGTGATCGCCCAGAAACCTGATAAAGGATATTTTAATAGCCACACTCCATTTTTTAGAGGAAAGAGTGAATTGACTAAGATGAATTCTAGCAACTGGACCATAAATTAGGTCCAGAAATTTTCCTTTGCTTTGTCCCTCCCTACGCTTCTCATCACAACATTCTATCAGGTAAGACCCTTGACCCTGCTAAGAGTTTGGATCAGATTATCCTTAGAGAAGTCTACAGATCCTCTGACAAGGAAGGTGGGCCATCCCTTCTCATCACTGAACCTGAAACATACCTCTAAAAATATGTACTTTCAGAGAAGACTACTTTTTAATTCCAAATTCCGAAGACAGGCCACAGTCTCAGGAAGCATAAATAAAACAGCAGATAATTTGGCACCTGCACCTGAAACCAACAAGTTTGCTGCAGGGTTTTGGTTTCTAAAAGAAGGTTTGCCTGGGCTTTTATTTACCCCTCAGATGTTGCTTGTTCTTAGCAATTGGAGATCAGCCCCCACCTCTGATGCAGGTGAGAATGCTTGCTGCTTAACAAGCTGGTAATCCTAGGTGGAGAAGTAAATGCTTAGAGCACTAGTTGGGAGGGTCTTGGTGCCTTTTCCTTTGGAATGTGATATTATCACTAGATTAAGAGGCTAGACACCTGGTGAGGAAATATTAGCCTTATTCTGTCTGGGTGTTTTTGATGTCCTCTTGGATCATTGCTGGTTGGAGAAGTTTCAGTTCTATTAAAGATTACGTGACCGAACTCCTCAGGAAAAAAAAAAAAAAACAAACTAAAAAGTAAAAGACTAAACAGAAAATATATGTATAATAAGAAAAAATTATAGACTGATGTCTGCTTTGATTATTTCCAAAGTTTATACTGATTAGGTAGGAAACATTCATGTACAAATGGAACCTTCATGGTAAGGGGAAAACTTCAGGCCAACCACTTACAAGTTGTTTTAAGTGGATACAGTTTACAGATAAAAAAAGGTAAACTTCCATTCATATTTTCATAAAAATGGCAAACTTTACCTTGTAGCTCCAGGAGCAATTATTGAAGGCTTTTGGAGTGAATGAGGTAAAAGCAAAGAGTGCCCATGTGTCACCAGAGGAGATTATGCTGATCCACATTGACATTGGTGGAAGAGTCAATATTAGAATGGGTTTGGCCAGGCTCAAGAAGTTAAAGGCTCTGTGGATGATTAAGGAGAAAATAGACACCCACTCTTAAATGCTTGGAGCAGTCTCAGAGGTTTCTTGGGGGACTGAAAATTCTCCAACTCCAAAATTTGTGATTAGAGGCCTCTTATTTTTAAAAATGTCAATGCAGAGAAAAATAATCTGGCTAGAAATATAGAAGATCCTCTTCTTTGTTCTTCACTACTTAATTTGAAAAATTGTTATGAAATCTTAAGTTCCTGCATATTCTTGTGAAGTCAAAACTTGCATAGAAGAAAGGGAGGAAGGGGAAAGAAAGAGAAAGAAAGGTGGTTCATAAAATTTCCTAACATTTAAAAAAAGGAAACAAAAACAGCTCATTCCTTTGAAGCAGGTTGGCTTTTGTTGTTATCCAATTTTCTTTTTAAATGAAATATTACAACTGTATAGAAAAATATAATTTGTTATCCAATTTTCTTTTTAAATGAAATATTACAACTGTATAGAAAAATATAATGCTGCTAATATCTCAGAACTCACTGTTTAGCATTTTATCATATTTGTTTTGAGTTTTTTTTAAAGAAATACATCTTTACAAATGAAGTCTGTTGTGTGTCCTGCTACTGCATTCACTACACTGTAGTAATGTAATGCTTTTACTGAATATGTTTGTATCAATAATCATTAAATCATATTGTTTGGCATAATTTTAAAGTTTATGTATATGGTAATAAAATGACTATATCCTTGTATAAATGTTATTTTGCCCCCAATTGTATTTGTGAGATTTTCTTCTATGTTCATTCACACAGCTCTAGTTAACTCATTTTACTTCCTCAGTTGTAGGAATATGACATGACATAGCCAGTCTTCTTTAGTGATGAAAATTTATGTTGTTTCTAAATGTTCATTACAACTTTGTCTATACCAGTTTAAAATCTTTTCGCATTTAGGTATCAAGATTTTTCTAGAAATACACCGCAGACTAGAATTGCTGGGTTGAAGGTAAGCAGTCTTCAACATTATTATATATTGCCAGTGTATATATAATCCAAAAGAGGCCTATGATAATTTTGAATTCCAGTAACATGATTTAAAACTGTTTAATAAGTCTCATAATACAACCTGGGTTTGCACTCTGTAGCCTGCATCTGGGACATATGCTAAGCTCCCTGATCTAAGTCTCCAGTATGGAAATTATATGTGACATATTCTTCTTTTGTAATGCAGGACATGTGCTCTTTCTCCCTCCCTCAACCTTTTTGACAGTAGCAATAACAACGTTTCGACAGTTAGAACCCACCTGGCCAAAAGTGTTTTCTACCTTTAAAATAGCAGTCTACTACTAAGAACTACTGCAAATGAATTATAGGCAAGGAGCCTATAAAATTCATGAAAGAATATCAACTGAAGGACTTATTTAGAAAAAACGTAGCTGGCTGGGGGGCAGGAGGGGGATATGCTAAATCCTGGGTTATAGTTTAGGAAGAAACCTAATACTAGTATTTTAACTGATTAAAGTTTTTTTTTTTTTGTCCTGTCTTCTGATATTTGTAGGTGGCTGCGTTTTAGGAAAAGACATAGAGGAGTTTTCAAGTTACAATAAAAGTTTCTCATCTTACAAACAGAGAAAATAAGGTTTTCTTTTACATATATCTTTTCAGCAATTAAAATGTTTTGTTTTTTTGTTGTGTTGTTTTGTTTTGTTTTTGTCCTGCCTCCTGATATTTGTATGTGGCTGGGTTGTAGGGAAAGACCTAGAGGAGATTTCCAGTTACAATAAAAGTTTATCATCTTACAAATAGAGAAATCAAGGTTTTCTTTTACATTTATCTTTTCAGTGATGTTTAGCTTAAAAGTTTCAGGAGAGATAAACTTATGTTAGAATCCACTTTTTAAGGCCAGTTGAACCTAAGTCACATCAAATTAGTGACTTGAATAAAATTAAGGTGCTGTAATTAGACGCTGAAATAGAGGAAGTGTTGTATTATTTTCATTTAGTATGTATGTATAGCAAAAACTATACCTAGGACGTTCATGTCGCACATAGAGCAGTTGATCAATTAATATTTGAACAAATGAGAATATCATTCTCTGAAAAAGGATGAGATTGATTAGTTTAAACGACAGGATTTTTTTTTCTTCAAGGAATTTTCTGTGGAAAAGGAGAGCTGCAAAGCTTCTGATCTCTAATTTCAAGGCAAGTGGGTTTTTCAGGGTTGGATTGTTTCTATTCAAAGTGAATCAGAGTAGGAATGAATCTTTCTGTTATTTAACATGTATCATCTAATGCAGTGCCTAGTACATAGTAGATGATCAGTAAATAATTATCGAGTTGGTATTAAATTCAACAGGTAGTTCAAGCATTTATTGAGGTCTTACCACTTTCCTCCCATTATGTCATTTAATCCTTACTACAGTTATTTGAAGAAAGTCATATTATCATGATTTTACAGGTGATGGAACTGAAGCCCAGATAAATAAAAGACAGGGTCCAGCTTCACAGCTAGAAAGGAACAGGGATGGAATACAAAGTTCATTTTGCTTGGATCCTCTAAACCCAAATCTTCTACCCTTTTCATTATATCACACTGCCTTGCCTTTAGAAATTTTATTTTATGGGATGGCCTTAGGTCAACTGATATATCTCCAAGTCAATAAAGAAATCTCATACTGAATCCAAGTCTATCTAAACTTAGTGGAGAGCCATTTCAAGGAACAACTCTTGAAAAACCCTCATACTGAGTGAAGCAAGTCAGAGGAGAAAGACAGATGTCATACGAAATCTCTTATAACTGGAGTCTAAAACACTGCACAAATGAACATCTCAACAGAAAAGAAAATCACGAACTTGGGGAACAGACCTGTGGTTGCCAAGGGGGCGGGGGAGGGGTGGGGAGAGGGGTGGGAGGGAATGGGGATAACTAGTGCTTTAATGATGGAATAGCAAGGA
>PVHT021183693.1:38065577-38089142 GCA_004024745.2 Catagonus wagneri | reverse complement strand
GGAGAAAGACAGATGTCATACGAAATCTCTTATAACTGGAGTCTAAAACACTGCACAAATGAACATCTCAACAGAAAAGAAAATCACGAACTTGGGGAACAGACCTGTGGTTGCCAAGGGGGCGGGGGAGGGGTGGGGAGAGGGGTGGGAGGGAATGGGGATAACTAGTGCTTTAATGATGGAATAGCAAGGAGCTCCAACTGTATTGCACGGGGAACTATATCTAATTACATGTGACAAATCCATATATGTACATGTAACCGGGTCACCACATGGTGCAGTTGGAAAATCTGACAGAAATCTGTAAACCAGCCATAATGCAAAATAAATAAATAAATAAATAAACAAGAAAAAAAAAAAAAGAAAAAGCCTGTTGTACAGTTACTGAATAATTCAGGATTGGTGGGGAAGAAACTTTTGACCTGAAAAGGGAAACTAGATGGAGAACTACTGACATTAGTTTCAGTGGCAAATATTGCTCTCCATCAATTGTTATTCTTTGATTTCATTACTGTAACTTTACATTCTTAAGCACTTTTTACTTATGTTCCTTTTTTTGTTTTTTTTATCCATCTGATTGCCCAGTAGAATCGACTCCTGGGACAAACATTTACTCCCCACTTTTCACCTTCCCCCTTAGTCCTAGGTAGTGGAACACAAATCTTATTTCTAAAATTATCTGTTAGTTTTAAGAGAAAAGTATAATCCCTAAAATTATATTAGGGATACATGCACTTGTTTTAGAGCCGGAAGGAAATTTACACGTTAGCGATGCTGAGTGACTTGATCAAGGTCAAAGAGTTTGCTAATCTCTTAAAAGTGTAGACCACCTAATAAAGACTCTAGAGATCATCTAATTCAATCCCTTCATTTTTTTTTTTTTTGTTTGTTTCAGATGGGTTAGCCTAACAGGTGCACAAAATCCCAATAACTTTCAAGGTAAATACCTACAGTGTCTTCACACAATGACCTGGCTCCTCGTTGCAGGAAAGATTGATGCTTTGTGTGCCTTTGTGTTAATGTAAGGTAGACTCTTAAATATACCCGCACCCCATAACTAAAATGTTCAGTAGCTTTTTGGAAGCCTCACCATGGAAACAAAGGTTTGGATTCCCTCAGATTGTATCTCCATGTTCTTCCTCTAGAGCAGATAAATTGAGGCTCCTGCAGATATGGGTTCTGTCAGATGAGACTAAATTTCAAAGTAAAAGATTCTTCTCGGCAGGATATTAGAGTGGAGTGTTGCGGTGCACCATTAGTAAGGAATGCAGCCTGTCCCAATTCTCTTGGTCGACCCTTTGAAAACTGACTGAGGGAAAATCTCATTCTTGGCCTCCTGGACTCTTAGATGCATTAAAAAAGTGTAATTGCATTTTGCAGATAATAGACACTTAAAAATTGCTTCCAAAGAAAATATGTCTAGTTGTTGTTCATTAGTATAGAATAATGGAGATGCAAAAGAAAATCAAAATACATATTTTGTAGCATAATAAAATATTCCTATGCTCCAAACACAAGAGCTCTAGAAAGTCAGTCCTGCCTCTGAGAAATAGTTTTTGTTGTGTAAAGTGGGGTCTTGGTTTTGTAACTTAGAAAATGTAGCAGTTGCTAGGTGGTCAGTTATAGGGATGGGAGTAGAAAGTAAGGGGGTTATCCATCCTTATTTCCAAGCTGACACAACATGTTTTAAGTGGATGGTGTTTGGTTTCATTACCTTAACAGCATCTCCCTGTGCTCTCTGATGCATTGCTCCAGTGCTTAGTAATTTAGTAACAGGTTGGAAATGGGCTAGGGGTAAAATGAGCCGCTGTTACCATAGGGATAAGTATCCAGCTCTTACTTTTGAATTAGCATAGTAGCAGAAGGTATTATTTTGCCCCAGGGTCCAGGAGAAAAATAAAGTTATAAATTATACTATACATACAAACTTGTTGAATGTGTAAGTCCTCTAGAATCTGCTTTTAAAGTACTGGCTGATCAGAGATTGATATGTTCTAATCAGCTCAACATGAGGTGTGATAATTTGACATTTGTGCAAAAGAAAAATATGAATGTTTTCATGATGAAAATTACCTGTTCATACTTTGTACTTTTGTAAGATGTGGCTTATTTGAGATGCAGACGAGCTGGTTTTCTAATCTTTTAAGCATGCCATTAATTATTATCAATCTAAGGAGCTGAATGAAATTCTAGGCATAAAGCATATCAACTCCAGATTTAATATTGGGTGTACAATTTAACTTTTGTCCATTATGCCTGCTTTATATTAGTCTTGAAGAACATCAATGATAATGCCTCACCAAATCACTTAAGGAAAGGGGTGCCCTTGTAAATAACAGCTACCAGATGAGATAGTATATATACCAAATTTATGAAAACCTTTTGTATATCTTCACAGCAACAGGTTCCAAATATCTGCAGGTTTACAAAAAAGTGTGATTTAGCCAGTATAATTCACATTGAACACTAGAGTAGTCACTGTGGTCTTTTTGGCTAACTCTATAGTCAGAATGATCTCTGTGATATCATTTAGGTCTTAGAAGTAAGTCCCCTTTTCCTTTTGTGATTGTTTGCTTTTGCGTGTATATGTACTGCAGTTAAAGACTAACCTTGATTCAGATCTACGATGAATGAAGAATAGTTAGAAATCTTATATAGCAAGCTGCTACTTAACTTTTTCCACCAATGCTGATGACAGCGTATTTATAGTTTCTTGGTAGGATATTTTAATGTAAGCATTTCAAAGGTTTTCAGGTGTTCCTGAACACCAGAATGCTGGGAAGTACGATATGTTTTAAGATTCAAGAAAAGTTCATCATTTGACTGTGATTTGTGAAAAGATGACAAATATCATAGATCTTATTTCCTGCGATTCTGGTCAATTTAGGTGGGGGAAATAGGAAATAATAATCTCTATAATAAATAGCTTCAAAAACTAGAGATTAATTTGCATTAAGAAGTCTATTTTGGAGTCAAATATTTACTGAAAGGGCTTTAGTGTAAATTTATTTAATTAGCGCAATCAAACTTGAGTATTTTAAATGGGGACAAAAGAAAGTGGAGATTTTGACTGCATGGAAATTTGATAAGGGGAGCGAATGGTCAGAGACAATGATGGTGAGATCTGGTCCACAAGAAATAAGTCTTCTGCCCCTTTCCTAGGTTCCTGTATTCCTAGCTTCTCCCCAGCTCATCTCTCCTTTCCTTTACTGTGAGAAATTTCAGACTGCCCTATTTGTGGAGAGCTCTATGAACTCTTCCTTGGAAGGCAGAGTCTTCTAAATGAGAGGGAGTTGAAAGTTCACTCTTGGGTATGAAATGTTCTTCTTAGGAAATAAAGCACAGAAGTTGTTAACTTTCCCCTTTTTATTTTCAAAGAGCTGTGATAAGAGTGAATTGTAGGCCATGGAAGTAGAGACTACTTAGAAGACAGTTCATGAACTCCCTACCTGTTTTTTACTTATTTATAATTAATTGCTCAGTCTTTTTGCATATAAGCTTGTGGGCCCTTTTTTTTCTTTTCTTTTTTTTTTTTTTGCATGTGGCTCATTCACTCAGCCTCCTGATGAAATTGTTCAAGAAGAAGCTGAGTGGTCCCTTACTGAAGATGTTAGAGGGCAGGTTTAAGCTGCAGATGTTGGGTTGAGTTAGGTTACCTTCAAAGTCTGTGCCAATCTGAGGTCCTAGCAGAGGGATGGCAAATAAGTTTCAACAAAGTACCCCTTTGATGAACTGATAATGTCTACAGAGTACCCTTGGTTAAAAAGAATTCTGAAACTGTGTCCAAGCTTTTCAGGAGAAATGTTCATGGTCTCTTAGTCACTGTCCACCTGTCTATAAAGGAGCATTACTATTTATGACTTTTTGACATCCCTGTCCTAGAAAATTCGATGAGAAGTTGATTCTGACCTGCATTTCCCTGTGAATCTGTTTCCGCAGTTTTCTGTTTATGTTCAATGATAAAATCTTGAACCCATTCAGTTATTGTGCATGATAAGATGTTAGTATAAAGGAAAGAATGAGAATGGTTCGGCATAAGGCACAGTCTTAGAAAACAACTCAGTTGTATTTGTCATCAGCATCTCTAAAATAAAGGGCAATGCTTTAAAAATGTAGACATTTAGATCGGTATGAGATAATTTGCTGCTCTAGCTGTAATTAAAAGTGACAAGAAGAGTTGATCTGTGATCTTACAAGGCAATGGAATAGTAGACATAAATGTGCAGTTTCCATTTAAAACATGACCTGTTGAGTGTAGCATAGTTTTGAGCAGGGCTGGTATTAAATCAGTCTCAAGAAATTATGGCCGAGGTTCATGTCTTAGATTAGTCAACTGCAGGATTCCCCTATCAAGATTCATAAAGTGAGACGTTAGATGTGCATGATTTATATGAACTGCTGTTCACCTGTGTCTGTGAAAGGCTGTTGAAAAGGGATGTTACCTTTAATCTAAAAGTACTCAGCTGCTGGCATTTTGGCACTGTCCCTACTGAGAAACGAAGATACAAGGTTTAAGTTATTTCTGAAGAATTTTAAATAATTGCTAGAATCAATCTGAGTTCTGTAAAAACCTGCACATATCATGGGAGTGAAACAAAGGACTATTCACATGGATGATCCCTTGCCAAATTGGGCATGTGAAAGCTTATAAGAATTTGCTTATATACCTCAATAAAGTGACTTAATGCCTTAAGAATATAACTCCTTCAAATGCTTTAAATTTCAAGAGGGTTTTACTACCAATATTTTCTTTTAAGAAGGTGATGCTTTTGGAACAATATATGTGGGCAAATGATTCTTTAAGCATTATATTTGGCACCAGAGGAATGAAAATACAGGTTTATAGATTGTATATGCTAATTATATCAACAAAGATAGAAAGCGGAAAGATCAATGCAGGTATTCTCTCCCATGTCAAACCATGAGAGAGAGAATGCATTTCTCTAAATAAAATGGGCACATCAGGGAGTTCCCATTGTGGTGCAGCAGAAATGAGCCTGACTAGTATCCATGAGGATGCAGGTTTGATCCCTGCCCTCGATCAGTGGGTTAAGAATCGGGCATTGTTGTGATCTGTGGTGTAGGTTGCAGATGTAGGTCGGATCCCACTTTGCTATGGCATAGGCTGGCAGCTGTATTCCGATTTGACCCAGGCCTGGGAACTTTCAGATGCCATGGGTGCAGCCCTAAAAAGCACACACACACACACACACACACAAAAACCAGGAATGGACACATCAATTCAATCTAACTAATCTTAGCGGAGGTGAATTAAAAATGGGTAGGAAGACCTTAGTACCAGAGTGAACTGAAAGTCATCCAAGTTCTCCAAGTAGTCAGGGACCAAGCTGTGGATAAAGTGAGTTAAAGACATTTCTCGTTATGTTATGCAATGTGCTTTCCATGTGGAACACATTCCTCCCAGACTTTAGGAATAGGCAGTATTCACCTTTTCAAATAAACTGCATATCTTCTTTTATCAAACAATAAGTCTTCACATCTCCCTTGTTGCATTGACTGCCAGGAATCTCATGGCTATATTTAGTATGCAATTTCAGAAACAATGTCATTTTAGCTTTCTGGCACAATTATGTCTTTTTTTCCTAGATGATTTCTGTTCTGCCTTAAAAATTGCTTCCTAACAAGTGCTGTAAAATTGTAGGTTACCTCAAATTCTCTGTGAGAATATGAAGGGTCTAATTTCTACATAAAATAAAAATCCGTAAGAGTTATTAAAGTAATTTTTTATATGTTTTGACCTTAAGATCTCAAGATGTGGAAACCTGAGCCATTATGACTGTGCAGATAATTGTTAGGCCAAAGTCAAATGGGGCAGGGTTGTTGTGTTAAAATGTTAAGTTTATGAAAAAATCCAAGTGCAGCATTATTCTTTATGTACGTAAAACACCACCTGCATCTCTTGTCTTTCACATGATATATTGTCATCCCTCCACTCTGGGGCTCGTGACCGACCATGTTCCATATGAACATGAATGTAATTATCTTTGAAGAATTTGCTCAAACACTGATCTCTCTCTGATGAAACCCCTGTATGTAGACATCTCCTGGTATATGTTTTCCCACTACATTTATTTTTTTCACAAATATTTCTTTATCGCTGTCACATTTTGTTATTATATACCTATATTCATGTTGTCTCTCCACCTTGTCTCCTAGGACATTGTTTCTTGATCTTGTCTATGCACTGGAATCACCAGGGGATTATCAAAAATACTGATGGGTGAATCCCAACCCCAAAGATTCTGATTTGACTGGTATGAAGTGCAGCCTGTGCATCAAGATTTTTGAAATATTTCTAGGTGATTCTACCTGTAGTCACAATTGAGATGATTAAACCATTGTCTTTAGAATGTTGAGATCATCTTTACTGATCTTTCCCTGCTCTAAGAACAATGCCTTGAACTTGGTAGGTGTTTTAAAATGTTTATTGATATATCTAGGATAGAAGCTATTAATTCAATCTGATAATCTTTAAGGAAATATGAATATTTCTGTCTCATTCATTTATTCCTTTATACAGCAAATGTGCATTAAGCAGTCTTGGTTAAAAAAAAAGTTTTGTGGAGTTCTGTCCTCTAGGGAGAGCTGCATACAAAAATTCAAGTGATTCGCTCCTTGTTCCATCATTACTGCTATAATTTACTGTGTGCCTACTGTGTGCTGGCACTGTTGCAGGTGCTTTATGTATATTGGCACACTTAATGGCTCAGAAAATAATCCTGTTTTTATTTTACAATTAACAGATTGGAGAACAAATCTGGGGTTCCTGTTCTGAGGCTATGATTCACACCCAAGTGTGCTGACTCAAAATCAGTGTTCTTTGCACACACCCCGCTGCTGCTAAAAGGCTTTTGGTTTCTGTTGATGTTGTGTATGTATCTGTTTAATATGAATAATGATAAAAAGCTTGATTCTAGGCTTGTCTTTTTAAGCTGTCTTTCCAATGGTTTGAAGACATAAAAGGCATCACATGTCATTGAGTGGGATTTCTTCACTAATCTTACAGATGTTTTATTTGATTGTAGTTGGTCACAAATCCTTCTAGTAACCCTCTTCCCTTCCAGAACCTGTATGAGACCTCAGCAAGGGCAGATGGACTGAGTATGGCCAGTTTATTGGCTGATACAATTGATGGAACTGGAAAACCAGTAACCTATCACATCACACTTTTTTTTTTTTAACATGATTCTTTAGTTACAAATGTAGGGACACACACACATGCACATGCACACGCACACACACGCACACACACAAAACCCAAGTACCAAATTAGACCGTCAAGTGAATACCAGTGGTTCAGGCTTGCTCTCTGCTCTGACTTCCCACCACACACACACACACACACACACATTCTAGGGCACTTTTATTAAGTTTGTTTTCACTGTTGATATATTTTATTCCACTTTTATATGTTAAGTTAGAAGATTGCATTGCCTACAGGTAAGATATTTTTAAAAATAACAGCTACGAACACAACAGTTTTCACAGAAAGAAAGAAAATGATGATTATTACACATGGTGTTATGTGTCTATAATCTCTCTCTCTCCCCCACTCTCAATTCCCAAATCAGATGATTTTAGCAATCAGTACTATAATCTATTTCTTTGTGATACCCGAGTATTTGTTCAAGCATTTTATAAATGCTTTATTTTGGTACCTATCTGTAGTACAAATAATGTTTCTCATAAAATATATCAATACAAATAGGTTGTGTCCTAGTAAAAGGGGTATAATACTTTTAATGTTGCTTCCTAAGAGTTTACCACATACTGAAGTTTGCCTGGTGAATTCAAACAAAACCACAGTTAAGTTATTTTAGGCTAATCTCATTGAATGAAAATGAAAGCTAGTGTTCCCTTTTTCTCTTTGATGTAGTTGTATGCTATATTAATGTTTATACAGTGATGTCTCTTTTCCTGTTACTATTTCAGACACATAATTTTAGAATGAAAACAGTCTGTTAATAAGTACTTTAAAGTGATTGGTGTCATCAGATACTTCTTCAAATTAAACTTATATTTTTCAACAACTTTTCCTTATGATTTGGGCTTTCATGGCACAGTTCTATTCTAGAACCATTACTGCCTTCTCCTAAAAGTCTGCTTTATATGCCTAGTGAGCCAATATGCTTATAAAAGGAAGATTGCTTCTTTCTCCTTTTTTAATAAATGGAAAGTCCAAGACTTTTAGTTTCAAGAGCAGCTAATTATTCAAAGGCAAATATACAATGTTTTGTAACAGTAGATAGATTTAACTGAGGAAGTTAGAGTGGGGAACAGGTACTCGTGCTTAGTCATTACCAGAAGGATTAGAGAAGGAGCAGCCTTGAGTAGCAGATGTTGAAGTTTGAAGGTTTTTTTTCTGTAGGAGGACAAAATAGGGTTTTGGTCTATAGAGTGATTGTCTTTTAGAAAGTTTACACTTGTGATAGTGAAGACAAGGGATTAGAGCCTAGAGTAGTGGTTTCAAAGTATTTCCTGGACCAGCACCCACAGGTTGGAAGTACAGATTCTTTTTTTACTTTTTTTTGTCTTTTTGCCTTTATCTAGAGCTGCACCTGCGGCATATGGAGGTTCCCAGGCTAGGGGTCTAACAGGAGCTGTAGCTGCCGGCCTTCACCACAGCCACAGCAACGCGGGATCCGAGCCGCATCTGCAACCTACACCACAGCTCATGGCAACGCCGGATCCTTAACCCACTGAGCAAGGCCAGGGATCGAACCCACAACCTCACGGTTCTTAGTCAAATTCGTTAACCACTGAGCCATGAAGGGAACTCCTAGAAGTACAAATTCTCAGACCTCCTGAATCAGAACCTAAGGAAGTAGCCCAGTAATTGGTGATTTAACAATGCCTCTAGATGCTTCTATTTTGTGGTCAAGTTTGAGAATCAGTAGTCTGGAGGCAGGAGGACTAGACCTGACATGTTTCAAGTTCAGGAACTGTATCTAAATCACTCTGCATCAGGAATACAGTAAGTCCTTGATACATATTTGCTGAATAAATTAATAATAAAGTCAGAGATAGTTATAGCCCAGACTAATAAAGAAACAAAATATAGGCTCAGCAGTTAAGGAACCCTACCAGGATCCATGAGGATGAGGGTTCAATCCCTGGCCTTTCTCAGTGGGTTAAGGATCCCCCGTGTTGCTATGGCTATGGTGTAGGCCGGCAGCTGTAGCTCCTGTTCGACCCCTAGCCTGGGACTTCCATATGCCATGAGTGCGTTCCTAAAAAGCAAAAAACAAAAACAAAAAAATATAATGTGGTAACCAAGAAAGACTAGCTCTCCATCAGCAATTCAGTCAAGAACAGAAATGATTCTTAGTGAATGGGATTATATAAATAATTTATGAAGTTTCCCTTTATTTGATAATTGCCTTCCTTGTTTTTACTTGTATTTCCTCACTGTAAATTCAAAAGATGCACTGTGCTATCTTAAGAGGAGAGTGCAATAAATAAGGGGTGAGAATTCGGTAACTTATACCTGCTTCTATGGAGGGCATTGGTAAATCTCTTCCACTTGAAAGAGAACCAAGTGACAAATGAGGTGACAGCAGAATGCCACGGAATAGTGGCCCAAGTTCTGGGGCCACAGAAAATATTACATTGGCAACTAGACAGGCAGTCCAGGATGGAGAAAGACTTGTGGTGGTTAGGATAAGGAAGGACCATATATTTCAGAAGCTGTGTTGGTATTGTTTTTGAGGAAACTCCAGACTTGCAGCAGAAAGACCAGTAACTCAGTCATTAATGCCTTTGATTGCTAAAGGGAAATGTTCAATGAAAAGCGGAGTGGAAAATGTCAGTGAAAGGGAGGCATCCAAATATCTACTGTCTGCCAGTCATTCTGTTGGAACTTGGCAAATGTATCTCATTTAACCCTCACCACCCCATCATGTGTTAATGTATCCATTTTATAAGCAGAAGCCAGGGGGAGTAATTTGTCCAAGACTGTACAGCCACAATGTAGTAATGCTGGAATACAATTTAGGCATTCTGACTCTGAAGCCTGCATTTAATCTCCTATTATTAAATACAGTGCATGAGGCTGTTGACAGTTTCAGCCCTTTTGAATTTTTATAAATTGTATATTTGTTTATATAAACATTATTGAGTTTATAGTTGTATGTAGTGTATAAACTGATATTGTAAATATTTTGGACTTGAGTTTTGAGGTTTTGATCAGAAATGCAATCTCCTGTTATAGTTCATGTTGCCTGGGGAAATCGGATGTGAATTGCCACATTCTGGCTCACATTCTTTAGAAGGAATGTAACTCCATCTCTTTCTTTTGGTCTTTCCATGCTTTTTATGTATCAAATGCTTTTAATTATATTTTTGTGCACTTAAGTAGAAACTTTAAAAAAAAATTGGTCAGTGCTTTCCCTATAAAAGCAATACATTCCTCCTTATATTTGATGTGTATTTCAAGCTCTGACATGTCTTAAGTTACATTAGGGAGGTCCAATTATACTTCTGTAAAGAATGAGGTTGCAGAATTGTCACATTCCCTCATCCTCTTCCTACATGAATGTTACTTGTGGTCAGACAACTTGGCAATTCCATCAAAGAAGCTTTGGATGCAACGGAGTGCACTTGAACTGGTCCTTGGTTAGTCTGAGCCTTAAGATCTTAAAAATTGCTTTAATTTCTTCATCTGAAAAATGGTGTCATAATATGTGTCTTGAATTTACCTTTTTGGGATGCAGTGGTGGCGAGAAATGACTGAACTGGTTAATTTGTCAAATCATTTTAGCTCCTTAAACATGTAACATATATTTAATATATGTTCTACATATTTTATTCTACAAGTAGGCCATGCAAATTCTAAAAATGTACAAGTCTTTTGGGTAAAATAGGGTTATTCTGTTATTTTAAAGTGGTTTTATACCCTAATTACTGGTTCACTCTTTTCTAAGGGTTTTTTCCTCATCCCTCACTTCCAACAACTGTTCATTCCCGTGGGAGCTGCTTTCACAGCTCTTGGGGCCTTAGCAGGTGCTTGGCTGAGTTGGAGTTACACGGAAAGAAGTGGTAGATTATAGAGCAATGCCAAAACACTAATGGAGTATTCTTGCTTTTGTTTCCTCAAGTCCTAGGAATCTATGTTATGATGAACAAGAGATAATGAAAATAGGGCCAGAATTCAGCCAATTCACACTGGTATAGTGATGCATTAAAATACGGAAATACTTCTCTGCTGGTTAATAAGGTGCCACTCCCATTACCCCCCAACCTACCCTCACCCACTGCCCCAGCCTCTTTGATGTCAACATTCCTTGACTCGCCTGCATCTAGCAACTTAAGGGTTAATATTTGCCCTAGCAAGGAGCTTCCAGGACCCTGCTCTGAGGACTGTTCTGACTGGCTGTGCCCAGGACTTATATGTGTTAAATATTTTGAACATCTCCCTCTGTAACCACATATGAAACTCAAAAGATCAACCATACAAGTCTCATTGAAACTCTTGACAAATTACTTTTATCATCATTGATATGTGAGGATTTTCTTGGATCTTAATTTCTACAGTTTACACTTCTGTTATTTCTTTCAGAACTTAATGCCAGGATTGGATGAGAGGAGAAAGAGAAGAAGAGAGCCAATGGGGAACAAGTTGAAGGCACACAGGCTCACACTAGGGATGAGTTTGGCTATTTCAATTTTTATGGAACATCTTGAAGCATTTAAAATAAAATGATGTCCTATGGAGCCCAGATGCATATAACCAGGTGCTTTCCTCTTAATATTTAAACCCATTTTATGGAAGATTTAATCCATATGTTAAATCATTGACTTCAAAAGGTATTCCTTGAGAGGCTAATCGAAATGATGAAAAACGGGTCTAAAGATTATGTTCAAAGATGTCATTTATGGGCTGGGGGTCAGGGACTCAGGAGAGATAGAGAAACTTGGGGGAGTTTGATGAAGTCGTTTAAGTATGTGAAATGTTCTAGAGCACAAGGGAACTCTTGAAATTTCATAATCATAGAATCTTTCTTCATTTCCAAAAGAGCATGTTTTTGAGACAGCATATAATATAGCTATTTGTTCTCTTGCACACATCTCAGGGAAGAAAAAGAAGTTGGGAAAATGAGCCCATTGTTTTTCAAAATTAGTGACAAACTTCAAAATAATTCCAAACAAACCTCAAATAAAACATTTTCCCCCTACTGTGAATCCTATTTAAACTGTTTGGGTCAGTCTGTTTTAATGAGTCGCATTCATGCTGACACATCCACACACTTCAGACAAAGACGACTGTACCTCTAAACCCATTTTAAAATGATAGATGACTGTCAGCTTTGTGAAAGCAGCACATGCAGTGGCTTGATAGCACAGAATGAAAGCAATCTACAAGTGCAAGTCTGTTTCTTTTGGCAACGGAAGGAGTTGCTAATGGATTCATCATTTTCTGTTAAGCATGAATGTCAAACAAAAAAACATTTAGGGCTCTATTCAGCTGAATTTCCGGCTCGACGCTTGCCAGCCATGGAAGCCCTGTGACTTGGAACCTGTGCAGCCCATGCCTGATTCTTGTTTCCAAAGTTCCGTGGGGCCAGTGCCACGGAACTTGGACTTCTGCCCAGGGTTCCTCCTCCTCTCTTCAGCTCCCCCTCCCCCCTTTTCCAATCCTATGAAGCCACCAGTCAAGCTTCCTAAATGAGTGCCATCTATGGAGGGGAGCTGGTTGCCAATTCTTAAGACTTCAGCTGACTCCACCACAGAAACACACAGGAAGTCCACTCATACCACTCAAGAAGGGATGGCAGGGTGAAGATTTGTTGTATCCAGAGTTTCTGGGGCCTTTGTGTCTTGGAACTTATGGTTGGACAGAGCATTGCATGCTTTCTCTTATTATTGTAAATATACAACATGTTCTGTACTCTTTCTATAAGCAAAAATAAATAAATACAAAAATAATGAAAGTTAGAATGCCTGGGCTTCAGAAGTGCTATGTTCTTTGAATGGAACTTAAGAGGATTTGAGGGAAAGTTCTGGCCTCCAAACACAGCTATTTTTATATCCTTGACTACAGAAGAACTGCCTCTGTATGGGAAATTGGTTTCTTCAATGGTCATACAGTGGACAGTAGCAAGAGTGTGCTGAGGCCAAAGAGATCTGCAGCATCCACCTTGGCAGAGGAAAGTGACAGTGACTCAGACCCTGTGCTTTCACACACCAACTCTGCTACTAGCTATATAACCTTGGACAAATTTTTTAACCCCTCAGTGTCTCAATTTCCGCATTTGGCTGTTTTGGGGATTAAATGAGGTCACATGAGAATAAGAGTGTAAATTATAAATTACTACTCAAGTGGATAACATTATTAACCATTTAAATCAATAAAATTAATTAATAATTACTAAGAGGTAATGTAGGATGGTCTAATGGAAAGAACTAGGAATAGAGATGTTAAGACACTTAGATCATGCCAACTCCATTTTTTGTTCTGTGACCTTAAGAAAAATGAATGTGTCCATCAAATTGGAATAGAGATGTTTATCCCATCACTAATTTTGTGAGTGTGTGGTACCATGGCTTTCTACACTATTTAATCGGTGAAAGTGGCCGCAATGGCTCTTTATTCTCCAAATGTCAATCCTACTGCCAATGATTCCACTGTTATAGCTTTACTATTTTGCATTTCCCATATTGTTCTTCTGATGATTGTTCAATTAAAATGCAAACATATGGAGAGATAAAAGTTAGCCTTTTACTTAGCCATTAGCACTTTAACAGGGTGTAACTGGGCTAAGATACAGGGTTGATACCAGTGGGCTAGAGGAAGAAATATACCAGGAGGAAAGGAAGCCCTCAAATCAACTTCACTTTCTTTGCAGATGTGCCTTGTATCCTTCTTATCTCTAAGAGTGACATTGGGAGAAAATTTGGAATAAGTTGTGAAATGTTGCCAGTACCTTCTAAATGACAGAACTGTAAGTGATTTAATGTGATAGTAATAATGATGATGATCTCAGCCTAAGGGATAAAGGCGAAACTTGTAAAGGAATAAATTAATGGCCTCCCTTGAAGATATTTTCATCTTAAACATCAAATGTTGCCTCCCTGAGAAAGCCTTCCCTGATTCCCCAGATAGACTAAATCACAGAATATACTTCAATTATGTATTTCTCACAATGTCATTCATTTGTGTATTTGTAATATGTACATATTTATCATTACTTGAAACTCTTTAAACTTTATATTCAATAGCTCACACAGTATCTAGCACAATATAGGAACTCAGGAAATATTTGTTGAATTTAATAGATACAACATGTGGAAGATAAAATGGATTAAGCTATCGTTCTCTGAGTGCATTGAGGACTTGATCTACCTAACAAACAAAAAAACCCTAAAGATATTTTTCAGCAGGATATTAAACTTTGTAAAGGTTTAGTCAACGCATGATATAAAAAAATACTTTCACTTAGGAGGTACTCTAATCAAAATAAGTGGTTCTTGTTAAATCATTTAACTAAGTGTTACACACCTGCACTTCTTAGAAATACAACCAAATTCACCAGGAATTATCTATGCATACACTAGCGTGTATTGGCAAAGCTACACCCCATATTTCACTTCAGCTTGCAAGAAATGATCAGATTCCTATTCCACAAGGCAGGTTTCAATGAGGAATTTTCAGAATGATGAAATCAGATTTAGCTAAGTAGCAATTATTGGTACATTTTAGATGAGCTCAGCATGAAGAGTAAGGCTGAAGAAAGATTAAGTCTCAGATACTAAGGGACAGAAAAAAAAAAAGAAAAGTGGGACCAAAAGGGCTTGAAATGCAGAAAAGGACCAGTTATCCACAGGAAGCTGGTATTCTTATGTGAGATGCATGTGACCCAGTCTGGGTTAGAATGTTATCTCTTATGTGATCTGCAGAATTTCTCTCTTGACTGTAACAACCTCAGAAGAGTGAATTAAAGTCTTAAGAAGAAAAATCAATAAAGAAAAAAAGATAAAAGCAATATGGCTGGAGAGCATTTCAAAAACCATATGAAAGACTCTTAAATGGCCATAAAGGACTAACCAGTATTTATAAGGGTTTACAGGAATACCAATAAGAATAGATTTGTTGGTCTCCTTTAAGTAGCAAAGATGCCTTTGGGTGGTTTATGGCATTTGGCTGGTTTTTGTTTCATTCTACTGTTTGACATACAGAAACATAAATTGCATAAAAGACTGTCTGTAATGACAAGAAATTCATTGGAGAGATATTATATTATGAGAAAGTTGGGATTAGAGTAGCACTTAATACTCAGTGCTATGGGTGAAGCACAGTACTCTGAGTACTTTTCTTGTGACTAGCTTGACTTTATTCCCAAGCTGGGAATTTCTCTGAACTCTATACTGAAACAGAAAATAGAGTCATTTAACCTCAATAATGATGCTTTTCTAATATATCTTTTAAAATCTGTAAAGTGATTTTTTTTCCTATAAGAAGTACAATTCATTCCAAACTTTCTCCAGGCCAATTATCTTCTTAATTTAAATAGAAAATGAAGGAAGCAAGAAAGAAAGGGTTGATGAAATGGGAAGTCTCAGAAACTTTGGGAGAGATACGTAGAGTGTATCCCTACTATTCAAGGAAAGGAATGCCAAAATCTACAGTGAGTGATCTAGATTTCAAAACATTAAAGGAAGACAGGTATGACCCTCCCCTCCAAAGTCTGAGATGCATACCATACACAGAGAGGTATTTGATGCTACATTTATCTGATCAGACATTGTTTCATTTGTCCATTTCAGTACATTCTCTCTTGAATTCTCATGTCACAGGTATTCTTTTACTAATGAGAAACCGTCAACTGTGAAATTCTGTCAATATGACTATGAATATTTTAAATTAGAAAGTAAAAAAGAGTATGTTTTGATGAAAGCTCAAAGTGCAACTTTACAGAATCCTGTGAATCCTAGGCTCAGATAGGTTAAATAATTTTTGAGAATCCCAAACCTGGTAAGCAAAAGAGTTAAAGTTCACACTTGGCTCTAAGTTCCAAAGAAAGTGTTCTTGGCCTCAGTGCAATGATCTCAGAATTGCTTAATCAATGAGCTCCCGTAGCTAAATATGCCCCAATTAGGAATGATTGGGTAGTATAGTTTGTATAGGTCAGATTCTTTTCCCTTTTTTTTTGGTCCAATAGAATCAGTCCCTCTCCACCCCCCTCCTCCAAACACACATTTGGACACTCACCTGTAGGCTACCTAAGGAGAGACTTCAAGCCCTCCTAGCTCAAGCAGTGAGTGATGCTGCAACAAGCCATTCTTGCAGCCACTCTAGTTTTACCTTGTGCCTTGATGATGGCCCTTGATTTCTATCTTTTTCCCTACATGAAATCCCAGTGTAGACGATCTGTTTGTCCCATGGTCTTTCCAATATGAGCATTTGCACTGCTTTAGCTAGTTCTACCTCCAGAAATAATAATCTGCTTTCTCTTCACTGATCACTAAGGGCTAAGCCTTTTAATATATTGCTTCTAATTTTTCTAACCACTTTCAAGAACTACCATTTTTCATCTGATGTCAAATACTTTGGGGAGCATGAGTTCTATATGGCCTGGCTGCCTCTCAAGACCCATCCTCAGTACTCTGCCCTCTTCAATGGTTGGGTTTAAATCTATTCCCGGTGTCCCATAGTCAGTCTTATTTAATGTGGAGAACATAGACATGCCCACCCGTGTTTTGAAATATGACCCTATTTTCTTGACAACCCCCTACAAAGCTCAAATTCCATTTTTGAATCATTTCAGTGGGGTTTCAAGTGAAGTCAAAGTTTGTACTTTGTGGGGGTTTTGCTGTGAGTTTTTTTTTGTTGTTGTTGTTGTTTTGCTTTTTTTAGAGCTGAACCCTGGACATATGGAAATTCCCAGGCTAAGCAACAAATTGGATCTACAGCTGCTGACCTAAGCCACAGCCGCAGCAACTTGGGATCCAAGCCATAACTGTCTGTGCCCTACAGCACAGCTCATGGCAGCACTGGATCCTTAACCCACTGAGCGAGGCCGGGGATCGAACCTGCAATCCTTATGGATACTAGCTGGGCTCATTACCACTGAGTCACAAGGGAACTCCCTGTACTTTGTTTTTGATACTGTGTCATGAATCCAAATTTATGCTTTCATTTCCTCATCAGACGAATGGGAATGATAACACACCTCTTTGGGTTGTTATAGATTGTAATCTTTTCTGTTGAGGTTGTTTATCCTGTGGATTTTTTTATTTACATACTTTTCTATTCATATCCCCTTGGTATTGCTTTGCATGTTTTCTTGTCCCTCTCTTTCCATAACTGATAGCTGGATATAGAGGATTGATCAGATTCATGTTCGACTTTTTTTTTTTTTTTTTTTTTGGTCTTTTTAAGGCCGCACCCACAGGGTATGGAGGTTCCCAGGCTAGACAGGGGTTGAATCCGAGCTGTAGCCAATGGCCTATACCACAGCCACAGCAACATCGGATCCTTAACCCACTGAGCAAGGCCAGGGATTGAACCTACATCCTCATGGATGCTAGTCAGGTTTATTTACTGCTGGGCTACGACAGGAACTCTGATACTTCTTTTAAATATTATTATGAGCTCATGAATTTAAACATATTTGACATGATTCAATACATATGTTGTTACTGCTGTTCAAATTATTCTGTCTTTAGCCAGTTGGCTTTTCAAGTTGGCTATTCAGTCCATTTGATAAATCTTAATAGCCCATATTTTTCATGCTTTCTGCTATGATACTGTTGTACATTGCCCAACAACTAGAATCAGTCAGATATTTTCCCAGGGAGCCCTCATTCCTTTAATAGGAAGCAGTATCTAAAGGTCACCATCTGGATAGTAGGAGTGCCTCTTGCTTCTGGATTGGTCATTGCTTCTAGGAATTTTCAGTGGACAGAACTAAGGAATAAGTGTTTTTCGAAGAAAAAATGCATCATAATTTCACACTAATACTTCCATTTCAAATTCAGGACTATAGGAGTTTTACTTAAAAGTTTCTTAACATATGCATCCCTTTGTTCTATACCAGCATTCCTGATTCTGACACTAAAATAATTACTTACTTGCTTTATCCTACAACAAATGCAGCAAAGCCAGGTTGAAAATATTAAATTAAAATATTATACTACCAACAATATGGTTACTGAAAACAGTATATGTTTGTAGTTCTTTGGTCCTTAGAATATATTCCACTAGGGATGAATATTCCAAACACTGAGTTTCAAAGTTACCTGGGATATTTTCCTTCTGTGTGGTTGTGGTACTAAACTAGGTACTCAACTAGTATACACGTTTACATGATTATATTGCCATACATCCTCTTCTCCACTTTGTTTTTGTTTTGTTTTGTTTTTTCCAGCATCTCATAGTAGTGAACAGAGAAACACTGCATTCCTTTTTGTAGGAGGATAGTACTCCATTGTGTGCATGTGCCAAAACTGACCTAACTTTTCAGTATTGATCTGGGTTGTTTATAGTATTTTGCTTTCACAAATAATGTTATAATGAATGGTTTTGTTCATTTGATGTATTTGAATGTCTTTTAATATTTTGCCAGTGTATATTTGTGATAGATTTTTATAAGGAGGATTTTTTGTGTCAAAGAGTAAATGTATTAGAATATTTACTGTCAAACTCCTTTCCATAGATTGTACCATTTTTTCATTCCATGAGTAAAGTATAAAAGTGACCTACCACAGCCTCAACCAAAGATTATGTTGTCAAACACCTCAGAGTATATTTAATTGACATTTCTTTCATTATAAAGAAGGTTGAACACTTTTTTCTTTTCCATATAATTAAGGGTCATTTGTATTTCTTTTTGGTTAAAATGTCTGTTAGTATTTCAAGTCCATTTTCCCTATAGGATATTGTGTCTCTCAGTTTTTAAAAGCTTTTTAATTTGGGGTGGAGTTGGGGAAGGGATGGCCTGGGAGTTTGGGATTAGCAAATATATGTATGTATGACTGAATCATTTTGCTGTACTCCAAAAACTAACTTAACATCATAAATCAACTATACTTCAATAAAATATATTTTTTAAAAAGCTTTTTATTTTGAACTATTAACTCTTTATAAGTTGCAAGCGTTTTATCTAGTTTGCCATTTGCCTTTTTATTTTGTTTATGATGTTTATCTTTACTATTCAATTTAAAAATTTGTGTATTAGTCTGTATATATATTGTACTATATATACATATATATCTAATACTAAACGCTTTTCCCCCTCTTTTTTCTTTGAATCTTGAGTCATAATTTGGGAAGAAGCCCTATTCCCAAATTATAAAGAAATTCTTCTACGTTTTTTCAAGTATTGTTTCTAGGACTTAGATGGCTTCATTACACTTTAACATTTAACTCTGCTACATTTGTTTATTTTTATGTGTGCTTTGAAGAATGGATCCAATTTTATCTTTTTTTTCACCTGGTTATCTATTTATCCCAGAACCTTATTTTATAAAGTCCATCTTTTCCTCATTTATTTGAGATGCTGCCTTTCTCATATACTGCATTTTCAAGTGCATTGGATCTGTTTTTGGATTTTCTGTTCTATTACATCGGTCAGTCCATTTATTCATACCAGACCGGTTTATTTATAGAAGCTATAACCATATTTTAATATCCAGTAAGGCTGGATACTCTCATTCCCACATCCTGCTTACAAACCCATTGCTCTTCTTTTTCAGGGTTTTCTTGACTATTGTTTTTTTCCATATGAAATTTATAATCATTTTGTCTAGTTCTAGAAAAAGGCTTGATGGTATCTTTATGAAAATTGCCTTGCATTTAAATATTTAACTGAGAGAGAATTGACATATTTAGCTATTGAGTATTATAATCCAAAAACACAATTTATGTATTTCCATTTTTTTTTGGTCTTTCAGGGCATTTTATACTTTTCCTCACATAGATTTTAATCATATCTAGCCAAGTTATTTCCAGACACTTCTTTTCCTTTTCTGGTAGTCATAAAAGGAGTTTTCTACTATAGATTCTATTTTGTTTGTATGGGTGAATGTTACTGATTTTTGCATTATTTTCCTTTTTTTTATAATTCTTTTGGCTGCACCTGCAACATATAGAAGCTCCCAGATCAGGGAGTGAACCGGAGCCACAGGAGTGACAATGCTGGACCAATAGGCCACCAGGGAACTCGTTGCATGATTTTCTAAACTGCTACTTTACTAAATTCTGTTATTGTTCCAAAAAGCTTTTTCATTTGTTTTTTTGCATTTTGACATATATAATTATATTATTTCTTTTATAAATAAATGTAACTATTTCTTTTATGATAACTAGGCTCTTTAGATTTTCTGTCTTTATTAATTTATATTATGTTTTTCTTAAAAATGTATGTTTTACTTAGGTTTTCAAATTTATTTGCATTGAAATATGCAAAGTAGTCTTATGTCTTTTTAAAGGTTTCTTTCATTTTTATAACTATCTCTCATTTGTAATTTTTAATGTCTATTTGTGTTGTCTCAATTTTTAAAATAAATTATTTTTCACTGAAGTATAATATACAAAAAAGGAATATCAGAAGTATATATCTCAATGAATTTTCACCAAGTGTGCACACTTTCATAGCCCTGATCCATATCAAGAAATGGAACGCTATTGCAAATAGAATACCCTGAAACCCAACTGTGTCCCCTCCAGTCAATATAACTTTTCCTCAGGTAGGTAACCTCTATCTGATATCCAGAACTATAGATTCATCTTACTTGTTTGTCAATTCTACACAAATGCAATTGTAGAGTCTTGTTTCTCCTTTGGATCTCGCTTCATTTACTCTACGTTTGTGAGATTATTCCATGTTGCTGCATGTAACAATAGTTCATTCATTTTAATTACTGACTCAAATTTCATTTACTAGTACACAATTCAATATTGATTTTAATTGTTGATTAACATATAGACTATTTCTCTTTGTTGGCCAACTAAGAATAATGCTACTGTAAGCATTCTTATGCATGTCTTCTTGTATACATATAATCATTTCCACGTGGTAGATACTTATGAGGTGATTTGGTGGCTCATGAATCATGCCATGTATTGAGCTTTGATAAATACTTCCAAAAAGTTTTTTAAATTGTTGTTCCAATTTACACTCCCCAAGAGTATATAAGAGTTCCTGTTGTTCCACATCATTATTAAACTTGGTATTATTGGTCATCCTAAGTATAACTAGGTTTTAGATTTGCATTTCCCTGATAACTACTGAGCATCTTTCATGTTTTTCGATATGATCATTTATGAAATGCCTGTTCAGCTCTTTTGACCATGTTTCTATTGGACTATCTTTTTTATTTTAAAAGGTTTCTTTTTTTTTTTTGCTTTTTAGGGCCACACCCGAGGCATATGGAGGTTCCCAGCCAAGGGGTCTAATCAGAGCTACAGCTGCTGGCCTACGCCACAGCCATAGCAACGCCAGATCCAAGCTGCATCTGCGACCTACACCTCAGCTCATGGAAATGCCAGATCCTTAACCCACTGAGCAAGGCCAGGGATTGGAACCCTAAACCTCATGGTTCCTAGTCAGATTCGTTTCCACTGCGCCACTATGGGAACTCCAAGTTTCTTTATATATTCTAGATACAAAACTTTTGTCAGTGTAAGAATCGCAACTATGAACTCTTCCACTGCATTACTTTTTAAGTCTCTAAATGAGTCTTTTGATGAGCAGAAGTTTTAAACTTTTATGTATCTCAATTTATCATGTTTCCCTTTATGGTTAGTGCTTTCTTTCTTTCCTATTTGAGAAGTCTTTTTGAAAAGATACTGTCTTACCTCATCTTCTAAAACCTTAATTGTTTTACCTATCACATTTAAATAATAATCCACCTAGAACTGAATTTTTATATGGTATAATATGAGAATCAAGGTTAATATTTTTTGTATGAAAATCCAATTGACTCACCACAGTTTGTACACAATTTTCTATTTGTGACTCTGTAATATGACCTCTGCCATAAATCAGATGTTTGTGTCAAGGTCTATATCTGGATTCCATCTTTTGTTTCACTGGCCCATTGGCATAAGCTTGAACTGGTGTCACACTGCCTTAATCAGTGTAGCTTGATTTCCAGTTGTATCGGTTCTCTAAATTTATTCTTCAAATCTTCCTTGCCTCTTCCTGGTTGGTTCTTCTTCAGGTCTTCTATGTCTGTTTTTGATTGGTTCTTTGCATTAAAAAAAAAGGGGGGTTCCCACTGTGGCTCGGTGGGTTACAATCATGATTAATATACATCAGGATGTGGGTTCAATCCCTTGTCTCACTCAGTGGGTTAAAGATCCAGCATTGCCTTAAGCTGTAACTTGGATCCCACATTGCTGTAGCTGTGGAATAGACTGGCAGTTGAGGCTCTGATTCAACCCTTTGCCTTGAAACTCCATATGCCATTGGTGCAGCCCTAAAAAGCAAAAAATAAAAAACTAAAAATAAATTTTATTTAGGAGTTCTCTTGTGGCACAGCAGGTTAAGTATCTGGCATTCTCATTGCAGTGGCTTGGGTTGCTGCTGTAGCATGGTTTGATCCCTGGCCGAGGAACTTCCACATGCCATGGACCAAAAAAAAAAAAACCTTGGAAACTTGTCAGTTTCTCCATCCAAAAAAACTTGCTGGGATTTTGATTGTAGTTGCATTGAATCTATTAATTGATTTGGGGAGAGCTGACATTTTTTACAACACTGAGTCTTCTAATTTATGAACTGAATACATATTTATTTAGGGATTTTACAATTTCTTTCAATAATATGTTTAAGTATTTTGTATGAAGTTTTGTTCACATTTTATTAGATTTATTCTAAGGAATTTAAAGTTGGTACAGTTATAAATGCCATTTTCACATAGTTTTGTTTATTTATAAAAATACAATTACTTTAAAAAATATGGTCAGATATTGAGACCTTGCTAATCCACTAGATATAATAATTTATCTCTAAATTATTTTGTATTTTTGTATGCTAGTTTGCAAATAGTGACAGCTTTATCGCCCTGGCTATAATGGCAATATGGTACCTCCAGTACCATATTGAATAAAAATGATGATAATGGGCATCTTTGCTTCATTTCTTTTTTTTTTTTTTTGTCTTTTTGCCTTTTCTAGGGCCGCACCCGTGGCATATGGAGGTTCCCAGGCTAGGGGTCTAACAGGAGCTGTAGCTGCCGGCCTTCGCCACAGCCACAGCAACACGGGATCCGAGCCGCGTCTGCAACCTACACCACAGCTCACGGCAACGCCGGATCCTTAACCCACTGAGCAAGGCCAGGGATCGAACCCACAACCTCATGGTTCCTAGTCGGATTTGTTAACCACTGAGCCACGAAGGGAACTCCTTTTTTTTATATATATATAATTTATTTTTTATTTTTTTTGCATTATAGCTGGTTTACAGATTTCTGTCAGATTTTCCAACTGCACCACGTGGTGACCCGGTTACATGTACATATATGGATTCGTCACATGTGATTAGATATAGTTCCTTGGGCAATACAGTTGGATCTCCTTGCTTTTCCATCATTAAAGCACTAGTT
>PVHT021183693.1:38043146-38064577 GCA_004024745.2 Catagonus wagneri | reverse complement strand
CCACAAGTCTGTTCCCCAAGTTCGTGATTTTCTTTGCTGTTGAGATGTTCATTTGTGCAGTGTTTTAGACTCCAGTTATAAGAGATTTCATATGACATCTGTCTTTCTCCTTCTGACTTGCTTCACTCAGTATGAGGGTTTCTAATTCCATCCATGTTGCTGCACATGACATTATTTTATCCTTTTTTATGGCTGAATAGTATTCCATCGTGTATATATACCACATCTTCCTAATCCAGTCATCTGTTGATGGACATTTGGGTTGTTTCCATGTCTTGGCTATTGTGAATAGTGCTGCAGTGAACATGCGTGTGCAAGTGTGTTTCTCAAGGAAATTTTTGTCTGGATATATGCCCAAGAGTGGGATTGCTGGGTCATATGGTAATACTATGTAGAGTTTTCTAAGGTACCTCCACACTGTCTTCCATAGTGGTTGCACCAGCTTACATTCCCACCAACAGTGCAGGAGGGTTCTTTGCTTCATTTCTAATCTCAAAGGAAAGTTTTAGTACTTCAACTCTAAGTATTAGGTTTGCAGTAGGATTTTTTTGACACTTTTTAATCAGATTAAGAAAGTTTCCTTCTATTTATAGTTTTCTAACAGTTTTTCAAAAATAGGTAATGAATTTCATCAAATTATTTTCTGAACTGTGAAGTGCTAATATAATTTTATTCTAATTTTTACTGTGTAAATTACATTAATTTCTTTCAATTAAGGTAAAATTTACCTACATTAAAATAGACAAATTTTAAGTGTATAGCTTGATTAGTTTTTGCTTATGTGTACTTCACATAAGTACCATTTAGATTAAGATTTATACTATCTCCATCCACCAGGAAGTTTCTTTGTTCCCATTCTTAGTTAATACTCAGAAGTAACCACTATTCTAATCTTTATCATCATGGATTAGTTTTACTTGTTAATGTCATATAAATAAAATAATACAGTATGTACTTTTAGTGTCTGGCTTCTACTCAATATAATGTTTTTGACTCAGGTGTTATTTAACAACATGCTTTTAATTTCTAACTGAAAATTCCTTTGTAGTTTTTAATTTTGTTGTTAATTTTAATTTTATTGCACTTTAGTCATAGAATACACATAGAATTATACCATTTCTTCTTTTTAAAATGCATTTAGGTTTTCTTAAAATTTTAAAATGCAAAAGTCATCTTTATGGTCAAGATATAGCAGTATAATTTCATTTGAAAAAAAGAATGAAACGGATTTACTCTAGTAGTTTGGTCTTCGAAGAAAGTTTTTGGAGAAGCTCTTAATCATCTTTTGAGGTAGGTAGATGAAGCAGGTGAATATCCTCTAATCACCTCTTTCAGTATCACAGTTGTATTCTACTGCTACATTGGAAATCTGGTTTAAATGGTTTAGTTTGAGAATTTAACTGAAGTTTTTGCTTTACTGAGAGGTTGTTGTATAGGAGACAGGTCAAGGGCTTTCAAAGTCCAGCCCTATCCTTCATAGTTCTAAAGTTTAGTTGCTTAGAATTATTTATGCTGGTTTTCTCATTTGTAAAATAGAGATGATAAAATCCATTTAATGTTGTTTATATGATAACTGATGAGATAACTTACGTGAAGCATCTGGTAAGTGGCTAGGTAGGCACTTAATAGATAGCAGCTGTTGCTGTAGTTTTTACTAATTTAAATAACCTCAGTACAATCAGTTTTTCTCACCAGCACACAGGAAAATGACATCTAGTTCTAGACCTAGACCGACTAGAACATCAATTGAGCCTGGATTGAGAGGAACAAACATTCACTAATCATTTACACTTCATTTCTTTGAATTGACACTATCATTCATTCATATCCAAATCATCCAGAAAAAAGCGTTAAAGTATAGCAGGCTGTTAAACATATGTGTAAATTATAATATGGCTGATGAATCAAGGGCCAGATTGGTCACCAGGAAAGGGAGATTTTTGTGGACATAGGGTAAAGGTGCTTATAACAGGAGAGGGAAGAAAGGCAGGAAATGAAAGTGGCATAGATGATAAACTTTACTTTCTTCATTGTTTTGTCCAGAAATGGGCTTTATTAAGTAAGGATCATTGGTTGAAGCCAGTGATCAATTTTCATTCACAATGACCCATCAGATGCTCCCAAGACCCATCAAGTGCTCCCAAAACCAAAGCCTCTACCTCTAGATTTTGCATTCTCTCCTGCAGCAGCCCAAAATTATACCTTTTGTTCACTTCTGTGGTACTTTTAGTTTGTCTTCTTGGCTTATAGCCAAAGCCTTGCTCTCAGTCTCATTCATGACTGTCTTCCAGTTAGAGAAGAATGAAGACTTGGGAGAGGAAGAGGGGGACGTGCATTAGGAGAAAAGGATATGTATATGTGCCACAGGGAAACTCCTAGCTGTGACATTTGGTACTTCTCAAGGTTACAGGGATCAAGCTGATTGCAGTCAGTTGTGAAGAGCAGGCTTTCCTCTCTCCTGTTGTGATTGCAGTGGGGAATGACTGGTTGTGATAATAACAGTGTGCTCCAGGGCTGATTGATGTGGTGACAGCAGCAGACTTGCATGAAACCCACTGCCAAGGCTTAGGACCTCACTGGGACTGTTGACAACCTCTTTTTCTACTTGACTCATATTGCAATCACCTGAGAAGCATGTTGTCCAAAATTTCAAAGAGAGCTAAGCAGAATTAATGGACCAGAGGCAGAACTGAGAGCATTATTCATTGACAGGTAAAAAAAATCAGATGAGAAAAAGAAGTCAATCAAAGGAGGTGTAAGGTGTGGTTTTTGAGAAACGTGTTTATCATATTCAAGTCCTAACAGGTTCAGTTGGTTTTATATGGCTATTTACATTGCCATTTATCATCTCATAACAAAGTTGTCACTAGGTAAACCTTCACATAGCTTAGCTTGGGCCACTGGTCAGTGCTTGGTCATGATATGCTTATCTCTGTTAGGTTTTAAACTTTTCTAAAATATCAGGAGTTCCCATTATGGCTTGGTGGTGAACCCAACTAGTACATGAGGATGCGGGTTTGATCCCTGGCATTGCTCGGTGGGTTAAGGAACCGGCATTGCCATTAGCTGTGGTGTAGGGTGCAGATGCAGCTTGGATCTGGTGTTGCTTTGGCTGTGGCATAGGCCAGAGGCTATAGCTCCGATTCAGCCCCTAGCCTGGGAACTCCCATATGCCACAGGTGAGACCCTAAAAAAAATAAAAATAACTTTCTCAAAAAAATCATAACTTTTCCAAGGTACAAATTTTAAGACACAAGTTTTGATGTGTATGCATGCTTATGTTTGTGTTCAGCACTTTTCATATCAATTTTTGATTATACTTATAAAACAGAAATAGACTTCAAAATTTGTGGCATTTCAGGAGTGACTTCGTACATTATAATTTCAACTTATAACCTTTAATGTTCACTATCAGTTGAACATTAATATAATCAGAGCAGGAATCAACAAAAAGGATTGGAAAATGAATGTGAGATAGCAATGTCACTTAACATAAGAACAGCTAGATATGGACTTTGCTGAAGATCCAGAAAACATGCCTGTGAATTAGCCCCAGGATGATCAGTGCCAGAGGGAGGAACTTTGCTAACTCAAGGGCACACAAGAGTCATACAAATCATAGTGTCTAATTTCTCACATATTCAGTGAAAAATATAACCAGACCGTTCAGGTTTGCATAAAATTCTCATCCTATAGTCAAAGTATATGAGAAGCCAAATCATAATCAGGTTTTTTTTTTTTTTAATCCATAAATTGTCCTCAGGAATCAGAGATAGTCAAAACCTAGGGATTGTTATCTTACTTTCCTTTAGGCAAATACACTTGGGAAATGGGAGTTTGCTTGATGAATACAGAGTCAGAACAGGATTTTTATATAATGGTGTGTTTAAAAGAGTCAGGCTGGGAGTTCCCACTGTGGCTCAGCAGTTGAGAACCCAACTAGTATCCATGTGGATATGGATTCACTCCCTGGCCTCACTCAGTGGCTTAAGGATCCAGCATTGCTGCAAGCTGCAGCATAGGTCATGGATATGCCTCATATCTGGTGTTGCTGTGGCTGTGGCCACAGACCAGTAGCTATGGCTCCAATTCGACCCCTAGCCTGGGAAGCTCCATATGCTGCGGGTGCGGCCCTAAAAAGAGAAAAAAAGTAAAATAAAATAAAATAGTCATGCAGAAGCAGGTTAAGGTATTTATCCAATATAACAATAACTTAATTGTTTTGACCACTTAAACTTATCTCCAAACCCAGGACCATAAATTCTCCCAAACCCTAGAGGTTAAGACCTCCTCTTCCAATGGCAGAGTCTGGGTAAGACAATACCAATGTCTGTCACTGGGGTCTCTTTCTTCCCTTAGGGCTGAACCCCCCCCCAACTTTCCCACTCATTTGGAAACATACACCCACTCCTACTTATCACATTTGTCCTTTTGTTTCTTGATATGTATTTAGGAATGGAGTTAATTGCTCTGTCAGAGGATGAGCCAGTTCTGTAGGTAATGTCAGATTGTTTTCCACAGTGAGTTTATCAATTTACACTCTGTCATCCATGCATACCTTCGTTTCACATTCTAGTCAATACTTGGTATTTTCAATGTTTGGCAAGCAGATGTTCGTAAAATGATATCTTACTGTGGTTTTAGCTTATATTTCCCTGTTATTAGTAAAATTGAGCTTCTTTTTTTGTTGTCATTGTTCCTTGGCCATGCCTCTTATCTGTATCTGTTGAAATTACCATATGCATTTTCTTTAATCAGTTTAATACAGTGAATTTCAATAAGAGATTTTCCTGTTTTACTCACATTGCATTCAAGTTGTCATGAGACAGTATCTTTATAAATTTTTTAGACTCGGTTTAATAATATTTTATTTAGTGTTTTTAAATTTAAGTTCAAAAGTAAGGTTTACTTATCATTTAACTTTTTCTAATTGTCCTACCAGATCTGTCCTTGTCACAGTGTTTTCATCTCAGCTCAGTTTTTCTGTATTTGGAGACTGGTAATTCATTTTTGAGAAAAAATTTGAACTGCTGATTTATTTTCCTCATTAATTTAGAATAATTCAAGTTTTCAGTAATTGTTGGGCCAGTTTTGATCATGTATTTTTTTCCTTGGATTTGTCATTTTTGCTTGTTTTTAATTTTTAGTGGGTATAATTTATATGTAGTAAATGCAAATGGAAGAATTTTATAAATGTATACACCTGTGTAATCAACACCCATATAGATATAGAATATTTTCATAACAGCAGAAAATTATTAATGCGATTTTCCATGGAATCCTGCCCTCCATATCTAAGAAACATTTTCTGTTCTGATTTCTACCATAGATTGGTCTTGTTTGTTCTTGAATTTCATATAAAGGAAAAATATATTGTGTACTCTTTTGAGTTTGAATTCTTTTTCTCAGACTTTTTTGAGATTCCTGCATATTGCTACATGCATCAAAACTTGTTACTTTTTGTTACTGAGTAATATTCCATTATGTGAATATTCCACAGTTTATTTATCCATTTTATTAATGGGCATTTCTACCGTTTCCACTTTGGGCTATTATAAATAGAGCCGCTCTGAACATTCTTGTGCAAATCTCTGTGTGGACATAAGTTTTCATCTTTCTTGGGTAAATAGCTGAGAATAGAATTTTTGGGTCTTTAGATGGGTAAACTTGGTAAGAAATGCTGTACCATTTTTCAAAGTGGTTTTAGGATTTTTACATTTCACCAGCAATATAGGAGAGTTCTGGTGCATCAAATTTTTTTTGATGCACCAGATTTGATGTTATTGGGTTTTTCAATCTTGGTCACTCAAGTGGGTATATAGTGACATCTCATTATGATGTTAAATTGTATCTGTCTAATGATTAATAATTTTAAGCATCTTTTCATGAGCATACGGCATTCATATCCTTTTTAAAAATGAAGATCTATTAAAATTTATTTGCCTATTTTTAAATTCGGTTCTTTTTTAAAATTGACTTACAGTTCTTTATATTTTCTGGATGCAAGTCCTTTGTCAGAAGTATAAATGGTAGGAGTTCCTGTCGTGCCTCAGTGGTAATGAACCCTGCTAGTATCCATGAAGACTCAGGTTCAATCCCTGGTCCTGCTTAGTGGGTTAAGGATCTGGCGTTGCCATGAGCTGTGGTGTAGGTCCAGACACAGCTCAGATCCTGGACTGCTGTGACTGTGGTGTAGGCCGGCAGCTACAGCTCCAATTTGACCCTGAGCCGGGGAGCTTCCATATGCTATGGGTATAGCCCTAAAAAGACAATAAATTTTTTTGTAAAAAATAAGTATAAATGGTAAATATATTCTCCCAGTTTTTGGTTTGTCTTTTTATTTTCTTAATTGTGTCTTGATATGCAGAGGTTTTTCATTTTGGCGATCAAATTTTTGAATCAGTGCTTTTTTGTGTTCTGAGAAATTTTTGCACCTCCTCCACAACTGTCAGGTTATTCTCCTTTGTGTTTTATTATATGTATAATTTTGGCTTTTACATCTAGATGTGACTTACTTTGAAATAATTTTTTTTTCATAGTGTGAGATAGAAGTAAGATTTCATTTTTTCCCTGCTGGATATCATGTTGTTCTAGCACTATTTATTGAAAAGACTTTTCTTTCCCTCTTGAGTTGCCTTGATGTCTTTGATGAAAATCAGTTGACCACATTTAATGGGGATCTGCTTTTGGACTTTCTGTTCTACTCCTCTGATATATATGTATGTCTATCCTTAAGCCACTGCCACACTCTTTTAATCACTTACCATCATAGCAAGCCCTCAAATTTTGTTGTTCTCTTTTTATTATTATAATGCATATTCTGGGGTTTTAAATAGTTCCTTCAAAGCTACTAAGATTATGATTGCTATTTTAATCTGGTAATATTGGGCTTTTAATACTTGAATGTAGCATCTCTCCTTTGTTGGATTTACTTTTCCCAGCAAAATTTAATTGTTTTCAGTGTGAAGTTATTGCACATTTTGTTATGTTTATTCCTAACACTATTAAAATTTTGATGTTATAGCAAATGGTATTTTAAAATTCTCTTTTCCTTCCTTTCTGTTTTCTTTTCTCCTTCCCCCTTCCTCCCTCCCCCTCCCTCTTTCTCTCTCTCTTTTCTTTCTTCCTTCCCCTTCCTCCTTTCCTTCCTTTCTCTCTCTCGCTTTCTGCTTCCCTCCCCTTTCCTTCCTTCCTACTTTCCTTCCTTCCTTTCTTCCTTCCTCTTTAAAAGCTGCAGTCATGCCCATGTCAAATTTCCCAGGCCAGAGATTAAATCCAAGCCTCAGCTGTAAACTGGCAATGCCAGATCCTTTAACCCACTGCACCAGGCTGGGGATCGAACCTACACTTCCAACAGCAACTCAAGCTGCTGCAGTCGGATTCTTAACCCACTGTGCTGCAGCAGGAACTCCTAAAATTTTCATTTACAATTGTTTGTTTCTAGAGCATAGAAAAACACAATTGTTTTTAGATATTGACTTGCACTTTACAGTCTTGTTAAATTCACTTGTTCCAGTAATTTATTTTTTTAATTTTAATTTTTTTTTTTTTTTTTTTTTTTTTTGCTTTTTAGGGCTGCACCTGCGGTATATGGAGGTTCCCAAGCTAGGGGTCCAATCAGAGCCGTAGCTGCAGGCCTACACCACAGCCACAGCAATGCAGGATCCGAGCTGCGTCTGCACCTACACCACAGCTCATGGCAATGCTGGATCGTTAACCCACTGACCAAGGCCAGGGATCGAACCTGCAACCTCATGGTTCCTAGTTGGATTCATTAACCACTGCGCCACGACGGGAACTCCAGTAGTTTATTTTTAATGGGTTTTCAATATGCAAATTATGCTGTATGCAAGTAAGGGCAATTTTAGTCCTTTGCTTTTTCTTCCTTTGCTTTTTCCCATCGCCTTATTATAATTCCAGAATCTCCAATACAATGTTTTTAATGTAAGTGGTGAAAGTGGATATCTTTGTTTTGTTCTTGATCTTAGGAAGCGCCTTCAAAATTTTGTGTGGTGTTAGTTGAGGTTTTCCATAGATTCGCTTTATTAGATTGAAAGTTACCTTTGATTTCTAGTTTACTGAGGGTCTGTACCATGAATGAATGTTGAATTTTATCAAATATTTTTCCTACATCTACTTGGAATGTTCAATGATTTTTTTATTCTGTTAGTGTAGCATATTACATCAATAGATTTTAAATAGTAAGTCTACCTTGCATTCCTGGGATAAATTTCACTTGGTTATAATGTATTATCCTTTTTACATATTACTGGATTTCTTTTGCTTTTGTTTTGTTGAGCATTTTTGCCTCTTTATTCAGGGGGGATATTTGCCTGCAGTTTATTGTGTGTGTATATGTGTGAAGTCCTTGTCAGGTTTTGTTATTATAGTTATGTTGACTTCTTAAAATGAAATGGATCACATAGCCTTCTCCATATCTTAAAAGAATTTACATAAAATTAGTGTTATAAGGAACTCTGAGTCTGGTGTTTTCTTTTTGAGGTTTTTTTTTTTCACTTCCAAATTCAATTTTTTAAAATAGATAAAGGGCTGTTAAGATTTTCTATTTCTTCTTGTGTCGGTTTTGGTAATTTGTATATGTTAAAAATTGTTCATTTCATCTAAATTGTGGAATTTATTGGCATGAAACTGTTCTTAGTATTACTTTGTTGATCTTTTAATGTTTTTGGGCTCTGAATTGATAATCTCTTGTTTATTTACTCTTTTTCTTGATCAGTTTTGCTATAGGTTTATCTATTTTATTAATCTTTACAGATTACAAATTTTGCTTTTGTCAGTATTCTCTCTTTTCTATTTTATTTATTTCTGTTATTATTTACTTTCTTCTTTTTACTTTGAGTTTAATTTGACTTTCTTTTTCTAATTTCTTAAAGGGAGAGTTTAGATCACAGATTTAAAATCCTTTTATTTTCTAATGTGTTATACATTTCTCTCTCAATATTGCTTAGATATGGTAAAAGTATGTCTAGTTTTGTAGGAAACTGCCAAAGTGTCTCCCAGAGTCAGTGTACCATTTTGCATTCCCAATAACAATAAATGACAGCTCCTGTTGCTCCCCATTCTTTTCAGCATTTAGTGTTGTTAGCATTCTGGATTTTCACCCTCTTGTAGGAGTGGAGTAGTATGCTATTGTCATTTTGGTTTGTGTTTCTCTGATGACATATGCTGTGAAACATCTTTGTTATATGCATATTTACCATCTGTAGATCTTTTTGGTGAGGTATCTGTTCAGATCTGTTGACCTTTTTTTATCCAGTTTTTCTTCTTATTGTTGAATCTTAAGAGTACGTGTATATTTTCAGTTATGATCCTTTATCAGCCATGTCTTTGCAAATATTTTCTCTCAGTCTGTGAGACTGAGAATGTTTTCTCATTCTCTTGAGATCCATGTTTTTTACATCTTTTTTTTCCCTTTACCTGGAGTTTTGTTTTAATTATTTTCTCCCTTTGAGTTTCCTTGGATTTAATTTGCTTCTTGAAATTTCATTTGGTTTATTCTGCTATTATTCTAACATACTGAGTTGGATAGTTAATTTATGTATTTTCAGCCTTTTTTTCTGATGAGACGATAAATTTCCTTTCAGTTGCCACATTAGCTGCATCTCCTAAGTTTTGGTTGACAGGCCAAATAAAAATAAAATGGAAATTAAAAAATAATGAAATTGCTACCAACACAAATTTATGAGATGCAGATAAATTGGCACCTGGAAAATTATTAAATGTATTTTTTAAAGGTTTCCTTTGCTATTGATTTTTTAAAGCTGCATTATGTTCAGAAAGTGTATTTTATGTAATATGGATTTTAAAAAATATGAATATTGCTTTGTCCTCTAGATTAGAACATAGTTAACTTTGAAAAATACTTAATATCAATTTCAGAAAAAAAACGTATTCTCCAGTTTGAGGTGTATTAGTCTATAGTCTCTTTCTGATAATTCAAATATCTGATGACTCTCACTAAGACAAACTTATTTCCTCATGCATTTATGTTTTTCATGTTACTTAATAGAATTCTTTAAAGTCTGGTTTTATAACTGGCTTGTTCAGACCGGATTTGCTGTTTTTGCCAGATGTCTGAGGTAATTACCAACTCAGGAATCTTTTTTTTTTTTTTTTTTTTTTTTTTTTTTTTTTTTTTTTTTTTTTTTTTTTTTTTTTTTTTTTGCCTTTTGTCATTTTTATGGCCGCGGATTTATGGCCGCACCCGCGGCATGTGGAGGTTCCCAGGCTAGGGGTCTAATCGGAGCTGTGGCCACTGGCCTGCGCTGCAGCCACAGCAACGCAGGATCCGAGCCGCATCTGCAACCTACACCACAGCTCACGGCAACGCCGGATCGTTAACCCACTGAGCAAGGGCAGGGATCGAACCCGCAACCTCATGGTTCCTAGTCGGATTCGTTAACCACTGCGCCACGACGGGAACTCCTCAGGAATCTTTTAACTGAATTTTAAGCTAAGAAGTTTTATGTGGCTATAGAGGTGGTAAAATTTCATCCCTAAACTTACATGAGAACAACCTAAGGAGTCTAGGAATCCTCAGAGGACACTTTTTGGTTTGTTTGTTTTCTGCTCCCCTTTGAGTCAAGACTATGATCAGTGTGCATTCTCAACATACTCAGCATCTGTTTCTGTGGGGTACGTGCATTTTTAGTTCACTGACTGAAGGAGTCATCTTTATGTAGTCTCATTTCTGTGTAGAGGCCTTTAATTTGAATTCTTATGCTGTAGAAGTCCTATGTCCCTGTTCCTGTCCAAGTCTTTAGAACTTCTCTCCTCTTTACCTTAATAGAACTGGGTTGTAATGCCTCACTTGTTGTGAATACTGTTAGTCAGGTTGGGTTAAGTGATGTTGCAATAATAAATTAACCCTGAATGTTATTTCTTGTTCATGCTACCTGTCTTGAGCAGGTTAGTGAAGAGCTCTACTCCATGGACTTACCTAGGGACCCAGGCTGATATTGGTTCCACCATCTCAGCCCATAACTTTGGCTGGCATTTGCTAAAGCAAGCATGGAAGATAGAAGACCACACTGGGCATATCACTACTTCAGGTCTGAAGTGACTCACAACACTTCTGTACACATTCCATAGGCCCCCAGTGGGCACACAAACCCACTTATCAAGTGGACTAGGAAATGTAATAGTCCGTGCACCTAAGAAAGCGGAAAATAAAATAGGATTTAGTGATTGTATACCATTGTCTCTGGGATAGTAACTACATATTATCTAATGTTCTAAGCACTCCTAAGTCCTTAAGTTACCAGCTTCAGTTTATGAATACTTTTAGCCTATTTCATAGGTTCTTCAAATGTATTATATATATAACATTTATATAATGATAAATCAGACCTTTAAAAATAATTCAACATCTTCAAAATCGTAATGTCAATTAGCAATATGCTTTAAAGCTGACTGGACTTGATTTTACTTTAAGACCAACAAACCAAAACATACATAATGTGATAGTCCCAGAATGATGGACATAAAAAGTGTGTTTCCAGATAATTCATTCATCAATAAGTCTGGAATCTTTCCTTGTAAGATTTGGCAGTCTATTTGCTCAGAGTGGTCTATTTACTATTTCCTAAGATTAATAATTTATTGACTGAATTCTTGCCCGGTTCCCATTCTAAAGATATTTCATCTTTATTTGCTCTAATACAATTAGTTTTGAAGAGTCATAGTCACCATTATCATCATGGTCATCAGGTACTAACAATATGAGTGAATATATACTGAATTTGAGATAATAAAGTTTTACATGGATTTGTGTAATTCAAAGAAGTCTTTCTTGTGAAATTTTTTAAATCTAGGATAATTAAATTTTAGCTTTTTAAGATAATTTATAATTCTTTTCCTTTTCCTGATCCTTCTTCAACAACAGTGATTCTTTATTCTTATACATTCTTATTTGATACTTTATATCTTTGAGACTAACAAGGAAACTTTGAAGTCATGTGATGTGGGGGAAAAATATTTAATCTTTCTATACTTTGGTTTCCTTATCTGTCAAATACCAGGAAGAAGAGTATTTACGTTAATAGGACTATTGTCAGCACACACACAAAGCTGACAGTAGTAGCTTTAATAGTAGACAGTAGCTACCATAGTAGACAGGGTTTACTACATTATAAACACAACAATAATTATTGTTAAATTATTAAATTATTAAAGTAATTATTATCATTATTCTCTCATTTCTGTCAGTCTTTCAAGGATCAAATCAATTATTATGATTTTTATTACAGGGATGGATTTGCAGAAAAGATGAAAAATTTCTTTGAGTTCTGTTCTCTTCAGACTCTGTTACTCCTTTTATTTGGGAAAACTTGTTCAGTGGAATGAAAGCTTGTCATCTATCTGGGTTCCAGCAGGTGGGTGGAGGGTAACCAGGAAATTACAAAACACTCTGCAAATATCAAATGGCAGGAAACATGTCAAAAGTAATTTCTCCTAATTTTGCAACTGGATTGTGACTGACAGTTCCACCAAGACCTCACTGCGGAAATCTTAGCTGACTCAGCTCCCAAATGCTGGAGTAAATGAGGGAGTTACCAATACAGCCATGGTCTCTTGGCTACACAGAGTGGCTTCCATGTTCATGCTCAGACTAGGACACAGGAGAGGGCATAGAGCACTTCTTTAAAAAGTAAAATTCAATGTACAATGTCTATTTTCCCTCTTGTTCAAGTCCTGTCTCCACTATATACTAGCTTTGTTAAAGGACAATTTGAAACAAAACAAAACACAAAAACTATATGAAAAGCATTTATGCATACTTACCATGCACTTTCCAAAGTGTTTCACACACAAATACATTTATTCATCACCATTACTCCATAAAATATTATCATTATCATCATCATCATCATCATCATCCCAGTGTTACAGAAGAAACTGACACAACCCGAAGAGTTTTGGAAATGTACCCATGATCAATGGTTGGAGGTGATGCAGGTAGGATTACAGGCTGGGAAACCTGGCTCCAGAGCCCAGAAACATAAGCACATCTTGATGTTGTCTAGGAAAGATTTTAAGCATGCAACTCGTGTACATTTTTGTTATCACCACTATTACTGTTGCAAATAGACCTCCCTCATGTGGAAGCTTGTCCAATTCTTCTTTAAAATTTATTTAAAGATGAGTGTGAGGCACTGGACTACACAGTAAATCCCCTTAGAAGGCTTATAGAATTTCATGTGCAACTCTGTAACTAGGACAAAATTCACCCACATCTATTCTATTGACTCACTCCTGTCAGCTGCCTTATTTTAGACAGTTACCTGACTTCTTTAACAACGTAGTTGTGTTCTTTTGTTTTTCTAGCAGAGTTGTAGGAAGGCCCATTGTCTCTTTTCTTAGTTACCGGTGAGTGCTGAAGGGACTAAAAATGAAACAGCCAGTCCTCTTTAGCTCTTTTTGCTGTATGTATGAATTTTAATAAGTACTTTTCGTAGTTGAGCTCCACCTGTCAAGTAGAAGTGTAGTAAGAGCAGGTGAAAATCTTAACTAAGGCAGATATTTGCCTGGAGAAATCACCCTAATCAGTGCTTACTCCTATTCCATTGAGGGTGATCTGGAAATAAGATTGAGAGTGTTTCTTCCTTCTCAAGCTACAGAGGAATACTTTTGTCGACTCAGTGGCTGTGGTGAGACAGAGGGTACTATGTTCAATGGTGAAACGCCTTTCAGTAGAGACTTAATTAAGGATTTTTGCCTAAACTTCTTTCCAGCCTTAACTTCATGATACAAACGTTTTATCATACTTTGAAAATGGGGTGAGACTAGTCCTCCCCTCCTGATGTTGACAGTTTAGTTCACACCTGGGGATGTTGGGGGATCCTTAGCCTTTGAGACAGATGGAAAAGGAAGCTGATTTTACTTATAAGCTGTGTGATTCTTGGTATATTACTTGTTTCTTTATTTTGTGAAATAGGATTCATAATACATTCTGGTTTGTGTGAACAAATACATACATATATATATATAGCACATAAGAGACACTCAATAAATGGCATTATTATTATTAACCATAATGCTTAAAAGGTTTTAGTTTTAATGGCCTCCTTTAGATAAATGAGACTGTACTGTACAGAGACATATAGGAAATACCACAACAGGAACAAACCTTCAAAAATAGGGTAATACAAACTTCTTACCCTGGATAGAATATGTTTGTATCCAATTAGCATCCTGTATGTCAATTGTGCCTTTGAAGTCACTGCACTTCTCTGTGCATCATTTTCTTCATTTGTAAAATTAGAGTGTTAACTATCTCCAGCTTAAATCTCCTATTAGTTTATTGATGAGGTAAAAGAGAGAGCATGATTCAGAGACCCTGGGTTTATGAACTGTGGGTTTTATTTATGAAATTGCTCCCTAAGGAGCAACTTACTTTCTGTGATCAGTTCTAGGAGGTAGGAGAAGGCTGTTAAGTCTCAAGAACAGAGTATTACTATCTTCACCAAAAATCTTTGTTGTACAACAAAACTACAAATTATCTGAAAACTTTGAGAAATTAATTGGACTGCAAGATACCTATGTATTAAAAACAGCTCCTAAAGCTAGGAAAATGGGCTGGCTTCAGAAATGTGGTCTATGACCATTTCCTATGACCTATTCATTTCCATTTTAAGATGCAACCACTGAATACATACGTTTATTCCTTGAAATTTTTTTCACACAAGTTATTGGACATAACCTAGGTGTAAAGTGGCAATAAACATTCTTCACTCACACAAGTTAAACAGTATGACGTCATTCATGCTATGATAAGACTTGCATTTAAAAAGCCAGAGCAATAGTCATTTATTCTAAAACTTTTTTGATTATGGTACTTCATAAATATAACATTTAACCCTATTTTAAGTAAGAAATAAAAACATCAACAATAATGAGCTTCTTAAAAGGCAGGAACTCTCTTATTCATCTTTATTTCCCCAGCACCTGATACAGACAAAATGATATTTAAATATTAAAGAGAATATTTAATATTTGTGCCATAGATATTTGAATTTAATTGACTTCTTGAGTTAGTAGAGTACTTTCTCAAGTGTAATTACTTATTTTTCTCAAGTCAATATTTCCATGCTGATTATCTCATTTAATCTTTAAAGAATAAAATTCTATGAATTATTTTGAAAACTAGGAATAATTCTTCACCCGGAGTCTGATAGTGAATTAAAAGTCCATCTGCTCTTTGAGACCAATCATTTCTCTCCAGTTCCAACTATTAAATGCTCCTAAAGAACATGTGCTTTGGAGCAAGGCAGATTGTTACTTTCTGGCTGCATGAGTTGGAAACTTAAACCGTTACTTAATCACTCAAGCCTCAGTTTCCTTGTTTGCAAACTGTCTTTGTTGTTTGTTCGTTTGTGTTCTTGTTTTAGTCAGTATTAGACGTAGGTATATAAAACCTCTAAGACAATGTCTAGCACATGGGGGAGCTATTATTATTCTCATTATTAAGAAGTTATTTGCCCTACTAGTAAGATAATGATGTTTTCTGCAGGAGGATCAAGCAAGACCTGCTGCTTGTCACTTTATTAAGTCTAGACAATATCTCTTTTTGGCTTGAGGATAAGATGTGGAGTTTTGGAATTATCACATGAAATTAAAAATGCTAACACTTCTCCCCAAGTTCCTGAGCATCCACTCAGCCTGACCTCCTGGGATAAATAAAAGTCAGGACAAGGTCCCCACGCAGAGCTGAATGATTCATGTGCAAATGCCCTCTCTGATTCATAACAAGGGAGGAAATCATCATGTCATTCCCAGAAGCCTGCAGAGCCAGCCTCATTTGGCAGAGACTGTGGGGGCTCCCAGCTTCCGGGCACAGAGTTTGGCTGCATTCTGAATGCTTGGAAATGACCAAATTGGTGAGGAATATTGCTGAGCAGCAGGGCTGACAACTCACGGAGGTACTGTGGGTAATTAGAGATTCATTACAATCCCATAGTTTGTATCATGGCTCGGGGTCAACACAGGGTCACTGCACATGGCAAACTTAGGGAGCTGTGTCTGGAAGGATGACGCCAGCTAGGAGGGGCTGGGAGAGTGAAGCGGACAGAGATGAGGAGCCAGGAGGGCTGGGGCACCGATACACAGCCAGGGACTGGCGACAGCCCGGATGTGGGGCAGTGGGCCCCAAAGGCTCTGGGGAAGGGAGCAAAACACAGGCAGCTGAACTGGCTTCCCCACCGCCATCCCTGCCATCTCCAATTAACCTTCTAGGCCAAGGGTTCCCAGAGACTGGCATGTCAGGGGCCAGTCCAGTTTCAAAAAATAATTGGGGCCTGACGTAGGGTAGCCAACTTTTTATTTTGCAGAGTAAGGACATTGAAAACAAACAAAACAGTTGCCATTCACTATCACCATCATTTCACAAGAGAAAGGGGATTTTTACACTAAATAATGTAAGAAGGACATAATCTCGGGATAAATGACAGTCATGTAAATTTAATTAATTTAGCTCACCAAGTTGTGGTTATTTTTCTCATTACCATGAAGACTTATGAAAACTCTCTTGCAGACTACCTTTAGGTTTTCCTTCCAGATTTTCCACAATGGCAAGACTCAGGGAACAGTTTTGTGAAGAGTATTCATGAGGAGAAAAATAATACTGCAGACTTCATGAACTTCATGAACTTTGGGAAGAGAAACTTTAAGAAGATTCCTTTAAGAAGAACTTTATGAAGAAAAATGACTTCTATTCCTTCTCTATACAAAAAGGGGGGAAAAGGAAAGAACATGAAAATAAGAGAAGCTTATTTATTAAATTATTTCATTAAGATGGCATTCAAAGTTCTGTTATAAAAATGTCCCATTGGCTTTAAATAGGATTTTGGCCATATATTTCTTCCAAGTGACATAGCAATGGTAACTTATACTATAGAGTTCTTTCATTTGTAAAGGACTTTCAATTTCATAATCTCATTTGAGGAGTTCATTTGATTCTCCAAAGAAACCCTATATACTTATAATAATCCTGTTATTATCATATTAGCCATTTTATGGATGAAGGAACAGGGTAAGATTTCCCCAAATTTACACATTTGATAAATTGTGGGACTAAAAATAAATCCATGTCCTCTGATTTAAAATTTTGTGCTCTTTCTCTGCCTATTACATGTTTTAAGGAAAGAAGGGCATACCTTGACATAATATTTCCATGCTCAATTTATTTTATTCTGTGGAACAAGATTATTACACTTTAGGAAAATCTTACAAACAACCAAAATTTCTACCACGGCAGACTTGAAACAAAAAGCTATGTTTTCAGTCCCAAGAACCTTTAATTACAAAGAGTAGGTTATCTCAAACCTGACTTATTTAGTGGCACATTTTAGTATTCCAAGTGGACTGCCCTGTTGGTTAGGGTTATACAAAAGAGGAAAGCAGAAAGCATTTAGTTAATAATACAAACAAAAACATGTTCCTCACCTATAGCTGATTTTGTTTCTACTTTTAGATTTTTTTTTCCCGTTAAAAACTTTTGCACCTGTTTATGCTCCATCAAATTGACTAATTTAACTTGATGCTAATTTGTTCACATTCAGAGATGGGAGATGTCTCCTTGCTCTAATGTATCCTTCCCAACGGTGGTGGATGGGGAGGCTGTGGGGCAAGGGGAATTCATTTTGGGTGAGGAACAGATGGGATGTGTTCTCTTGTGTGTGTCCAGCCAGCTGCAGATGGTTTCTGCACCTGCACAGGCTGAGGAAGCATATGCGACAATGCCTCCCATATAACATGCATGCCTTCTTTAGGCACAAGGCATGGCTTCCCTCCATCCACGTTTGGTTCTCCCATACACCTCTGCACTAATAATCATCTAACTGGGGCTGAAATGCTTCTTGAACTCTAGACCTGCCCTTAACTTTTCCAGTACTAATGAACAGCAATATCCAGGACTGATAGAAAAGGAATTTTTCAGGGGAAGAATGGCTTTGACCTTAGAGATTAAAATCAAGGATTCTCTTGTCTTCATCCCTTTGAAATTGTGAAGGGCTTTGTGTTTTACTTTTACAGAATAGTAGACCAGACTTCTAGGTAGGTTAGAACTTCCAAATTTTTAAATTCCAAAATTCTTTGAAAATGAAAGGAATTGTATAATATGTGGTTTGCATACACTAATATATAAGTGTGTCTCATTTACCTGATTAATGGAGCCAAGGTATGATCCCAGTTAGCTCCTAACCCTGAGATTAAAAAATCCTTCATATGAATTCAAATAAGTTTTGTATCTGAGTTGATGGAATTGCACTAGTGTTATTTTCTTCGTTTTGAAACTATACTACGGTTATGTAAGATAATCATTGTTGGAAGTTGGGTGAAGGTTACATGGCAATTGTACTATTTTGGCAAATTCTTCACAGTCAAACTATTTCAAAATCAAAGTTATTAAGAAAAACCCAACTCTTCATTCGGCTTTCTTCTGGAAAGCTAAGAAAGGGGATATGTCATATATTTGTATCCTCAGAATGCTAAGGATTTTTGTCTGGACAGTTCAAAACAATAATCTAAAAAATTTTTTGTGCATGGTAATTACCATATGGTTCACGAATAGCTAATTATTCATCTCACATATTAGCAGGCCAAAGGACTTTCACCAAGAGCTGGTAAGCTTTATATTAAAAGAAACTAAAAAAGAGGTTCTGGAGTGTTAATAATAGTTAGCATCCATTAGGGAAATTACTTGGCCTATGGGCTTTATATACATTATCTCATTTAATCCTCACAATAAACCTGCAAGATTGTTATTATTGTTCCCTTTTTACAGAAAAAAAGAGGGAACACACAGAAACCAGGTAACATACAAGGTTATCTAGCTGTAAAGTGCCAGGCTCTCTCCAGAACAGGTTCTTGAAATTCCTATGCCACCAGAAAAGTTGGTCATCTGTTGGATTTTGATGAGAAAGTGTATATTTTCTAACCCACTCAGCTCTTCTTTAATATATATCCTTCTTGCTGTTCGGGTTTATTCAACTGTAAATTTATCATCCAATCATTCAGTGACTGATTCATTCATTCAACAAATATTTGTGGAGTGCCTAAAATATGCCCAGCATATAGAGCAGCAAAAACAGAAATACAGAATAATACCCCTGCCTCCACAGAGGTAAACAAGTAGATATATAATATTTTAAAAATAGCAATAATCCTATACGAGAATGAAGTGAGGAGGAACTAGGATGTGGTGAGAGTGAGGTGGGGATGATAGTGCTATTTTAGATTAGGGCCCAGGGTAAACTTCTCTGAGGAGAGAGTAGATGATGCCCGAGGGTAAATGTCATGGGAAAAGGAACAGCAAGTTCACAGGCCCCGCGGAGGGAGGGACTTGGAGATATTGGTGGGGCTGGAGTTCAGTGAGCCAGGAGAGTGGTGGGAGGCACAGTGGGACTAGATCACTACCTGGTTTTGTAGCCCTGGATAGGAAGCCTCTGGAAAAAGAGCTGGTCAAATTTACATCTGAAAAGAATGACTCAGGCTGCTGCCTAGGGAACTGTGTGCAATGGGGGGCCAGGATAGAAGCAAGGAGACCTTTGGAGGGAGACATAAGGGGCCGGGGGTGGGTGAATGGGAAGGGTGGGAGCCAAGCTTAGATGAGGGCGAGAGTTTCCTACTACCCTGGCTCTAAGCTTTATGACTTCCTGATAATAAACTTTAATATTGAATGCCTTTTGGCTTTACAATGTAGGGATCCCAACTTTTCAAAGCTGTGGGCACAGAACAAATAACACATTTTGTATTCTCAGTGTCTCTGGGAAAGGAAGGAAGAAATGACAGGCAGAAGGGAACAAAGCATGTGTATGTTTTGCCATTGTCTCTCAAAGTGGGTAATGTGCATTCAGTTGCCCTCCCCCTTTCAGCTCCCATAGTGCTTATTTCTGCCTCACTAATTTTTATATAATCACATGTGGCCTTTCTGGGCAACTTCCTTGAAGGTGATAGATCTCTTCTTTCCAAGAATACTAGAAGCTCCTAAGGTCAGACACTATGTTGATATAGCTCTTACATTCAGTGATTTCTTTTCTTAGTGTAACATTGTGAATGTTAAGAATATATGCCTTTAGAATGAATTAATATTTGAGTAATTGAGTGGGTGCAATTGAAGTGTGATATTTATTTATTAAAGCTGAGGGTTAGAAAATACCTTGACTTTGCTGCCTGTCTTCTTGCTCAGACACAACCTTTCCAAAGGACAGTTCATGGATGACTGTTCCACAGGATGTTAACAAGGAGCAGTATTTGAGAATAGGGTCTTGTGGTCAGATAGTTTGGAGCATCTATGGGTGAAATGAAATGACATAAATTTCTTCACTATAGGCTTCTCAGTATGGTTTTTACCATACTACTATCTATTGTGAATATGCAAAGAATGGCATAATTTTAGTTTTTCCCTAACTGATTTGACCACGGAACTCTTTTTTCATGGGGATGTTTTTCAGAGAGCATCTCTTGAGACTAGGGTAATGAAATTTTGCAAAAGATTTCAGTGGAAATCATGACAGATAATAAAGTAGGTAGACTTTTTTTCTGACTGTTATAAAGACTGAAGCCTATAGAAAGGAAGAACAACTAACAAAGGCTTGAATTTTTTTTTTTAAACGCTCAGCAGAAAGACAGCATTTAAACATACTTTCTACTCTACTCTTAACAAAATGTTGACTATGCTTATCCTGATATGAAATGCAGAATTCGCTCGAGTCACAATTTAACATCAGAATTTATTGTTAAATAGTCAATTAATTTGCAGGAGTCTAATAAAGGGATTCTGTTATCAAATTTTTTTCAACAAAAGTTTGTTGCTGGAAATGATTTCTGCTGATTCACAATTGTGGTCACTATAATACTTTATTTTTACAGTTTCACCTAGTCCTGGAAATACTGAACCTTATCCAGTTCTGCTTGTTTTCTATGGTCATGTGACCAAGAAGCAGCTGTGAACAGACTATTAAGAAGTGACTGTAATTGTGTGGACAGAATCTCTGGGAATTAATCCATGAGTATATTCTGGGCCTAGTTAGTATCCAAACCTGTAGCAGTTATGAGAATGATCCGGCTAAGGAGTCAAAAGCCACACAGAGCATTTAGAGACTAATTTGGTGCTAAATAGAGCAGTACTCACCATGTATTACAACTGAAAGATCCTAGTGGTTTTTTTTTTTTTTTTTTTTTAAATCCCCAGGAATACATTTATTTTATTTTATTATTTTTTTTTTTTTTGCATTATAGCTGGTTTACAGATTTCTGTCAGGTTTTCCAACTGCACCATGTGGTGACCCGATTACATGTACATATATGGATTTGTCACATGTAATTAGATATAGTTCCCCGTGCATTACAGTTGGAGCTCCTTGCTATTCCATCATTAAAGCAGTAGTTATCCCCACTCCCTCCCACCCCTC
>PVHT021183693.1:37963929-38042146 GCA_004024745.2 Catagonus wagneri | reverse complement strand
TATTCTATACTTAAGTTTTTTTCCTTTCAGTATTTGTGGGTTAGATGTCCTGTTTTGATTTGTGGTTGCCCTGTTTTTTGAGTATGCTAACATCTTCTTATATCTGCTTACTGTGGCCTGATAACCATATAGGCTAAAACACATCATTAATAAAGGAAAACAGAAAAAAAAAAAGGTTGATTTTTCCTTAAAGTTAAAACAAAAGAAAAAAAAATCAGAAACGAAGTAATAGACTGAAAGAGCTGGTTCCCACCTTTCTTCCATTAGCATCCGTCAGAATCTGGTTGAGAATGACAATTAAATAACAGGTGTACTTAAAAAGACTGTAAATTGAAAGAACTCAAGAAATCCCTATGAAAGATGGCATTATACCCCCAAGGAGCAGAGGCAGATATTTTACATCACAGTGGTTCTTTTACGACAGATACCAGATCTTACCCCTAGTGTAGCCCTTCTACTAAGAGATGAGATCTTAAAGAGTTGTGGCTCATTGTTTGGCCTTTATTCAGTTAATGTCTGTTATCTGGAAGAATATTAATTGAGCTAACTTGCTGTTTAATTTTACATCTGTAGCTTATAACTCATTATGTGGTAGTAATGTAGTCTGATTACTTTTTTCTTTCAGTGTAAGCAGTTTTATAGATCTCAGGCAGGGAACTTAATGTGTGGCATAAGGTGCTCTCTTAAAAAGAATGAGCAGTTGATATGTGCCGCATTTTAGAAAGAGAAACCAAGATGCTAAGGGGCAAAAGTTGTGGAAGCTCTTCTAGTATGGACTTCTGGCTTTGTGAACTTTGGTCTAATTCATTATGTTGAACAACAACATACTTGTTATGTCACCATTTCAGAAGACCTAGTGTATCAATAGTACCACCTCTTCTGAGGTGCCTTTCTGAGTTCCCACTGCCTGGGGTAAAGTTCAGCATTCTTAGTGTTGCTAAAAAGGCCTTGTGTCTACTTCTTTACACACGCTGCTACCTTGACCTGGAAAAATCTCTAACTCTGATTCCCTACGCATCCTTGTGACTCCTTTTCTTTTCTCTAGGTCTTCCCTAACACCACTAGAACCCCTTAATTTAACTTCCATTCCTTATCTATCTGATGCGAACGTGAGCATACACACATATCCTTCTGCCAGCAGTACCTTGTTTAATGTTTATCTTCCCTACCAATACCTAAGCTCCTTAAAGCACATATCACACCTCTCTAACTCATTGTTGCATCCCTCCCATCTATCATAGTGCTAGGAAAACAGTTGCTCAATTAAGTAATAAATCAATGAAGTGTGTCATGGAGGCTTTTCTTTACCTTACTTAAAAACTGATAGTACTAAAGCTAAAAATTAAAAAAAAAAAAGGTTCATAAGCATCAGCTAGGATTCCTGCAGAGTTAAAGGCCTCATACCTGAAAAAAATGTGGGTTTTAGAAAAATGGTTATAAAAGCCTCAAGTCCCATCTGTAACAAGCAGTCTTTACTTTTTGCAAGCTCCTTAGGAAGAGTTAGTGTACATTTTAGGTCTGATGTACATAGAAATAGCATGTCCTGGGCATCTGAAGATTTAACACTTGCCATTTTAGATAGCCAGCCTAGGGTATGTAATCATTTACAATTTTTCTGAGACACAAAATTTAATCACCTGATTGGTGCATCTGAGTTGTGAAATTGAATCATTTTTGTGTTTTTGTACTCATCATTTAATGTAATACCTCCTAAGAATTAAAAATAAACTTTATTTATGTAACAATACCAGATGAATGAGAAATAAACTTAGTGACAATTGAAAAGGCAATAAATTTGTGGTATGAAAATATGCATAGAAAAAAATTTATGATACCTCTAGGATCATTCTATTTTTTCTAGTTAGGGATTATTAGAGACTTGGGATATATCTCTCATAAATGTGGAGGGTCTCATATACACATTTGGCAATTAGCACAGCCAGTTCAGGATAGAAGAGAATTGTTGCTACTGATTATATTGTAATACATTAGGACATTTTCCTGTGCTTGAAAAATACATTTAAATATATATTGGCTGGAAATAGTATTGAAAAAAAACTATCATTTTGTGAAAGACCTTGAAGCATTTTGAATGCTCTGACAAAATATTAGCCAGTATGACCACTTTAATTGGTCTAGACTAGGGATGGACTGGAATGATTTTTTTTTTTTTGACGTATTACTATCCAGTTCTTACAGGATGTGGGACTTTTCTTTTCTCTCTGCCCTTGCCCCGGTCTCTCCTCTTACAGAGAGAGCACTGCTGGATATTACTCTGTCATGGAAAGGGACACAATATTGCCTTTGGTGATTCAAAAGCTGGGCTAGATTCATAGACTTGTGACCTGTGTAGTCACAAAGGGCCCCCTCTCAGAAAAGGTCAATGCTTGGTTCACTACTTTTCTGTTGCTATATTTAAATTCATAATAATTTTATCTTTCAACTTGGGTTTTCTAAGTTATGTCCAATGGGGCAATGGAGCATGAGCTCGAACAAAGGCACACACACAGTCCGAGTTGTCACCATTCTTTTCTTCTTCATTCTTACATAGTATTCACAGTGCCCAATAGGCACAGTTTTGATGGATCCATATTATGTGGGACCTCAATGAGATTTAAACTGAGTACAGAACTTGCTTCTAATGCTGAAGCAATGATTTTCTAAGAACATGAGGCCCAAGGAATCCATGGAGTTCTTACTTACTCCTGTCACTTCCTTGTGTTAGCTACCCACTGAAAATGATGATATAGAGGGAAAGGGAAAGACAGGGCAACCATTAGTTCAGTCTTCCCTTGCTCATCAGTAAGCCAAAGGAAGAATGTATAGTTGGAATGTGGGCATATAAAGAAGTGAAATAAAAACATTTACTTAAGTTTGTGCAGTGTTTCCACTGTTCTGATAAGAACAAAATACATATACATGTATGAACTCTGAAAAATGAATTGTGTCATTTCAATGAGTCTGCATTTGAGTTAAATGCTCTTTTATAAAACTCACATTGGGGAGTTCCTGTCGTGGTGCTGCAGAAATGAATCTGGGAACCAGGAGGTTGTGGGTTCAGTTCCCGGCCTCACTCAGTGGGAAAAGGATCTGGCGTTGCCGTGAGCTGTGGTGTAGGTCACAGACACTACTCAGATCCTGCGTTGCTATGGCTGTGGTGTAGGCCGGCAGCTGTAGCTCCAGTTCAACCCCTAGCTTGAGAACTTCCATATGCTGCTGGTGCAGCCCTAAAATGACAAAAGACAAAAAAAAAAAAAACCCATGTTGTAAAATATAAAGATGAGTGGTAAAATTCATGCTAATAATTTAAATTTTTGATATTTCTCTCTACTTATAAAGACATTAGGTAACAAATTAAAAATACCATGACAATTTAAGAGAAAGAAACCACAGAGAAAAGTGAAACTTTGTCTTAATGGCCTTATTTTATTTTATATTTAAAATTAAAGTATAGTTGATTTACAGTGTTGTGCCATTTTCTGCTGTGACTCAGCAAAGTGACTCAGTCATACATATATACACATTCCTGTTTTATATATTATTTTCCATCATGGTCTATCCCAGAAGATTGAACATAGTTCCCTGTGGTATATAGTAGACTTTATTTTCTATCCATTCTAAATGTAATAGTTTGCATGTGTTAACCCCAAAATCCCACTCCCTCCCTGCTCCCCCTTGGAAAACACTAGTCTTTTCCGCATGTCTGTGAATCTGTTTCTGTTTCGTAGATAGGTTCACTTGTGCCTTAATTTAGATTCCACCTGCAAGTGATATCATATGATATTTGTTCTTCTCTTTCTGACTTTCTTAGTACGATAATTTTTAGTTGCATCCATGTTGTTTCAAGTGGCATTATTTCATTCTTTTTTATGGCCGAGTAGTATTCATTGCATATATGTACATCTTCTTAATCCACTCATCTGCTGATGGACATATAGGTTGTTTTCATGTCTTGGCTGTTGTAAAAAGAGCTCCTGAGAACACAGGAATCCTTTTGAATTATAATTCAGTTATCCTTTTGAATTATAGCTTTGTCTACATATATGCCCAGGAGTGGAATCCTGGATCATATGGTAATTCTATATTTAGTTTTCTGAGGAACCACTGTACTGTTCTCCATAGTGGTTGTACCAATTTACATTCCCATCCACAGTGTAGGAGTTTCCCTTTTTTCCACATTCTCGCCAGCATTTGTTATTTGTAGTCTTATTAATGATGGCCATTCTGACCAGGTGAGGTGGTGCTTCATTGTAGTTTTGGTTTGTGCTTTTCTAGTTATTAGTGATATTGAGCATCTTTTCATGTGCCCACTGTCAATCAGTATGTCTTTTTTGGAGAAATGTCTGTTTAGATCTTCTGCCCATATTTCAGTTGGGTTGTTTGTTCTTTTGTTATTGAGTTGTAAGAGTTATTTTTATATTTTGGAGATTAGGCCCTTGTTGGCTTCATCATTTGCAAGTATTTTCTCCCATTTCATAGATTGTCTTTTTGGGTTTTTTTTTTTTATGGTTTCCTTTGCTGTGCAAAAAGCTTGTAAGTTTGATTACGTCCCTTTTGTTTATTTTTGGTTTTATTTCTATTGCCTTTAGAGACTGACTTAGTAAAACATCTATATGGTTTATGTCAGAGAATGTTTTGCCTATGTTTTTGTTTGTTGACTTGTTTGTTTTCTTTAGGGCTGTACCTGCGGCATATGAAAGTTCTCGGGCCAGAAATTGAATCGGACCTGCTGGCATTCACTACAGCCACAGCAATGCCAGATCCTAGCCGTGTCTGTGACCTATGCTGCAGCTCATGGCAATGCTGGATCTTTTAATGCAGCAAGCAAGGCCAGGGACCAAACCCGCATCCTCATGCATACTAGTTGTGTTCTTCACCCACTGAGCCACAATGGGAACTCCATTGCCTATGTTTTTTTCTAAGAGTTTTAATGGTGTAATGCCTTATGTTTAAGTCTTTAAGCCATTTTGAGTTTATTTTTGTACATGATGTGAGGGTGTGTTTGTTTCATTGATTTACATGCAGTTGTCTAGTTTTGTCAGCACTGCTTACTGAAGAGACTGTCTTTTTCATCTTTTTGCCATTTTATATTCTTGCCTCCTTTGTTGAAGATTAATTGTAGGTGGGTGGGTTTATTTTGGGGCTCTCTGTTCTGTTCCATTGGTCCGTATATCTGTTTTTGCACTAATACTATGCTGTTTTGATTACTGTAGTTTTGTAATATTGTCTGAAGTCTGGGAGAATTATGCCTCCTGCTTTGTTTTTTTCCCTTAGATTTCTTTGGCAGTTATGGGTCTTTTATGATTCCACATAAATTTTTGGACTGTTTGTTCTAGTTCTGTGAAAAATGTCATTGGTAATTTGATAGGGATCGCATTAAATCTGAAATTGCTTTGGGTAGTATGGCCATTTTAATGATATTAGTTCTTCCAATCCAAGAGCATGAAATATCTTTCCATTTCTTTGAATCTTCTTTAATTTCCTTGATTAATGTTTTATAGTTCTCAACACATAAGTCTTTTACCTCCTTTTACAGGTTTATGCCTAGTGTGTGTTTTTTTTTTTTTTTGATGATTTTAAAAGGTATTGCTTTTTGTATTCCTTTTCTAATATTTCATTGCTAAATTGTAACAAATTTCTGAATGTTAATCTTGTATCCTGCTACTTTGCTAAATTCGTTTATCAGATCAAGTAGTTTTCTATATATAGTAAGTATCATGTCATCTGTATATAGTGACAGTTTTACCTCTTCCAATTTGGATTCTTTCTTTCTTTCTTTCTTTCTTTCTTTCTTTCTTTCTTTCTTTCTTTCTTTCTTTCTTTCTTTCTTTCTTTCTTTCTTTCTTTCTTTCTTTCTTTATGGTTGCTGTGGCTAGAACTTCCAATATTATGTTGAATAAACGTGATGAGAGTGGGATCCTTATTTTGGTCCAGATTTTAGCAGGAAGGCTTTCAGCTTTTTTCCATTGAGTATTATATTGGCTGTGGGTTTGTTTTAATACATTTAATGGCACATTTTTCTTGCATTTTAAGCAAGATGTCCCACTTTTTTATTTTTTAAAGTTTTATTGAAGTATAGTTGATTTACGATGTTGTGATAATTTCTGTTGCACAACGAAATGACTCAGTTGTACATTTACACACATCCATTCTTTTTCAGATTCTTCTCCATATAGCTTATCACATAGGTTGAGTAAATTTCCCTGTGCCCTATACAGAAGGTCCCTGTTGACCATCCATTCCATATACAATAGTGCACATAAGAAGAGGCCCCACATTTTCATTTTGCAATGGATCCTGCAAACATGCAGCCAGCTCTGGTCTCTCTACTGATGGCCACTGAAGCCTGTGACCCCCGCTCCCCTTTTCAGGCCTTCTCCCTTAGAGAGAAATCATCAGAAAGTGACGGGGTATTGCTTGTATTTGCTGAACCCCTGTGGATGAGGGCAGAAGAATTTCATTCAGTCAGGCAGTCCAGGTGTATCTACGTGCAATGGTTTAAAAATTTCCAAGCCCTCTGCTATTTAGCAAGTAGTGTTACTAGTCATTACCCTGATGCTTTGCATGAAATTGCCAACACCTTGGAAACTGCCTAATGATACATAAAATTCTGTTTTTTTTCTGTTTGGAATGCCACTGGGCAAGTAGGTATTACTTATAGATGTATAAATATTGTGCATATTAGCATGAAGAGTCACTTACAAGTCAATAAGCTTTCTGAACTGTAGAAGAACAAAAAAAAATCACAGAGAAATGAATAATTTCATAGGATTGTTCAATGATTTCTTAACCTTGGTAAAGTGAACCATTTCTATAAGAGAGTGACTTTAATTTTATTTTGAAGGTAATGCAAAGGCAGCATTAAATTAGTGTTCTATTTTACCATTTAGCCTTGAAAGAAAAAAAATATTTGCTTTCACTTTAGAATCCTGAATGGAACAACAGAAGATTTTTGAAATATGGCAAAGCTAGTGCTCATGGTTGCCTCTCTTTAATCCTTTTTTCCCCACTTTGTTCTTTGGATCTGCCTCATTCTGATTTGCTTTTATTAATTAACTTATTTTTTTCATGCAACAACCCTAAGAACATATTTGCAAAGCCATTAATAAGGACAAGTGCACTGCATAATTATTTTTTGTTGGCATTAGAGATCAAGGGGTGGCCTTATACACCATGGGGCTGACCCTGTGCAACAAGTCTTATGTTTCAGGTTCCAGTTCCAGAAGTGCGAATCTTTTTGCTTTTGTTTGGTGTCATTTTCATTACCTTTGTATGCCACCATATCACTGTGTCCTATGGAAATGTGTACATGGTGACTGGGAAGTCTCAGAAAATTGAGTTGAATCTATTCTTGTAATTTGTGAAGATAACGAGTTAGCCTTTGGGGTCCTGCAGTTCTTATTCACAAATGAAGAAAAGTTCTAGCTTATGGGATTGCTATGAAGGTTAGATGAGTTGTCTTACGCAGTTTGGTTTCTGGCACATGTAAGTACACCATAATTTTTTTCTTTTTCTTTTTCCTTCAAGACAAATCTTTACACATGCTTAAAAATCAACTTCTTTATTATTTTTTAAAAGGGAAAGTCTTTACTATATATAAAAGTTTCAAAAATATGTACCAGTATGTCCATAATGAAAAGTATAAGTCAACCTTCCCACTCTGTTAGACTTATTCCCTAGGTATCTATAGAGCAACTTTCTGAAAATTCTCATGTTATATGTAAGGATCTGTTTATCTAGATAGCTACTCATTTCTTATAATCAAAAATGAGGTCATGCTATACATGCTCATGTGCAATTTATTCTTAACATCTTTACATTGTAGCCTACAGTTCAGAATTCTATTCTTTTTAACTGCTTCATACTGTTTCATTTTGCGGATGCTCCACAATTTATTTCTGATTGACTCTTGGTTGTTTCCAGTTTTTTTGTGATTCCAAACACTTTTGTGGTGAGTTGTTATATACATATTCTTATTTCTTTGGGTAGGTACCCATGTGGGGTACATTTCTGGAAGTATAGATGCTGGTTTGAAAGGAATATCTATTGTTACTTCAAATCTCTTCTATGTGTCCCCCTCTAACTCCAGTTCTACAGTTGATCCCCTGTCAAAAGAGCTAGTCTAAATCATCATAAAACAATGATAGTTTTATGTAGTAATAATAATATCTTTCAATCTATCATTTAAAGTTTTGTGAAGAACAAATACCATTGAGAAGGCTTTGTTAACTTTAAAATACTTAAATAAAAATTAGTATAAATTAAATTGTAATAAGTCATGATATATAGTAATAAACTTTACAACTTATAGCCTTGACTCTCTAGGAATTTAGGATTGAATCGTCAGCATAGGTTTTCTGAGAAGAATAGAGTTTTGTTCTGAAATCATTCCATGTATGTAGATTCCATGAGTGCTCATCCTATAAACCACAGACCTTATCTTTCTATAGTCTTTTTCATAAAAACCATGCTGGATCTTTTTTTTTTCAATTGTATTTATTTTTTATTTCATATTGGAGTATAGTTGATTTACAATGTTGTATTAGTTTCAGCAGGTATACAGCAAAGTGATTCAAATATATATGTGTGTGTGTGTGTGTGTGTGTGTGTGTGTGTGTGTGTGTGTGTATATATATATATATATATATATACATATATATTTCTTTTTCAGATTCTTTTCCCAAATAGGTTATTACCAGAATATTGAGTAGAGTTCCCTGTGCTATACAGTAGGTCCTTGTTAATTAACTATTTTATATATAGCAGTGTGCATATGTTAACCCCAAACCCCTAATTTTATCCCACCTTTCCTCTTTGGTAACCACAACTGGTTTTTGAAGTCTGAGTCTGTTTCTGTTTTGTAAATTAGTTCATTCATATCTTTTTTTTTAGATTCCACATATAAGTGATATATGATATTTGTCTTTCTCCATCTGACTTACTTCAATTAGTACAATAATCATACATATGGACGGCTCTGTTCCATCCATGTTGCTGCAAATGGCATTATTTTGTTCTTTTTTATGGCTGAGTAATATTCCATTGTATGTATATGCCACATCTTCTTTATCCATTTATCTGTCAACAGACATTTATGTTTCTTCCATGCCTTGGCTATTGTAAATAGTGCTATAATGAACATTAGAGTACATATATTTTTTCAAATTAAGGTTTCCTCTGGATATATGCACAGGAGTGGCACTGCTGAGTCATATGGTAGTTCTATAGTTTCAGTTTTTTAAGGAACCTCCATACTGTTCTCCATAGTGGCTGATTCTTAAACATAAGGGCCAACATAAATTAACACAAATGAAGCCTCCCCCAGTGGGGCCTTCTGTCACATTATACACCCCATTCACAAAGGGAGACACTCAGGTTTTTCTCCAACTTGGTGAACTTCCCTAAGTGATTTTAGAAGCTCCAGTTACAAAGAGCTTCCTAAGTGTCTTTGAAAACCACCTGTCCTATGAGTGTTGAGTTATTGCTCATTGGGTCTTATCCATGGTTTTACTATGTCCTTGCTGACAAGTCCTGGATCCAAGGAAAATACAGAGAAATGCTCTGAAAGCAAATCTGTTCCTACTCATAAGAAAATGACATTATTCAGTTGCTGCCATAGACTGGAGGAAACAATGTATGCCTTTCATCCCTCTATTTCTCTAACAGTCCTCATTGTATCTGCCATGTCTGCAAACGGGCTCCTCCTTGCAGGAAGTGACATGGCACAGTGAATTTAAGAATATTCCTTATTTTTGTTCAGTTGGGTAACACAAAATGTCCAGCTCTATAAAAAGAGAAAGGTTATGGAAACTCATGTCACAGTGAAGATGGCTCACTAATCCTCTGATTAGCTCATCCGAACATACTTTTGCTATGGAAACAGTATCATAAATTTTAATCATGTGCCCTCAAGTGAATTTTTCTGTAAAGAGCTTCTTTTGAGTAACTATAAAATAAATAGGTAGAGAATGTCACGCTTCTTGTCCAAGAATGTTTTGATCCCCTTCATAAATAAAAACATTTCCAAGTTCTCATAGCTAGGTCAAACTCAAATCTGTCAGGCTCCAAAATCTAAGTTTTTCTATCACACTAGGTTATCTCTCAAATAAAAGGGATTCCTGGCTTCTATGTAAAGTTTACAATTTTTAGTACTTGAACTCTGCCCATAAGGCAACATTTTCTTCTCAAATCAGTGATCTTAGGGAGAGCCTTTTTTTTTTTTTACTTCCCAATAATGTCTATACATTATATTAAATTGCAATCTGTTTGTTGATTATTGCATCAGATGAAAATGGCCAGGAAGATTTTTACCAAACTTGAAGCATGTATTTGGGATTATCTGACTTGATTCACAGGGTAATAATCTATATGAAATTTATTTAGGGAGGGATTCCCAAAGATATAGAGAGTAATCATCTAGATTAATTGAAACGAGGGCACCCAGGAAAAACCTAAACCTATGTGACTGCCAGTTGCCAGAGATGAGGGACAGAGGAAGTACAGAGGGCAAAGAAAAACAGCAGGTGTCCTGTAGGAGCCCCAATCCAGAAGTCACAAAGGAGCACTACCCCATGAAAGTGTGACTTGTCATTGAATGGCTTCTCATATGGACGGCTCTGTGTGCTGTGGTCTGGGGTGATTTGCACGTGAGATTTATTTACTTAAGGATGGTTAATGAGTCTATAATATCTTTGATTAATAAAATAATTAATAAACCTCAGTTTGGGTTCTCTCTAGTTGCAAAACTAGGCTTCCATATCTCAGCATTTACTGGTCATTTCCTTAAACCTGTCTGATTCTTCACATTATTAAGAGGTGTTAGACAGAAATGAATTAAAACAGAAGCAGGCATCATGCCTGGTCATCATCAGGAAGTTATCAGTGTCAACAGCTAGGGTGACTCAATGTCCCAAGCTGAGAAAGTCCCTGTTTTAATCTGTCATTTGTGCTGAGTTATTATTGGTGCCCTCTTTCCCTTTTAGAAGTTTCCCAATTTGTTCAGTGGATTGTAGAATTACCCTAACCATAGCTAATACGACTTTGCAGGACTTGGGTTGAGTTGTAAGAGGTTGTCAGGACCTAGAGACCAGGCCTACAACTAGCGGAAAGTTTAATGGCCAACTTCAGACCCTAGCTCGGGCTGCACCCTCTTGTTGAGGAGCTGCCCGCCAGGACTGGAGCCAGAAGCCCCTCCTCACAGCAGAACAAGCTGGTCAAAGAGCAGGCCACTCTCTCCAGAGCTGGCAGGATTTTTCCCTCCCGAAGGCTCACACTTCCTTGGTCATTGCTGCTTCCTGCAGGGTCTGAGGTTTTGTACTATAGCCAGCAGAGTGGGTGGGCTCATCCTCTGGGTGACATAGTATCCTCTTCACCCCACTATGTCTCTCAGATCTGCTGTTGCTATTCACTGTTGTAGGTGCAAACCCTCTTATCACCTAAGTCTTCTCATATCACCCCAGCTCTGTGATTCCTCTTCTCCACCCAATCTCCCAAGCTCCTGCCCTCAGGCTGACCTTTCTCCCAGTGAGATGGCCAGCCCACTGAGGGCAGACACCCTTATCAAAATTCTTTATATCCCCAGTACCTCAAATATGAATACTGCTCAGGAACTATTTATTGGTGATGCCAATTTTTTGTTTGTTTGTTTTGTAGGGTTGCACCTGCGGCATATGGAGGTTCCCAGGCTAGGGGTCAAATCAGAGCCATAGCTGCTGGCCTACTCCACAGCCATAGCAATACCAGATCCAAGCTGCATCTGTGACCTACACCACAGCTCACGGGAACGCCGGATCTTTAACCTACTGAGCAAGGCCAGAGATTGAACCCGTGTCCTCGTGAATACTGGTTGAATTTGTTTCTGCTGCGCCACAACGGGAACTCCCAGTGATGCCAAATTTTTATGAACAGACTATGTCCACCACTTTCTGGTGCCAATGCCATTCTCCCCTTCCAGCTGGTATAAAATACCCACAAAACGGCACTCTTCATTTTGTCAAAAGCTTACATATTTTGTACATCTCTCTACCTCATTGTAGCTTAGTATAAAATGGACCAGTGTGATAGATTCTTAGAAAGTTTTAAATACTCTGAAATCTTCTAAAGAAAGAAGCTACTCTGAAAACATTTATTTGTAAATTATATTTCTCTTGGTTAGGCTAAAGACAGTGGCAGTGTTTTTAGGAAGGCCACTGACACAATGTTTATACGTTACTTGGAAAGGGAAGGAGGACTGAGAACATAGTCTTCTCCCCTTTACACTGCCTGACTTTGTTTGCTGTCTTGGCTAATTGCCACCTTGGAGTGCCCTCGGAGTCTTGAGGGGATGGGACCCACAAGATAAATACTTGCTTGTGAGTTTCTTGAGGCCAGGATCTGATCATTTATCATTTGTCTCTGCAGTCACTGAAATGTGGCAGATATTCAATAACCTTTTCTTAAACCGGGTGGTGGCAAGAAAGGCCCACGGTTTCAGGCACAGTCTGAGGATTTACACATAGGATTCTGAGTGCTGGAGGAGGCATTACAAAGGGGTTCTAAAGGTGCACTCAATCATTTAACTTGGGATTATCCCATGACTCTAAAGAAGACCAGGGCCTGGCCAGAGACTAGTTCTTATTCAGAGCAATCTAAGATTCATGTTTAACTGTAGCACACAAATCCCTATGGACCTGCCACCCACTGGCCTTATTCCCTACCCCACCTTGATTTAAGAGATTCTGTTGAAGAAACACCAGGCTGCTCCCTACTCCACTGATCTGACTGTTTTCCTTGTTCCCTTTGCCCTGTCATCTTTCCCACTTACAAAATACTTACTTCTTCAAGCCTCAGCCCAGGCACTGTGTATGGCAGAAGCCCCCCCTAAGAACACCCCCACCTCTTTTGTGTTCCTATGTCAACTTGGGCATACTTATGCAATTGTATTGGAATTATGCGTTTGGATTTAGTAAGCGTTGTAAGTCAAGAACCTTCTCATCTTCACACGTGTGCTCCTCATACTCAGTGGATGGTGTTCTTGGCATAATTTAGGAACTCAGTTGAAGTTTGTTGAATTGAAATGAGCCTTGTCTACATGAAGGTGAACATCATTATGTATGAAAACCGATGGGTGAAAAATTAAATATTACTATAAATTCAGTGCTTTACATCTTTCTTTAAAAGCTAGAAGCTAAAATTAGACTGTTCCTTCCTAGTGTATTTATTTGTAATTAGATTGAGGATTTTCAGGGAAAGAAAAAGGAAAGTTGACCTATGGGTTTATTTGTTTACCCCCCTCAAATCATTTTCTAGAAGGATAATACCTCAGAGCTGAGATCAAAGATAATTGTGCCTGTCTTAGAAACCCCTAGGTTACTTTTAAGTAAAACAAAATGGGATGATTAGAAAAGATTATGTTTAGAAATATAATTATTTCCTAACTTCTGAGCACATGCCTTGAGAGTGCTTCTTTGAATACGTGCACTGACAAATATTCCATTAAAGGATAGACTTGTTTACAGCAAAAACATTTCAGTGCAACAAGGTTATCCTCTCGACAGTTTCTTATATTGCATTGTAATTATATAGTGTAGTTTAAAAAATTCTGATTAGAAAAATATCACTTGATTTCTAATTATTTCTAAAAGCTTATATATTTAAAATGTCCAATTTAAGGTAAAGTGAGCCAAAGTCAGGATTCTAAACTAAAGAATTTTATTGGTATTTTTTTGAGAAAAGGATTGATAAGATATAATTAATAAAAAGTTTGAAAATAAATATTGCCTTTTGTCACCTCACTGAAGTTTAGCCAGATAAACTTTATTTTTTAATTTTTTTGCTTTCTGGGACCACACCTGTGGCATATGGGGTTTCCCAACCTAGGGGTCAAACTGGAGCTACAGCTGCCAGCCTGTGCCACAGCCATGGCAACAACAGATCCGAACTGCTTCTGCTACCTACATTACAGCTCACAGCAACTCCAGATCCTTTACCCACTGAGCAAGGCCAGGAATCGAACCCGCAACTTCTTGGTTCCTAGTCAGATTCATATCCTCTGCACCACAATGGAAACTCCCAGATATTCTTTATATCTTCACAGTTCACCAATCAGTGGCTAACTACTGTTACATGAGATACCTTGGGCCATATTTCAGAAATTTAAGGAAGACAGCTCACCTTTCATAGGAGTAATTAAGGTAAATACCAATTATGTAGAGACTTTAGAAGGATGATTGATTGTCATTACTTATTATTCCAAAGGGATATCTTTCCAGCAATTAGGTCACCACCCAAGCTCTGTTACTATTAGGTCAAGATCTTAAAAGTAAAAACTTTCAAAACTGTTGAGGAGCTCCAGAGAACTGTCCAGTATATCTCTGAATCTGGAGCCACATCAGCTGCATTCAAGAATTCTGGAATAAAAGACATGGACCAGATAATTTCCCCCACAGTTTTGCTCTTAAGTCATCTCATGGAGGCTGAGAAAATTGAAAGGATGTGAAAAGATCACAGTTCATTCAGTAAGCATTTTCTGAGGATCCATGAACACTGCAAGATACAGAAACACATTGCATGGTTCCTCCCCTAAAGCAACTCAGGGACTAATTTAGAGGATGTGATTTAAGTCTAAAAAACATTTCAAGAAGAGCAAATGTAATCTATTTTCAAGAAATGTCATGAAAGATTAGGAAAGTATCAAGAAGTAGGGTTTTGGAGTAGCAATCAAGAGAAAGAGAAAAGAGACAAGAAGTGAAGAGGGAAGAGAGTAAGTGTAAGCACGCACACATGTGAGGGAAAATAAACTGATGACACCTTTTGAGTCTCTTTCAGTCTCTGGGCCCTGCTCCATCCCTGAATTTCTCAACTATGTGAACCAAATATTTGCTTAAGCTAGCTTGAGTTGGATCTCTTTTCACCAATAGGAGAAAGAGTCCAGACTTATACATAAGGTTAAAACTTTATATTGTTATCCCATCCCTACTAAAGAGGCAGCAGAAATAATCCATACATTTATCCATTCATTCATTCATACATTAGGCAATGAACATCTAATGGGAATCTGCTATGTTCCAGGCTCTCTGCACAGAACTTGAAATACAAAAATGACTTGAGATGTGATCCCAACCCTCAAGGAGTTTCCAGTTTTAAAGGGAGAGATGAAAATGTAAAGGGATCATTCATGATAAAATGAGAAATTTAAAAATACTGATATAAGTACCCATACATATCTATGTGGGGTTCACTACAACTGCCTGGGAAGTTAGAGAAAATTGAGCAATAAAGTAATAAGGAGGAGTGAATAGACACACACAAAAAAATGATTTGAAGAAGTTAGAATGTACAAATAAATGTGTAATGCCCTGAAAGTTCCCAGAACTTCAGGGACCAGCGAGGAGATGATCACTGTGGCAGAAAATGGAGGAAATAGAGGAAGTGGTAGGATATGGTGCTGGAGAGGCAGAGTATGGTAAATGGTGAAGGGCTGGATATGCGAGGCTAAAAAACTTTGGATGATCCTGAAATCAGCAGACAATGAATAGAAACTTGTTTTTTGTTTGTTTGTTTTGTTTTATTTTTTGTCTTTTGTCATTTTAGGGCTGCACTTGCGGCATATGGAGGTTCCCAGGTTAGGGGTTGAATTGGAGCTGTAGCTGCTGGCCTACGCCATAGCCACAGCAATGTGGGATCTGAGCCGCATCTGCAACCTACACCACAGCTCACAGCAGCGCCGGATCCTTAACCCACTGAGCGAGGCCGGGAATCGAACCCGCAACCTCATGGTTCCTAGTCAGATTCGTTAACCGCTGAGCCACGACGGGAACTCTGAAACTTGTTTTTTTCCACTTTGCATATTGTCTTGTTTTGGGCAAAGGAGAACAAAGGAGGGCTGATTACTTTTCAAGAACCTAACTGTGGTGTCTGTGTGGAGGATGAACCCAGAGTTGAGGAGGGTGGGTTAGGTTGGGTTAGTCCAAGCTTGTGAGTGGAAGGGTCAGAAGCAGGGTTGTCTTCAAGAGACATTGATGGGATATGGTGCTGACCAAGACAGTAGACAGAGAAGGGATTGACCACATAATTTGTAACTTGAATTTCCAGGAGGAATTTAAAGGCATCAATCAAGATTAGGATTATAAGGAGAAGAGTAGATGGGGAGAAGATAGCAAGTCCTCTTTTGGAAATATTTACTTATGGGATGCAGAAAAGGTGATGTTTGATAGGCAGCTGTTAATATGGGTGTAGAACTTATAGTATCTGTTTCAATGATCTTGAAAATGTGGAGGGTAATTAAAGCCCCAATAGGATGGATGAGATCATTTACAGGAGAGCTTTAAGACAGGGGAGAGTAATGAATCAAGGATGAGACCTCCTTGGGAAGCATCAATATTTAAAGATTAAGGAGAAGAGGAGGAACCAGTGTTATAGAGACGGGAAATGAGAACCAATACCCAGTACATAAGAAAGGCTCCTTTTATATTTTTGAATAATTAAGTGAATGGATGAATGAATAAGAAAGGAGGACTATAGAAATTTGGAGAGGAAAGAATTTGAAAGTAGGGGTGCAATGTAATGGTATATAAAGTAGAAAAAATGATAAACGATTGACTGATCATTGACTGAGCAGATTGACTGATCTGCTCCTATTGCAGTGTATCCTGAATATGTTTTTTAAAATATTAAGTCTAATGGCTCTAGAGCCTATAGAATTAGACCTTTCTTGTAAATTTTATTAGAGTATAGTTGATTTATGTTGTGTAAATTTCTGCTGTACAGCATAATGACCCAGTCATTCCTATATATGTGAATATTTATATATATATTCATACATATATTCTTTTTCTCATGTTATCTTCCATAATGGTCTATCCCAGAGACTGGATATAGTTCCCTGTGCTGTACAGTAGGACCTCATTGTTTATCCATTCTAAATGTAATAGTGTGCATCTATCAATCTCAAACCCGCCATTCATCTCACTTCCTCCCCCCCTTGCCTAATTGGAAAGAATCAGAATATGCCCAGAGTATTTAAGGAAAAAGCCCATCACTAAGAGCTTGATGCTTTTGCCTTTAGAAACAGCCTCACTATGTTACTGGGGACTTCTGGCACAAGCTGTTTTCTCATTGACATTCATGCCAGGAGCTCCTACTGAGTCAATGTATGGAGGAGAGCACTAAGGCAAGCCTAATATTAATGCCCAGAAGTGGTTGCCATGGCATACTCCCACCGCCTTTTAAAGAAGGGGGTGTTTGCTCGCTGGTTATCAGCCTTCTTGATTCTGAGAATCTTCTTCTTTGTTCATTGGAGGAATAGCTGACATTTTCTTCATGCTCATGGCTATAAATTGGAGACAACTGGGGAAAAAAGTTTCATAGGAAAAGAAAAAATCTTTATACAGCATCTTTTAGAAACTGACAATTGTATCTTGATAATTATTCTTTTGGTTTCAGAAGTTCAAATAGAGGGAGCATGATTCATAAAATTTAAATAGTAGCAGGTAAAGTCAGATCTGTGACAGGGAGCAGGAGGCTGCCAGGGTACAATTAGAGATTTCTGGATCACAGGGCAGAGAAGGTGAAACTAATTAAAGTGGCTGCAACTTTGGGCCATGGCCTTACTCAGAAGACTTTAAAATATTCCTGAAATTTTAGTTAACACATTTAAATGATTAGTTCAGATGGTGCTCCAACTCGCTCAAGTAAAAATTATCAGTAGGTCACAAACCGTGGATTTGGGGCACAAAAACTTAGAAAAGCATTCACTGTATGACTTGCATAGGCAGAACAGAAAATGACCTGATAGGTCTTTTCCAAATAATAGTTAACACACATAGATCCTGCCAGGTGCCCTGCACTGTTGTAAGTACTTTTGTTATTCATTTAATTTTTACAATAATTCTATGAGGTAGGTTTCATTATTCCTCATTTTGCAAGAAAGACATTAAAGTATAAGGAGTTAGGAAGTTATCCAAGGCCATGTAGCTTGTAAATGGCATTACCAGGGACTCAAACCCAGGGTGTCTAGCTCCAGAGCCTGAAACCCCATAAGTTTGGGAATGGTATGCATTATTTTCTGATTAAAAATATCATGTAGGACAAAGTGCTTTTTAAAAAACAAAGACACCATCACAGTAGAAGGAAGAAAATATCACGAAGAAGACAAGGGGAGTTGGAGAAAAGAATATTAAGATATGAAAGAAGTAGAAGAGGAAAAGGTAGGAGAGAAAGAAAAGGAGGAAGAGAAAATGGATGAAATAAAAAAGGAGATAAAGGGCGAAGCCTTCTGTGTATTGGCAACATCATGGCTTACTTGCTCAGCTTCCCATCTGGCTTCACACTTATTGTCAGTTGGATTTCCTATGGTGCTTGTCCAACACACTCCTTCACTTCGGACAGGATGACCTGATGACCCCAGATCATGCCTTCTTCTTCCTGATTCCTGCTACCGTTGATGTATTCTCCTCCCCTGTCTCAAGACTCCCTCCACGAATGCCCATATTCTCCACCCTTCAAAACCACCTCAAATCTAGCTCAACTTGGAAAACCTTTGCTGATTTCTCTAGCTTTTAGTGAGTTTTGGATTACTTTGAGAACCACAAAATTTTGAAATTTGACCACTTGAAGGTTTTCTCTGGTTCAAATTGCTCATTTTGCAATGAGAAAAACTGAGGCCCACAGAAAATGAATAGTTTGCCCAGGGTCACCAGCCAGCTGTAACAGTGCCAGAAACCACTCCAGGTCTCCTCCCACTACACATACCTGCCCTACATCTAAAGGCTGATTGCACAATGTCTTCTCTCCCTAACTGGACTGTCACACTCGCAAACCAAGACTAGGTCTTCCTTGACTTTTGTGCTGTCTGCTTCACATAGCATAATGTTGCACATAGTAGATGTTCAACAAATGATTGGCTGATTAAGAACTAATGATGCACACCTATAATTGAAATAAAATCCATTAAGAGAAAAAAAAAAAAACAACAAAACAAAACAGCATCTCCACCTAAGGGAAAAAAAAAAAAAAAAAGACATGAAGGGAATTAAAGCAACTGGAATGAAAAAGCCAAAATGTGTATTTCCTATGACACTGTCATATACTTTTTCATTGCTTTCAATGGAAAAACCAATTGATTTAATAAAATTAGCAACTAGAAAAAAAAAAAAAAAGAACTAATGATGGAGTTCCCTAGTGGATCAGTGGATTAGGGATCTGGTATTGTCACTGCTGTGGCTTGGGTCAATGCTGAGGCATGGATTCAATCCCTGGTCTGAGAACTTCCTCATGTCACAGGCATGGCCAAAGAAAAAATAATAATAATGAATAGCAAAAAACTGCTTAGAAATAGTAAAGAACATTAAGGAGACCATAAGCTCTGCTATAATGCAGAATAAATGTTTTCTGTAGCACTTGCCTGAGAGCAGTTACAACTCAAACATGTTAGAGATTGTCTTCAATTTTTAAAAATAAATGTATCTTTTAATAATAATCTAAATCAATGCATCCTCATTAGCCCTTTTTGTGTTCTGTTATACAAACAGAATACTTGCCTCTTTCTCAGGGCAGTAGGAAACTTTTTTAGTGACAAAATATATGAATTTTCCTTTCTTAAGTTTCTCCACAAATGGTAAAGAGAGCAAATGAGCATCTTAAACCATGCCAACAAAGGCTTCATTAAACACTTGCCAGCAATTAATCAAGATTAGTGTGTGGGTATATTCACTGAACAAAGTACATAGAAGTCTCTTACTTATTAAATATAAATTACAAAGAAATAAATTTGTTCATTACCTTTAATTGGAGCGTGCCCAATTGACCACATTATCAGGATCAGATAGGACAACAGATATGTACCTTGGGCAAATATTGCTTTATACCACACATTTATCAATTATCCCAATAGCAGTATTAATAACCAGTAATAATCACTCTTAAAAGTATTACTAATAGTGTTATGAAGCCAGAAATGACATGAAAAGGCAGGAGAATGAGTAACAGACCCACACACATGAAGTGATAAGAGAAAGTCCTCTAGTTTCAATGGAAACGTATATGCTGAAAGCTTTACAAAAGGGAGGTAATAAGGAAAACGGGAGAAATCAATAGGCATTTTGTGTCATGCTCTGTGCTGTATCACAAGTAGGACCTTGTTTAACCCTTACCAACCAAATTGCAGTTGATATTTTCACCCAATTTTCTAAGTGAGGCTACTAAGATTTCAAGAGGTGAAATTGTCTGTGTTTATAAATGGTGAGCCTGAATTCAAACCCAGATCTGTATGACCTCAGATATTATGGTGGACATTGTTGATGTCCCACTCAGCATCCCCTGCCACTCCTCTTTGTTCATAAGACAAAAGTATTGAATGACTTTGTTTCCATGCACCTGGTCTTTTTACCAGACTCACATGGTCAAACTTGACTAGACTAGTGACCCCTTGCCAGTGATGGATTGACAGTTGACAATGACCCACTCCTGATCAATGGAACATGAGGACCTGTCTGCTCTGGATGCTTCTGGGAAGATTCCTCTTGCTCTTAAAAATGGGCCCACAGAAGAGAAACAACCTTTGGCCTTTGGATAATGTAACCTACAATCAAGAGGGGTCTAATTGACTTGCTGACAATTAGAGGGAATAAAGCTGGAAAGTGTCTGGGTCTGTGATCATTTGAATGGCTGAATTCACAAATCTAAGTCAGTCCTAGCTCTAGCTTTCTTGTTATATGAAATCATACATTTTTGTTTTTGTTTAGGCTGCTTTTAGTTTTGCAGCCCAAAACATCATCCCAGGTACAAATTCCATGTCCTTTCAACAAAACTGAGATTTAATTAGAAATGAAACAAAACATTGTTTCCTGAGACTGTAGGCAAGTTGAAATTGTCCAAAGCACGTGATGAAACACATCCTTCAATGAAAATAGCAGAGAACAGTTGGACAGGAAAGTGATGAGTGTGTTCACAGTGACTGTGCTGGGCCAAAGGCTTAATACCGACTGCAGTTTTCACCTCTAATGACACCTTTCTTCTGAGAAGCCTAAGAGACTTAGGCAGAGGGAGACCTTTGTTTGGGGTAGCTTCTAATGGATGTATTCTCTTAGGTTCTTTAGTTCTCTTCACAGATGGTAGCATCCTTTTGGAATGGGTTCAACCTTGCAAAAAGGAGTAAAAATTGGCCAACCCGGAACATGTCTTACCATCTCTTCCTGTCTGAATGTTCCATGCTCTGTGTACATTGCCCAGATTGTAGAGGAAATAAAATTACCATTATTTAGGACTGTTTCCTTGAAAACCAATCTTGTGGGCCTTGATACTTGACAAGACTGGTCCAGGTTATTGTGGCTCTTTTAAGTAAGGTAGGTACTCCTGGTACTGCTATGGAGGAGCTCTTGGCATGCTCAAAAAAAAATGAGGAAGTCAGAGTTGACTTGCATTTTAGATCCTTATGGTTGTAAACCAAAGCAGAATTTCTGGGAAATGAGAGTGTATATATATATACACATACATATATACATATAAACACATTTATACATAAACAAAGTAAGATGATCAACTTTTAAAAAGTCATGTCTATAACATGGAATAAGTGAGAAAGAATAGAGATGACATAGCCATTTAGACATTGTTACAAATCCTAACTGGCCGCTGTATAGCTCTGTGACCTTCAGTCATTGATCTAGGCCTTCTCACTTTCAGTTTCCTCATCTGTGTGTTGGCGGTAATAGTACTGATGTTGTAGGAGGGTTCTAAGGTTTTGGAGATATCAGTAGCTTACTTACTGAATATTTACACAGTAGTTAGTGCCCTAACACTTTGCATGGATTATGTCACTTAATTCTCACAACTTTATGAGGTAGATATTTACTTCTTTGCCCATTTTGTAGATGTGGAAATAGAGGCCTAGAAAAAGATAACTTTTCTGAAAGTCACACTAACTAATGAGATGGAAAGAGGAGTTGAATGGATGGAGCAGAGTGGCTCACTCTGTTCAGCCAGGCACTGACCAGGCCCTGTGTATACTGAGCTGACCATCTTTCCCAGCTTGGGTTCTCCCTTTTTGACCCAGCCTGAGAAGCTCTTCTTTACTGAGGCTCATCACCTGCCTCACTGGTAGGATTTCTGATCACTGACCCACTCACTTGTTCCTGTCAGATTTTTTTTTCCTTTTTGTAATCTGGCTCCAAACTAAACCTAATAATATTGAGTAAACTTTTGCATCCAGATTTAAGCCTCCTTTGATTTTAAAGGGGTTTCTTCTCTCTGGTGAGATCATCTGTTGTTTTAAAAGCTAATGTTGAGGTCTCTAATAGAAGAAGCCACTGAGACAAAGGCCTCCGCCAAAAACAGAATTGTCCAATTAGAGGTCATCAATGTGCTGGGATGGGTGTGCCTTTTGTTGCTTTCTGGGTGGCCCACACACCCTTCCCACCACTTCACAGACTCAGCCCATGTTGTTCCTTTCCCTCCTGCCTCTGTCAGCAGTTAGTGGCTGTTGGGGAAAAGCTCATTGCTGTTTGTTACCACTGCTCACCCATTCCCATCCCACCCCAAAACTAGACACATTCCAACCAGCAGTCTTTGTGGCTGCCATTTGAGCTGAATGAGCCTGAGAGAAGCCAGAAGTAAGATGACTTGCTCTATTCGGTTTAGTGATGCAACAGGAAACAAGAAAGTGCTGCTTAGAGCAGCCAGCTACCTACATTGCTTGACTATTTCCTTCTCTGGGTTCTCATGAACAGGGTAGTACTTCTTGTCCCAGAATGACCTACGGAGTCTGCATGGAGACGAGGACGAGGTCAGGGTGGTATCTAGACATCCTTTTTAGCTGTTGTGTAGGGCTGGCTAGGTTTAAGAGGATTGACCTCAGAGAATTCCTTCCCTCCAGCTTACCTTATGAGCTGTCCCAGTCGGCCACAAATCCACTCAGGGCGAAGATTCCCACACTGAAGGCTAATCATGCCTTCATCAGAATTTATATGATTTGCTGGTTCTGCAAAATCCTCTTTCTGACCGACCACACATTTACAATGTGCTGTTCTTGGACACTGTCTGCATGCCCTGGGCTGTGTCAAGCATTATTAACATCTACAAGCTTTGCTCAAGACTGATGTTTTCAATCATCTGGGTGGTTTTCCCTTTCACTTCACTCCTTCCAAATAGATATTTTTTTACTTCAGTCTCTCATTCTCCCTCTCTTTCTTCTTTCTCTCCTTCCTTCCTCCCTTCCTCTTGCCCTTCCTTCCTTCCTTCCCTACCTCCCTTCCTCCCTTCCTCCTTGCATTTTGTCTGTCCTACTCATACAACTGTCAGTAGTTTCTACTGCTGTCACATTTGGCATTTAAAGATAACCTGACATCAGAATAGGGTTTCTTGGGCCCTGGGCATGATTGTGGGTCCTGATTTCCTTTAGCAACCCATTCCTATGTCAGCTACAAAACAGGGGCCTCCAGATCCTCCAGGTAAGGCTAATTTCTAGGTAAATGGGTTATAACCCAGGGAGTCCCAGAAATTGTGACACACAGCTTGGGGTGGGTCACACCGTATGACCCAGCTTACTATTGCTTTTTCTAGGAAGCCTTCTCTAAACCTGAAGTCTGAGTTCCAGACTGGCTTAAAAAGTGATCCCTCCTCTGCCTTCCCATGGCACCTTTCGTATTGCTGTTACACTTGCCCGTCTCTCCAAATAGACAATGTGGCGAAAGTTGGCTATCTCTATACCCCAGGTTCCTGGCACGTAGTCTAGCAAATTAATAAGTGCCCAATAAAATTTTTGTTGACTCAATAAATGAATGAGTTGGATTTGTGAATTTTCTTTGAAAAATGCTAGTTTAGATCTGATTTCGCTTTCTTCTCTTTGGGAAGAAATGCCCAGGCTGAATGAATACATAACTGATGAAAACAATGGACAAAGCACATTACAAAAATAAATGATATAGAACTAATTAATTTTTTAACTTGGTCTAGTCTTAGCACTAAATAATTTAAAAGACCCCAAGTTACTTCATTTAGACACTGTTAAAGGGATACGTGCCCGGTAGACCATCAAACAAGAAATGACAAGGTTTTTTGTTTGTTTTTAGCAAAGGCCATTTGATAGACGATTCTGTGTCACTTGCTACGGATCTCAAGTTCTGGATTGTTTGGTGATCAGGTGTATTATAACTGAGGCCCTAAGTGCTATAAAGTTATAAAAGTAAAGAAGAGGAAATTTAAGGCATAGCCAAGGGAACCTCTGAAAATACATTTAAAGGTATGCTTAAACTGTCTTATCTCCTAACAAATCCTACTTCTTTTTCCTATGTGCTTCCCTTTCTTGTAGTCAGTTGTCATCTTCACCTCTTCAGTCCCTGCACGCATTCTTAATCTCTTCCTCCTTTTAGCTTTCAGCTTTGCCTGGTCTCGTCCATAATCTCTTTTGCCAAAGATGTCTGGAGGAGTTAACTTGCCCCTTACAGATCAATCAGCAAAAGCCCTGATCATCTTTACACATTCACCTATCTCTAACAACAGCCAGGCATAAATGGTTTTCTCAGCTTAATTGGTGATCTGCTGCACTTTCCCTAAAAGCAATCCTGGAATTTGCTGCAGAAAAATTCATAGGACACTTTTAGGACCTTTGAGATGGAAAGCTACCAGTTGACAACATCTTATCTCGGTTTCCCTGAGAGGAAACAATCATGCATTTGAGACATACAAGCAAAATTCGCTTTCTGATGCCACGCTGGCAAAAAGCATAGTCCCTGATATTGATCTGTGAAAGGGAAAAGGCATCAGTATGAAAGTTTCTGATTTATTACATCTCTTTAAAAAATAAATATTTCACAAATTAATAGATTTTATTTCAGAGTATAAGCAACAGATTTTGCATGAATACTTGCTTGAGCTGAACTCACCTTGCCAGTCACTCAGCTCTCTGGCAATAACAAAAAGGTTTTAAGATAGAAACTGAACTATTTAGCATTCATTAATCATTCATACTGTTCAAACACATCATCCAGTAACTGAAGAGGGGTTAATGGTAGCTAAGCTTGAGTCTGTTGTCAAAAGTAGGTTTAACTTTCTATGAACTCACTGGACACAAAGAATGCTACCTGCTTACTATTCCAAATGTCACCAGCTAGGAGCAAACGGATGACTACTAATGGTAATTAAATACCTCTGAAGCCATTTGTACCAATAACAAAGAGTTACTGTCAGAACTTGAATGAGGTCCATCTGCCCATTTTAAAAGAATGTTAACATTATATAAGTGATAAAGCAGACAGCAACAACTCAATAAATAGACAAACAAATAAGTTTGGTGATAACATTTCTCTAGATGAACATTTGATTTCTTGGTCTTTCCTTGGAAACGAGATTAATGAAAATATTCTGTAGGCCTTAGTTGTTTCAATCCCACTTTGGCCATGAAGTAATTAGAAGGTTTTTAGTAAAGGTTCTTCCATCTATATTTCCAAAGCTGTGAAAAAAAACATTCGATATTCTATTTAACTTTTTTCTTTCTACCTTGCACACTTCCTGGATTCAGTTTCACCTATTTGACTATTTAATTTCACATGTTCTCATCTCCTTATGTGAACGGGAAAAAAATGTGGGTTTTTCTGCTTTCTGTCTTCAGAGCACAGAGCCCCACGATTGCTACTTATTGCACAGATTGGCAGCCCAGAGTTTTTTTTTTTGTTGGTGAGCTCATCTATTCAATTGCCCCTGAGGCCCCGGCAAGGGGCTGTCTGACTTCTGCTGGATGTCCACCCTGGTTTCCTCTGCATCTTCATCTTTTTCTGCTGTGACAAGACAAAATGCGAAAAGATATTGCATGAAAGAACCAAAGGCTGAAGAATATCTAAATGCTTTTGAAATGCACCTAAAATCTTACAGTAGCCAGAATAAAAGTGCACAGAGGGTTCTGAGAGGAAGCTAATGCATTCATCAAGCCTTTGGAAAAGCAGCTTCTTTTAAAGATATGGACTTCATTAAATCACTCAAGAAGTCTTTAATAGCTCTCTTTTGCCAGGAGGTAGAGGTACTTGTATATCTGGTGGTGCAGTTCTAGTAAGAAGAGAAAGGGGCAGGTGAAGAAGAGGAATAGCAAGGATATTAGTAGCAATTGTGTAGTGGGGGTAAATGAATAGTGAGAACTTAGACATTTATCTCTGCCCTTACATAATGCTTAAATCAGTTCTGAAAAAGGAATAACAAAACAGCATCTTGGATACACAGATCAAAGCTAAGGAAAAAAAAATGGGTGTATAGGATCTAAAACGGCAGGCTGTATCAATTAGGTCTTTTTATGTTCCAATTAACAGAAAACTTAAACTGTTTAAATCAATAAGAGAATTTATTGACTTATGGAACTGGGAATCCTAGAGGTTGGGCAGGCTTCAAGATTGGTTTGATCTAGCTCAGAAATGCCCTGAAGAACTCTGTCTCTTTGCTCTGCCTTTTGTTCACCACGTCAGTTTTGTCTTAAGTCCGATTTCACACATGGTTGCAAGGTGGTTGCCAGCAGCTCCTTGGACTGTGTTCTTTCTCATAAATGTCCAGGGAGAGAGAGAGGTAGAGTGTCTTTCTTATAACCAAACAAAAGTCCTGGATTTCACTCTGATAGTATCAGTTTAGGTTATGTTTGTGATGGGAATGGCTCAAAATGATTAGCACTGCAGTGCTCACATCTGGAATGGGGGAAAGGGATCAGTGACTCTCAAACTGAAAAAATGGTGGTAGTGAGAAGAAGCGCAATGGAACAGATGTGATAAGGCAACTCAAAATGTATGCTGTGGCCCATGTATCAGTTCTACATGGGTACTGAGAAAGGAGACATTCTATCAAGTAAATGTTTTCCTTGCTTCCTTAATAGAGTAATCTAAGAAGAATTTAGTAGTTGGTGGACCAAAATTATAAGGATTGCTTAAACGCAGTTTTCTGGGCCCTTCCCAAGACCTTCTGAATCATAATCTCTGTGAGTGGCAGCTGGGAATTTGCATTTTTAGTAAGCTTCATGTGTGGTTTTCATGCCCATGGGAGTATGGAAATTTCACAGAAACTTGCTCAAAGATAAAGGTATTAGGAGTCTGTCTTCTTGCTTTAGGAAGATTTGATAAAGTTTCTTACAGTAACTTTGCAAACTGTCTTGAATGGGAATAACTACCAATAGTTGCCACCCTTGTAACATCTTATGTTAACATGGACTTTATCTTAGTAAACTGTAAAAATCTATATCATATTTATAACTATCTATTAAATGTCATATATTTTATGAGGGGGATATATATAGCTTTTTGACATCATGCAGACAAAAAAAATAGGCATTTCATTTTTCTCTTGTTAAGAGGATTGAACACATACACTTAAACTCCATCCTAACTTCCATTTGGATCTAGTGATGGGTATTGCCATACATACAAATATTGATGAGAGATGGTTCTCTACTACAGTTGGAAAAAGGGCAAATAACTTCCAACTTTGTATGGCTTCTTTTTTATCGGGTAGAAATTAATTTTCTTCTGCTGAGAAAGATGAAAACGAGAATGAGGTTTGTCCTCTGACTGACCAATGATTTACAGATAAAACTTTTCTTCACAGAATTGGTTGAATTTGATTAATTTTTCCTTATATACAGAGATAGGTAAATAACATTGTCTTTATTATTATCTTGTATTATCCTAGTGGTGATGGTGAGTCTCAAAGCATGAAGAACCTGAATGAGTGTTTCATCAAGTTGGTATTTTAGATAATGAGTTGGTAATTTCTACATGAATCATGTGCACATATTTTAAACCTATTTGTTCATTCAAAAATATTATTGTGTACCTAATATGTACTAGGCTACTGTGTTAAATGTTGAGGACACAGTCATCAATAAAACGTTATAGTACTTTCCCTCCTGAAGTGCATAGTCTAATACTATGCTATCCAATATGGTAAGCCACTGTTCACATATGAATATTTACGTTTAAACTTAAATGTAATGAAATTAGAATTTTGTCACATTTTCGTTACTCGCATTTCAATTGCTTACCAGCCATGTGAGGCTAGTGGCTATTGTTTTGCATAGTGCAGAAATAGAATATTTTCAGTGGACAATGCTCGTAGTAGAATCAAATAGATTTCACTTTAAATCATGGTTACAACACAATAGTTGTATGATCTTGGAAAAGTTAATTTCTCTGAACCTCAATTTCTTGATTTGTAAAATAGGGATATAATAGCCATGCATAGCATTGTAGTAAAGATTATGTGAGATAATATGTTGGAATAAAAACTGGATGAGATAAAGGCTTTTAGGTGAGAATTTAACATATGGTAAACACCCAGTAATTCTAGACTATCATCATCATCTTCAGCACTGAACATTCTGTTGAGCATAGAAGCATTTTATGCTTTTCTAATTTCTATTCAGCAGATACTGGATGGACAGGAGAAGACAGGTCTTGGCTGTAGTCTCCTTGTCACTCAAATTCCCTTCTAGAGTTCTGCAGTGAGATGCTTTTAGATCTCTTATGCTTGTTTACTTGAGCTGTGAGTTACATGGTGTCACAAATCGCCTTTTCAATATATTAGACTATTTTTAAATATAAGAATTTTGAGGGAGTTCCCATTGTGGCTCAGCGGTAATGAACCTGACTAGTATCCATTGAGGATGTGAGTTCGATCCCTGGCATTGCTCAGTGGGTTAAGGATCTGGCATTGCCACGAGCTGTGGTGTAGGTTGCAGATGTGTCTCGGATTCTGTGTTGCTGTGGCTGTGGTATAGGCCTGGAGCTGCAGCTCTGATTTGACTCCTAGCCTGGGAACCTCCTTATGCTGCAGGTGTGGACCTAAAAAAAAAAAAAGAATTTTGAGAACCACCCGACTCTTTCTTGTAGTGTTAAACAACAAACCAAGGGGCGTAATGATATGTGGCTTGTAAAAAACGATGTTGTAGTAAGTAGGCACAGTTAATGGGGTGAATTTTTTAAATAACATAATCTTAGGCAGAATTACCTGCTAGTGCAGGATAGCAAACAAAGTTTTATCTCCAAAGCCAATTAGTAACAGCTTCCTACAGAGCAACCAATTAGTAACAGCTTCCTACAGAGCTTTTGAAAAGTATTACAAGGCCTATCAGAACACAGCAAGAAACAACTCTGCGATGAATTAGTGATGCCTACCAAGGACACTGGGGTTGGCAAGGGATAGAGTACATTTGCCTGTTTACCAGCCATTTTTAAGGACAAGTTGATTACAGAAACAAGCAGGTTTCTTGTTTTTGGCTGCTATTGCTAATTGCAGCCATCGTCAGTAGATTAAAATTTATCTGTCTGAGGTCTGAAATCACCTCAGGTCTATTTAAGACTTTAATTCCATGAGCCATTGGCTTTGCCATCTATAAACAGGCCAAGGTGTAAAATGCTCCACTACCTGAAGGCAGGCAGCAGGGACAGTGTTTTATATTTCAATCTGTTAGATCATATGACAACTTTTGAGATATGCAGTTTATTCTATTAGCTCCCAAATGAGTGAGAAGTGAGAGGAAATAAAGATGTAAAAATCTTTCTAAAGTACAATTACACTGTGTCACTCCCTACTCAGGAACCCACAATGGCTCCCTAGTGTTAATAAGGCTCTTTTGAACTTTTAAGATAGTCTCTAAGCCAGCTCCATATCTCATGTTTCTAGACTTATCTTTCATAACTACCCAACAGCAATAGTCCACTCCAGAGCATCCCAAAGCCACACAGTACCCAGCTTACTCTTCTTGATAAAAGTTCCATGTTTGTTGGTTTGATCTTCCCAATCAGATTATTTGCATTTAAAAGATAAGCTTACATCTTGGGTGGCTTACAGACTTCCCAATGCATTGATTGTAGTGATAAGTAGTCACTAAATGACAAGACCCCTGGAGATAGGGGCCTTTTTAACAGTTATTGAGCTAAATAAATATTTGTCCATCTTGTTTCGTCATTGCAGTATTGCAGTAAATGTTTGATTGATTTCCTGATTGGAAAGAGAAACCAAAGTTGTATATTCCTGTTAGTTTCTGCTAGAAATTCCTTATAGCAGGTATTCTGTCTGTTTAGGTAAAGGAAATAAAACGATGTTGTCTACAGCAAGGATTGATTGACACTGAAAAATTCATTCTTCTAAAAGATTCCCCGAGGCAGCTTTTTTTGGGAAAGATCTGAGTATCTAATTTCTGAGGAGTGATTTATGTTATATATGGCTAATGGACAGGTATTTCTAGATATATCTTATAGCTATAAATTGTGGTTAATAATCACAAATTTAAAATGCCAAACCCTTAGAGTTCCCATTGTGGCACAGTGGAAATGAATCTGACTAGTATCCATGAGGATGGGAGTTCGATTCCTGGTCTCACTCAGTGCATCGGGGATCTCGTGTTGCCATGAGCTGTGGTGTAGGTCGCAGATGCAGCTCAGATCTGGTGTTGCTGTGGCTGTGGTGTAGGCCAGAAGCCGTAGCTCCAATTTGACCCCTGGCCTGGGAATTTCCATATGCCTCGGGTGTGGCCCTAGACAGCAAAAAATATATATAAAGTAAAACAAAAATAAAAAAGCCAAACCCTCAATATATTAAAAGATTTGATTCATAAACACTTTTATCCCAATCCTAAAAAGTTATATTGCATCAATATGTTGTAAAACAGTAAAATAATTATTAAAAAATTGTGTTATTTTGCAGTTTTTTAGACTGTGGATTAAAATTGTTGAGTCATTTACAATGTAAACACATATTTATTTTCTTTTGTTCCAACTAAAACCTTGAATGATTTAAATGGAAAATATTGAGAAAGGTTGGACATGTATGAAGATAAAGTGATATTGGTTTTATTCGTAAAATGTGTTTATATAGGAATTGTTAATATAAAAGAAAACAACTTTGTTTAGCAACAAATAGGTAGGTGTAGAAATATCATTTTATAATATTATTAATGGTTGGGGGAAACTTACTCTTGGTACTATATTTAAATCACATTTTGTAAAATGAGTTGAATTCTGGAAATGTGAAAGAAGTGACATTCTCTCTCTCTCTCCTATCCTCATCTCCCCCTCAATTCTGAATTCATCTGATTATATTAGATTTTCCTTTTTATTGAAAACAATAGCTTTACAATAAAACTTCCAATATGGAGTTAAATATTGGCATACAAATACACAGATAACTTTTTTTTGAGGAATAGAAGTTTTGTTTAGAGCCCTTCCCCACTAGGTTACTATCTGAATGTAGAACAAGACTGTATATCAGTATACAGTAAGTAGGAAGAATACTGTTGTTCAGGTATTATTCAACTACTTGATATCACCCAGTGCTCAGGTCTCTTGCTTCCATGCTTTTTTTTTTTTTTTTTGGTCTTTTTAGGGCCACACCTGTGGCATATGGAAGTTCCCAGGCTAGGGGCCAAATCTGAGCTATAGCTGCCAGCCTATGCCACAGCCACAGCAATGCCAGATCTAAACCGCATCTGCAACCTACACCACAGCTCACAGCAACACCAGACCCTTAACCCACTGAGCAAGGCTAGGAATTGAACCCACATCTTTATGGATACTAGCGGGATTCGTTTCTGCTGCATCACAGTGGGAACTCCCTTACTTCCATGCCTTTATACCCCTGCATTATTGCTGGAAACACTCTTCCCTGCCTGTCTCACCTAAGTAACTTCTATTTATCCAGTAGGTCCTGAGTAGCTCCCATGCACCCCAACACACACACACACACACACACACACACACACACACACACGCACACCCCTTTGCCTGGGTTAGGGACCCTTTCTTTCTCAGTGTTCTCACAGAACTCTTAACCTACCTTTTTCATAGTGAGCGAAACCTCTACTGTCACTTGTCACATTACTTGATTTTCTCCATACTTGCTCCTTAATTTGCATACAACACCAGTGCTTAGTCTGGTGCCTGGCACTGAATGAGAAACTGTATGTGTTGGTTTAATTAATGGATAGTTGATAAAATTTTATTCAAGATGTCTCAGAGTTAGTGAAGAAATACAAGCAATTTTACTAATAGATTATTAACTATTCAAGGATGAGAACTATACTTGACTTGTTTATGAATCTTTTACACAATGATGAAAGAAATGCTTGCTGCAGGGATTGCATCGTGACTGTTGGGTATAATCAATAACTATGATAAGGTCCTTGGTATTTCCTAATTTGTAAAAGTTGGGGCAGAGGGAAGTTGGTTTTATCAGCAGAGAATACTAGTTTGTAATTTTTATAGAAATTTTCAGTTGATGCTTCTAGAGCAGAGTTTCCAAAATTTATCTGATAGTGAGAATCATCTAGGGGCATTCACTAAGAATATATATAGCTCTCTGTTCTCACCCCAGACCTACTGCATTAGGATTCCAGGAATGGGGATTTTCTTATGATTTGGGAGGTTTGGGATACTAAACACAGGACTTAAAAGCAGTTTTACCTAAGCACTCTGATAGCCACATTTTATATTCAAAATCATAAACTTGCTTTTTTCTCAGATTATACAAAGTACATTCTAGCTTATTTCATCAGAATTATTCCAAATAATAAAAAATTCCAAATTAGTAGAAGTCCGTAATAATCAGGATTCCTTTGTGAGCCAGAGTTTCTGATTTGATTAGCCTTGGGCCTGTTCAAATTAAATGTAAACACAAACTTAAAAAAAGACCATGTAATTTAAAAGGCACCTCATCAAGGGGAAAATTGAGAATGGCTCCTTTTCCAAGGATTTGACCATTCCTACAAACTGATTGTGCTTACCAGGTGAGTCTTTCACCTTCTCCCTTGTACGCCAAACACACACACACATGTGTCCAACAGCTCTCTGACACCACCGTAAAGCAAATTACAAGGAACAAAGGACATTAGCCTTCCGGTGCCTAGAGGGAGGTAACCTGCAGAAACACACAGGAGACACAGAACAAACAAGGAAGAACTAACTGACTAATGAAGAGGACAGGAAACTAAAGCAGAAAAATAAACAGGCAGAGAAAGCACTGGTGATCAAACAAAGGAGCAGAGTGACTCTGCCGAACCCAGCAGTCTGGTGCTCACCTGGGGCCCACCTGTTGAACAGGTGAAGGGAAGGGGCTGGAGCTGAAGCCTTTTGTGAAGCCCAGATCCCTCTCCTCCACACCCTGAAACAGCTAGGATGGCAGAGCAACCAGGAGAGCTGTGTCTATGGCTCTGTGCTCTTTTTCCCTGTTGGAAGACCCATAAACACTTTATTACAAAGAGAGCCCATAGGCAAGGCATTGGTTACCACAAACAAGTAGCAACAAGGATGCAATGAAACTTATCAAAGTTGTAATGTTCACTGGATTAAAAGAAAGCTTCTGTTTCTGCTGTGTAACTGGGTCCAACTATAACCACATTAGAAGTGAGATTGACAGTAAGAATGGTTTCAATAAATATTTTCAATTTGTTTGCAATAAAAAAGTCCTTTCTTTGAGAGGCTCCACTGTAAGTGAACACACACATGCGAAATACAACTAACAAACATTTATTAAGCACTTGTTTTGAGCAAGATATTTTGTTTTGGCCCTCTATAGGGCTAATGCTATATAATGTTATATAGCATTATACACACACATACATATACATATTATACATATTAAATATATTTAATAAATAGCACTGACAGTGGTGCTATGTATGTAAAAGTACCTGAAAAAACTGGTTTTATTGTTATCACATTCCGCAAACGCTCATTTGAAGTTTATTTGGTGTGGGATAGAGGTGTGGGTGGGAAATTGTTGGAGAATATTCAAAAAATAGATTCTTTTTATAAAGGGACATAGTGAAACTTGCCATTTTCTGACTCATGCAGAATTTTTCATAGTAGAAATATCCATATTCTATTTTGTTAGTGAAATTATATTTGTCCTGCTTGAAAACACTCTTGCAAATTTTCTTAATAAAGAAAAAACTTCAAATTTAGAACCATTTTTCTATTTCTTAACTTTTTTAAAAAAATTTTCATTGGCTACACCTACGGCATGTGGAAGTTTCCTGGATGGGGATCAAACCTGAGCCATAGCAGTGACAACACTTAATCCTTAATCGCTAGGCCACCAGGGAACTTCACATATTTCCTAACTTTAGATTGGCTAGAGGGAGAAATGCTTTTCATGGCTATAGAGCCAGAAGTGAGATTGATGCACAGAATTTGAGCCATGAAATTTTGTGTTTCCAAAATGTGAGGCACAGATTTGGCTCTGCAATATCTAGTAGCTAATGAAAATAGGGAAACACTGACAGTTATAAGATGCTGTATATACATGAAAGCAAAAATAAACCGATTTTTCAAACAAAGAACAAAATGTGGATATTGAGACTAGAGAGAAATGTCTCCTATAGCTGCTCTTAGAAAGGACTCTGAACAACAGAAAAAAATCTGTGTAGTCCTTATAACTATCCTTTGCTTCAATTTCTTATTTTTAATTTATTGTGCTGAAATTGTATGCATTATTTTAAGAATTTAAATCTGTTTGGAACAAGACTGGGATAAGTGGAGAGAATGAAAAAGACATCTGTCTCAGTTACAAATTGGAGACCCAGCCTTTGGGAGCCCCATTTTTCCTTAGTTTTCTAGGCATCCGTTCAATCTTACTGTATTACTTTACTTTTCCAAGAAAAAATTTGAGAATACCTCTTCACTCTCCAAATAAAAGTCCTTTTGGATTATTGTACCAGAGAAATACAAAGCTGTGGCTTTCTTAGTCCTGATAGTTCTGGGCCCGCCCTGTGGATGTTCAAGAAAAGGAGCTCAGTCCATGTCTCTACATTTATGTTGACCTTTAAGCATCTACTCACCATAGAGAATAGCCTGGGACTGAACTTATAATAAAAAATGTACTTTTTCCCCTCCCCCTTGCACATTTGCTATTTTCCCAAACCTGCCCTGTACTTTGCCATCTTTGCACCTTTGCCCAAGTTAGTATCTGCCTCTGGAACGCTTTTTCCTTCCCACATCTGTGTCTTGCGTGCTTACGGAAATCATACATCTTTTGTAGGTCAATCCAAATGCCACTTTTTCTGGGAAGACTTGCCTACTTGCCCAAATGTGATCACTCCTGCCCAATCTACTGGAGTCCCTTAACCAACATAGAACAATAACACATTCTGCATTGCATGGTAGATGCCTATGGGTAAGTTTTATGTTCTCCATTAGGTCAAACGTTCCCTGGGCTATTTTTTTTTTTGCAACTTCCTGTGAATTGGTAATTTTTCCAAGTAAAAAGTTATGTTAAAAGAATCCACAGAAAAGAAAATCACAGACTTGGAGAACAGACTTGTGGTTGCCAAGGGGGAGGGGAAGGGAGTGGGATGGACTGGTAATCTGGGGTTAATAGATGAAAGCTGTTGCCTTTGGAATTGATAAGCAATGAGATCCTGCTGTATAGCACTGGGAACTATCTCTAGTCACTTATGATGGAGCGTGATGGAGGATAATGTGAGAAAAAGAATGTATATATGTATGTGTGACTGTGTCATTTTGCTGTACGGTAGAAAACTGACAGAACGCTGTAAACCAGCTATAATGTAAAAAATAAAAATCATTTAAAGATATTATTGGAATAAGTACCAGAAAAAAAATTCCCCGAGGATATTCCGCTTTATACATATCTCTCTAAAGGTCTAGTACAGTGACTGGCACTTAGCAGTAGGCCCTTAACAAGAACTGTGGAGTAAATGTCCATAAATGAACATTGAAGCAGTACTTGTTAATGAGATTTAAACTTAGAAAACCTGGGTTTGGGTCTTAACTTTCCTTCCTACTTGAAAGGAAAATCTGGGACAAATTGCTTATTCTTTCTAAGCCTCAATTTTTCATCTGTCAACTGAGAATAATATAAGTCACTTCACTGGGCTATAATGAGGATTAAATGAGATAATGAATGTGCTAGTATTTCATTAGCTATAAGCACTGTGACAATGTTAGTTATCATTATGCTTGATACTAAAGCAAATGTACGTACATCCTCAGAGTTGCCCTTAGTGCCAGTTGGTTGTAGGTGGTATAATTCTATGGCAGTTTTAGCTTGGCACCCTTTCCATCTTCTTGCCGTACTTTTGACAGTCTGGAAGCACTCTTTATCTTTCAGTCCCTCCCAGCTAGACCCCAAATGAGTTATTCTCTCCTCTCAAGCAGGACTTAGAAATAGTTGCAAGACTAGGAAACTGGAACACCTTCATAAAATTGTGCTCCGGAGTGTTTATAACATGACTCTGTGTTAATAGTTAAAACATTTCTAATTCACGTTATGAACATTGCTATTCAGTATAAAATATTTGTATGAAGAAAGTCTCCGACTATATATTATAAACACCCACTTGTGAACAGTCTGTTTTTAAGAAGGGTCCTAGAACAAGGACTTCAGCCACATATGACCACAAATTCAGGACAGGCCATTGGCAGTCTCTTAGTAGGACAGAGTGAGAAACTTTGTGGGGAGAAACTCCATCAGCCAAGTGAATGAAGTTCACAGACTGGGTCCAGCAACAATGGTGCATCATGCTATGTCTTATTCAGATAATTCTCTGACTTGGGCCTCATGTTACCACTTTAACAGGGAAAATATCGCTAAATTACTGCAGAAAAGTGCTAATAACTGCAAGTCAGAACTGCTTTGCAAGCCCACTAACAGAGTGTAATGGAGGGAGGGGGAGGTTTATATCTTCTTCTCTGTTGTTCAGAGACTATTAAAAGCCAAATTAGAATAAGGATTAGAATTTTTGCTATACATCAGAAGGAACTGATGATTTCCTTGGTGTGACTCGGGTCCACGTGGTCAGTGGTAGAAGCAGAAGAGAACTTTGGTGTCAGAGAGGTTGACCTGGTGCCCTGGGACATGCCTAGTTATTTGAGACCACGTGGGACAGACCCCTTGTGGTAGCTGTGGAATCTGTGTTCTAGAACACACATGACACATACCATAAACACCCCCTGAACTTGAGAGTGAATGGAGTTGCTACTATGCTGTGGGCAGGGACTGAGCCAGACAAATGATTTTTGTTTTTATTTAATGTAACCCTCTCAAACCCCTCCTTAGGACTTGGGGAACCATGGGTTATTTCCATATAATCCATTTCAGTAACCGACTTCTCTCCATGATCCTTCACCCACTCACCTTTGCCATCAGAATCACTAGGGATTCATGCTGGCCCAAAACCATTTTATTTTTTTCCTTTTCCTTTAGCTCTAGTTTCAATTACTCTTCTTTCATCTTCATGCTCATGGAAGGAGATAGAAGGACTCAAGAGGAAGTGGTGTCCTTTTGTCCTGAGTTAAAACCAAAAAATCCCCTTTCCTGTGTGCATAGTGTGTGGCTTCCAAAGACCTCTGAGAATTCTAGACAAAGAGGTCTTGCTGTGATCTAACCTTTTTATGTTGATTATATTATTTTCATGGGACTATGCAATTTATATTCCAGCCAACCAATTTCTCCAGCCATATCTGCTAGACTGAGAGATTTATATGGAGAAGAACTTGACTCACTTATTTCATATTCCATAACTCATTTCATGTTGGTTGAATTGAATCATATAATTTAGAGATCATCTATTTTAGCCAATACAGCATTGAGATAGGAAAAAATTTTTCTCAGCCTCACGGTTTTAATAGTCTGCTTTCTCCTAATTCAAATGACATTTTCCTGCTAAGTACATTGTCCATACCACCGAATTCTGTCATATATTGTCTATCATTCATCAAAATAATGATATAAAGATAATTAACATATTTTCCCTTAATTTGGTTAAGTGCTATACTTGGTACCATTTCTATTCCATCTCTACTGAACTCAATAGTTACATATGATTTCTTTTGTGCTAAAAATAACAAAGATAGTATTTGGAAGAAATCAGAATGGACGAGCTGATAAATTATTTATGGCAATTTCTAGCAGCCTGCCAATCTGTTTTATAATGTAGTTGAATCTTAATTTTTAATGAAGGAACCTATGAAAATCTGCTGGGTGAAAACCATGACCTCTAAATGATCCAGAAAAGAGCCCATCTCATAGCTGGGTGGACCTTTACTTTCCCATCACCTCACGAGGGCTTCACCTCCAGCTGACCTTACCTGGTGCAAACCCAGGGGAGTTGGTTGGTACAAAACCTGACTAAGACAGGAAAGGTGGAGTGAGGGAGAAGCCCAGCTCTGAAAGGGGATAAAACAAACCACCTTGGGGGACTATTGTGTGCCATTTCAAAAGTCTGTTTTGACTAATGCTCTGTGCTATTCAACTTTACATCCTTAGTCTGTTGTGTCTGTTTCTAGTAAAATAATAATAATAATAATTGGGGGAAATTAAGGACAATGAGAAAGTATTAGTGAATACAAATAGAGGAGAGATGAAAGCAGCCCTATGGAGGAAATGCTGCTGCAGCGCTGATGATACATCTAAATGTTGATCCCATTTTTACCACTTGTGCTTCAGCAAAAATGTATTTGATTTGATATAGCCTTACTCCCTGATTAAATTCCCCAAATTGTTAAGGGATCTTTTGCTATTCAGAGAAATCCAACAGACCTGCTCATTTTGAGTTGTTAAATATTAAATATTGGAACTTACATGATCTTGGAGATCATTTGCTCCAAACTCTTCACTGAGCAGATGAGGAAACTGAGGCTCAGAGATAATTAAATGGCTTGCCCAAGGTCACACAATAGCTGATGAAAAGGTCATATAGTGCATGTCCTTTGAATCCTGGCTTCATCCTTTCAACTATGTATTCTCTTCCATCCCTTGCCATCTCCGCCAGAGACCTGTGTATAAGATCTGAATCCTAACAGTTTATTTGAAATATTTCTATATCCCTACTGTTTTAATTCTTAGTAAGTGCCTTTCTTCAAAAAACATTAGGAAGGCACTATTGATAAAGAGTCATACTGTCTTTGACCGTGGGGTTCTCTGAATTTAAAATAGTAGAATGTGGTGAAACAGTGATAATACATTTGAGGAAAAAAGGGCAATCCAGTGATGAAGAGAGCAGAAGCCTGACCTGCATTGATACCACTCTGAGGGGAGTGAGGGAGACTTCCTTTGTGAGTGGGAAAGAGAGAAGTTGTGATCAGTTTATGCAAAACTTCAAATCTTATTTTTTTTCTTTTTAGGGCCACACCTGTGGCATATGGAGAGTCCCAGGTGAGGGGCTGAATCGGAGTTATAGCTGCCAGCCTGCAACACAGCCACAGCGATGCTGGATCTGAGCTGCATCTGTGACCGACACCACAGCTCACAGCAACGCTGGATCCTTAACCCATGAGAGAGGCCAGGGAGCCCCCGACCTCATGATTCCTAGCTGGATTTGTTTCTGCTGCACCACAACAGGAACTCCAAAATTTCAAATCATTTAACTAGACGAAACAGAGTGTAACTTAGCTGACAACACTGTGAAAAACTGGGGTGGTGGAAGGTGAAACTCCATTTGATAATCGTAATTAGAAAATTGTGAACAGAAATTGCTCATGTAAACTTTCAGTTGTGTTGCAACATGTTGGAGAGACAGGTAGAGATGGCTTCAAAATTCCTAATGGCTTAGATTCTGCAGCTTTTGCAAAGGGTTGTATGAATTGAAATCTATATTTATCATCATGTCTCTGCTTCAAAACTTACTATAGTCCACTGGATAACTATCTAGTCTAAGGAATTGCCAGTTGTGTTGATAATATTATAAATTATGCAATTTGTTAAATGCAAACTTATTTTAAGAAGTTATTGCAGCCCCACTGGCCCTCTATTTTGCTATTCACTGAGTCAAACTTGGAGGAATATAGTGAAGAAATAAAAGGGCCTGTTTTCTATGAATTAAAAAAAGATGGAGAAAAGAAATTAAACCACCAAAAATAATTTTTGTCCTTTTATTATGAGCATTTTCAAACATAATAAAATAAGAGAGAATCTGTCCCTACTAAAGTCTTTCAAAGTAACTTTCAGGCATTATAACGTTTCACTTCTAAACATTTTAATATACACTACAAAATATGAATATTTTTCGTATAACCACAATACCTCCATCACTATTAATATAATTAATTAATATTTCCCAATAGTGCCTAAAACCCAATTGATACTCAATTTACCCAATATATATTTCATAGCTGTATTTATTTAAACTAGGATCCAATTAAAACCGAACAGTACATTTAGCTGTTATGACTCTTAAATTTCTTATAATCCAGAAAAAAAAATTTCTTATAATCCAAACCAATAGCACTTATCTACTTCCCCTACCAATATACATCCTTTTTATATAACATTGACTTTTTTACATGACTATAGTCTGGTTGTCCTGTATAATGTCATATTGTTTTCTGGTTATAGTTTAACTTTTTCCTCTATTTCCTCTTTCCTATAAACTGGAAATCTTGCCTATAGGTCTGATTAAACTCAAGTGAAACATTTTTTCGCAAGAATATTTCATAGAAACCTAACAGTTCCACTCCTACATATGCACATGAGAAAATGAGAGCATGTGGCCACCAAAAAAGTCTCATTACAAGAACGTTCATAATAGCATTATTTACAATCACCCCAAATTGGAAACAACCTAAATGTCCATCAAGATGAGAGTGAATAAACAAAATGCAAAATATTCATACAACGGACTACTACTTAGCATTAAAAAGGAATTAACAATAAAGTCCTCCTATGTAGCACAGGGAGCTATATCCAGTCTTCTGGGATAAACCATAATAGAGAATAATATTAAAAAAGAATGTGTGTGTGTATATGACTGAGTCATTTTTCTATACAGCAGAAATTGACACAACACTGTAAACCAACTATAATGTTTTTTTTTTGGCTTTTTCAGGACCGTGCCCACGACATATGTAGCTTCCCAGGTTAGGGGTCTAATCAGAGTTGTAGCTGCTGGCCTACACCACAGCCACGGCAACACGGGATCCCAGCCGCGTCTGCAACCTGCACCACAGCTCACGGCAACGCCAGATCCTTAACCCACTGAGCAAGGTCAGGGATTGAAGCCGCAACCTCATGGTTCCTAGTTGGATTCGTTAACCACTGAGCCACAACGAGAACTCCCCAACTATAATTTAAAAAAAAAAAATTTTAAGGACATTAGCCAGTGATACACGCATCAGTGTGAATGCATCTTAAAAGCATATTACTGAGTGAAAATCATTTGCTAAAGTGTACGTACTATTATCTCATTTATTTGAAGTTCAAGAACCTGCAAAATTAATCTATAATGTTCGAAATAAAACAGTGATTGACTTTGGACACAGTGAAACTACTTGACTGTAAAAGGGCAGGAGGAAGTTTTCTGAGAAGATGGAAAAGTTCTATGTCTTTATTTGGAGATGGTAACAAGGGTGCACAAATTTTTCTAAACTCATTGAATTAACTTGAGTTTTACAGTATGTAACAGCCCAATGAAAGGAAAAAAATAGGTGGCTCTACATAACTTTCATATTGCATTTCTCAAGAGGCACACAGTTGTTGTTAGTGACACTAAGATTCATCACTAGAAAACAAAAATTTTAGTTATATTTTTTAATTAAAAAAATCTGAGAGCATGGTGAGAATTCTAAGATCAGAGATACATTTTGGAGACAGTCCAATTTTTTTTCCTTAAAATCAAGCTGAGCCCTCTGAAAATGAAACAGTTGTTCTTACTCTTTTGTGAAAAAGAAGGGCAGTGTGATGGGAATGGATGAACTGGAAAGAAAATCTCATGTAAAAGTGAGGAGTGAGGAGATACTGATCCAGAGAGATGAGAAATTTAGGAAAGAGCAAGAGGAAAATGGTCCCAAGGACCTACCCACCCACAAAATCACAAGGCAGTAAATGTACTTTTTGGAGAAAGGAGGGGTCAGAAACCAGGTTAGTGGAGATCTGCTGTGATAAGCAGTGCCTCCCCTGTTTGAGCCCTGAGGAGTCTCCCATGCAGGGCCCTCTGCAGTTGCCCACTTGGTGCCCACCACAGCTGTCACACCCTGGACTTCAGGGCCAGGAACTGAGCCTGCAAAAGGGACGGCACTGCCCAGTTCCAGTAGCTGCATGGCACTCAGCACTTCTTAGGATAGGGGCCCATGTGTCTCCTGGATAGATGGGAGAATCTGAAAGCTCACTAAAGGGTTTTATCCTCATAATTCCCAGGGAGCTATTGCTTCATTGTTGGTAATCATGCCACGTAATGAAAAAACATCCATACAAAAAGAAATTTTAGCATCACACAGAGGGCTGAGGCTTCTGAATTTGACTTATTCAGAAGGTGGATCTGACTTTGAGAAAACCTGATGTACAAAACCCTAGATGCTCAAAACTATTCTCACATGACAGGCTGCAGGGAAGGTTCACATTCACGTTGTAAAAGGATGTTTCACTTTATAAAAATAGTTCACCACAGGTTTCCTTAGATCATCCCCCCACCCCCACCCCATCCCCACATTGGTCACAGGGCTCATAGTCAGTCCTTCCTTCTCTCCCAGCTGGCAAGAACACAGGCCATGCATCACCAAGCCATAGGCATATTTCCAGAGACAGGATGGGATTTATGTTTTCTTTGTGATGTGTGTACAGTATTATGAAGTCTTCTATGAAGTAATCCAGAGCCTTAAATCTATAATCTTTAAAAAATTCTCCCTGAGGAAAGGTATGGAAGAGTGATTATTAAAACGTGTATTGAATGAAAACATGTTCTACCTTAACGATAAACTATAAATCAAGTTAAAAGGATGTTGTCTCACCAGAGACCATATTATTGAAATAGGATAATTCTCTGTACCCTCCTATGATTTGAATCTTTTAATCTATTTATTTATTCATTTATACCCTCTTTCCAAAATATGTTTGCAAATGTTTACAAAATTCATGCAATTCCAAAGGATAAACTGAAAAGATGGGCAAATCGAAATAGAAGCAAGATATGGACATGGAAATAAAACCAGGGCAAAGGTTAACACATGACACTGTGTGTTCTGTCCAGTCCTTGAGGCAGGAATAGACTTAGCCCTGAGCCTCTGGACACAGGAATAACAATAAAACCTTACTCAGGAGAAATTCCTCTAGTGGATCCTCATAAAGAGGGCAAAATGTGATGAAAAAGACTTTTCCTATCTCCACCTCAAATAGTGATGTTCGCTTAATTACTTCTCATGATGCCCTGCCGTGCATGGCAAAGGCCAAATTTAATAAAATCAATTGTCTAATGAACTCCCACTCCCCAAAATCAAAGTGGGATTTAAGCATGTAGCCTTCGTGACAGTGGCTTGATTTAGAGAAATGTGAGGGCAGCACATCCTTCAAATTGTCCTCCTTGAATATGATATTTCATAACTGTGTATTTTTCAAGAGCTGGAGAGTAGAATTTAAGGTTATAGTCTCTGGCAACAAGTGAAATAACAACTCAGCTTTTATTGAGCACTTGCTATGTGCCAGACATTCTAAGCACTTGACATGTACTATCTAATCCTCAGGACAGTGCTATGAGGCTATCATTCTCATTTTTAACAGATGAGATAAAAATGCATGGAAAGCTAAGAGCTGAACAGCTGCTAAGTATTAGGGGATAAAAACCAGGCAGTCTGACTCCATTGCATTATACTACCATCGGGAATGTGACTCTGGTAGGCCACTAGTATAGCTTAGAGCCTAGGGTGAAGAGATTTGGTTTATGACTCCCCAAACTCAGAAACCTGACCAGGTTAAGTGCCTAAGTATGTCCATCTCACATCTGCATGAATAGGATTTGTCCATGTTTTAAACAGCCTCAGAATAGTAGTATAGGTCCAGGAAGACATACACAAGGAAAAGATAGCCACCTGCCTTTTATAGGATACTCTTTCTAGGTTATGAGAAAATATGTCTCTTCCCATATTTCAAAGGAGTCTCCCCATGTCTGTCATCCAGTGTTATATGTTTAAGAGCATTGTAGGTTAACTTAAAAGTGCAGTTAGAAGCCTACTAAAGCGAATTGACCTTGATTACGTCAAGTGCTTTACATTTATCTTTAGTTCACTGAAAAGCCTTAAATTCCCAGGCCATTGGTTCTCAAAATGTGGTCCTTGAACTAGTAGCATCAGTATATCCTGAGAACTGACATGTGGTTGCCAAGGAGGTGGGGAGGGAGTTAGATGGACTGGGAGGCTGGGGTTAATAATACAAAACTATTGCATTTGTAGTGGATAAGCAATGAGATCCTGCTGTATGGCACAAGGAACTCTATCTAGTCACCTGCGATGGAACATGATGGAGGATAATGTGAGAAAAAGAATGTGTGTGACTGGGTCACTTTGTCATACAGTAGGAAATTGACAGAGCACTGTAAGCCAACTATAATGGACAAAATAAAAATCATTAAAAAATATATCCTGAGAACTTACTAAAAATGTATATTCAAGGGCTGCACCCAAACCTACTGTTTCAGAAACTCTGGGCCCTGCAATCTGAGTTTGAGCATGTCCTCCAGGTGGTTCTGATGTACCTTAACGTTTGAGAGCTGCTGCCCTAAACCTCTGTGGCAGAAAGAGCTAAGGAAGGACATGGCTTTTACCTCTCAAAAGGTAATAGTATGTTGGAATTGGAAGGAACCTTGGCAGTGACCTCCCAGAACCAATTCCCTTTCTCGTGGATCAGAAAACTGAGGCTCAGGTAAGTGGAGTGATTTGCCTGAAATCGCACAGTGAATGAATAGGCAAAATGACTTGAACCCAATTTTCTTGACTCTACGTCTGAAGTTTTTCTTCTGGCACCAATTCTTGTTTGTCCTCTGACAGTTATATTACCTTCAATGGTAATTTTTTTTCCCACTCTTTTCTGCGGTGTCTCCACGGGCAGAACCTTGTGAAAGTGGTTGCTGTATTCACTCCCCTGAATCTTTCTTATCCTGACATAGAATCTACCTAAGAAGGTAAATAAGAAGGTACTACTGTGGGTGATTTGCCCTTTCATATCATTCTGTTCTGTGTACATTGAAAATGCTCCAATCAGGCGAACCCTCTTTAGAAGTCCTGACACTCACTGTGATGATGCAGGTTTGATCCCTGGCCTTGCTCAATGTCTTAAGGATCCGGCATTGCTGCAGGCTGTGGTGTCGGTTGCAGATGCGACTTGGATCCTGTGTTGCCATGGCTGTGGTGTAAGCTGGCAACTGCAGCTCTAATTTGACCCCTAGCCCTGGGAACTTCCATATGCCACAGGTGCAGCCGTAAAAATAAAAAATAAATTAAAAAATAATTTTTTAAAAAGAACTCCTAACACTCAGGTTTTTGAGATCTTGTAGAAAAACTTACATTCCGTTCTCTGAAGAACCCTAAGATGAGCTTTCAAATGATTAGTTCATTCAAATAAGGGCCATCAGGGAATGCAAAAATCCTGAATGATGCATCATTGTTAGGGTTTCTAGTTTTCCTGAGCTTTCCAAAACTTTTAAACACCTGGAAACCTGAGAAGACAAGTTACTTTTCAGTGTCTCAATCTCTTTGCCTAAAATAAAGCTTAACTTAAAGAAATGTTAGCAAATTAGGGTAAATAATGTACACAAAGCCCAAGGCCTCACCCATGAAGTAGATGCCTAATAACTATTCATTCTCCCTCCTTTTTCCCTCATTTTATTGGTCTTAAATATCTGACAGGTGATCAGAGGTACCACATAGTTATCAATGACTTTTCAAAGACAAGCATAGGAGTGGTTCATCTTGTTTCAAAAGAAGTTGCTGGCTGACGCCTCCTTTTTCATTTTTCCCCTGTGGTTGTCCTAAGGGATTTTCTCTGCTTTGTATTAATTGGATTCATAGTCCTAACCTTTCCTTCATCACCTTCCATTCTGGGTCAGGGAAAATCAGATGACAGGCCCTACCAAAGAAAAACATGTCATCTATTTGGCTTCAGGAGAGTGGACATAAGGGACTAACTCTGTTGTGCTCTAAGGTACATGAATAATTTTTAGGTCAGTAAGTTACATTGACATTGAATTAAAGAAACTTTATCATATATGATTTTCCAGTGGCATGTTTGAGCACTAGTGAAGTAGAGGATAAAAACAGTCCCTTGAATTCTGTTATGGTTACTCAAGTTCTGCAAAATTAAGCATAGGTTTCATATTTTTGAAAAGAATGAGTATTTTAAAATGGTAGAAACTGAGCTTTATTCCACTTTGGCATACCAAGCTTGCCTTTCTTTAAAATTTGTCTATGAGAGTTTCTGTTGTGGCTCAGCAGGCTAAGAACCCAACACAGTGTCCATGAGAATGCTGGTTTGATCCCTAGCCTCACTCACTATGTTAAGGATCCGGCATTGCTTCAAGCTGCAGTGTAGGTTGCAGGTGTGGCATGGATCCTACAGTGCTATGACTGTGGCAGGGCTGGCAGCTGCTGCTCTGATTCGACTCCTAGCGCAGGAATTTCCACATGCCACAGGTGTGGCAGTAAAAAGAAAAAAAAAAATCTTGTCTGCAAATCCTCACCTATCATTTCACTTACCTTCTGGCATCTTGCTTTACCGGTATCACAAGTATCATTTTCCTATAAAACAACATTGCCAGTGTGTGTTTTCTAACCAGAGCTGACTACCTGACCTGCAAACCCAATTCTTCAGCCTTCCTCAGTATTACTTAATATTCACCATCACAGTCTGTGGAATTGGGAGGTAACAATAGTATTCACAAAAACCCACAAAAATTTATGGTAACTTACTCCAATTCCCCATGGAACATCCTAGAATGCTTTTGGAAGACCGAGACAATATTCCAACTGTCTTGCAGTACTTCTTGGAAGTAGCTATTTGTTTGGTTTTGTTGTTGTTTTAAAGTAGCCTAAACATGTTTTGAAGTATATGTTCGACTTCCACTTCACAGTACACTAATTTGTTATTTAAAAATTGACACTCCCTATCCAAACATTTGGTCAAACTCTGAAAGTTAGTCTTGTCACTTTCCTATGAAAATATACTTCTCAAATTAAAATATAATTGACTAAAAAAAGGTAATAGAAATGGATGTTATTCAACTCCAAGAGATGAAGGGAAAAGAAATCACCTTTGCGAGGGTTAACTTTCTCAGAATCAGATATTGGTCCAAGCTACAGTTTCACGTCCCCCACCCGGCTGCCAGAAGGGCAGTGAGAGCAGTAAGGGTGATGCTGGAGATAATTGGTGGTTTCTCATGCAGTTCTGTTTACCTCGGAGAATGGCTCAGATTCATGGAGTGGCTCATCTGTTTGTTTCCCAGGAGTGTCCTCCTCATCGGGTACAAATGACTTGTTGTTCCCCCTGTCCCGTCTGCCTCCTTGGTGACGGATAGACGAGAACTGTTCCCTGTGCTCTGGGACTCTAATGTGATCTGGGTCGTGTTGGTGGCAGGAGAGGAGGGGGTGGGGGGCATCAAGGGGAACAAGGGGAAGTTAACACTAGGGGAACTACAGTCTTTCTTGGAAAAGAAAGTGTGTTTGTGTTCTAGGGCTAGTGCCCTTCTCTTACAGCTGCTATAATATTGATCTAGCCGTGATTCAGGATTCGATGTTAACATCACCCTCGTCAGTGGGAAAGTGAGCCAGGGAAATGGAGAACTCAGTATATCTTCTGATGAAGTAACTCAAAGAAACTAAATATTACAAGGAGGGTGGGGGAAGGAACACCACTTCTTTGAGTCACAGATACAGGAGACTTGAAATGAATAGTAATACTGCTGGCTTTTATAGCTCCCCTATAACCCAGGGACTTGAAGCTCGATTGTACATTAGTCAAAATTGCCCTGTCAAGGAAGGTGAGCTCAGGATACGTATTAAGCAGAAGGAAATTGAGGCAAGAAAATTAGTAGCTTACCCAGATTCCCATGCTAATGCCATTGGCAGAGCTGGGAACTCACAATTCCCCGTTTATCCCATGACCTGTGGGTTGGACAGATGGCCACCTTGCGAGAGCTTGCAGGGCACTCTGCAAACTCATGACTTGCAGCCGTCAAGAATTTCCATTATTTGCTTGTTAGCATGCCTTGACTTTCCACCACTAGCGAGATGTGTTTCAACAACTTTCTCTACAAGAACCCCCTTTAAAGAATCTGTTAATAACCACCATGCTTTGAGTATCTACTATGTGTTGTCCAAGCACTTTTTATACACTGTTTCTAATCCCTAAAATAGCCATGCCAGGTAAGTATTAATATATTAATGTAAAATTAAGAAGAAACTGAGGGCCATTAGAGTTCAAGGAACTTGCCCAAGGAGGGAAATGAAGCTCAGAGAACTTAAATAATTTGCTCTGGGTCACACAGATAAGAAGTGCTAAAGCCCCAAATTGAAAGACGTCACCTTCCAAAGCTTGTACCCTTCTATGGAGGCATGCTTCCCCTTTTAACCTTTTCTAGGGGGAACTTAAGCCAGCTTCACCCTTCCTTGATGTGTTTATCAGAGATTAACAGACTAATCACCTTGCAAACTGGAGTGAGATTGAGAGAGAGAAGAGAGGCAGGTGGTGAGTTGTAGGTAACTGGATGGAGGAGAAGAGGGGAAGAGGCCTAAGGTAGAAGGCTAATTTTGCCTTATTCATTACTGTGTCTGGCCCCTGCCAGGTTTCTTTGTAGAGTGTGCCACTGCCCAATGCTGCAACTCAGCTTCTTAGACACCTACCCATTCAAGAGAGAATCCATACATGTCATATTCCTCTCATCACAGCCTTTGTATGCAGATGGATACCACTGTAAGCAACTTCATTACACAGTTTGGTGTTCTTTAACATCCCTTAATGGTGGCTCCCTAGCCGTCATTCCATTGCCGTCTAGACTGTGAGTTGCTTCAGGGCAAGGACTGTGTCCTATTTTTGTCTGAGCCACCTAAAACACATAAATATTCATATGGAAGAACAATTAGAGAGGTATGGCCTTATAGGAGATGCAAAATTTGGTACCGAGGCAAGAAGGAGTAGTGGAGCCTTATGTCTAAATGTAATCGTTTGATGGATATTTATTAATAGCCTAATAAGTAAGGTATTGTAGGAAATACAAAGAGTGGGAAAACTCTTCAGTGGTATTTGCAATGTAGTTAAGGAAACAGAAAAATTAAGAGGTAAGTATAATAGAAATTAAGGTTCCCAAGAGCAGAATTCAGTGAATTTTATAATGCAGGTTCGGAGACAGCATGGTGGAGAACGTGGTTAGGTCAGTATGAGAAATGTTTAATAGAGAAGATGACATATATGACCTTGACTCTGAAGAATAAGTAGAGGACAGGGATCACTGGGAGGCAGATCTTCTGACAACAGGAGAAAGGTTAATCAGAGATAAATTTGTCTAGAGGAATAGCAAATAAATAGCAAATACTTGGAAGACAGAATATGTGGAGAGATGTAGCAGCAGATGGGAGAGAAAAAATAGTTCATGGAGAACCTACACCTTATTTTAGAGGAAGAGGGGAACTAGTGAAGATTTTTGAGAAGGAAAACAAAGTGATAAGATTTGTGTTGCAGAGCCACCCTGTAGATGATATGGAAAGGAAATTGCTCTGTGAAAGCAGGCAAGCTAAGTGATTTCTTGACTATTTTCTTAGATCCTAGGGTAAGAGTCCTTTGCAACATTTACTTTGCAGAAGCCATAAAACCACATCAAAACGAATCATGCACTATCGTCCTTTAAGTTTCTGGTTCCAGTGGGCCTGATGCAATGCTAAGGTTTACTGAAATTTGAGGTAATCAGAGCGGGAGGGAATTCATTTCAGCAAACACAGACGATTTGTGAGGAACACTAGATCAACTCACAATCAAAGTCTGTGTCAAGGAGTGAGAGGCGTCACCAGGCAGGTTGTAGAGGGCCTCCCATTTCCAGTGCACAGTGTCAAGCTGAGTGTGTGTGGGGGGGTCCATTTTGTCTCACCCAGGACAGTTAGGACTTGAGACACCTTCTATCGTGAATCTTGGTACCTTGACCCCAGGAGCACTTTCCTTGGTTTGGGTAGTTTGTGTTTTTGTTCCATCAGGCATAATGCTGCCGAGCACTTAGAGGCACATTTTCCGCACAGTGTGTAGGGATTTAGTGGTACAACTCCCATTCACGTTAATGGAAATCCCGCCAGGAAATCTCCATCAGGGCCACACTGAAAATTCACCCCTGATTGTTCTGTTTGATTTGTTTCACCCGTGTCTTCCTCCGCTCTGCTCTGAGGATGTCTGTGGGCTCGTTAGTGCCAGCCTGAACTCAGCACTGAGTCTTAATCCCACGTCAAAGTGAGGGGGCTCAGAGGTGTCTTTATTGCCAAGGGAAAGGGTGGATTTAGAGTGGTTTTATTTGGATGTTGCTCTCAGGACAGATATATGCTCATAGTCAAAGGTGAATTTTGTTGTGTTCAATACAGAATTGAGAGAAAGTAAGTGAGTCTCTAATATGACTGGGGACACCCTGGAACCACCCTCCCAGGGGTTCAGGACACAGTGGAGTCCAATCCTGAGAAGATGCAGGATGGTCAAGTGTCCAGGTGTGGAGAGAACCCAGTGAGGGGAAATCAACCATCTCACTCCAGCATGCACTTCTTCTCACACCTTGTGCCATGTGCTTTTGAGGGTAGCAAAGATTATTGCTAAAGGTCCGGAACTAGCGCATATTTTTCTCTAAAATACATAGTTTCTTTAATTTAATAGTGTCTGTCAGAGCAGCCTGATTTGCTCTTGCCCATTCAGGTACCACAACATTCTGACCATTGAATTTTTCTCTTCACGGTGTTGGAACATGGTGGCTGGACTGACACCAGGACTCAGCTGATAAGTTGTTTCGGTCCTTGGCCACTGTCACATGTCCTGTCTGATTTCTTGCTTGTCTTTATGTCCTTTCCATACACTCTTGTGTGCTGACAACTAAATGAGACCCAAAGATGTGAACTGTTGACTCTTCCCTTAGGATCTCTTTTTTTTTTTTTTTTTGCTTTTTAGGGCCGCACCTATGGCATATGGAGGTTCCCCAGGCTAGAGGTCAAATTGGAGCTACAGCTGCCAGCCTACACCATAGCCACAGCAACACAGAATCTGAGTTACATCTGCGACCTACACCACAGTCCTCGGCAATGCTGGATCCTTAACCCACTGAGCAAGGCCAGGGATCAAGCCCGCCACCTCATGGTTACTAGTCGGATTCATTTCTACTGTGCCACAATGGGAACTCTGTTCCCTTAGAATCTTATTGCTGTATATTTAGGAAACCCAACCTCGGATTCAGGATAGAACTTTGCTCTACAGCTTCCTCACCACCTAAAACTGTGATTAAGACTGTGAGCTCTGGAGCCAGACTTCCTGGGCTGACATGTACTGAGTGCCCATGAACAACCTCTCTGAGTCGTGGTTTTCATTTCTGTGAAATATGGATATAATGGTGCCATGATGTAGGCATGAGAGTAAAAACTAAATGAGATAATCCATGCAAAGAACTTATCTCTCTCATTAGAAGAGCTCAGAAAGTGATTGCTCTTTTTAATTATCATTACTTCTACAACTCCAAATAATGATGCAGGTATTTTATATGTAGAAGAAGGAATAATTTAAAGGAAACTTTGATTATGCTACTTTTCATTCTGTATATCATCTGCTTCTTTGTGTAATGTGTTCTTCTGAAACATCTTTAAAAGTTAGCTGTAGTAATAATAGTAATTCGGCAAACATGTAACCCTCTATGGTTTACTCCCAGCAACAAGATAGGCAGCAATGATATGCTCTCCTCATTTCTCAGCTTGAGAAACTGAGTCACAGAATGGTAAATGGCTTCCTAAATGCATATAGCTAGTATGTGATGTAAATGACACAATCTCAATTTTTATTTCTCTAAACACAGTGTGTTTTATACTTGTAGGGAAAACACATAATAGTAGAAAGGAAAAACTAAGTTTTTCCGAGCAAAGGAAATGGGAGGAAAAAAATCTGGGAAAGCTGATGTAATTCACTATCAGAAGAAGCCAAGCAGTATTGTTCTGATGCCTTTGTAAAACCAGTGATCTTGGACCTATACATATTTAATAGGAAATGATTTGGAAGAATACAGTTCTCATTCTGCAGTAGCAACTTGTTACCCTAGGGGTAATTTCATTCTTAAGTAATTTCAAATTCTACCAAAAAAGATATAAGCAAGAATATTGTCTGATAGCCTTCCCAAGAAGCAACATCTCATCTGCATTTTTATAATAATCATGAAATATTTATTAAGAAACAAATTGCCTATAGGGGGATAAAAAAAAAAAAAAAGAACTCACCAAAGTGGGTATAGAGGGAACATACCATAACATAATAAAAGCCATTTATGACAAACCCACAGCAAATATAATACTCAATGGGGAAAAGCTGAAAGCGTTCCCACTAAAATTTGGAAAAAGATAAGGATGCCCATTCTCACCAGTTTTATTCAACATAGTATTGGAAGTCCTAGCCACAGCAATCAGACAAACAAAAGAAATAAAATGTGTACAAAATGGAAGATAAGAGGTAAAATTGTCACCGCATGCAGATGACATTATACTATATATAGAAAACCCTAAGGATTCAACCCCAAAACTACTTGAACCAATCAACAAATTCAGCAAGTAGCAGAAGTCAGCCACATTTCTGTATACTGACAATTAAATATTAGAAAAGGAATACAAAAATACAATACCTTTTAAAATTGCACCCCCAAAAATTAAATACCTGGGAATAAACCTGACCAAAGAGGTGAAAGACTTATATGCTTAGAAATCTAAAACATTAATCAAGGAAATTAAAGAGAATTCAAAGAAATGGAAAGATATTCCATGCTCCTGGGTTGGAAAAGTTAATATTGTAAAAGTGGCCATACTACCCAAAGCAATCTACAGATTCAATGCAATCCTTATCCAATTACCCATGACATTATTCAGAGACCTATAACAACAATCCAAAAATTTATATGGAACCACAAAAGACCCAGAATTGCCAAAGCAATCCTCAGGAACAAAAACCAAGCAGGAGGCATAACCCTCTCAGACTTCAGGCAATATTACAAAGCCATAATAATTAAGACAGTGTAGTACTGGTACCAAAACAGCCATATAGACCAATGGAACAGAATAGAGAACCCAGAAATAAACCCAGACACCTATGGTCAATTAATCTTCGATGAAAGAGGCAAGAATATAAAATGGGAGAAAGACAGTCTTTTCAGCAAGCGGTGCTGGGAAAACTGGACAGCTGCGTGTAAATCAATTAAACTGGAACACACCCTCACACCATGCACAAAAATAAACACAAAATGGCTTAAAGACTTAAACATAAGACAAGACATGATCAAACTCCTAGAAGAGAACATAGGAAAACATTTTCTGACATCAACCTTACAAATGTTTTCTCAGGTCAGTCTCCCAAGGCAACAGAAACAAAAACAAAAATAAACCAATGGGACCTAATCAAACTGACAAGCTTTTGCACAGCAAAGGAGACTATGAAAAAAACAAAAAGGTAACTTACAGAATGGGATAAAATGGTTTCAAACAATGCAGCTGACAAGGTCTTAATCTCTAAAATATACAAACAGCTTAAACAACTCAACAGCAAAAAAGCCCACAACCCAATGGAAAAATGGGCAAAAGACCTGAATAGACATTTCTCCAAAGAAGATATACAGATGGCCAACAAGCACATGAAAAATGCTCAATATCACTCATTATTAGAGAAATGCAAATCAAAACTACTATGAGATACCACCTCACACAAGTCAGAATGGCCATCATTAATAAGTCCACAAATACCAAATGCTGGAGAGGGTGTGGAGAAAAGGAAACCCTCCAGCACTGTTGGTAGGAATGTAAATTGGTACAATCACTGTGGAAAACAGTATGGAGGTACCCTAGAAAACTAACATAGAACTACCATATGACCCAGCAATCCCACTCTTGAGCATATATCTGGACAAAGTTTTCCTTGAAAAAACACGTGTAACTGCATGTTCATTGCAGCACTATTCACAATAGCCAAGACATGGAAACAACCTAAATTTCCATCAACAGGTGACTGGATTCAGAAGATATGGTATATATACACAATGGAATACTACTCAACCATTAAAAAAGAGCAAAATAATGCCATTTGCAGCAACATGGATGGAACTAGAGACTCTCATACTAAGTGAAACATGTCGGAAAAGAGAAAGACAAATACCATATGATATCACTTATATCTGGAATCTAATGAATGGCACAAATGAACCTTTCCACAGAAAAGAAAATCATGGACTTGGAAAACAGACTTGTGGTTGCCAAGGGGGAGGGGGAGGGAGTGGGATGGATTGGGAATCGGGGGTTATAGATGCAAACTATTGCCTTTGGAATGGATTAGCAATGAGATCCTGCTTTATAGCACTGGGAACTTTATCTAGTCACTTATGATGGAACATAATGGAAAATGATGTGAGAAAAGGAATATGTATATGTACGTGTGACTGGGTAACCTTGCTATACAGTAGAAAATTGACAGCACATTGTAAGCCAGCTATGATGGAAAAAATGAAAATCATTTAAAAATAAATAAATAAAAACTGTCTAAACAGTGAAAATCTCCTAGAACTCATCTTTGTCTCTTCAAGTTAATAATCTAGTGCAGTTCCACACAAAAGTAAATATATATACAAACAAGCAATATAACATGAAGTCAAATGGGTCAATGATAAATGTTACACTATATAATTGAGAGCTTCTGGATCTCTGTTAGGGATTTTATTTTTCATTCCAAGTTTAAGTCTGAGTGGTTTTCTGAACTGGGAGGGAAAGCAGCAAGTGATGTAGAGACTGCTTATTTTTTCAGCCTCTTGAGGACTGGTCTGAACTCTTACTTTGCCTTGTACTTCAAGCATTTGTCATAGAGTTGATACATACTAGATTGTGGGTGAATGACCCTGGGTAAATCAAGTGAGATAACAGGATAGGTACATAATTTGAGCTAAACTGGCAGAGGGGAAATTTCTAAAATATCCTGAAAGACTTCACGGAAAAGGCAACTACATTCAACAAAGAGGCTTGACTGTTATGTCACTCCTGGTGAGACTCCGTGGAAGTCTAACCTAAACTTTCTAGATAAAGGAAAAGTAACAATGTCCCTATTATTAATTCTCAAAGGAAGCATAGTGATTTTTTTAATTTATACTAAAAAATTAATCAAATTTTTATTTTTAATAGCATTATTACCTAGTATGTTGATATTTGATAAACTCACTTTTTGTTGTATTCAGGCAGGCATATAGCGGAAAGTTCTTTCTCTAGATTAATTTACCAGCAAAATAATTCTTTGGCTTCCATTGATCAATTAAATGTGAGAGGGAGCAGGGACGTGTAGATTGATCCCTGGAAAAGAAAGCCAGAAAGGATTTATCTCACAGGGACTGTCCGCCTTACGTAAGTCTTTACTTCCTGATTCAGAGAGTCATTCAAATGAAAACCTTAATTGAAAACAAGCAAAAAACAAACTCTCTCATCAACTAGCCCCCTAATCTGGAGTTTGAGGGCTCCTCAATGTTCCAGAATCCCGTGTTCCCTTTACCTTTATCTCCTGAAAAGTTTTGATTCACTCCTAAGAAACAATATGTCATCTCCTTTAGTGAATGCATTTCATGCCTTCTCTTTGAATGCCATGTGCTAACTGTAACTATACTCAGAAACATTTTGGCCAACTTGGCTGATTTAGTGGTGTCTGGGCAGAAGAGTGTTATTAGCTTGCAGGTCAGTTCAGAAACAACAAGAAGGTCCTTAATGGGTCCTGGTGAGAGGTAAGGTTGTTTAAGCATCATTTGGAAAGGAACTAGAATTCCCAGGAAATCTCATGAAAACTAGATGTTCTTTTGTTTGATCTTGATCTTGTTTCAAAAGCTCTCTATAACATGAGAGAATGTGCTTGTTAACAAAATGTGTATACTTTCCCTTTCCTATATTTTAAAATATATTTTCCCCATTCAAATGAGAACACTTTGGCCAAGTTCATCATTTTGCATATACACATTCACTTAAAAGAATTCCAGACCTCGTCCTCTGTGCCAAAGACCTTTCAGTGCTCCCTCCAGCAGGAAAAATAGTCACCAAGGAAATTTTGCTGTTATCTCTAGTGTTTTAATTTGTTATTTTTTTTTAAATAAAAATTAACATGTAAGAGAGAGATAAGATTCAGGACAGATAAACAACCAAAGTTCAAAGCAGAAAGTAATACAAAACACAAAGTTTATGGGGTGGTATGCACACCTATCATCCAGTTAAAACTGTGTTTCAGTGTTTGTAGTACCTGGTGGTGTTCATTGGGGCTGTTTGTTTTGTGGCAGCTATGATATGCTTTGCACTATTTTTCTTATTTTTTTCCCCAATTGCTAATGGTTTGGGAATCTAGTACATCCATACCGACTTTTGAATTGTATTGAATGTTTTTGTTTACTGAATTTTTAATTAGAAATCAGAACCAATTTGGAGAAACATAGCTCATATCATAACTTTCTCTGAGGTAACTAGTATTTCTTATTTCTTCAGTTATGACATCACTATCCTTTTTATCTCTCTGAATACTGTGGAAAGCAAGTCTAATCTTAACCGAAGACATGAAAAAATTAATGATTGATAACTTACCCACCCACTAATAATGTCACTTCCCCCAATAATTAAAAGTTGAATCCCTAATCTCTAATTAACTACTTTTTATGTTGTTTAACTTAATCCTTATAAGAATCATAAAAGGAGATACTATTATTTTTCATGTAAAAAAATTACCTAGAGGAGTTCCCTTGTGGCATAACAGGTTAAGCATCCAGCGTTGTCACTGCAATGGCTCAGGTTGTTGCTGTGACATGGGTTTGATCCCTGGCCTGGGAACTTCCACATGCTGTGGGTGCAGTCAAAAAACAAAACAAACAAAAAACCTAGAAATATTAAATTACCAAAGGCCACAGAGTTCATAAGTGTCAGATTTCAGGATTCGAGCCCCCAGTCTGAGTCCAGAGCCCCCACGCTTAGCTGCTTTGCTATGTTACTATTTTATGTCGGTTCTTCTTCATTCTCCAACAGCCGTGACATATTAGTTTTCAGCATGCTTAGGTGTTAGTAGATCTGTGCCTTCCTCTAGATTTTAAATATCTTGAGTCTAAGGATTATTTCCTTAAACAAATGTGTAATCCCCTTGTTCAAATATGGTAGGTGCTTAATAATTTTTTCTTAAATTCAATTAGTCCTTAATACTCCTCATAATCCACATGTTCTCAACATACAGATGAATTAGCTCCAAGTTCTTTTTTGAACTTCTAACCAATTATTTAAAGTGTCCATCAGACCTTTCCAACCGAATGTCCTGCAGCTGGTGCCTTCAATGCAACTTGTCCCCAATCCAGTTTCTCTTTCTCCAGATTACTTCTCTTCTTGGTTCTCTGTGTCCATTTATAGCACTCCTATCCCCCATGTACCTAACTGAAAATTTAGAAGATATTTTCCACATCTCCATTTTCAACACTCTTTCTTCATCATGAAAAAACGAAGCCTTATAGAAAAACTATCACACATTTTATCTCATCTAGCACCTGCTCTGTGCCAGGTGCTTTTCTAGGGAAATAAAGATGAATAAAATGAAGCTGTCCTTTGAGAAGACATAATATAGTGACAAAACAAGAGGTTGAATATAAAAATGGTTTGTAGTTATTTATTTCTGTTACCCTAAAGAGAAAATAACACCTCAAAGGTAGGATTTTTGAAAAATCTCTGATGTCTAACATAGTACCTGACACATAGTAGGTGACATATATAAAGGTTTAAATAATAAATGAATTAAACTATATACTACATGTTTGGTCTATTATGCATTCCTTCCCTTGTGCTTCCCATGATATGGCACTGATGCTTGCTTCCATCTGATTCTGGTTTATTCTATGGTGAGTTGTCAGATATCTCTCTCAATCTAAATTATAAGCTCTCTGAGTCAAGGGGTTAGAACTGTAACCCACACATCTCAGTGCTGCTCCAGGGTCAAGAGATACTCAATATTTATTGAACTGAGTGGGTACCTTGGCTCTGTTGGTAAACAGTCATGGGACACTGAACATTTTTCCTTTAAGTACTAGTTTGTGCTATGTCTCAGTAATGGGTCATTAACAGGTTGTCTTCAGGGTTTCAACCTGAATTATTTTATTATAGGATTGAAGTTAGGAAACAACCAGTTTAGGGCAAAATCACTCAGTGAGTTGAGAAAAGGGCCACATGCTTCTTTTGAGTTGGGATTGGAGCCCTATTTAGTTAAGTGGTTAGGTAAACAGTAAGTGGGACACAAGGTAAAGCTTGATGGTGTCTGCCAAACGTGCTTCCTCTCTTTGCGACTCAGATTTGCTGCAACTCACACATGCATGAGATGGTGAAGAGGGAACAATCAAGTTTATTTATTTATTTATTTACCACCAGGGTCAGCCAGACTACCCCCCCCCAATAAGCAGTTAAAATGAATAGCACAATAGAGAGAATTGTGAACCCTGGTTCCTTATAAAAGAATATGTGAACTGCTTCTGATAATGCCAACAGCTACCTGACATACATTCTTCCTACAGTGTTTTAACAAGCTGGACTATTTTTAGGGAAATTCTTTGCCTTGAACTAAATTTATGGCCATAAAGTCTTCTTGTCTATTTTTTGTATGTGCGTTGCTCCAACGGTTCAATTTATAACTGACACCTTTACTACCTACCAGCATATCAGTTTCATCTCCCAGAGGAAGAGAAAACCAGACCCTGTGACTAGTGAACTGGATTGAAAATCTAGTCTAATGCTGACAGATAAATGCACTAATTTTCTTCTGTGACCGATTCTGCATTGCAGGGTGAGCCTGCTTCTAACAACTCCCTCAAAAGGCTCTGTAACCCGTCCAAAAGATGATGTCAAGTGCTACAAGGACCCAGGTCAGCCCTGCATCATAGGTAACAGTTACCCCAGTGATAAAGTTACCAGGCAGGTTTTGAATGAGATTGTGTTTTTAAATGAAAGACTGGCTGGAAAGTAGACTTGGACCAAGCATTAATAGGGGAAAATTTGAGACAAACAGAGGCTAGCATTTGGTTTCTTTGTGATGTTCAGCAAAGGTCAGGGAAGGTTCTAATATAGAAGGAACCCAAAGTTTCAATGAGGAGTAGAGGTGTTTCACTGATGTGTGAGCATGTAGCCTAGACAAAGTGAACTCTAGGTATAGCCAAGAGCTATTTTGTGACATGGAAGCCCCAGTCATTCAACTGGAACTACTCACTTAATTTGGATAAATCCCTGAGCAGTTGAAGACCTGCGAAGTATCTTGTTGAATTTTATTCTAAAGAAGAAATGCCACTCTTTCAGCCCCATGCCAACTCTTTAGGTCAAGTGGAGAGGGAAGACATGAAAAGCAGGCATGGAACCCATCAGGTAGCCTTCCAAATTCTCTTTATAATTTTCCTCCTTTACTGCTAGAGTCATGGCTGTGGAGGCAGGTCATGAATGGGCCAGAGCCCAAATGGCAACCATGTTCCCATTATCCATCTGTTGTGTTTCTTCACAAAGGTTTAAGTACAAGATTGATTGTGCATATCTGACAATGTGAAGTACCTTTGAGTAAAGAAACTAGAAACAGTTTCTCACTCTGGACAAAAGAAAGAAGACATACATCCAGAAGATGAATGGTGGAAACCCAGGCAGTAAGTACATAGAAGATACTTGTGTTGTTAAAAATCAGAAGAGGAAGCAGAAGGAGAAGGAGAAAGAGAAGAAAGTTTTGAAAAATTTGGAATTTGAAATATATGGATTTAAAGTACCTATACAAGTTGACTCAGAAAAAAATAAAGCCCTCTTTAAAGCAAACATGGCTAGTGAGAAACCATGCCCCCACTAAAAACAAGCTGTATGTAGAGAAGAGTAAAGAATTTTAAAAAAGCACAAAACCTAAAATTAAACTAACTTAAACTAAAAGGAAGAACCAGATTGTCCGCTCAAATGAAGAGTTTATTACTGTTGGCATAAGCAAAGCTAAAATATTTTTAATTTTAAAAAGACAACAAAAACTGGGAACTGTGTTGTGTGGATGATAATCAACACGGGGATTAAAAACACAGAAACATGGAGCATCCGTGCTATTGGGCTCCTCTCTGTTTAAGGTGGAGATTAGGCTCACTGACATTTGCTGTTATAGACCCAGGAAGATGCGATTCCTGACGCTCCACCAGCTGCCGCCCAGCCTGCTCCAGCACAGGCTGCCCACACAGGCTCAGCCTCTCTCAGGAGGGCCAGCGGTAGTGAGCTAGGTCCTGCCTCCCTCCTGGGCACCACCTGTTTCTTTCCTCTAGGACCCTTCTTGGTTGGGGGAAGAAAAACTGTTTCGTCAATGATTACTGACTCCATGGGGTTTTAGAGTGTCTTCTTTCTCTCCCATTTCATCATAAAAGTATACTTTGCTTGAAATCTTTCCAATAGGAAGATAGTAAAGTCAGAAAAATATTATCTTCACAATATAGGTTTTTTTTTCTTTTTGCGTTATCTAGGGCCACACCCGTGGCATATGGAGGTTCCCAGGCTAGGGGTCTAACAGGAGCTGTAGCTGCCGGCCTTCGCCACAGCCACAGCAACGCGGGATCCAAGCCACGTCTGCAACCTAGACCACAGCTCACGGCAACGCCGGATCCTTAACCCACTGAGCGAGGCCAGGGATCGAACCCATAACATCATGGCTCCTAGTCGGATTCGTTAACCACTGAGCCACGACGGAACGCCTATCTTCACAATATAGTTCTTTACCTTTAGGGCCTTTTGCCACATGTTATCTCATCTAGTACTGTCCTAGGAGGTAGCAAGGCAGATGTTCTGAAGTCCATTTTGTAGATGATGACCCTGGGGCTCAGAGAGGTTAAGAGTTTTGCCCAAACCCACACAGCCGGTAAGTGAAGTCCAAGGCAAGACACAGACTCCCAGTCTTATACTTATTCCAGAATACATCAGATTTTATCACAATAAGCACATGCTGCTTTCTACAAAGAACTTTGGAATGATATAGATGACAAAATGTGTTTTTTAGTTCTATGTACTTGTGTGTATTGCTACTACTGCTTTACTTTCACATTTCAAAGTAATTTATTTACTATACATTTCTTGAGAGGCAGGTGATTATGTTTTATATAAGTTTTCATTTATATAATCATAGCTTCATTTATATGCTACTTATGTGTCCTTTGGATCTCTTGCTAGATAGATAGATAGGTAGATGGATGGATAGATAGATAGATAGATAGATAGACAGACAGACAGACACCAAATAGACATTATAGACGTATGGACTTTTAAAATATTTATTTCTATTTGTTTCCTAAAGAAATAGTTTTGCTTGATAGTATTTTCTGTTTTTTTCCAAGTCTCATTCCAAACTTATGCAAATTTTTAATGCCCACAGATTTTTGAAACAAGAATTGGAGGAATTCTTCATCACATTACACCCAATATTTTCCAATGATTTTAAAGTTTCACTAGAGGGCACTCCCACTTCATGGCCAGAAGGCAGCAAGGACAAAGGACTATAGTGGTCTGGATGCTTAACTCATTGTACATACTATTTTGTTTTCCTTCTCACTCAATCTCTTCCTCTTTCTCATTCATTGTGTAAAAACAAATTGAAATACAGGTCTTTCTTTAAATATATGAGTAGAAATGAACTACTTGAAAAACTATCAAACATCTCCAACTTATGACGTGGAACATATGACGTAGAATATATTATTTGAAATCTCCTGCATTCACTTTTTGCTGCTCAACATAAATAAGAGTACAAAATAAGGTGTGAGATGTTAGCTTAATACATCAAGAAATGTGTCTTTATTGCACAACCCGAGAAGGACAGCCAGTGGTTGCCCAGTACTTATTTCCAGCTTGTAAGATCTTTATGGTCACCTCTTCTGGTAAAATTTTGAGTAAACCCAAATTATAAAAATGTGTGGGGTCAGGAAACAAGGAAATTAAAGAAAGATCCAAATGGACAAGCAAATGAAATTGCTTTAGAGTAAATTAAACATTATGCCCTGCTTTCTAGTTCACACATTTTTATGTATCAAATAATCTAAAGATAGTTTTAAACACATATTTTAGTAAAGCAATAAATAGGGCAATTCTTATGGGAAGAAAATAAGGTATTTCAAAGTCAAAAGGAAAGTAGCCTATTTGCCAAGTGTAGAGCCCCACAGAGCCCTCAGGCTTGAAGTTTTAAACTGATCTCAACCCTCTGAGGGTTTGAATTTCTTTACTGTTGGCAAAACACAACTTCCTGCTTCAAAGAGAAATGGCATTAAGAAGGCCTGTTACAGAGAGATTCAAAAGACTTCTTGGACACCAAATCACTCTTACAAAACACCATTTTGATGAGCTTAGTAAAGATTAATAAAAAACATATGGATTAAGTTTTTCTTTAAAATTACATTGTTTTATGAAATAAGGGAAAGGGGCATGGTAAAATATGTTTCAGGCTTTGCGAAGTCCCAAAACATTTGAAAAGTGAGTTAAGATGCTGATGGACCCAGGGAAGCGACCAGATTTTCCTTGTGTCCACTTGAACCATCCTTATTTGATTTAAATTTATATCAAAGGCAAAATTAACATTATGACTTTCTACCATTATTGTCCACAGAGGGAAACACACATTTGCTTCAACCATGAACTTATAAACTTCAGTGGAAGTGTAGACTTTTTTGATTATTTCACAATGATACAAACTTAATTATACCTATGACCAAAAACGTTTCACATTGTTTGAATAGAAGGCAGTGCCTCTAAAGCCTAAGATGAAGACTCTTTGGGAAATTTATCTCAAATAATTAATTACTGGAATTAAATTCTACTCTGACAACTCTGAAACTAAAATATACCTGATAGAAAAGACCCACAATGACCATCATTGGGGAAGTTTTCATAGAAATGGATAATACTAGAACAACCTTACTACCAATTGCCAAACCAACCAATAGCGAATAAGCCTTAAATCATGTTTTAAAGAAGCCTAAGGTGAATAGCAAAGCAAGCACAGATAATTAGGAGTTATGACAGAATCACTAGAAATTGATAGATCCTATGAACTTTCCCCTGTAGATGAAGTAGTCATTTAGAAATGCAGCACAACTAAAATAAAATTAATGTTGGGATACAACTAATGTTTTATGTCATAAAACATAAAGTTTCTCTCTCCTGCTAATAAATCAAGGGATAGTATAAGAAGTTGCCTTTATCTTTGGGAAACTATATGTCTAATATTTAAAATAGATGTATATATATATTACCCTAATAAGTGCTTAATAATCATTTATAGCAATACTAAGCAAATTTTGGAAGTTCTTTCTTCAGAAATATTTCTTGTAAGTGTTATCCTTTCATACAACCAAATAAAAATGTTTTCCCCAGGGAGTGTGGTGATGAACAGTTGGTCTATAATCAAAAGGCTCTTGCTAGAAAGCATGTCCGGCTTCCCTTTTAAACATGTACATGGGAAATAATACCAACTTCTATCAAGCGTTGGATTTAGCCCGTTATCATGTGCAAATGTACCTGCCTATTAACTTACAGATTGGGCAGGTACTTTACTAAGGTGCTGTATTTCTGTCCCAGGTCATTGCTTGAGTTATTCTCCCTTTCAAGATCCCCAAGGCTTCATCTGTCACTCTTATTGTCAAATGTTCTATTTTTCCTTTCCCTGCCAGCAGTGATTTCAATTTGGGCTTGACTTCAAGACAGGCCACATTGTATCTGTGATGTCAATGGAAAGGGGATAAAAGTCATTAAAGATATTTGTTATTTTGAAAGGTTAAAAGAGTTTTTCTTGGTGGGTAACACTTTCTCCGGAAAGGACCTCAACTAATTGTCTGACCAGGGAATGGGCACCTAAGTGAGAAAAAATATACTTAATAAAGCATTGGCGTCTATTATTTTTCCCCTTTTATTGTCCAGTGCCTCTGGGCCTGGTGGGCTTTCTGGAGGCATCTGAGCTCAATATTCCTTCAAACAGCAGAGCAATGATTACACTGCTGGCTGATTCTCTTTCTGCCAGCCCTAGGTAAGGGATTCTGGCTTCAAACACAATTTATTGTAGAAATTGTTGCTAGGGTTCCAGAAATTGTGTGTGTATCCTTAAAAGGGCCCCCAAAAGACAGAATTGGATGTTCACTTAAAATACTATTTTGTTGTGCTTAAAACTCACCTCACCTGACATCCATTGTTCTGTAGCAATAGAGTAAGAAATTTAGAATACTTTCTAAAAGGCCAATGACACCCAAATGATTTGAGTTCTTCTAAGAAAGGCAACAATTATAAAAAGCAATGAACTCAAGAAAAATAGACCAAACTCACAACGACACACAATATCCATCTCTGCAGTGCTTTGAAAAAAGGAAAAACAACGAATTTGTGACATTTACATTTGTCAGGTTATGGGGGAAAAACCCACAAATAAAAAGACAACACTTTTAATTCTATTAGATTTTGATTTGTTTTAAAGAACTTTTGTGGATTAAAAATAATTTAAATGGAATAGGATCATATTTGAGTGGGAAAGATAAGATTTTTTTTCTCTGATATCATTCACATGTGGATAGCAATGATCCTCTGACAGTCACCATTTTCTAAAACGTAGTTACCCGAACACATCTGAATAACACAAAAGAGAAAGGAACATTTTGATGTGTTGAGGAAAGTTGTTTTGACAAATGTCAACGCCTGGGTCTTGCTGGCTGAGGCCTGTTGTTAACTTCCCAAGACTGCATGCATGCTATAGCTTATGCCACTCTGTCAGGGGAAATTGGACATACCCAACACAATTTCATTTCCATTTCTCTACAACATTACAAGCTTCCTTGGCAGCAAAATCACATATTCTTATCACAAAAATAAATGAGAGAAAAGAAGACATACATTCCTGTCAAGTTATGTCAAGACATATTTGGTATGTATTTCATTTCACTATCACTGACAGCAAAGATGTCACGTATTCTTAATACAAAGTAAAGAAGTAGTTTCCTTTTTTTCCCCTGCTAGGCATCAATTTCATTTTATTCACTTACCAGTACCAGTGACAGGAAGGTGTCTTTTTAAAACAAAGCTTTAAAAAAAAAGGAAAAAAAGTTTTTGTATTTTGCTAGACTTCTGAATGGACGTATTGTACATGAATTTAATTTGACAATATCATAACAACCACAATAATAGTCATCTATCACCACTTTATTATCCATTTTCACAACACACGTTCGTTGTTCTGATTTACTTCTTGCCATGCATGTTGGGATCTGGATAAAAATAAGTCATGGAGCTATTCATTTTCTGTTGATGGTGCTAATGGAATAAGAAAGAAAAAAGAAAGGATAGAAGGATAAAAGGAGGAAGGAAAGAGGAAGGAGAGAGAAAAGAGAAACTAATTACTTCAAGAAGTGAAATAGGTCATTAACTCCAAATAAAGCAAAAATCTTAAAAGACCTAAATGTGATCTACTAGGGAAATTTAGCACTGAATAGTCATCTGGACGTTTGAATGATTAATTTTTTTCATATTGAGTGATTAATTTTTGCTTTTTACCACATCAGATTCTATTTAAATATGATTTTTTTTTGTCTTTTTGCCTTTTTTATGTAGAGCCACACCCACGGCATATGGAGGTTCCCAGGCTAGGAGTCTAACAGGAGCTGTAGCTGCCGGCCTTCGCCACAGCCACAGCAACGCGGGATCCGAGCCGCGTCTACAACCTACCCTACAGCTCACGGCAACGCCAGATCCTTAACCCACTGAGCAAGGCCAGGGATCGAACCCGCAATCTCATGGTTCTTAGTCGGATTCGTTAACCACTGAGCCACGAAGGGAACTCCCTTAAATATGATATTTTAATAAATATGCATTAGACTTGAATTCAGCTGGCTTCCTTGCTAGAAATGGGTGGAGTTCTTACTTCTGAGAGTGGACAGCTAAACCACACTCAATGGGCCAACACCACCAAGGAAAGTAGGGGTTCCCCCCATCTAGTCGTGCTCTGTCTTCAGGAGGAGCTTCCCTAGGGACCTTTGCTTATTGCTCTTCAAATGCCAAAGGACTTATATCTGTGACTTGTGAATCCACAGAATTTAAGGGCTGAGAATTATTTTAGAAACTATTTAGTCAAACAACCTCATTTTACAGCTTAAAAATGAAAATCTAGAGCAGTTGAGGTAAAAAATTTGTCATCAAATTAGACGGGAATTAGTACTTAATCTGATAATAACAAAGGACCATTCAAGGTTTTTATGTAGAAAAGTAATATGATAAAAATAGTGGGTGTACATCACAGTTTTGTAGAGTTTTGAATTTCACAGTCCAAAAAAGTTCTGAGAAACTCATAGACCTCCAGATACTCACACACCCAGCTAAAAATGGAGGGAGCCAAATGTAGTGAGTGATGTACCTTTTTTCTTTTGTCAACAAGAAAATGAAAAGCAAACAGACATCTAATAGTCATTGAATAGATATTTATTAAAATTTTATGTGAGAGATTTTAATACAAAAAAGTCATGAAATTTTGAATTTTTTTTCAGAACTGAAATTTAAATAACTCTCTGGAGATTCTGATTCCACAGGTCGAGGTTGAGGCCAGGTTTGGGGGAAGCACTGATTTATTCCACCCTGTCCTCCAAAGCAGGAAGCTTTCCCTAATCTCAGAGAGACAATGGCACAGACTCTGCTGGACGCCTGCTCCATTTGGGGCCCTTCCTCCTTGAAAGAGTTTCAAAAAAATCTGTGTCTGCAAAGAGCTGGGGGTTTGGTGTCCAAAGATGGGCACCACAGGCTCAGCTCATTCTCCTCACACATAAAAAGAGGATTATTATAAGACATTCCCATACCAAAGGACTGTCCTAAGGATTAAATGGGAATATAAACGTGAAAATGTCTGTGTAAACTGTAAAACACTCTACAAATATTAGTTACTGTTAATAGTATTCAGAAGCTGGCATTTGATTTACCAATATCTCAAGGATTGAATTAAAAGCAAAGTAATGCCCACCTTTCATACATGAGCACAAAAATTCTCACAGTAGAACATGCTAAACAGGTATTTTGTCCTAGAGGGGACCTGAGGTAATTCTTTGGATTGTCCTCATTTTAACTTTAAAAATAACTGAATACTAGAGGGACGTCTTGGAATGACACAGCTATTTCCTGGAATCCTCATCAGTAAGAAACATCACAATTGCCCCCCTTCTCCTGATTGATGTTTATATTGTAGAATTAGAGGGCATTCCTTTTCTCAAAACACCAAAAGCACAAAAGAATCCAAGGCAGTGTTCACTGGTACTCACACTAGCTGATACCTACGGCAGCAGGAACACTGAATTCAACCTGTGTTAGAGCTGAAAGGTACTTTAGACATCACAGTTCAGCTCCTTCTATTTTATAGACGAAGAAACAGAGACCCTTTCAGCGAGGAGGAGTGACTTGCCCAACACAGCACGTATCTCCCAGGCCATGGTTCCTTCATGGTTTCTTGAAGCTTATGCTGTTGTTTCTGTTCCACCTGGGAATGCTCCTCAGTGTACACAAACACATAACAATTACATATTCATATGTCAAACATGCAAAAGCAGCAAGGTGGCATGTGGTGATTCTGCCTCCTTCCCTTCATGGATCAGGTACATTCATTCATTTGTTCCTTCCTTAGCTGATTGTTGTTTTTCGGTTTTTTTTGGCCATGCCCTCAGCACACGAAAGTTCCTAGTTCAGAGATCAAACTTGTACCACCTGCTGTGTCACAAGAGACCTCACCTTAGTTGATTCTTTTACTGATTTATTTACTGAACAATCAAGTGATCCTCAGGAGTTCCTATTGTGGCTTAGCAAGTTAAGAGCTTGACTAGTATCCTTGAGGATGCAGGGTTTGATCCCTGGCCTTGCTCACTGGGTTAAGGATCTGGCGTTGCTGCAAGCTGCAGTGCAGGTCGAAGATGTAGCTCGGATCTGGCGCTGCAGTGGCTGTGGTATAGGCCAGCAGCTGCAGCTCTGATTTGACCCCTTGCCTGGGAACTTCCTTTTGCTGCAGATCAACCCTAAAAAAGAAAAAAAAAATCAAATGACCTTTAAATATTCAGTGAACGCCTACTATATCCAAAGCACTGAGCTTCGGAAAGCAGAAAATAGGAAAAGCAAAGGCAGTGTGGCAGAGAAGACTTATACATGTGGGAAATAACCTGTTGCAAAAATGTAAAGGTCCAGTGCAAAATGCAAGAGTTAGAACAAGAAAACCCATTTCAGTAACCCAAAAAAATGATGTAGATGAAGTAGCAGAGAGTAAACTTATAATCGCTTGGTGAGAAATAAGCATCCATTGAAAAGTCAAACAAATAAGCAAGGAAAATCAGTTACTTAAAGGGCTCAGTAAGTTCTATGATATCAGGCTCTGGTCTGTCTTATGCACCAGAAAATGGCCCAGCATGCAGTGGGTGTTCAAAGAATATTTGTGAACTGAACGGTATAAGTGTAGGATGTCCACCCCTAGAACGTGAGACCTCAGTGTCTATCTGGGGGTAGGAATCCAAACCCATAATTAAGTGGACCTGAGACAAGATATCTGTTAAATGTTTGACCCAGAAAAGGCCAGCCTTGGGTCTTTCACCATGGCCTGTTTTGAGGAAATGACAGAATTTGAGGAGTGATTCTTACATGATTCCATATCTTGCGGAATGAACAGACACCAATTTTTTTAATGTTTCAATATTTTTAAACAACTTCAATATACTAGAAAAAACTGGATAATTAAAAAAATACATAAGAGCATATTTATAGGGCTGCACAATTTTTCCTTTCATATTAGGCTACGGTATGGCTTGGTGTGGTATTGGCCTTTTCAAATTTTTGATATTTTATTCATCATGGGTTTTTTGCATTACTTTTGATTTTTAAGAATATTGCATTAAATAGTATTTATTTCGATTATGTGTTTTTTGCCTCTCCCCTTATATTTTGTACCCAAAGCTAGTGTCTTGTTTACCTAAAACTAATCCTAACCTAAAGAACAACCTCTTCCACACTGCTTCCCTGCAGCCTTGCCTGAGTTTCTTTATACCTCAGGGTCAGGTGAATCTGTCTTAGAGTCCCCGGAGACTGAAAGGACATGGGGATAGACCAATAGACAGGCTCTGAAAAGTCAGGAAAACTCACACCTTTAACGGTCAAATTGCACTTCAAATTCATTAGAGTAGATTCCAAAGGTGAATTTATTAATGTGAATTATTTTAAAGCAAGGGGTCACTTTGTTTTTATCATATATTTGGTTTTATATACTGTTTTTTTACTCAAAACAAGGTACGCATATACTTTCTTGTTCAGTATGATTATTTATTATCTCCTTTTTTTCCCCTCATTAATATACAGGAGAAAGAATAATGTATGTATGAGATAGACACTCATCAGTGGATGAAAAGAGGGAATAGTTGAAGGGTGCAATCTATGAGTAACCTCAGAAATCAGAAATTCTGACTTAAAAAGGCTTGGGACTGAGAGGTCTGGGAGTAGGAGAGAAAAGTGTTTAAAATCCGTGATTCAGAACCAGTTTTAAATCTTCCCATAATAATAGAGTTAAGTGGAATTTGTTATGGACAGAAATAATTAGCTCCTTTTATAAGGTCTAAAACAATTACAACTGTGAAGGATGATTTTATTGTTTTTTAAGCCAATTATAAAAGTATTACATGTACATAGTTTTTAAAGTTAGAAAATACTACAATAGAGAAGAAAATAAGTATCACCCATAATCTTGCCCCCCAATGTTAACATTTCAGTACATTTCCTTTCAGTCTTGTTACTTTGTATGTGATATCACATTCTATTTGCAGTTCTGTATCCTTTTTAATATTGCCTTGAGTATTTCCCTATATCTTTAATAATATTAACATATCATTTATAATAACTATATAATATTCCATCCTATGGATTGAACATGTCCCCTGTCATTGCACATGTAGTTTATTTTCAGTTATTGCCAGTATAGTAATTCTGTAATAAATAAAATGTCTTTCTACGTATTTTGTTAGCTAAATTTCTGCCCATTGCCTTAGGACAGATTTCTAGAAATGGTAATAGAATTTTAGTTTTGAAGAACATATTGAAGTTTTAGCTCTGTTTTAATTTTTTTATGTATAAACAAATACCATTTCACACTTTTTTATGTATCTTCTCTACTGATCTGTCTGCTAATTTAGTGTCTATGAGACATATCAAGGTTTTATAATGATTGGGAAAATGTATCAGTGAAAAATGATAATAGTAGATATTTCAATCAGATGCTATTCTGGTGAAGTCAAATGCTATATTTTTCTTTTGAATAAAGATTCTTTGGGTTATTGAGTTATTAAGAGTTTGCCTGTTTTTTTTTTTTTTTTTTAATGCTTTATTTACTTTTGTCCATTATGCTTGTGAAAATAAATAGGAAGACTGGAAGAAATAGAGTCTTCAGACATTGCTGGTTCAATATTAGGGATGCTGATCTGAGGAAATGACCATATTTCTTTCCCTTCCCAGTTTTAGTTAAGCTGCTATTTTTCAAAAGGTGATTATGTAGACAAATTTCCTAGGATTCCTTCAAGCTGCTGGTTCTACTTTCATGTGTGAGAACCCCAGGGCTCCTTGAGCAGCCCCTTGTTGCCTCCATACTCTCACTTGTCACCGGGGCCTTTCCTTGTGTGTTGCTGCAGGAGTCTGCTAAAGTCTCCATGGGGCAGATCCCTCAGGCCCATAAAGAACCATCCAGTACCTAGTTTAATGTGGTTAATGAGATTTAGATGCATCTTTGGGACCACCCATTGTTCCATGACCTTCCTACCTCCCCATTCTCTGAAAATAATCAACATTAATCTTTTTTCAGTGGTTACCTTGTGTCAAAAAACATGCTAAATTCTTTATAAACATCATCTATAATATCCTTATAACAACTTTATAAACTGAGTATTATTATTATTTCCATTTTACAGATGAGGAAACTGAAGCCAAAATATCCCAGGGCTCAGACCCCAGAGCCAATGTAGCCACTGTGCTATGCAGCCACCTCCCACATTCTTTCAGTTCACTTTTAGTCCCTGAGTGGGCAGAATCTATCAGATGCCTAATGGCAAACTGAATTGACCTGACAGAGGATGAGAGGTCGAAAGCTCCTCTCTCAGTCTTGGGGATGGAAGAGTGAGGTGGAGGCAGGCCAGCAGCCAAATGTCAAAGTGAGGTTCCTTTCTTCTCCTTCCTGTCTCCTACCGCTTAGAAATTGCTCTGCCTCCCTTACCCTCCTCCACCCCAGGAGCTTAGTGACCTCTTCCCAGCTCTGCATTGTCCAGAGTTCCCTCCTCAGCAATTTAATGGCTGTAGCTACCCCAAAGTGTCTCACACTCAAACAGCCCCCTGGAGACTGAAGGGGACACTTCCTCTTTCACCGTCGCAGAGCTCCCCTATGCCCAGACTAGTCTGCTCAGCTCAGTATTTATATAATGTACCTAGTAGTGCTGAGGTGTGTCCTACATATAGCTGCTACTCCAGCTTTTAGTCATCTCTGAAATTAAACTCACTCAGGGAACCAGTGTGCGGTAGTAGGGAAATCTCCAGATAAGATCGGAGCATTGAAATACCATTCCTTGTCCTCCATTTGCCATGGATTCAGCAGACATTTCATGAGTGCCTGCTATGGACCAGGTGGTTGTCTAGACAAAGGAAAGCACAGCAAAATAAGAAACATGGGTCCCCGTACTCAAGAAATACCAATGGCGTGCCGTGAAAATCTGATCAAGTAAATGAACTAGAATCTCGATGTTATCATCTGTAGAAGGGTAACTAACATTTTCATTGACATACAGATTGACATACAATCTGACATACAGATTGGTGGTATCTTCCTGTCCCGTCTCCACCTCTGAAGATGTTCTACCTCTCAGCTGCCAGAAGATTGCTGTGAAACACAACACCGATTTTGCCACTTCCTTGTGTGAGAACTTCACCTTTGAGGTAAAACCTTGAGTTAGCCTGCCACCAAGACTCTTCGTGGCCTGACACTTGCTTCCCCATCTTGCTTTAGCTCTTTCTGTCCTGCCTGCCCCTTCATGCGACCAGGTCAACTGTTCTATGTTGTTTTCTCTCTCCTTTCCACAAAACCTTTTCCAAACTCAAAACCCACTCTTTGGGGCTCCCTCAGTGTTCTGAGCTTATATCTAACAGCACTTCTCACTCCATTGGTCTCCTCCACTTTACTGTGAACTCTGGAGGATGGTGACTGCCATTAGCATGGTGTCTAGCTCATAAGAGGTGCTTTAAAATGTTTGTTTAATGAAAGAAGGAGGGAAAAGCCCAAATGACTCTTAGGCTGTATGGAGTACTTGTATTCAACAGCTTGATCTTCCCAATGCCTCTTAAATAGTCACATAGCAGAACTACTCTGTTTATGCCCAGTTCTCATGGTGGGAGCAAGTAAATATCTGTAGGTCTCTTACTGCTAAGGAAAGAACCCCATGATTGCTCATATTTCTCCTAAAAGGAGCATTTGTTCTAGCACTGGAGACATCCTGGGGTACTATGGCTCAGAGATTATTGTCAAGTGTGGTTCCATAAGATAGAGCCTTGAATGATCCTGTCAAGAATGATTCAGAATCTTAACACCTTTCCTATCCTGACCCTAGTATATACTGTAGACAGCCAAGCCAGCAGGGATTGACCAAGATAATAGGTGACTCAAGACAAAGAAGAAGGAAGGACTTCTAAGAACTGGATTGGGATATACAGGTCTTCAGAAAGCCTCAAAGCTGTCTTTAGTTCTAGTTCCTTTCCTCTCAGCCAAATCCAGAAATACTTTCTGTGTCCCTGTTTCCACAGTCTCTCTACTCCTATCCTGGGCCCAGTGCCTGGTGAGTTAATTCTCCTGGGGGACCTTGGGCCCAGATCTCTGATTTCCTGATTAATTTCCAAGAGAAGATCCTGATCAGAAAACCAACTCACAAAGGCACCCTTGGTTCCAGTCCCACTCTGGTCAATCCCACCAGCCTGTGAAGTTTATCTATGGGAAATAGGAGTGTATTCAAATGTGAATAAACTCATAGCCAACCTCTATCCTGTCAGGTCACCCACAGAAGCAATATCCAAGAATCCCTGGACTTTATAACCTGCTGCTTATGGGCTATGCTAACTTCCTAGTATCATCATCTGCCAATTTATTTTTTAAAGTGGAGATAATTTAGAATAGGTTCTTAAGTTTTGTATCTAATTTTAGAAGTTCTATTTTTCCTTCCACTTACATACTTTATTTGCCTCCTGAACTTGCTCTTCCCTCTCTCTCTCTCACTGTCTCTGTCTGTCTCTGCCTCTGTCTCTGTCTCTCTCTCTCACACACACACGGTACCTTGATTGTTTCCCACTGGCTTTTCTTGGTTTATGCTAATCTACTTGTATAGTATTTACTTAAACCCAATTTCTCCTTCAAAACCTCCTTAAGCTATTCTTCTCCCATACTCTTATAGTACTTTTCTCACCAAAACCCATTCTTTGCACTCACTGCATCATTTTGAAATGGGATGTTAATGAGTGTTTCTCCAGCCTGGGTTCTAAGCTTCTTAGAGGAAGGCTCTCCCTCATCTGGATCTCTCAGGATCTGGCTCCGAGTAGACACTCAGTAAATATTGGACAAGCCCAACGTCTCCATGAAGCTTCCCCTGACCATGACAGCCTATGGTGACGCCTTCCTTCTTCCAACTTCCATTACACACACTACTCTGGACTGTGCAATTTCCTGCCTAAATTGTTCTTGAGTTGGTTCATGCTCTGTCAGTCCTGTTCTTGCAGTCAAATCCTCAAAGTTGGAGATCACATCATATATTTCTTCTCTCACCCCACAGTGCCTTGAAGAGTTGGGTGAAGAGTAGCACAGAAAGTAATTGTAAATTGTTTGCTTTCTCATAAAGGATGGGCTTATCACAAACTGATCTTGAACCACAGAAAAGAAAGTGATTTAAAGAATTATGTGGCCCCTGACTTTCTCAGGAGTGGTGTTGTGGTGGTTAAACATGATGACTTTTAGTTTTTGCATTTTAGTTTTGCATTTATCCCATTTACTGAGGATATTTTTATGAGCCAGGCATTTTATTAAATACAGTACATATGTTAAACCATTGGATTTTATGAAGACACCATAGACAGATCAGATATCTTTGTCCCCATTTTCCACTTGAGGAAGTTTGGTAGGGTTTGGTGAATGGCCCAAGGTCACTCAGTAAGATGGAAAAGATCCAAGAGACAAATCCAGTTCTGTGAAACCCTATAGCCTATATTTCTTCTGTAGGTCAGAGTTTAGCCTAGCCAAACACTCTCTGAGGCTTCTTTCCTATTGTTCCTCAGGTACAGCAGAGGTCCTACCACATGTGTCTCCTCTCTGGTTCAGAAAACCTGAAGGAGGCTATGCTGGTTTTGGCTCTCTGGGGATACTGAATTTCTGTTAATGAGCCTGGATGTCCAGTTCTTCTTGGGGCTGTGTAAAGCATAGAGATTCCCAAAGTAATCTGGTTTACCCAGAGTCCAAGAGTGAGCTAGGACGAGTAAGGAGGCTCCCCAAAGGTCAGTGCTAATTGGAGCAGATGCCCCAGGGGTACATAGCCCAGACTGTTCCCAAGGAGTTCAGCTGGAACCAGATTGCCTCAGGAATGGGAGTGAGGCAAACAACTGCTTGATTGTTTGAGCCCCTGCACTTGGTACCCGGTGCTGCTGCCCAGCTAAATGTAGGCCAACAGGATTTCTGAAAACTGTTTGCAAAGCTGAATGCAACACTTCCTTCATTTGCATTTAAAAAATAAACTCGGCCTTGAAATGGGCATTAGCCAAGCCCTTCCTGAAAATTGAGAGTGAGTGTGATGGAATAGATCTCAGTTCCCCAAAAGCTTCTCTCCCCCAGTTCACATGAAAGCAGAGGTGGTTTTGTTTTTTAAGTCTCTCTCTCCAGTAAACTCTAGCTCAAGCCCTTGAGCAATGAGTTGCTACCTTTCTTATGAGGTGAAGTCATCTTTATCAAGGGACTTGCAGGTGGTACTAGAACTTTTTTCTATCATTACCATTAAGGCCCTTCATCTTGTATGTGTTTGTAATCCCAATCCCTAATGTCCATCATTCATAAATTAAACTCAGGACAACACCCTGATTCCCCTCTTGCTATCACAATGAAAAGGCTCAGTATCGGAAACGGCTACCACTTTCTCCCAGCTGGTCCATATGCTACTGCCCTCTCATTCCTGAGACCCCCACACTATGTTGTCAAATGAGAGTTTGGGGCAACATTTATTGGCTTTTGGAGAAAGTGGTTGCTTCCCTATTGCTGGTCTTCTGTATCTCTTGCATTAGATCTGGTCTAAAAAATAATACTAATATGCTAATAATAAAATGTAAACTTGGCAACTTTAATCCTCTCATAATATTCCCACTTTTCAAAATTCAAAACTCACTATAACATAATGGCATAAAGGGTGTAGCATTCTGGGTCTCATTGATTTAATCTCAGGGGAAAATATATCTGTGTACAGAATGAGTTAATACATATAAATTAAGGTTTCTAGATGAGTTTTGAAGATGACCTTCATTCCTTTTTCCTCCTTCTCACACAGTTGTTTCCTTAGGCATCAAAGATTTCACCACTGCTGTGAGTGTTCTCTGTGGGCTCATGGGCTCATGTGTCAATACACAATCAACATGTGGCCAGCGTACTTATAAATAAAATCATAGGGACAACTTTCAAAATATATTTTTTTCTCCAAACTTAAAAAATCTCATTTCTTTTTAAACTTACATTTATCATCCTGTAGGAATGGAGTTTTTAAAGGAAGTAATAGGTAGAGATATCTCTTATATATTCTTGCCTTAGATGACTAAACAAAATTATATTTCACTGATTTGAATGCAGTTTTAGGTTGTATTTGCATGTTTGTCTGGTCATGTTATTTATAAAAAACCATGACTGTTGGAATAACTGCTGGAGGCAGAGGGGGTGGGGTATGAAGACCTATCTGGATAAGTTTGATTTGTTTTCTATGTCTGTAATCGAATTACTTATAAATGATATGTCATGTTATATAATGTTTGCAATTTCGTTGTCAGAAACTCATATATATGCTTTGTGGTTGAATTCACTGAGGCTTCATTTTAAATCATGTAGGTTTCTGAGCCATTTCCACCAAAATGTGGTAAAATGCAGAAGTTGGCAATTCAGTTTTATTCAGCCTTTCAAGAAGGAAGGCCCCGATAAGCTTTGCTTGTACACGTCAGTGATAATATTCATCAGTGAGGCCTAAATCTAATTCTGTGGGCTTGCTACTGCTTTGCTGTACTGTCATTTCTGAACCTCAATCTTTCTCTCTCTCTCTCTCTTCCTCTCTCCTTCTCCCTCTCTTTTTTAATCATGGCAAAAAGTTTCTTAAGAGCTTAACTTACAGCCAAGTGCCGGCTCCCCCATTTAATTTGTCCTGCTTCCCCACGGCACTTGTACTTTATGTTCAGGCAGAGGTGAGGTCAGTTCTCAGGGCCTGGCTCTCTGGACACCCTCAATGATGACCTCATTAGAGTCACAGATGTTTGCTGCACTTTGGGAGATCTGGAAAAAACAGAGCAGTAAACTAGGCCAGCTTGCAGTAAGGCTGTTACCCACAATTCAAGATAAAATGCTGGATAGTTCCCACTAGGTTCTGGTCGGCTAGGAAACGGCAACTTATTAATCTTGTGTCAGAGAGCCAGCTGCAGCCGTGGCAGTTACCATATTTCACCACCAACTCCATGTCTGGACAGCCATTGTCTTTTTTTTATGAAAAAACTCTACAAATCAGCTGCGTTCTCTCTCTCCCTCTCCCTCTCGGTTCCCCCTTTAACTCAGCAAAGCCCCCACTCGTCCTCCTTGGAGAAATGGCACTCCAGCCCTGATAGAGTTCGGGTGCGTCGTCCATCCTGTGGTTGGTTTACTAATTCAGAGAGACTGCTTACTTTCCAACTTTAATGATATTCCCTCAGCATATCACTTTGGTTGCCTGGCGACCGGATTTGAGCTAGGCCTCTCATTTGATTCCCACACATCAGACCCTGAAAAGCACTTTTTTTTTTCCCCGTCCCTCAGCTTTTGATTCTTTCTGCTCTGAAACCCTTCCCCTGCGGTGTCGGTATGGGTGGGCAGAGCAGGGTAGAGGAGGGCAAGGGTGAAGCGCGGCCTGTGGCGCCCTGGTCACACATCAAGGCCTCCAAACAAAGCTTCCAGGAACCCTTCCTGACAAACACAAATTCCCCTCAGAAAAAGCAAATTTGGCTTTCCCTTCGTAGTGTGGGTGTCATTTTAAGACTTTCCTTAGATACTTTATTAAATCTGATGCTTTTCATTGTTTTTCATGCCGTTTCTCACCAAAGACTTCCTATTATCAACAAGTTGCTATAGGGGTAAGCAAACAGATTCAGTGAAGAACTGAAATCATCTAATAAATTCGAGCCTGTCACCCATGTCCTTATATGTTTAAATATTATCATGTATTTGTTAGTATAAGAATTGTCTGTCGTAATTTTACTGTAATGCACCCCTTTTCCCAAAGTGAAGAATATGTTATGCCAAAATCTGCATGCTAAAATCCAAAGTGCTATTGCGTAAGAAAATGGAAGATTTGCCTCTTTGGGTCTTTTTAAAGAAAAATAGAGATGCTTACATCCATTGTTTGAAAAGACTCAAGTGAGAAAAATTATAATGAGCATATAAAATATGTGTATCTTGTGATTAAGGCAGCTAAAAAAAAAAGGGGGGAAAGAAGAAAGCAAAAGAAAAATTCATATGAAGTGCATCTGAGTTTTCCTGTAGTGTTATTTCAGTCGTTTAAATGAAAATTTGTGTGTTGTGATTGTGTCCTCAAAATAGCACAATAACAAAAAACGGTTGGAGCACTTAATGAGTTAGTTTTACTGACTAGAGTTAATGCATACATCTTTACATGTGGATTTCAAATATATATGTATCTATACACTTAGACATATATTTGTAGATGGCTCTTGAGATATTAAAATCTCCATACTCATGTCTTTTTTGATGATCAGTCTATTGTAAAATGTAGTCCAAATATTCTTGTTAAGAGTTTATTTTCTCACAGATCCCTGAAAGATTTGCTCATGTAACTCCCATTCTCGTGTGCAAATCCCTTGTGTATTGACGGGAGAATGAACTTCTAATTCCACACTGAAAGTAGAGCTGAAAGTAGGATTCTTAACCTTTACTCTGTTGTTGAACTTATACGAAGCTAACAAAAAAGTTCTTTACCCTTTTCTAGCAATGATTTAAAATGTGTACA
>PVHT021183693.1:37944454-37963829 GCA_004024745.2 Catagonus wagneri | reverse complement strand
CAGTGGGTTAACGATCCGGCGTTGCCGTGAGCTGTGGTGTAGGTTGCAGACGCGGCTCGGATCCTGCGTTGCTGTGGCTGCGGCGCAGGCCAGTGGCCACAGCTCCGATTAGACCCCTAGCTGGGAACCTCCACATGCCGCGGGTGCGGCCATAAACCCGCGGCCATAAAATGACAAAAGGCAAAAAAAAAAAAAAAAATGTGTACAAAGTTACTGCTTTTCCTCTGACACTTTTTTGGATTCCTCTCCATATACTCACCCCCATACCGCCCTCCATTTTCTGTACTTAGAGCAACTACTACCTGCTATGTGATTACTTAGTTACTAAGTGGTTGAGGCAGACAGTTTCTTACTATACACTCCCACATGCCAAAAAGGAATGTTTTCAGATTAGTGTTAAAGTTTCACTTTTCTTCTGTTCAAAGTTCTAATTAATATTTGCATTTTAGCTGTGCAGATGGGCAGAGCAAATATCTATTTATAAATTCAATTGATTCAGTTATTGTAATATTTGGTAGCTTTATACTTCATGTATGCCAAGAACAGTATGGTTTTTGAAAACTGCGTGATACATGTGCATATATATACATGCATGTGTATATATATATTATATCCCAGCAGATATTGAATGAGTGCTATATAAAATATTTCACTGGTAAGAGCTACAAATAAAATAAGATAACCAGGCTCCCTTCTATTTTATTTTTTCTTTCTAAATTGAACGATTGATGATCAGACCAAGAAGACAAAACTCAATATAAAAATATGTTCAATATAAAAATTCAGAATGCCACACTAATGCCAGCATCTCATATTTGGGCTGTGATTAAGGAGGTAGAGGGTCAAATAGAAGAGAAAACCTGATTGTTTGCAGCGAGCTGGCAGAGTGGGGGAAGATTTAGATACTCAGGGCAGAGTAAATGTAATAACTACCTGTGAAGAATATCTCAAAATACTTACAAAAAAAAAAAAAAGGTTTGAAACCCCGAATAAAGAGCTGACCTGAGTGACAAATTAATACTAGAAAATCAATGTTGTGGTCTTTCTTGTAGTGCAAAAAATTACAATTGTTATTCTATTTTTTCTCTACTTCCTCACTCTTTTTGTATCTAAAATAGAAATTAAAAAAAAAAGCAGAACACCTTAGGAAAGGATTTCCTTTAAAATATTTTCAGCCTTGCAATTATCAAGTTTCTAAAAATCCTGTGATGGAAACCTGATCATTTCAAGTTCCATTTCAGAGTGTAGACCACTGGAGAGGCATGCACTTTTGGATGCTTGCCTAAATTGTTTTGTCTGCAGTTCTCACCACTAATAGCAAGTCACCTAGGCTGTAGAACTGTCCTCTGAGTCTAAAGACCCTTGTATGTTCAAAAGGAACAGAGAACATTAATCGAGAATGGGTAGTGTTTTCACTCTTTTTCTCAGTAGAGGACACAACTATCAAGTCTGAGTTTGGAAAAATAAAGGCTTATTGATCTTATTAATAAACGGATGGCCATCAGAAACCTAGAATTATTTTGCAGTTATTTTTATGGTGACAGAATGTGTGTTTATGTAAGATAAAAAAACAGGGAGAAAAAAAAAACTTTGATCCATGATTTTTGACCCAAAGGAGTGTTTCAGTTGTTAAGAACTAATCATGGTTTATATTATAATCATCATCATCATGGATGTGTATGCAAAGAATATTTGTATCAAAAATAGTAAATATATCACACTCTCAAGTGGCACTTGACTCTTATTTACATACTACTCTTGTTTAAAAAATGCCTGTAAATGAACTTAGTAATAAAGAAAGGAACAGTAAAATGGGGAAATCTGGAGATGTGTCCTCATCCTAGTCATGACACTTGAGCCTCAGTTTCCTTGGATGTAAAGCCAGAGAAGTGCATCATATAGTTTTCTAATAGTCTTCCAATAGTACTTACTCTGTATTCTATGGCATCCATGAAGAAGGGCCTTGGTGATAATTCCTATTTCTGTGTGACCACGAGGAAAAGAAGGCTCCTGTGCGTGTGCGTGAGTATGCTTAAGGACCATGTGCCTATCTCAGCCTTTCCAACATACCACTCAACTGGGTCCACATGGTGAATATCTACATTATCACAGTTTTAAAAACAAAGACTCATAAAGAGGGGGGAAGAGAAAAAAAGAAACCACCACCCAATGTAGACTCCCAGAAGAAATCGGAAACCCCTCAATTTACTTCTCTTTGTGTATCTGAAAGCTTTTAAAAGTCAAAACAGACTTCTTTTTGAACATTTCTAGCAGCTCTCACTGTTCTTGTTGTTGCATGCATCGAGTTTAAATTCTCAGCACAGATGAACACAGCCCAGCGGAAGTTCTAATCCTCAAAAAGTAGACAAATAACAGGGAAACTCCAACGGCCCCTTAATACAGCTGAGCTCTCAGGCCTCCCCGGGATGTGGGATTCTGAGTGGTGCCCGAGTTGGGGTTGCTATTTTGTTTGTCCCCATGAGCCCCACCTCGGCATGCCGATGCACTGATGTAAGAATTCCAAATGAGCTTGCTCAGAAGGGCCCAGATTAGCCGGGTTGCTAGGATCTCGCCATTCCAGCCCCCTTTTCCACTTCAGTGGACTGAGCTTTTGACACTATGAAAAGCACCATTTAAAATTAATTAAAGCTTCTTATTTGGTACCAAATCTCATCACTGCTGACTACATTTAATATGTTTTATGTGTGGCTTTAAGTCCCTGTCGCATCATGTGTTGTATGATACTACAACGAAGCAGCTGCAAGTTGGAAAGCACAGAAGCAACCTGAATTTGGCTCTTTGGTTGGTATTTTATCTTGTGTGTTAAACTACGAAGCTAGTCTTCTAGTCTCCTGGGTGATGCAGATTTTGTTAAGGGATAGAATGGTGTCCTATGTGGAACTGAGGGCAGGAGATCTGAGTTCTAGTCCTGCTCTGTCACTAATTTGCTATTAGGAGAACGGGCAAAGCATAATTACTTTTTAAAGCTTCAGGTTCTTCATCTGTACCAGAGAGCGGAAGGACTGCAACCTCAGACACTGCATTCTGTTTGAATGTGTTAGGATTCTGAGCGTAGGAGGCAGGGTTGTATTGTGGGTTAGACTCATAAGTTTGAGGGCCAAACAGACCTGGGTTTAAATTTCAGTTTAACAACTTATTATGCAGCAGCTTATTGTGTGCAAGTAACCTGATGGCTCTCTCAAACTCTCAGTTTCATCATCTGTAAATGGGGTCAATAATTGTGCCGCCCTTATAGGGATTGTTGTGAAGATGAAACAAGATAATGCATGTAGGTGCTTAAACATTACCTCATGCGTATTAACTCCTCAATAAATGTGAGCTAGTATCATAAGAACTGTATAAGGAATTTTTTTGTTTCCATTGCATTTGGATACATTATCATTTATAATCAAAGCTGTGGGAATTCTTAACTCCCAAACATCTGCTATAAACAGTGTCTTCAAATTCAAGATATTTTGTCACTTATATGAGCCACAAATTATTTTGCAGTCTATTAACTTATGACTTATTAATAACTTTCGCTAGAAGTTAGAGATCAACTTCTCCATCTAATTGTGGTTTTCCAAAACAACAACAATAATGAAAACCTTTGTCAATTAGATTAAATAAGAATAGTAATAATAATAAAGGCTTTAAGGTACAGGAAATTCTCCTGGGCAGACAAAAAGAAAGTAAAACCTTTTTAAAAAGCCATGACAAGGAGTTCCCATTGTAGTTCATCAGTTAAAAAACCCGCTGTATCCATGAGGATGCGGGTTAGATCCCTGGCCTTGCTCAGTGGGTTAAGGATCTAGAGTTGCCATGAGCTGTGGTGTAGGCTAGCAGCTGTAGCTCTGATTCGACCCATAGCTTGGGAACTTCCATATGCCCCAAGTGCGGCCCTAAAAGGCAAAACAAAAACAAAAACAAAAAAAAACCAAAAAACAAAAAAAGCTGAGACAAAAATAATACACGTAATTTGCTTTAACTGAACCCAGTCTGAGTTTTATCTGCCTCCAGGAGTCTTGATTTTTTATGGTGTCATTTTTAATATGGTTTGTTTGCATTGCTAAATTACATATTTGTTTCAACTGTGGCAAACCTTTCTCAGTCTTTTGTATACTGTGGTTTAATAGAAAGGAAAAAAACTCTGAGAAGAAGAGTAATGATAATCCTGAATTGCATACCAGAAGACATGTGGACGTGGGAGACAAAGGTTTTTCTTTATTTATTGGTGAATCAAATGAGAAATATATGCTTGTGTAGAGTCAATCTTAATGTATAAGTAATCCAGTACTTAAATATTTCTTGAAGATTTAGCAAAACATGCCACATTTGTTATCCATGAAAAAAAAATTCTTGACATTTCAACAAATAGGGTGCTTCTTAAAACACCATTGTATCTTTTTATGTTTTTATCTGGCTCACACTCTGACATACAGTTTTAGAGAAGCATCAAAATAAAAAACTACACAGTGGGAGAAAAATAGACTGATGTGCACGGTAAGTGGTGAAGAACCTTCCATTTACCTGATGCAACAGCAGAAAACACAGGGTGGCCGCTCCATTAATGCTTTAAGCAAGGTCAGGACCCAGCCCATGTTTTAAACCAGTGACTAATTCAAACTGGAAAATTCTTCAGTTACAGTAGTTTGTGGAACTGTCCTGAATGGAAATGCTCTGCAAAGCTTTTCTATTATGAGGTAAAGCTTTCATTATTAGGTATCCATTGGAAGTTTATAGATTTGTGTATTGTCTTCATTCTAAAAATTTTGTCAAGTTGCTACCTTTGAGCCTCAGTTTCTTCATCCATAAAATGGGAAGCATAATAATATCTATCTCAGGAGGTTGTTGTGATATGATGATTCATGTAATGTATTTGCAGAATCTGCTACATATACAGCACCTACCACATGTGCAGGTCTTCAGTAAATGCTGTTTCCCATCCCCAGTATTATAGCAGGGCATTAAAAAGGGTTTAGATGTTATTGTGCAGTACTACAAGGTTGAGCACATCTGAGCCATCCCCACCAACATTATGTGCAGTTTGGTTTAATAGGAAATCAAAACAAAACCCTGAGAAACATGTGATTATCTCATAAAGCACCAGAACGCTTTTCTCCATATAGGAGTACTCCAAATACAAGGGGTTTTCTAGAAGGAGCAAATAAAACTATCTCCTTGCATAGAGCCAGCCTTAACATTTAATAGCCAGCATACAGCTACTTTCAAAAGAAAGCCCTACTGTTCTGCACCTTTGTTTCCTGGATATGACTGAGAATCTCTGTGTATGACTGAGATCAACAGCTAGATATCCAGGAGCTGACAGATCAAATACTATTTCCCTCTAATACTGCTGTTTGCAACTTAGCAAAATACTGGTGTGTTTGCGTGACCCTCTCTCTAGGTAAATTAATTAATAAAAGAACCAATTAAAATTAATTAATAAAAGAACCAAATGAAAGTAAGGGAAAAGTTATACAGTTACTAGTTATACATACAAAGAAGAAAGAAATATGAGAATATTTCCCCTGGTAGGCAATAAGAGAATATTCAGTCAATTGAAATTTTATTTATGTGTTTGCATTTTTCTACCAACTTTTATCACAAAAATATTTTATTAGGTTTAATAAATAAACCTAATTGACTGTTAAATATTTTCAGCTGTAAAAAGATGTGTCATGTTTCTTAATGTATTGATCTAGCAATACAATTTATTTGGTAGCAGTGGGGTCAACCATGGACATAAGATTTGAAAAAACATTAAAGTATGTCTCCAAATAGGTCATTTTTTTTGCTTGATATACCTTTAACTAAAATTTACAAATGAGTGTGCTTCTAAATGTGTGTGCGTGTGTGTGTGTGTGTACAGAAGTCTTGACTTATCACCCATCTGGTATTACATAATGCAAAAAATAATATAAATACTAATTGCTTTTTTCTTCCCATTTGGTGGTTAAAATATTGTTTTAAAACAGAAAGGAATAATCAAGTTACTTGAACTCTGATATCAAGCAACTGTGAATAAACATTTCTGTTTTTATCCTGAGAATCTGTAATAACATAAAGAAGATAATTAATGCCTATAAATTAGTCTTTCTGATTTTGACCTGGAACTACACAAAGAAGCTGGCTTTATTTCTCTTAAGTGTAACAAGAACAAAGTGTACTCACTGATACCTGCTCAAGGTTGGTAAAAAGCGATCTTTCAAATAATCTCAATCCAGAGTCAAGGTATCACTTACAAATGGACAAACCAGATAACCTGCATTGAGTAGAATACAACTGACTAGAGATTTTATAAGTCAAAGCACAGCAAAGTAGTCTATTTGCACATCGCTTTCCAAATTAATGTTACTTGGGGCCCCCTGAATCAAAATAAAAAGCTAGTCTGTCACTATTACATATATTTAAATAGTAATATTAAAAATTAAGAATTATCTGGTACAACTATAGCCAAATAATTGCCCATAGAGAGTCCAAAATTAAATCTAGGTTAGTTTGATATATAATTTGATCAATTTATAATTCCTCAGGTGATGTTTCTGTGTTTGTCATTCACATAACTGATATCTCCCTCTTTTGTTAAGTCACAGTTTTGAATACATATTTACCTCAGATAAATCTTTAAAGAGAAAAACAGTGTAAGAACACATTCTCCTGTCCTGTGGGAATAGAATCAACAAGGGAATAATACCTTGTTGCAAGTTTTGTTCTGCTTTTTTTTTTCTAATTCTCCCTACTCTTTCCTTCTATCCCAAAGAGTAGGAACTTCTGATTCCCTTGTTTTCCTAAAAGCTCTTTGAAAAACATCAATCCTCCTGTAGGCTTTAGGAAATTTGCTGATCCTATCAGCTTAGGGGCAGCTGCATTCACAGGAAGGCCTAGCGCCCAGCATCACTATCTCCTTTCTGAAAGCGGGTGAAGACATCAGACTCTCAGCTTGCCACTGGTGTATGACTGAGATTAAATAACTGGGTACTTGGAACTAGTAGGTCCATTAGTGTTTCACCCTCAAGTTGCTAAAAATAGTTTTCATCTCATACCAGGCACCTCGCTTTAAATGCTGGCTCAAATATTGGAATAATTATGGATTAAGGTAAAGTTGTATGATCTCTGAGAGGAGAGCAATACCTAAATTTGAATTCAGCATCCTAATTTTGGACACCCTCGGCTCAAAAAATGGGATAGCAATGGCTCAATTTGACATAGTTAAAGGTATCAATGATTTCACATTTAGCACACTGTTGAAATACTTCAGATTTGAAAAGAAACTTGTTTCCTATCAAACGGGGTAAAATGTTCATTAACCATCAGGAAAAAGATGTTCCCAGTTTTTGCCATTTGGAAGGAGAAGAAGGGAAGGAGTGCCATTGCCATGACATTATCAGATACAAAGCTATGGGAACTTTTCACCTGTACCAAGTGAGGATGAGAGAAGGCCATTCCCTTATTAGGCCAGAAAAATAAATCCTGGTATCTACTAGTCAATTAAGAAATTGGTATAAACAGCTGGGGTGGACCAAACAGCTCTAGGGGAAAAGTCTTTAGAAGCAAGGTAAGTGAAGTGTGCTTTCCTTAACTTCATAAAAGTACTAGAAGAGGACTAAAGAAAAAATCAAGTATTCATAATTTTGTGTACTTAGTCCCAAGCAGTGCATATAATAAATGTGTTTTCTGATAAATAAGCAATCTAGTATCTTTTAATCCATTAAGATAATGTAATAAAGGGCAAAGAGGAACACACCTATAAAGAAAAACAGAATCTTTCTTCTGAAGTGAACCATGCACTACTGAGCTTAAAGCCCCTTGTGCCCCATTCATTCTCATGACCTAACCCTTCTGACCTCTTAGAAACCTAATACATTTCCTATTTTGCTAGTACTCACACCCTTGAAAGATTCTTTATATGGTATGTAGCATTTCCTTATTTTGCTATACCATCAGAAGGTCACTATGTTATAACGTACATAGAATGAGTTGTGTTTCTTCTTTTGGTATACATGAAACTTGCTATCCAAATTAAAACACAAAAGGCAGCTGAATTTTTACAAGTCAGGTAAATGTTAGGGAAAACAGTTTGCAAATTGGAAAGTGTGATAGTAATTAAGGGATTATCGCAATTCAACTATTTGAAGTGTTTATTTTTACTAGGAAATAAAATGGGGCTTTCAAGAAGAAACTCTTATTTTATACTCATTTGTAGTTTATGTTTTATTTTAGAGGTGGGAAAATATAAAAACTAAATCCTTAAAAATAATTTTAAAAACCCTTTCATCCATGCCATTTGGATTATAAATTCTTTGCAGGAATTCTGAATATGCGGCAGGCCTGATTTTCTTTGAGTGACCTCTGTTTGACATCTAAGTCACAATAAATGATTTTGGGTATCAGTTTCTTAAATGCATTCGATTTGCTAAGAAAGAAATCATTAATCCAAATATTAACCAATTTACCAGCATATATGGTAGGTAAGCAGTCAGTTACATTTTTCAAAATCCCCATTTCAAACCTCCCCCACAACCCAGTCCTCAATATAAGGAAGAAAACAGAAGGAGCCCTACTTAACTCAAGTTAATTCTGTCTAATTCCACATATTTTATCAAAATGTTTAATTTAGAGGTAATAATTTAGTTTAAAGATAGCTGTTGAGACAAACTAGATGTGTTAAAGAAGTTGATACCAAAAATGTTGAGTGTCAGAGAAACGTAGCTGAAAGCCAATAGGATTGGCCATCTAATGGCGATTAAGTATGCTATAAATTTAAATCTTTGAAATACTTGTTGAGATTTATTCAGGCAGACAAACAAAGATAACAAAAGTCTTTTGTGTGTTTGTCAGTCATTTCCACTCCTCTGTTGTTGTAGTGTCAAATAATGTCAGTTATTTAAGGGCAATTACTGTAATTTTAAATTCTCAACAAATTAAACTATAAAGACTAGAAGTCCAAGAAGGACCCTACTCATTTTTCTACTACATTTCCCATCTTCCATTTTTAAAGGTAAGTTTTAATTATTAAATGTTTAGAAAGGAAAAACATTTTTTTTTGTGGGTGTATTGGTGATTTTTTTGAAAAACTACCCATGTTGGGACATTTCTTTTTCTTTGAGCTATGTTTAATAAACATTTTCCAGTGGTGCTGTGCTTTTTTAGATGAGTAACTGAAGTGATTTTTAATTAGACTTTATTTTTAAAACTGTTGAGTAGCTATATTTTTAATCCTCTTTTATATTCTATATATATAATTGAATGAAGTTAGCTTAAGGTCTAGAAAACAAATTGTCCAGGGAAGCAAAATAGATCTTGAGATGTGTGAAGAAAATATGCATTTAAATTATGTTTGATAATAGAATGTTCCACCAATAAAAATCTTGAGAATGAAATGTAAGCATAATTAATTTGAATGGGATCATCAAAGTAGTTTCATAAAATAATTTAAAGTGAAGCAGGAAAATAATTACCTCCCATCATCTTTAAGCTATGTTGACAAAGTTTAAATGTTACATAATTTAAGAGGAAGGATTCAATACATTTTATATTTCATGAGATCTTTTTTTAAGATTTAGAGCAGCATCTAGGATTTCTTTGCAGTAATAAAGACAATGATCCATTATGTTCTTCTATTACTAATTATTCTGTAAAGATTGTCTGTTCCAAAAGATAATTAGAAAGGGTGAAATTTAATTCCATTAAACAGAACTCAGCTGGGACATAATGAATTTTTGCTGTGAAGTTGGAGACTTTGAAGCCAAATAAAAAGCTTTTACATAGATAGAGCAAATGAGATTGTAAAACTCACACCTTATTCAAGCAGGGCGTATTTAAGACACACTAGGATAAGATTATGTTTACTCATGATGAATTTTCAGTGTTCAGTTAGCACAAACATTCATAAAGCATGTCTCTTTTCTTTGAGAATTTTAGTAATGGACAGAAGTACTTTTGGATTCCAGGTTTTTATAATTAATTTATTAAACAATAATGTCCTGCATATCTGCTGTGTACCTGCCTCTAGACTAGATACTGGGGGTACCAAGATTAATAGGATGATAGTGGCTGCTCTAAAGGAGCCCACTCTCCAATCCTTCTATGCTGATCAACTGAGTCTATTTCATTTAACAGTAACATTTGAAGTGTTCACCAAGACCTGAGCTTATCAGAGTCTCATTGAGCTCTTGCTTTGTATGTCTAAAAAATTTTCACAGATGGACAGACTCAGTCCTTGTTCCCAAAGAGCTTATCATCCAACAGATAGACATGTGTACTTGTAACTGCAACAGAATCCTGGTAGAGTTAAAAAAATCTTTGATTCCCTACCCAAATTCTTATCTGTTACCCTTTACTCAGCTTGTACCATGCTCACTACACTATCCTTGGCTCTGTAATATGTCCTCCTCTCTAGACTGGGCACCTGGGCAAATACCATGTTGATTGTGTTCCCCTCTGTATTCATACCACATACATATGTAGCATATTGTAGGCGTCAATAAATGAATAGGAGATAAAAATGACCACCAGCTATTGGTGACTACTAGTCTCCTGGCAAAGACAATGACCCATGAATAGGGAAAACACAGAGCTTCAAAGGATTTGATTTCTCCAAAATCACATAGTTGTTAAAAAGCAGAAATGGGATTTAAAATCAGATCTAGATGGCTCCAAAGACTTGTTCTTTCCAAATACTAGTAGAGTTGTACTTCTGAAGGGGAATCTAGGCAACAGAGAAAGTAAGACCAGTTGTTACTTTGTGTTGGGTTTTTTTGAAATGATAGTACATTTCTTTTAGTTCTATGTGGAGCAGAGTGGAGGAGATGCCACTATAAAAGTAATTTACAAAAGATGGACCTAAGAGAAGTGGGCCTTTATACAGATAATACAGACTCACCATATAAAAGACAAATGCAACTACTGTCACCTCATTGCTCACTAAACCTAGCAGAGAAGAAAGGGGACTCTCTAGTCCAAAAGGGAGTAAGAGATAATGGTCCCAACAAGGTTAAAATCACTAAAACAAGAGGAAGCCGGTTTCTGAAGCCCTTTCTTCAGGTTTAGGAGATATTTGGAATGGCTTTCACCAGTCAAGAGTAAGTGTGTGAATAAGTAAGTATTCCTCTCAAAAATATACTTTTGGGGGGGCTGCACCCACAACATGCAGAGGTTCCGGGGCCAGGGATCAAACCCTCGCCACTGCAGTGACCTGAGACCCAGCAATGACAATGCCAGATCCTTAACTTGGCCATTAGGGAACTCCTAAAAATATATACTTTTAATAGTCAGTTTGGAATGATACTTTCTTTGAAATCTGTAGGCCTTAAATGTAAAGACTGATGATATTATAACAGCTTAAATAATGGCTCAGGGTTACTTGTACTTAAAGAGCTCAGGCCTGAATTACTGAGAATTCCAGTCATTTTCAGTGGTGTCTCAACATACACTCATTTGGATCCCAAAATAAAGAGGGCCCAATGCTATATATCTGGCCTTCATGTAAAAACCAATTCCGTTGTGCTGTAGCTGCTCAGGCTAGTAGAATTGATCTCTCTCTCTCTTCCTCTTTTTGCCTTCCTTTCCCATATCTCTATCTCTCCCTCTGTATCCATCTCTATCTGTGCCTCTCTACCTCCATATTTTTCTATCTCTATCTCTGTCTCATCCTTTATCTATGTGCCCATAGATGAAAAAGCTTATGGCCCAGTATAGTAGGCAGATAATGCCCCTCAAAGATGTCCACAAAATCATTCCTTAAACTGTGACTATGTTATACTATATGGCAAAAGGGAATTAAGGTTACAGATATAATTAAAGTTGCTATTCAGCTGACCTTGAGGTAGAAAAATTATCCTGGATTATCCACGTGGGCCCAGTGTAATCACAGAGGTCCTTATAGGTGGAAGAAAAAGGTAGGAGAGAGACAGAACCAGCTAGATTGCCATATGAGAAGGTCTTGACCTAATACTGCTGATCTTGAAGGTGGAGAGAGAAGGCTATGAGCCAGGTAATGCGGGTGGTCTCTAGAAGCTTGAAAAGGTAGGGGAACAGATTCTTCCCTAAAACCTCTGAAAAAAATGCAGGCCTCCCAAAACTTGATTTTCATCAAATGAAACCTATTTCAGACTTCTGACCTCCAGAAAGAAAAATTTGTGTTGTTTTAAGCCACCAAATTTGTAGTAATTTGTTATAGCAGCCATAGGAAACTAATACATTCCAGAAGCAATTGACAGTTTTTTTTTTATTGCTCAGTGAATTGTATTGCGTTTATAGTTGTACAATGATCATCACAACCAAATTTTATAGCATTTCCATCCCAAACCCTCAGTGCATCTCATCAACCCCAAACTGCCTCATTTGGAAACCATAAGTTTTTCAAAGTCTGTGAGTTCCTATCTGTTCTGCAAAAAAGTTCACTGTGTCCTTTTTTTAGATTCCACATGTAAGTGATAGCATTTGATGTTGGTGTCTCACTGTTTGACTGACTTCACTTAGCATAATAATTTCTAAGTCCATCATGTTGCTGCAAATGCCATTATTTCTTTCCTTTTAATGGCTGAATAATATTCCATTGTGTATATGTACATCTTCTTTATCCACTCCTCTGTTGATAGACATTTAGGTTGCTTCCATGTCTTGGCTGTTGTATACAGTGCTGCAATGAACATTGGAGTGCGTGTATCTTTTCAAATCACGGTTTTCTCTGGATAGATGCCCAAGAGTTGGATTGCTAGATCAAATGGTAATTCTATTTTTAGTTTTCTGAGGAATCTCCATACTCTTTTCCACAGTAGTTGCACCAATTTACATTCCTAACGACAGTGTAATAGGATTCCCTTTTCTCCACACCCTCTCCAGTGCTTATTGTTTTTAGACTTTTTGATGACCATTCTCTAATAATTAGTGGTGTTAAACATCTTTTCATGTGTTTTTTTGCCATCTGTATGTCTTTGGAGAATTGTCTATTTAGATCTTTTGTCCATTTTTGATGGGGTTGTTTGTTTTTTTGGTGTTGAGCTGTAGGAGGTGTTTATAAATTTTGGAGATTAATCCCTTGTCAGTCGACTCATTTGCAAATATTTTCTCCCATTCTGTGTGTTGTCTTTTTGCTTTGTTTAGGGTTTCCTTTGCTGTGCAGAAACTTTTAAGTTTAAGTCCCATTTGTTTATTTTTCTTTTTATTGTCATTACTCTAACAGGTGGATCTGAGAAGATGTTGCTATCATTTATGTCATAGTATTTGGCCTATGTTTTCCTCTAAGAGTTTTATAGTATCTAGTAGGAGCTAGAATTTGAAATTTATAAGCACATAGTCTATGCTTCTACTGCTGGTCCAATATTTTTGTTTGTTTGTTTGTTTTTTTATCTATCCAGCCAGCCTCTGTCTTTTGGTTGGGACATTTAGTCCATTTACATTTAAGGTAATTATTGATATGTATGTTCTTATTGAAAATTTGTTAACTGTTTGGGATTTGTTTTTGTTTCTCTTTTATCTTCCCTTCTTCTCTTGTTCTCTCCTCTTGTAGTTTGATGACTAGTTTTAGTGTTGTGTTTGAGTTGATTTTTCTTATTTGTGTGTATCAATTGTTGATTTTTGGTTTGCAGTTACCCTGAAGTTTTGATATGAGTCTATATATATATGAGATTGTATTAAGTTGTTGGTCTCTTAATTGCAAGTGCATCTCCAGTGTCCTGCATTTGTACCCTCCTCTTCTCATGATTTCTGATTTTGATAGCATATTTGTGCATGGATGATTTCGTGTCTTTACTGTATATATGCCTTTACTGGTGAGCCTTGTCATTTGTAGTATTTCTGTTTCTAGTTGTGGCCTTTTCTTTTCTGCCGAGAGAAGTTCCTTTAGTATTTGTTGTAGTTTTTTAGTGTTGCTGAATTCTCTTAGCTTTTCCTTATCTGTAAAGCTTTTGATTTCTCCTTCAAATCTGAATGACAGCCTTGCTGGGTAAAATAATCTTGGTTGGAGGTTTTTTCCTTTCATCACGTTAAGTATATCATGCCTCTCCCTTCTGGCCTACAGCATTTCTGCTGAAAAATCTACCAATAACAACCTTATCAGGGTTCCCTTGTATGTTATTTGTTTCTTTTCCCTAGCTGCTTTCAATATTTTCTCTTTGTCTTTAATTTTGATCAGTTTGATTAATATATGTCTCAGGGTGTTCCTCCTTGGGTTTATTTTATATACTCATTGTGCTTCCTGGATTTGAGTGAGTGGTTCCTTTCCTATGTTAGGGAAGTTTTTGGCTATCATCTCTTCAAATATTGTTTCTGTCCCTTTCTCTTTCTCTTCTCCTTCTGGTACCCCTGTAATGTGGATGTTGATGCATTTAATGTTGTCCCAGAGTTCTCTGAGACTGCCTTCATTTCTTTTCAATCTTTTTTCTCTTTTCTCTTCCATATCAGTGATTTCCACTAGTCTGTCCTCCACCTTGCTTATTCGTTCTTCTGCCTCCTGTATTCTACTGTTGGTTGCTTCTAATGAATTTTTTTATTTCAGTTATTGTATTTTGCATCTCTGCTTCCTTAAGTTTTAGATCTTGTATTTCTTTGCTCAGTGTTTGCTGTAAATTATCAGTCTTTGCCTCCAGTTTATTTCCAATGTCTTGTATCATCCTCAGATTCTTCAGTCTAAAGTCTTTTTCCTGTAGGCTGATAATCTCCAGATCACTTAGCTGTTTTTCTGGGGTCTTTTTCTTGCTCTCTTATCTGAGTTATAGCTCTCTGCCTTTTCATTTTTATAGATTTTGGTGTGGTGTCCTTTTTGCAGACAATAGAGTTGTAGCCTCTCTTTCTTCTGATGTTTGCCCCCCTTGTGGCTGAAGTTGGTATGGGAATTTGCTGTAGGCCTCCTGATAGGAGAGCTGATTCCTATCCCTCTGGTGTGTGAGGCTTTGTCTCTAGGTGAGATTAGAGGTGGCTGTGTGCCTGGGGGTCTTTAGGCAGCCTTTTTACTGATGGTGGGGCTGTGATCCCACCTGGATTATTGTTTGGCCTGGGACTTCTCAGCACTGATGGGTGGGACCAGATTTTCCCAAAATGGCCAGCTCTAGAAAGCACATGCTAATGAATACTCCCCATAGCTTTGCCTCCAATGTCCTGCCCTCACAAGAGCCACAGTCACCCCTGTTTCTCAGTAGATCCTCCAAGAACTCCAGTCAGGTCCAACCCAAATTCCTATGGAGTCTCTGCTTTGTCCTGGGACCCAGTGCACATGAAAGCTTTTGTTCACCTTTCAGTAATTTGGCCTACATTTCCCCCAGTCTTGTTGAGCTCCTGCGCACAAGTCCCAATGGCCTTCAATGCCAAATGCTCTGGGGACTCTTTCTCCCATAGGGACCTGATGTGGGGCTTTCAGTCCTGTAGGTGAGTCTCTGTGATCCAGTTACTTTCCAGTGGGCTGCCCACCCGGCAGGTATGGGGTTGCTTATATCATATAATCACCCCTCCTACCATCTTGATGTGGCCTCCTCTTTGTCTTCTGGAGTAGGATATCTTTTTGAAAGTTTCCAGTCCATTTGGTTGAAGTTTGTTAAGCATTTGGTTGTAATTTTGTTGTTTTTAATGAGAAAAGTTGGGCTCCAGTCCTTCTTTTCCGCCATCTTAATCCCATTTGCAATTGACAGTTTTCTTGTCATTAGAGCAAAACTAACAATACAGAAAGCTAAGCAGAGATGAAGAAATTAGGTCCTTAGTGACACTCTGTAGCCACAAACACCTACCATATCTCTGTTCACTGACAGAAGAATTCCAAATAATCAATGTAGAGAAGTGAGGGAAATAGAAACTCTTCTTTAGAATACCTTAGTAACAGTTGCTCCAAATAAGATCTACTGATGAATGTTAATTGATGAAACTTTAACAAGAAATGGAATATTTGCATAGCTTTAAAATATCTTTACCTCCAAATACTTAAAAGTAATGTGACGGCTTTAATATATGTCCACAAATCCTTTGATACTTGCTCTAGGATGTAAAGATTAGCTCACCTCTCCTTGGAGTGTTGGGCTGGGCTCAGTGACTGCTTTTTAACAGATGAGCATGGAAAGAGTGGAGAAATCAAATTGATCAACATTCTACAAAATATCTGACCAGTTCTTTTTTTTATTTCTTAATGAATTTTATTACATTTATAGGTGTACAAAAAATCATCACAACCAAATTTTATAGCATTTCCATCCCAAACTCTCAGTGCATCCCCCCACCCCCCAACTTGTCTCATTTGGAAACCATAAGTTTTCCAAAGTCTGTGAGTCAGTATGTGTTCTGCAAAGAAGTCCTGTATCCATTTTTTAGATTCCACATGCAAGTGGTAGCATTTGATATTAGTGTCTCGTTGTCTGACTGACTTCACTTTGCATAATTTCTAGGTCCATCCATGTTGCTATAAATCTTATTATTTCATTCCTTTTAATGGCTGAGTGATATTCCATTGTGTATATGTACCAGATCTTCCCTATCCACTCCTCTGTCGATGGGCATTTAGGTTGTTTCCATGACTTGCCTATTGTATAGAGGGCTGCAATGAACAACGGAGTCTTTTCATGTCATGGTTTCCTCTGGATAGATGCCCAGGAGTGGGATTGCTGGATCAAATGGTAATTCTATTTTTATTTTCTAAGGAATCTCCATACTGTTTTCCACAGTGGTTGTACCAACTTATTTTCCCACCAACAGTGTAATAGGGTTCCTTTTTCTTCACACCCTCTTCAGCTCTTATTGTTTGTAGGCTTTTTGATGGTGGCCATTCTGGCCAGTGTAAGCTGGTACCTCATAGTGGTTTTGATTTGCATTTCTCTAATAGTGAGTGATGTTGAACATCTTTTCATGTGTTTTTTTGCCATCTGTATGTCTTCTTTGGAGAACTGTCTATTTAGATCTTCTGCCCATTTTTTGATGGGGTTATTTGTTTTTTTGCTGTTGAGCTGAAGGAGGTGTTTATAAATTTTGGAGATTAATCCCTTGTCAGTCGATTCATTTGCAAATATTTTCTCCCATTCTGTGTGTTGCCTTTTCATTTTGTTTATGGTTTCCTTTGCTGTTAAGTTTAACTAAGTCCCATTTGTTTATTTTCTGTTTTATTGTCATTACTCTAACAGGTGGATCTGAGCAGATGTTGCTGTCAATTATGTCGGAGAGTGTTTGGCCTATGTTTTCCTCTAAGAGTTTTACAGTATCTAGTCCTATATCTAGATCTTTAATCCATTTTGAGTTTATTTTTGTGCATGGTGTTAGGAAGTGTTCTAATTTCATTTTTTTACATGTGGCTGTCCAATTTTCCCAGAACAACTTATTGAACGGGCTGTCTTTTCTCCATTGTACATTCTTACCTCCTTTGTCATAGATTAGTTGACTATAGGTGCATGGGTTTAATTCTGAGCTTTCTATCCTGTTCCACTTATGTATATTTCTGTCTTTGTGCCAGTACCATATGGTTTTGATGACTGTAGCTTTGTAGTATAGTCTGAAGTCAGGGACTCTGGTTCCTCCAGCTCCATTTTTCTTTTTCAGAATGTCTTTGGCTATTCTGGGTCTTTTGTGCTTCCAAACAAACTTTAAAGTATTTTCTTCTAGTTCTGTGGAAAAGGTCCTTGGTAATTTGATAGGGATTGCATTTAATCTATAGATTGCCTTGGGTAGTATAATCGTTTTGATAATATTGACTCTTCCAATCCAAGAGCATGGTATGTCTTCCCACCTGTTCATGTCATCCTTGATTTCTTTCATCAGCATCTTATAATTTTCAGAGTACAGATCTTTTGTCTCTTTAGGTAGGTTTATTCCTAAGTATTTGATTCTTTTTGATGTGATGGTAAACGGGATTGCTTCTCTAATTTCTCTTTCTGATCTTTCATTGTTAGTATATAGAAATGCAGTTGATTTCTGTGTATTGATTTTGTATCCTGTGACTTTGCCAAATTCATTGATGAGCTCTAACAGTTTTCTGGTAGAGTCTTTAGGATTCTCTAGGTATAGTATCTTGTCATCTGCAAAGAGTGATAGTTGACTTCTTCCTTTCCAATTTGGATTCCTTTTATTTCTTTTACTTCTATGATTGCTGTGGTTAGGACTTTCAAAACTATGTTCAATAGTAGTGGCGAGAGTGGACATCCCTGTCTTGTTCCTGATCTCAGCAGGAATTCTTTCAGCTTTTCACCATTGAGAATGAAGTGAGCCCTGGTTTTGTCATAAATGGCCTTTATTATGTTGAGGTAGGTTCCCCCTATGCCCACTTTCTAAAGGGTTTTTATCAGAAATGGGTGTTGGATTTTGTCAAAGGCTTTTTCTGCATCTATGGAGAGGATCATATGGTTTTTATTCTTCAGTGTGTTAACGTGGTGTATCACACTGCTTGATCTGCGGATAATGAAGAATCCTTGCATCCCTGGCATAAATCCCACTTGATCATGATGTACAATCTTTTTAATGTACTGTTGGATTTGGTTTACTAGTAGTTTGTTGAGGATCTTTGCATCTATGTTCATCAGTGAAACTGGCCTGTAGTTTTCTTTTTTTGTGATATCTTTGTCTGGTTTTGGTATCAGGGTGATGGTTGCCTCATAAAATGAGTTTGGGAGTGTCCCCTCTTCTGCAATTTTTTGGAAGAGTTTCAGAAGGATAGGTGTTAGCTCTTCTCTAAATGTTTGATAGAATTTGCCTGTGAAGCCATCTGGTCCTGGACTTTTGTTTGGAGGAAGTTTTTTAATCACAGTTTCAATTTCAGAACTTGTGATTGGTCCATTCATCTTTTCTATTTCATCTTGGTTTACTTGTGGAAGATGGTACTTTTCTAAGAATTTTGTCCATTTCTTCTAGGTTTTCCATTTTATTGCCATATAGTTGCATATAGTAGTCTGTTATGATCCTTTGTATTTCTGTGATCTCCACTGTTACTTCTCATTTTTCATTTCTAATTTTATTGATTTTTGTCTTCTCTCTTTTTTTCTTGATAAGTCTGGCTAAGGTTTTATCAATTTTGTTGATCTTTTCAAAGAACCAGCTTTTAGTTTCATTGATCTTTTCTATGGTTTTCTTCATTTCTATTTCATTGATTTCTGCTCTGATCTTTATGATTTCTTTTCTTCTACTAACTTTAGGTCTTGTTTGTTCTTCCCTCTCTAGCTGCTTTAGATTTAAATTTAGATCGTTTATTTGAGCTTTTTCTTGTTTCCTGAGGTAGGCTTGTATTGCTATAAACTTTCCTCTTAGAAGTGCTTTTGCTGCATCCCAGAGATTTTGAAGTGTTGTATCTTTGTTGTCATTTGCTTCTAGGTATTTTTTAATTTCCTTTTTGATTTCTTCAGTGATCCATTGGTTGTTTAGTAGCATGTTGTTTAGCCTCCACGTGTTTTTTTTTTTTTTTTGCCATATTTTT
>PVHT021183693.1:37915256-37943454 GCA_004024745.2 Catagonus wagneri | reverse complement strand
TGTTTGTAGACTTTTTGATGATGGCCATTCTGGCTGGTGTAAGGTGGTACCTCATAGTGGTTTTGATTTGCATTTCTCTAATGAGGAGCGATGTTGAACATCTTTTCATGTGTTTATTTGCCATCTGCATGTCTTCTTTGGAGAATTGTCTGCCTAGATCCTCTGCCCATTTTTGGATGGGGTTGTTTGTTTCTTTGGTATTGAGCTGTAGGAGCTGTTTGTAAATTTTGGAGATTAATCCCTTGTCAATTGAATCATTTGCAAATATTTTCTCCCATTCTGTGGGTTGTCATTTTGTTTTGTTTAGGGTTTCCTTAGCTGTGCAGAAACTTTGAAGTTTAATTAAGTCCCATTTGTTTATTTCTCTTTTTATTGTCCTTACTCTGACACATGGATCTGAGAAGATGTTGCTATGATATGATTTCTATTTTCTTAAAGTTACCGATGCTTGATTTGTAGCCCAGGATGTAATCAATCTTAGAGAATGTTCCGTGTGCACTTGAGAAGAATGTGTATTCTGTTGCTTTTGGATGGAAAGTCCTATAAATATCTATTAAGTCCATCTGGTCTAATGCTTCATTCAGGGCCTGTGTTTCCTTATTGATTTTCTGTCTGGATGATCTATCCATTGCTATAAGTGAGGTGTTATAAAGTCCCCCACTATTATTGTGTTATTGTCAATTTCTCCTTTTAAGGTTATTAGCAGTTGCCTTATATATTGTGGTGATCCTCTGTTGGGTGCATAGATATTTAAAATTGTTCTGTCTTCTTCTTGGACTGATCCTTTCATCATTATGTAGTGCCCTTCCTTGTCTCTTAAAATGTTCTTCATTTTAAAATCTGTTTTGTCTGATATGCTACTCTGGTTTTCTTTTGATTCTCGTTTGCATGGAATATTTTCTTCCATCCTCTCACTTTCAATTTGCATATGTCCCTAGAAGTGAAGTGGGTCTCTTGAAGACAGCATATATATGGGTCTTGCTTTTGTATCCATTCAGCTAGTCTATGTCATTTGATTGGGACATTCAGTCCATTAACATTCAAGGTACTTATTGATACGTATGTTCTTATTGCCATTTTCTTAACTGTTTTGGATTTTTTTGTCTTTTTTCTTTTTTTTTGCCTTATCTAGGGCCGCACCCGTGGCATATGGAGGTTCCCAGCCTAGGGGTCTAATTGGAGCTGTAGCCACTAGCCTACGCCGCAGCCACAGCAACGCAGGATTCGAGCCACATCTGCGACCTACACCACAGCTCACAGCAACGCCAGATCCTTAACTCACTGAGCATGGCCAGGGATCAAACCCGCACCCTCATGGTTCCTAGTCAGATTCGGTAACCACTGAGCCACAACGGGAACTCTAACTGTTTTGGATTTTTGTTGCTCTTTTTTCTCCCCTTATTCTCTTGTTGTCTTTTCTTGTGGTTTGATGACTATCTTTAATGTTGTATTTGAGTTGACTTTTCTTATTTGTTTGTGTATCAATTGTGGATTTTTGGTTTGTAGTTACCCTGAAGTTTTGATATAGGAGTCTATATATGCATGAGATTGTTTTAAATTATTGGTTTCTTAACTGCAGTTGCATCTCCAGTGTCCTGCATTTGTGCTCTCTTCTCACAATTTCTGATTTTAGTAGCACAATTGTGCATGGATGATTAAGTATCTTTATTGTATATATGCCTTTACTGGTGAGCCTTGTCATTTGTGGTGTTTTTGTTTCTGGTCGTGGCCTTTTATTTTCTGCCTAGAGAAGTTCCTTTAGTGTTTGTTGTAAAGCTGGTTTAGTGCTGCAGAAATCTCTTAGCTTTTGCTTATCTATAAAGCTTTTGATTTCTCCTTCAAATCTGAATGAGAGCCTTGCTCGGTAAAGTAATCTTGGTTGGAGGTTTTTCCCTTTCATCACGTTAAGTATATCATGCCACTCCCCTCTGGCCTGCACAGTTTCAGCTAAAAAAATCTGCTGATAACCTTATCAGGGTTCCCTTGTATGTCATTTGTTTCTTTTCCCTAGCTGTTTTCAATATTTTCTCTTCATCTTTAATTTTGGTCATTTTGATTAATATGTGTCTCGGGGTGTTCCTCCTTGAGCTTATTTTATATGGTACTCATTGCAATTCCTGGATTTGAGTGAGTGGTTCCTTTCCCATGTAGGGAAGTTTTTGGCTGTTATCTCTTCGAATATTTCTTCTGTTCCCTTCTCTCTCTCTTCTCCCTCTGGCACCCCTATAATATGGATGTTGGTGCATTTAATGTTATCCCAGAGTTCTCTGAGACTCTCCTCATTTCCTTTCAATCTTTTATCTCTTTTCTGTTCCGCATTAGTGATTTCCACTAGTCTGTCCTCCACCTCGCTTATTTGTTCTTCTGCCTACTGTTGGCTGCTTCTAATAAATTTTTTATTTCAGTTATTGTATTTTGCATCTCTTCTTGCTTAATTTTTATATCTTGTATTTCTTTGCTCAGTGTTTTCTGTAAATTATCATATTTGCCTCCAGTTTGTTTCCAATGTCTTGCATCATCTTTAGCATCAACAGTCTAAAGTCTTTTTCCTGAAGGCTAATTATCTCCTCATCACTGAGCTATTTTTCTGGGAGGTTTTCTTTCTCCCTTATCTGAGTTACAGTTTTCATTTTTATAGGTTTTTGGTGTGATGACCTTTTTGCAGACAATAGAGTTGTAGCCTCTCTTTTTCTTCTGGTGTTTTCCTCCCTCGTGGCTGAAGTTGGTATGGGGGGTCTTGCTGTAGGCTTCCTGATGGAGGGACTGGTGCCTGCCCACTGGTAGGTGGGGCTGATTCCTATCCCTCTGGTGGGTGGGGCTTTCTCTCTGCTTGAAATTAGAGGTGGCTTTGTGCCTCAGGGGTCTTTAGGCAGCCTGTTTACTGAAGTTTGGGGCTGTGATCCAGGCTGATGAATGTTCTCAAGAGCTTTGCCTCCAGTGCCCTTCCCCCACAACAAGCCACAGTCACCCCTGTTTTCCCAGGAGATCTTCCAAGAATTGCAGTCAGGTTTGACCCAGATTCCTATGGAGCCTTTGCTTTGCCCTGGGACCCAGTGCATGTGAATACCTGTGGGTGCCTTTTAAGAATGGCGTCTCTGTTTCCCCCAGTCCCACAGAGCTCCTGTGCACAAGTCCCACTGGCCTTCAATACCTGATGCTCTGGGGGCTCTTTCTCCCAGTGCCAGATCCCCAGGCATGGGCATTTGACCTGGGGCTCAGAACTTTCAGCCCTGTAGGCGAGTCTCTGTGACACAGTTACTTTGCAGTCTGTGGGGCTTCCCACCCAGGAGGAATGTGGTTGCTTATATTGCATAATTGCCCCTCCTATCTTTTGATGTGGTCTCCTCTTTGTCTTCTTGAATAGAATATCTTTTTGAAAGTTTCCAATCCATTTGGTTGAAGGTGGCTCAGTATTTGGTTGTAATTTTGTTGTTTTTATGAGAGAAGTTGAGCTCCAGTCCTTCTATTCTGCCATCTTAATGCATTCTCTGACCAGTTCTATTCAGAACTATCAGGGTCATGTAAATCGAAGAAAGACAGAACGTGTCATAGACTGGAGGAAACTAAGGAGGCATGACAGCTAAATGCAATGCAGGATCCTAGATGAGGTGCTGGTACAGAAAAATATTAGTGGAGGAACTGGTGAAATCTAAATAGTCTATAGGTTATCTAATAGCATTTAACCAAAGTTAATTTCTTCATAATCTTCTTCATAATTATGTAAGTTAACAGGTGAAGCTGGGTAAAGGTTTTACAGGAACTCTCCTCTGTACCTTTGCAGCTCTTCTATAAATATAAAATTTTCCAAAGAGAAAAAGTTAAAAACAAACAAATAAACAAGTCAAAGGCTAAGAACAAACTGAGGAAAATATTTAATACAGTTGGCAGAAAAAATGATGGAAAAAATATAAATCATTATTATAATGGAAAAAATAAAAATCATTATTGAAAAAGAAAAAATGGGCAAAAAAGAAAAATAAGAAATGTATAGTGAGAAATAACAATAGATATATGAGTAATCAACCCTACCAAGAACCAAAGTCATGAAAAATAAAATCATGTACCTCTTTTCTCAGCCTATCCAAATTAATAAATATTAAGAAAAGATAATACTCAAGGATACTTCTTTAATGTGAAAAGAATAGATATTCTCATATATTCTTATTAGAATGTAAACTGATATAACTTTTGTGGATAATTTATCAACACATAAAACTTTTAAAAGTACACAGATATTTGAGGTAGAAAGTCCACTTTGTGTTATAGGACTGACCATAGGTTTTTTGTTGTTGTTGTTCATCTTTATTTTGTGTTTGATATATTTAAAACAATGAGCATGTGTTACATTTAAAATTAGCTTTCTACTGAAAAATAGATAAGTACATACAATAATACTATAAAGACAGAAAGGTGATATTGGAAAAGAAAGTTTAATGGTATATAAAGATGCTTATATTTTGTGAAGTTAAAAAAAGTAGATTAAACAGTGTCACCTATAACATGATCTACTTTATATAAAATAAATACTACACATTTTTTAAGAGACTGGAATATCATATACCAAAATGTGAACTGTCGCTCTTTTATGAGTAGTAGGATTGCATGTGATTTTCCCATTTTTCTCCCACATCACATTTTCTGTAAGAAACATGTATTGCTTTTTGTATTAAAGTTCTTCCATAAGTAAATGAAAAGTAGCATAAGAAAATGACAATTGGAGTCCCCATCGTGGCTCAGTGGTTAACGAACCCAACTATCATCCATGAGGACATGGGTTCGATCCCTGGCCTCGCTCAGTGAGTTAAGGATCCAGCGCTGCCATGAGCTATGGTGTAGGTCGCAGACGCGGCTTGGATCTGGCATTGCTGTGGCTCTGGTGTAGGCCAGCAGCTATAGCTCTGATTCCACCCCTAGCCTGGGAACCTCCATATGCCATGGGTGTGGCCCTAAAAAGATAGAAAGAAGGAAGGAAGAAGGAAGGAAGGGAAGGAAGGAAGGAAAGAAAGAAAAAAAGAAAGAAAGAAAGAAGAAAGAGAAAAAGAAAGAAAGAAAGAAAGAAAGAAAGAAAAAAGAGAAAGAAAGGAAGAAGAGAAAGAAAGAAAAAAGAAGGAAGAGAAAGAAAGAAAGAAAGAAAAAGAAGAAAGAAGAAGGAAGGAAGGGAGGAAAGAAGGAAGGAAGGAAATGACAGTCTGTATATTTCAATCAGTCTTAGTTATTTGTCATCAAAACTGATTATGGATTGTGGGTCTATATGTGCTGCCCTGCTTGTTTTCCAGTTTACAGTGCTGCCAGCCTGTGTGTATTACAGATTTGGGTGATCTGTTTTTGAAAAGAGCAACTTCGATCCAAGCCCACAGCTGTGGGAGTAGACTCTGGACTGATGTTGGCTATGGTTAGAAACAAAAATAAATCTTTTGTTGGAAATACCACTATTTTTATTTACAGAAAGCTGACCTTAAATAGTTAATAAACAAGATTCAAATTAGGCTTAAAGGGGGTGAGGAGGGGACACCCATTTCATCCTTCAGAAACAATTTGAGAACCATTACTCGTAAAAGAACTGAGCCCTAACCTGATGAGAAACTTGGCAGATGAATTCATTTGGACAGAAGAGAACATTCCTAATGCAGGTCTGAGAAGCTGTCTCAGAACCTTGATGGCATCTCTGACTCTTACTGTGGCCTCAGTATTCTTATAGACATAAGTCACAGAAGCAAGGATTAGTGGAAGGATATGCTAAGACTGTCTGGCACATAAATGGCTAATTAACTCCTGACTGGATCCTATTAAATCCCCATTTCCTTTTGGATTATACCCAGGCTTTCTCTCTACCCTCTAAAAATTTATAAATACAGTGTAAAAGACAAAAATTGTAGCTGTGGGTCTTAATTATATAATCTTACCTCTGCATTGGTGTGTGAAAATAGTGTGTTTACTTTTTCTCTTAAACAAACACTTAGGTTGATCATGGCGATGATCAATTAGATAAAACATGCACAAATCCAGGCCCAAACCCACAGTCCCAAACAGGAAAAAGATTCCCATGAGGAAAGATAGTATTTATATTATATAAGTTAAGCTAAAGCAAATCCTGTTCATTAAGGTGGAAAACATGAATAAAACTTTTGGAACAGATTAATAGCAAAGGTATATTTCAGAAGTGAGGACAAAGGCCAAGTATCCTTCTCTACATTAGGGCCTCTTGTCCCGAGTGTTCTCCCACAGGCAGCCTACAGGTGCCCTCCTAGGCTTCACTCCTTTTCCTGCCTCCTCCCAGTTTCAGGAAGACAGAGCAGACTAAAGGAAAAGAGGTGGGCTTCGAAGTCTGTCACAACTGTGTTTGAAACCTGTCACCATTAGCCACATGACTTCAGGCAAGTTAATAAATTCCCTTTTGGTCCTCAGTCTCCTTATCTGTAGAATGAACAATAATAAATTCCTTAAAATGCGGTTGAAAGGACTCAGTGTGGTTCTGTGTAAAATGGGCAAGATGCCCTTGAAATGATGATTATCATCATGACCTTCACACCCATGGACTGACTCTGTCTGAAAATATGATTCCTGATACTCTGCCCTGAAATATTTAAAAGGAACCAGTGCAGAGCTGAGGGCAAGAGATCCTTTTCTCTATTGCATAAGCAGAAAGAAACACCTAAATATTAATAGTGTCAGCAGCGCTGATATATCATTCTAATGATCAAGTGTTGTCTGGCTAAAGATAAGGAAAATTCTTAGAGTGATGAATTTTTAATATTGAAATTTGACTTACCTCTTGTGTTCCACTGCCTTAAATCCATTTTGGAAACAGGCAGAGCATAAATAAATAAACAGTCAGCTCTTCCGTGGTTGTTTGGGTGAAAGCAGGTGGCGATTGAGAAGACACAGATCAACGTGTGGGAGGAGTTAAAAACAAATGTCTACGAGGTAAATAACTTGAACAACAAGAATGGAATCATTCTGGAACCCAGGTCACTTGGGTATCTGGATGCCTCTCTGTTCTGTTCAACATTAGGGTAAGTTGCAAAGCACTGTCCTCCTGGCTTGGCTATGTTCTCTGTCGCCTCTTACCCATTTCCCTTCCATTCCTTTATTGCACATTGGGGTTTTCTCTCACCTGATTAGTCTCTTCCTGCCACAGCCTTCACTGTCCCCTTCCTCTTGCCCCCAGCTTCATGTTGGCTCTCACACTCCCTTGTCCCTAATTGTCACTGTGAGTAGGTGTTCGCTGCTGCCTTTTGTTGGAAAATTGATACAAAGCATCCGAAGCTACCCAAACCCTTCCCTTTCTGCTCCCCACAACTGGCCTTACATAAACTCTTCCTAATTGCTTAGTTGGACCGGATTGTCAAAGGCCCCCTGGAGCACACTGCCTGTTAACTGAGAGTCATTTCCCCCCCTTAGCATCACTAAAAGAACATTGCATTTGAGCTCAGAACTTATATTTGGGTACTGTGTTGAGATGAAATTCTCTTCCCCATGCTGTCCGCTCTGTGCTCCCAGATCATTACAGAACGCATAGCATCTTGTGTTGTAATAAATGTGTTTGGGGAGCTGTGTCTCCCTCTAGATTAATGCTGGATTATCTACAGGCAAATTAAATACACACTCAGGGTTCTGGCAAAGCAGAGGCATTAAACCAATAAACTACTAAAAACACCAACACCAAAAACTCTCAAGAAACTACAAAACAAATGGAAGTTAAAAATTCTGGAAAGAAGCAGTTTTAATTTAGAACCTTTCACTTGTGGTCTTTAAAACATTTGAATTATATTTTGAATTGCGTGTGGGAAGGGAACATCACAAACCTTCCAGGATTTAGGACCTGCTCTATTTGTGTCTGGTCTCGATGCAGAGTGCTTAAGAGAAGCCTTGGCAAGTTCCCTGGAACCTTACTCACAAATGAAGTGTTTGTGCATATGGACAGTTTTCAGGGGTTCGGACTCTCAGAGGGCTCTGAGAGCTTGAACTGTTTAAGAGCTACTGCACTGTGTTTGACTCACCTTTGTTTATCTGGGGGTACGGCAATGCCCAGCAGAGTGGGCATGTAATCCTGGCTGATATGTAATGACTAAGCAATGGGTCTTTCTGAGTACTAAAGATTATTATTCTTTGATATTTTTTATGTATGAAGGAGAGGTAATTAGTGATCCTATAACCCTATAGACACACATACACACACACTGTTTTTTTCTTTTTTTAAATTATTAGGTGGTTCCTAGTACTTTGGTAAGCCTAGAAAGTCTTGCATTGAACTTGGTAAAAGGGTCATTTGCTATGTTTTGGTATCAGGGTTTGCTCTTCCTTAAGTCAGAAATGTTTTTAGATACCCTATCTTCTCACGTGTCAATTTTAAATTGACCTGCTATTATTTGTTTTTAAAGTTGGCAAGTGTTGTCTGAAGGCAAAATAAATCCAGAGAATTTTATCCCCATTTATCAGAGGTTCTCCAATATCTGTGTGTCCGGAGACCCCTGGGAAGCCTGTTAAACATGTGGATTCCAGAGGCCCACCTGCAGAGGATCAAGATAACTGGTCTGGAATCTGCATTTTTAACAAGGACCTCAGTTGATTCTGAGAAGGGTATTTTGACTTGACTTTGAAAAATACTGTTCTATATTGGCTCACTCTCTGTATTAATATTCACTGAGGTTTTAATGTAAATGCATGCGGGGGCGGGGGGGGGCAGGGAGATGAGCATAGTATCATTCTTACAACTTTCCTTTGAGTCTGCTTTTCCATGAGGCAAAGTAAACGTGGAAAACTGCTCTAGGGGAGAAGCAACCAGCCCTGTTTGAGACTTGTGGGATTTGTTTTGTTTTGAACACATGAGTAAATTCTAAACTGATCAGTGAAAACCTAAGTAACACTGTGGAAAAACTTCTGCCTTTATTATTTGCTTTGTCTTGGGTGCTAGAGCATGGGAAGTTTTAACACTGAAATTCGCAAACCCCAGAGCCAGTGGAGTCCTGAGGTCGATGACAGAGGTTTATGGCACTCAGCCACTCTATTCGTGAGTTCATTTGTTTGTTCTCACTTCATGAAGCTACATCCTAAGTGTATTATAGCTGTCTGTGGGGTGCTGGCCTGTTGTTATAGATAAATCTGTTGATGGTACACAACCTTTCTTCTCACACACGCACTCCTGACAGGGGAAGCTGCGCTTGGTTTTGTTTTGTTTGCTCTAAGGATATTTATTGAATACTTGTGATGACTACAGCTAGTTGAGTTTGCATGTATTTCATGTAGTTCTTGCAATGTCTGCAAACTAGGGCTGTTGTTATACCCTCTGACATATTATTAATATGATAATAATGGTACCTGTTGATGCCAAGAACTGGAGCCCCACCACTCTGCATAATTGTCTCCTTATCTCCACCTGGAGCACCACTCAGGGGTGCAAGGTCATCGCTATTTCTTTGATGCAATAATAATAAATGCATTAATTTTTAAAGTTGAGATATAATTGACATACAGCATTACATTAATTTGGGGTATACTACATAATATTCGGTATTTGTAAACGTTTATTGCAAAATTACAACAAATCTATTCAACATCTGTCATCATATATAGTTACAATTTTTTTTTCTTGTGATGAGAACTTTTAAGATTTACTCTCTTAGCAGCTTTCAAATATGCAGTACAGTATTAACTATAGTCACCATGCTATGCATTGCATTTCCATGACTTCTTTATTTAATAACTGGAAGTTTGTGTCTTTTGACCCCCTTCATTCCATCCCTCTCTACCTCTGGCAACAATCCATCTGTTCTATCTATGTGGGTGTTGTTGTTGTTTTAAGATTCCACATTTAAGTTAGATCATATGGTGTTTGTTTTTCTCTGTTTGACTTATTTCACTTAGCATAATGCCCTCAAGACCCATTCATGTTGTCACAAATGGCAAGTTTTCGTTATTTTATATGGCTGAATAACATTCAATTGTATGTATATACCACATGTTCTTTATCCATTCACTCTCAGTGAATAATTAGATTGTTTCCAAATCTTGGCTATTGCAAATAATGTTGCTAAGAACATGGAGACGCAGATTTCTTTTCAAGTTAGTGTTTTCATTTTTCTTCGTGTCAATACCCAGAAGTTGCTGAATCATCTAGTAATTCTATTTTTAATTTTCGAGGAAACTCAGCACTGTTTTCCCCAGTAGCTGTACCAATTTACATTCTCATCAACAGTGCACAGTATACATTAATATTTTAAAGTAACAAAAATACATAAATAAATTAGCATTTTTCCTATTCCACAAAGAAGAAAGCTGAACTGAGGGAAATTAAATGACTTGCCTAAAATCAGAGCCAGCGACTACAACAGCTGGAATCTGAGCCACCTGTCTAGTGATTTTCTCTCCCAAAACTTGCGATCTTGTTCTATAGACTATGCTCTAGGTCTGCTCTGGATATTTCCCCACAGCTAGTTACCTTCCCCTCAGAACAGAGGGTGGTGCTCAAGGAGGGGAGGGAATCGTCTGCGGAATATTCTTAAGTGGCACAGTAGACCGGGAGCTCCTTGAAGGAAGCAACCATGCTTTTTGTTTTGTTTTGTTTTAATTCTTATTTTGACCTCGCCTCTGGCAAATGAAAGGTTCTGGGCCAGGGATCGAACCCACACCACAGCAGTGACCCAAGCCACTGCAGTGACAATCCTGGATCTTTAACCTACTGAGCCATAAGGTAACTCCAGAAGCAACCTTGCTTTATTCTTATGTCTTGTGTGTGTAGCCCAGCATCTAGCATAATAAATGCTTGCCCCTCTATATTCATCAAAATGGGTAAACAAACACTTTATTAAAAAGTGTTCAGTTTCCTTAATTTTAGTACCCGAGTAACAACATTTATGAAGTGCTTTCCAATTGCTTTAATAAGAACCTGTTATGAGTGAATGATTGTGTCCCATCCCCCTTCCCCCTGCCACGATCACATGTTGAAGTCCTAACCCGCAATGTGATGGTATCTGGAGGTGGGACCTTTGGGAGGTGATTCAGTTAGGTGTGGTCATGAGGCTGGGGTCTTCATGATGAGATTAGTGCCTTTATAGGAAGAGAGCCAAGAGCTTGCTCTGGCCATTTTTCCACCAAGAGAGGACACAGTGGGACAACAGCTCCCTGCAAGCCAGAAGGAAGGCACTGCAGGAATTTAGGTGGTTGGCACCTTGCTCTTGGACTCCTCAGGCTCCAAAACTGTGAAAAGTCAACTTTTGTTGTTTAAGCCACCCAGTCTATGGTATTTTGTTATGGCAGCATGAACTGAGACAGCACCCTGTGATCTGAGAGTGAGGTACAGACAGCTTAGCCACTTTCTCAAAGTCCCAGCACAGCCCGGGATTTGGACCAGGCCCCTGTGACTCCCTGAGGGCATGGTTGTTTCTCTGTGCTGACTTGTCCTGCCCCTTTCTGTCTGAGGGGGAATGGAAAACTTAAAGCAACACCCTGCTGCAGGAATATGTGAGTAAACACAGGTCAAAAAGAGTGTAAGTTATAAGTGGAGTGTAAGTTAGGGTGTGAAAATTTGATAGTAATGCTGTGAAATACAGCTCATGGGCAGCCCTGGAGATCAAAACTTATGTTGCCTCATGGACAGGCATTGAGGCTACCATTTTCCATCCCTCTCCCTAATTCTGATCCCAGTTTCCTTGGGATTGTTGTGGGATAAATGCTGCTTCCAAGAAACTGCTGATTCAGAGACATGGATAAAAGCTCACCAAGAACCCCAGCTACCAAATGATCATGCCTGGTCACCATCTGGCCACAAGGGACTAGCAAAACACAGACTTGACACCTAGCAGCTTTGAGTGCACATCTACCCATCCATCTGCCCTGTCTTATGTAGTTTTGGACAGTCATGATCTCTACCTTCAATTGTTTATTTTTAAAATAAGAAATAATGCTGGGATCCCACCTCAAGCATTAGGAGATAGCCAAGATCAGCTCATAGAAATGACTGAGATCTAGGTGCACTTGCAGAGTTCTGTGGCTGCCGTAGAATGACTGTCAGAAAAGTGCTGTCAGGTGTGAAGTGTTCCGCCTTAGACTTGGCCTCACACTCTACTCTGCCACTTCCCAGCCCCTTGACTTGGGGCAAGTTAGCTAATCCACACATGTGCCTCAATTTCCTCACATGTAAACCAAGAATATGAAAACCTACCTTCCAGCATTGTCATAAGGGATTAAATGAGATAACTTGTGTCTGGCACATAGCAATTCACAAATAAGCTTTGTAAATGCTTTTTTTGTTTTTTATCTAAACAAAGATGAATCTTCTTCAGTGACATATTTTTCTTTGGAAAGAAAGTGGTACATGCTTTTAGCATAAACCTGTATCTGGCTTCTACATAATAAGGGGCAAAATAAGGCACCATAAATCTTTTAGAATTTTTTTAGGTGAGTTCTATTAGTCTGTGTTAAAGAAGCAAAAACCTTTTACTACAGACTGAGAAGGAAGAGAAAGGAAAAAACTGGCCTCTTTAAACAATGAGGGTTTTTTTGTCAGTATCTTAAAGAGGTTTTTCTTATATAAACAGGAGTATTTGCTGGTCAGTACCCAGATTTTTTTTTTCTTTTGATGTATATTAAAAAAATTAAAAGGAATATTCTTAGAAAGACATCTGTGCCTGGGGTGACTCACATTTGATCAATCCCTGTGAACCAAGCTTTTCAGGGGATGTGCAATTATTTGCTCAGTTAGGCTTAAACTTTTTATTTATCTAATCACCCCCCTGTAATGCTTTGATCTGAACTTCCAAGGCCTATTTTTCAACCACTTTAGCTACATATTTTAAGTCTTATGGTCTAATCAACCCCAGCCCATAAAACATGCAATGTCCTGTTTAATGCATCCTATTAGGAAATCAGCTGCCACATGGATTTTGAAATCTCCCACTTTGTGACTGGGTGAGCTGTTTGGAAGTGTCATTAATGTCATTATTCTGGGAGAGCAGGAGAGAACCGGCAGCCAAGTGCACCCTCTGCGTCCCGGCTGGCTTCCCCCTGTTAGCGCTTGCCGAGTGACTCAGAGGTGAATCACCAATTTCTGCAGGTGTATGCTCCGGAGTCCTGGAAACCTTCCACAGCCCAGCGGGGGCAAATGTTTACTTCATTAGTTCATGGGGTTACTCAGTAGATCCAGCTAACTCAATTTGACTGTACCATAGCTTAAAAAGATGTGTATGTATATGTATATACATTTATATTCCAAGAGTGCATTGCAACTTAGAAGTTGAAAAGTAAAATGTGTCACTGAATAATTAGAACATGTCTTAATTTGAAATCTTTGGAAAGAAAATTAATTCCTATGTATGTCATTTCTCTTGCAAAACCCACACGTGGTTATGGGTGTTCCTCCCTTTTTTCTCTGGGTAGGGCCATGTGAGGGACAAGGGCCCGTCAACATCTGGGAATTAGCAGACTCTAATTCCTTGCTCAGCCTTGGAGCTTATTTATTTGAGTATCTTCCAAAACTCAAGCACATTGGAGGGTTCTTTTTAAAGAACACTCATTCTTTTTCCCCCTCTGGAAACAAAAAAAGTAAAATAAATGTAAAGACAAATTTATTTCTTTACTTTGTTAATCTCTGAACAAGCCATACTTTTATATGGTAGCAGTGTCTAATGAAGGTAACAGTCATCAATTAAACAAAGAAACAAGCTTGAGGAAGCCTACAACATAGCCACAATGCCTACATTTGCTAAAAATCGATGGTCTTTAATCAAGAATCATGTTACAACATGGTACACAATGGCAATAGCTAGTGCTTGATTTCTTCATATGTTCCACACCATTTAAAGTGCTTAACGTAAATCAGTTCCTTTAATTATCAGAAAACTGTAACAACCTTTAACTAACGTTGGTACTATTATTATTTCCATTTTACAGGTGACAAACTGTAGGCAGAGAAAAGTTAAGTAACTTGCTTAAGGTCACACACAGATAATTGATGATGAAGCCAGAATTTAAGCCCTTCTAGACAGACCCCAGAGCCTGCACTATAAAACACCAGCTATTGTGTTCTAATGATGGACTTTTAAACAAATCCAGTAGCATCTATATCAAATGAATACTGACCACTCCAAAGTAGTCACCTGTAATAAGTATACTCTATACTTATTCCAAGTGTTGCCATGACTCAACAAATCTAGACCTTTCTCTCAAAAGCTTTTTTTTTTTTCCTTTTTAAAAATTTTCCTCAGAGACTAGGGTTTGTTGGTCTAAATTTTCACCAGTAAAAGCTTTATTCACTGACATTGGATTTGATTTTTGGAAACAATCAAAAGTAATTCAGAACCCAGGTTGGTGGAGAGGAGGAATCAAATTTGGTAAGATCACTACACCTTAAACTGTCTCTAAAGATAGTTTTCAAACAGGAGCTCTAAAATTACAAAAAATATTTTGTGTAATGACAGCATCATTAAAATAAATGTAGAAACTTGCAAAGGTCATTTTGAGGAGAATTAGTTAGAGAGCAGTGGCATAGATGTGTCTGATGCAGTGATTCATTCTCTAAACACATGAAACCACATAATTAGGTCACAACTTGATAGATGCTATTTGGCCACCTGACCTGGCAGAATACCTTTGACTCTTTTCTGTATCTAAATTTATATAGGATATATGTATGTATGTATTATTATATAGCCTAGATCCTGCTGAGAAAGAGACAGTTACTCGAAATGGGTAAATAAAAGAACAATTTATAGAATTAGGAAACCAACAAGAAGTGCAGATCGCTGGAAGAGCAGCAGGGGGGCGCCATCACACCCTTCGGCAGGAAGGGATGCAGAGGGGAGGAGCAGTTACCAGAGGCTGAGAAGCACCTGGCAGTGGAGAGCGTTGCCTCACAGGGGTCAACCAGGGAGCGAGCAGCACAGAGTAGTTGCCTCCTCAGCCAATTGATCTGCTGGTGACCCACTGACCAAACCATAAGAATCTAGGCAGCAAAGAAGAGACTGTCCATTAGGCAGGCCGTAGAGGTCCCCTTTCTGGGACACAGGGCAGTGTGAGAGGGTGAGAGAGGTCCTGGAAGGGCAAATAAATAGCACAGGGACCACGTGTATTCACTTTCCACTTTCTTCTCAAGCCTGCTTTCCATCTGGATCACACCTTTCCTAGAAGAGAGAAACTAGAATATAGTAAAGATGTCTCAGGTCTGCATAATTTTCCGGTGTCTAGACTGGGGGTGGGAGGAGAGGAAGAATCTGTTCTTTATGCAGTACCTGCTATACGTGCCAGGTGTTTTACTTATGTTAAAAAAGAGGATTCATTATGTGCAGTTCGTGTCATTTTAACTCCATGGTCTTGCTTCTCCAAATCCATAACAGCCTAGTTATGAGAAAAATATCAAACAAATCTCTGTTGAGGGACATTCTGCAGACTATCTAAGCAGGGATCCTCAAAACTATCGAGGTCTTTAAATACAAGGAAGTCTGAGAAGTTGTCATAGCCAAGAGGAGCCTAAGGAAACATGACCAATAAATGGAACATGGTGTCCTGAGTGGACATTAGGTAAAAATTAATGAAAGAGAAAAAGGACATTAGGTAGAAACTATGGAAATCTGAATAGAGAGTGTTTAGTTTATACCAATGTATGAGTATATACATATAAATATAAATAATGTGCAATGATGTTTGTAATAGTGTATCCATACTGGTTCATTAATTGTGGCAACCGTGCCATACGAATGTGAGATGTTTGTAATAAGGAATAGTACCAGTAATACCCTGGGTACAGGGTATGCTTGACCTCTCTGTACTATCTTCACACTTTTTCTGTGAATCTTAGATTTTACTGAAAAAAAAAAAAGCCCGGTGCTTAGTTTTTACTTGCAGAATAAGAATGAGGAGGAGGAAGACAGGGAAAATATTCTACTTCTTAGTGCTCCCTTCAAGACTGTTGTTTGGTAGTAATGACCAGCCAGCACTGTGCCAGTCAGGAGGCCCTGACAGTTCTTTTTTTTTTTTTTCTTTTCTTTTCTTTTTACGGCTGCACCTGCAGCATATGGAAGTTCCTAGGCCAGGGGTTGAATGAATCAGAGCTACACCTACAGGCCTACCCCACAGTCAAGGCAATACTGTGGGGATCCAAGCTGCATTTGCCACCTACATTGCAACTGTGGCAATGCTGGATCCTTAACTCACTGAGCGAGGCCAGGGATCAAAACTGCATCTTCACAGAGACTATGTCTGGTCCTTAATCCGCTGAGCCATGATGGGAACTTCTCTTGACGCTTCTTGACTGGTCATCTTAAGCTAATTACTTAAATGTTCTCATCTTATGATGTGAAGTGTTAGATTTCTGAGCTTTAAATTTTCTGAGGCTGTAGGGCACCAAACAGTAATCATTTCACATGAAGAACACCAATAGCATTTCTCTTAAAAAAATCAACTCCACTTCCTTTAAAAAAAAGGCAAAAAAGGGAGTTCCCATTGTGGCGCAGTAGAAACAAATCTGAGTAGTATCCATGAAGATGCAGGTTCGATCCCTGGCCTTGTTCAATGGCTCAAGGATCTGGCATTGCTGTGAGCTGTGGTGTAGGTCACAGATGTGGCTCGGATCTGGTGTTGCTTTGGCTGTGGTGTAGGCCAGCAGCTGTAGCTCTGATCTGACCCCTAGCTTAGGAATTTTCACATGCCATGGATGGAGCCCTAAAAAGCCAATTAAAAAAAAAAAAAAAAGGACACAAGCCAGAATTGTAGCAATAAATATTTAGCATTGTATCTGCTTTTAATAATAGAGATAATAATAGAGATAATATGTTTCCATTGTACCACTGTCCAGTTGCAATGGAAACAAATCTGACTAGGAAACATGAGGTTGCAGGTTTGATCCCTGGCCTCATTCAGTGGGTTAAGGATCCTGTGTTGCTGTGGCTGTGGTGTAGGCCAGCGACTACAGCTCTGATTGGACCCCTAGCCTGGGAACCTCCATATGTCGTGGGTGTGGCCCTAAAAGGCAAAAATAATGACAATAATAATAATAGATAAAATAAATTCTACTCTGAAAGCCAGTTCTGAACACTGAAAATTTACCAGAAGAATATTGTTTTAGAAATAAACTGTCCTTCAGTAATGCCAACCACTCATATCTCTAAAATATATGTAGAGCATATGCATGTACATCAATGTACACCATATACTGTCCATGAGGTGTGTGCACAGGCGGCACAGGAAAGCCACCTTTTGGCGTCCAGGCCTGTGGCCTACCGTCACAGCCCCTGAGGTCCAATGAAGGAGGCCTACATTTCATCGTCATTTGTATTGAGCTCGAGTCTCTCCTGGGACTGAGACTTATGCATTCGGAGGGTCCAAGGCAGAGGGAGTGCCTGGTACCCACCAATCTTGCCTGCAGAGGACACAGTCCCTGACATGGACGGAGCTGCTCTGTGATGCCTGCCAGGCCCTCTTAGGCCAGCTGAGTGCCAGACTGCCCACCCTGCTCTGTTCTTTGGCACCGTGTACCCAGGCTGTGTCTCCCTGCAGGCGGTGTGCGAACTGTGGAGGTGCAGCCCTGTCAATGAGCCTCGGTCTGGTCCAGTACAGGAAAGCTTTGTCTTTTCTCCCAGAAGAGAGGCAGGGGGCTGGAGTGAGAAGTGTGAGGGCTTTGCAGCCTGCAGAACTGGGTTTGGATCTGCCTCTATCCTTGGCTGCCATATATCCTTGGGTCGGTCCCTTAATTCTGTTTTCTCCTATTTCTCCTCATCTCAGAAACAGGGATGTGACCCAGAGAAGATGCCTGTGAACTGTTTGGCACAAAATGAGAAGTCACCAGATGAGAATTATTCTTGGAAGCTTATTGTACAAAGCCATGAGTGACAGCATTTTTCTTTCTGTAACCCCGGCCACCCATTCACCACAGAGTAATTAGTGGCACTTTTCAGTTAGGTATTTAGCATTTCATTTTTCTCTGGCTTTTTCTTCTTAAGAGGATGAATCTGAGGATTCTGTAACCTCATAAGCTATCTAGAAAAGACAGGCTAGGGGTGTACTAGGCAATCTTTGTTCAATGAATGAATAAACAAAACTTTTTTTCTTCTTCTGTCATTTAGGGCTGCATCCGAGGCATAAGGAAATTCCCCAGCTAGGGGTTGAATCAGAGCTGCGGCTCCAGCCACAGCCACAGCCACAGCCACGGCCATAGCCACACAGGATCCTTAACCCACTGAGCAAGGCCAGAGATAGAATCCGAGTCCTCATTGATACTAGCTGGGTTCATTACTGCTGAGCCACACAGGAACTCCCAACAAAACTTTTGAAGGCAGTTCCATAGCACATGTACACATGAATGCAGAAGTATGCCTATATATGCATGCACATGCACAAACAGACCCACGGCTGCGGCATCCTTCTGTGCACACATGTAGGCAGCTCAACCAACACTCTCTTGTAAAAGCAGTACAGGCATAGTCCCGACTCAGTGAGCTGAGCCACAAGTCCTATGGATTTCAAACAGTTCTTTGCACTGAAATCAATTTTAAAATGTGTGAGTGAATGGATGCTCTGAAATTGGATATTAAAGCATTCTACAAAAATGTGCCAAAGAATAGCTACATATATTCATGGACAAATTTCCAGCATTAAGCAGGCTTTTGAAGTTTTAGGAGAACATTGTTTCCAGTGCCTACTTCAAACATGAAAGCAAAGATGTGCCAAATTCTGAAGTACTCCTCCTATTTCCACTAATGGGAATTCAATTCTGTCAAGATAATGCTATTCTAATTGCTCACCAAAAATAATGGCCACATCCTATTTATTATTCTTTGGAATTCTAATAACTCCCACTCTAAAATATTGGGCTCATATTATATTTCCCAGCACAAACTTGATCAGCATGTTTCTTCTTCACTTTTGCAACATTCTCTCTGGGTGTGACCAGAATTTACACGGTGAAATGTGTCTCCATTCCCCCTCTGTATGCCCAGAAAGTTCACCAAAAGGCATATAATGTGAAAAATCATAGTTACAGAAAAGACCCCTGACTTTGCAACCTACACCTGACTTCACTGTTTATAAGCTCTGTGACCTTGGGAAAGTTAGTAACTTCTCCATTTTATTTCCTCAATGAGAAAATGTGGGGGGAAATGCCTATCCCCCATGGGGTCATTAAACACTTTTTTCCTCTTTTTAGGGCCGCATCTGCGGCATATGAAAATTCCCAGGCTAAGGGTTGAATCCGAGCTGTAGCTTTTGGCCTAAACCACAACCACAGCCACATGGGATCTGAGCCATGTCTGCAACCTATACCACAGCTTATGGCAATGCAGGATCCGTAACCCACTGAGTGAGGCCAGGGATCAAACCTGCATCCTCATGGATGCTAGTCAGGTTCATAACCCGCTGAAACACAATGGCAACTTCATCACTGAACACTTTAAATGAGATAATAAACAGAAAGTACATAATTTGAACAGTTGGAACATAAAAACATTGGGATTCAAAAATAGATAAAGACCAAAAAAAAGTTTATAAGAAGAATCTTTCTTTGAGGAAATCTAAAGTTCCCTGCTATAGGTGTTAAAGTCTGAGCTTCCGTGACCATTAACCTCCATAATATCCCTGTGTCCTGTGAGTCACAAGAGATGAAAAAGTCTAACAGTGTCAGACCATCTGGTGACCATCCAGAGGTAGTGCAAAAACGTGGTCTGCTCAGGAAGATTCTCCCCTAAAAGTGGCGTTTGCCAGACGTCGACCAGCCAGAATTCCTGCATCAGTGATGTCCTTGCTCTGGGTTAGAGATACATATATAGCCTTACAACCTCAGTAAGTCTCATGATATATCTGCACCCTCTGTTTTCTGTGTTTACCTAGTACCCAGTGCTGTAACTGACATAGAACAGGTCTTCTCTAATGGTTTGCTGATGGAAGGAGGTGCTGGAGAAGTGAATGGATGAACTCTCACTCCTGTTCCCTTTTTGTCATTCTTCATGCTTAGTTCTCCACCTATCCCTCCTGCTTCATTCAAGCCACCAGTCATGCCTATTACTTATCTTCTGGCAACACACCCTTCCTCCAGGAAACCTCCCTTGATCTATCATATGCCTGACCCCAGCCACAGAACCTGCTGCTTGGCATTTATTCAGGACTCAGAGTATGGTGTTTGGATAATGCTTTTACACTTGAGCTGCCCCATGTTTTTGTTTATCTTCTCATCAACCCCTTCTAGGGCAGGAATTTCCTTTAATGACTTGAAAAATTGTGGGGTTTTTTTAATGAGTTTTTAGTATATTTAGGTAGGAGCCTATAATACAATAGGCTTTATTTATACAAAGTAAAATTCGACAATGACCTGCCCTCAGAAATTTTACTTGAAAGGGAAGGTAAGACCCAAAGCTGTAGAGTAGAAAGTGAAGAGTGCTGAAAGATTGATGTGGATGGAGGGATGAAGGGAGAAAGGGAAGGGTCCACCACATCTTGCAGATGTTGCAATCAGGGTGGATGGCTGGAGGAGGTGCCCTTTGTGTCAGGCCTGGAAATACCATAGGAAAAGCTTTTGGAGGAGAAAATGTGTGCAAAGGTATGGATGAGAGAAGGTGGAAGGTGTATGTGGTAAATATTTATACTACACTTAAAATTTTCAAAGGGCTTCACACTCCTTCTCTCATTTGTTTTGCACAGCAGCTGGTGAGGAGGGCAAGGCAGAGGTTACTACTTGTGATGCAGAGAGGCTAAAGGACGCAACCAAACTGGTGTTGAACTGGAACATGACTGTCAGTGGAACTGAGGTCAGACTCCAGGTCTGCAGGTAAAAACTCCCCTTTGGTTAGAGCAGTGGTCCCTTGGAAATCAGTTGTTCCCTAATTAATGAGCAGTGGCTTGGAGACAAATGATTTACTCCTTGCTTCTGGGAGGCAGCCATTTGAGGGTCTCTGTGAGTGCCTGGAGGAACCCTGAAAGCACTGGGTACTAGGGTGGATGTGGACCACAGACATGCTGCTGGGCCATCTCTGAACAATGGAGGACAGTGTGAGGTATACGAGCACGAGGAAGGGAAGACCTCCAAATAATGATGGGGGTTAGCATCACAGAGCCCTTACTCTGAGCCTGGCACCGCATTCTGTATGTTATATGGATTATCTCATTTGATCCTCACAACCACCTTGGAAATTTGTTCTCACCCCACCCTTTAGAGGGTATGGAAATTGAGGCTTAGAAAAGTGAGCAACCATTGTTCAGGTTCTCAAATGGTAAGGGATGGAGATAGGATTCAGATACAACAGTAACTGACTACCCTCTTAACCACTGAGCTGGAGATTCTTAACCACTTGTGTGCTGTGGACCCCTTTGGCTAAGTCCATAGCCCTCTCTGAGAAAAATGCCCCCCGCCCTTTCTTTGCCACACCCATAGCATGTGGAAGTGCATGGGCCAGGGACTGAACCTGTGCCATGGCAGTAACCGAAGTCACTGCAGTGACAGCGCTGGATCCTTAACGCACTGTGCCACAGAGAACTGCTGAAAAAATGCTTTTATATGGATAAAATATGTAGGTTTACAAAGAAAAAATATTACATTTAAATTTAATTACAAAAATATTAAGAAGTAAACTTTTTATCATACTAAGTGAAGTAAGTCAGAGAAAGACAAATATTATGTGATATCATTTATAGGGGAATCCAACTTAAAATGATACAAAAGAACTTATTCACAAAACAGAAACAGACTCATAGATTTCAAAGTCAAACTTATGGTTACCAAAGGAGAAACATGGTGGGGAGTGAGAAATAAATTAGCAGTTTAGGATTAACATATACACTCTACTGTATTAAAAACAGAGAAATAACAAGGACCTACTGTATAGCACAGGGAAATCTACTTAATATTCTGTAATAACCTGTATGGGTAAAGAATCTGGAAAAGAATGAAAATATGTATATGTATAACTGATTCACTTTGATGTACACCTGAAACTAACACATTTTGTCAACTATACTCCAATTTTTTTAAGTAAATTTTGTACGTGGCAATATAAGTGCTTCTTTGTTAACTGCCTAAATGATTAGAGCTGGTGGAAGGTCATGATTTGGAAGTCCTGATGAATGTAAACAATATTTTGAGATAAAGGCATTGGCCATAATGAAAATATCTGTGATTTCTGCTGATGACAAAACCATAGGTATGAATAATAACACTGTTTTTTTGCTCAAAATATGGAAGAAGATGCTAAATTTTAGTTGAAAGTTAGTGAAAATTATAAGGTTGTTTCTATTCCAGTTTCTATGCCACCTGAATTCTCTTCAGTAACCTTGGCTAGGAAATCCTGAACTATTGTGTGGCCAGGATCCTGATGGGCAGAGTCCTTGTGGCCCAACCCTTCTCATAGCCCAAGTGCCCCCTTGACTTGAAGAAAAGGCATTAAGCACCCCTTGGGAAGGGGTGATGCCTGGAGAAATCAGGTCATTCTCTCTGCTGGGCAGACACCTGTGCTGATAGGGCCCATGGGGCTGGAATCGGATCAAAGGATTCTAAAGGTAAACACAGGAGAGTGCTGGAACAGAGGGAGAAGGGGGTCTCAGTGATGGAAGATCAATGGTGCAGAGTTGTCAAGAGGAGGGTCATGGGTTCCACACTAGAGTCCTACACGCTATGGATACCTGGTACCCTGAGGAGTAAGCTCAAGGTAAGTGATACAGAGAGCGGGGGAGAAGTGGGAGGCAGAATACTCTCCTTTTCCTCCACTGGATACAGCATGAAAGGATGGGACTAGAAAGCAAGATCAAATTGGCCAAATCCTGTTGTCCTCACTTTCCAATCCTAAAGCTATAGGTAAATCACATTCCCTTTCTGAACCCCTGTTGCCTTCCCTGTATGGGGGGAACTGAACATTGAACTCATAGGCCACTTGAAGGGTGGACCCACTGTTGGGCACTTCGCAGAATTCCTGGCATATTGTTGCTGCTCAATAAAATTAGGTTGAACTCTATGGGACTGCTGTTTTTGAAAGTCAAGAATGATTGGATATGAGTAGTTTTAGACTGCAGTACCTGGCAGATAGGGTGAGCTGCTGAGGATGTACCTAGCGCCACTTGCTGAAGTCAGTTGCATATGGGATTAAAGGCATTCAATCACCTATACTCCCCCTCCATTTCCTTTGGCGGAATGTGGTGTTATCGAGAACTTCCTTCTTCGTCTTCATCCCACGATCCAGAGTAAATTCTGTAAAGGGATGCTATGGCAGCATTCTCTTTGGTATTCTAGGGAGAGATAAATTGCAAATCACAGCATGGCACAATATAGTTTCCTGTGTCCTGTCAGTGGATGAAGAAACAGATGGGAGGAGAAAGAACTTGACATTCCTTGGACTATCTCTCTTATTTTTCTAGTATGAGCAAAAAAAGGAAGCCCAGAGTTGGGAGCTGGAAAAACCTATGGGCCAGACTGAGGCTCTAACCTATATTCTGTGCTTAACACTTTTTTTTTTTTTGGTCTTTTTAGGGCCACACCTGCAGCATATGGAAGTTCCCAGGCTAGGGGTCGAATTGGAGCTGTAGCTGCCAGCCTATACCACAGTCACAGTAATGTGGGATCCTAACCACGTCTGTGACCTACACACAGCTCTTGGCGATGCTAAATCCTTAACCCATGGAGTGAAGCCAGGGATCGAACCTTCACCCTCATGGATACTAGTTGGGTTCATCACTGCTGAGCCATGAAGGAAGCTCCCTCTGTACTCAACACTTAATTGCTTGTATGACATGGACCCATCACAGCCACCCTGAACCTCGATCTCCTCATCTATAAGAAGGGGTTTTTAGACCAGAGAGTATCTCCAAGGTCCCTTCCATGAGTAATATTGACCATGGAGACTGTGGTTTGTTCCTCAACTCTGTACTAGGATGTAACAGGTTCATTGTAGGTCTCAGTTTAGGAATCAGCTCAGATAACTCACTCAGCATAATGGGGCTTAGGGAAACCAAGTTTGGAGATGCATGTTCAGAACTAGACAGATATCTGGAGAGCCACTTGGAGAGGCCTTGCAATGAGACAAAGTGAGAGTTGATAGAAGCACGAGGTGAGGGAGAGAAGTAACCGTTTAGGTTTGTTTTGCACTATAGTTTTCTTAAAAGCTCATTTCATATTAAATTATTAGAATGCTTTGGAAAAGTGATTACAAGCTTTTTTTTTTTGCAGCAATAAAACAGGCCTTGGGGCACAGAAGCACTAAGGCTTACTACATCTAAAAATATCTTATTTTTCTACAGCTTGATTGAAACTGATGTAGGTGTGCTTGGGGAGGTCGTGCCTTTTTTTCTTCTTCTAATAATACTGTTTGGCAGCTTTTCATTCTATCTTACCACAGATCTTTGCCAAAACTTGAATTTACTTCCGTCAGATTAACTGTCTCCAAAAACAAACTGGCATTTCTTCTAAGGGCTCTGATTAAAAGGATAAGCTTGAGTGACATTCCCTTAAATGGCTGGATGTTCTCACAGGGCTAGGAAATCGGAATTGGAAAAGTAGCAGGGCTGAATTTAGTCACGCGGCTGCACGGCATTTGAACAGTGAAGGGGGGCTGCCGTTTCCCTCTGCTGTGTTTAGAAACAACTGGTGAATTATGATTTGAATACATACCTCTCAAAAAACAGAAGAAATCCACTGCTTTCTTCTAGGTCACCCCCCCCGCCCCAGGTCTTTGTTTGTTTTAAATATCACTTTCAGTAATTTTACTGATCAAATTAAGTTGGCTTCCTCAAAGCACCAACGATATAGAGGCCTCTTTTAGTTGCGCAGCTGAATGCATATGGAATTTGAATGAGTCAACTATGTATAGGGCCAAAGAACTCTCTTTCTTTAACATTCCAGTAGACAGGAGGGGTCCAGGAAAGAGAAAGCAAGAAAAGATAAAGGAAACATTTTCTAGTTTTTCTCTCACTCCTGTTTATAGTTTGATCCTTCAAGAATAAGAGTCAAAATAATTTTCCAAGCAGAAATCCTTCTTTTTATTTATTATTATTATTTTAAATGTATATATGTTGAGGGGAAAAAATAGTTTTTCCCCTCAACATATATATTGTTGAACTAGGGAAGAAAGAAACAGGGTTGCTGATTCTCTTAATAGGTTACAAATTTGAATGCTCAACAAACACCAAAAAATCAAATGAGATAACATTTCAAGAGCTGAGTTGAAATGTGGCTCTTGAACATTCTTTCTCTCTTTCTTACAACTGTCTATCCCCTTAAAAGTAGTATCTTGAATGAAAGAACCTTGGGGGAAAAAAGCTATGGAAAAACATAGTAACAAGCACTGTCAAATGTAAACACTATGATAAATTCTCTAATCATGTATTGATATTAACCATCCAAAAATGGAGAACAAAATAACTATTATTGCTTTCTTCCCCCTAAATTTTTTTATTCAGCCTGAGACGTAAGATTAGTAATTAATACTTCTAATTAATTTGAGAAAAAAAATTTTGCTCAGATTTCTATGTATATTTAAAATTTTCATTGCCCCAATGCAAACTTCTCTGAGTTAGAACCTGTTTAGCTTATCTAAGCATGGCTACGTTACATTTTTATTTTATATTATCAGTCTCTTCAAATCCTGAAAATGAGATTGCTATCTCTTCTCTGGGTAAGTTACATTAAGCAGAAGTCAGATTTGAGTGGTCACCGTCTCAAGCCTATTAAGTTACTGAGGCTTTTTTTTTTTTTTTTCCATTTTCTCTATAAGGACAAAGAGCAGGGCTACCTGTGGGACACTGGTAACTCCTCAGGTGCCTTCAGTTATGATAAAAATATCCTATCAAGAATGGAGTTGTTAATAAAGACCTGGCATAAACTGAAATGAATTAAAAAATATGTCTTAGTTCCCACTGTCAGTCACCTCAGCAGAATCCCCTTAGTTTATTAGATTGACAGCTCCTGGTAACAAGCACTGTTCTTGGGACTTCATACATATGTTTATATCCAATCCTTGAAACAACTGGTTGCCAAACTTTTTTGATCATATACCCCAGTTGTATCAGTTTAGATCATGTGCCTCCAAAAAATGTATATTCACTTATTTATTATGTATATTTACTGCACCACTACTGTATGCATACATTATTAGATGTGCAAAAAAACAGGAATTTTAAAAGAATCACAAGAATATGAAATAAACATTATTTTAAACAATTACTTTAGTTATTAAATGCATAATATTTTACTCACAACAAAAATATAATTAATAATATTTTAATAAGAACAATCTAATTGAACATGTTTCCTGTTTTATGAAAATCCTTAGTTTATGAGTTAAAGGTCTGGTTCTAAGTTCACCTTATTTTTATGCTTGTTGTTAATGATGTCAAAGCTTAAACAGATTGTCATTGTCCTGAGCTCAATGTGGCATCAATGAGCTCTGCTAGGGGTGGGAGAAGTGTCATCTTTGCCATTTTTCGTTCATTTGTATTCACATTATTAACCTTAATTTTAATATGTGTTTTCATTGTAGGGATCTTTTAAAGTCATTAACCCACTTTATGAGGGACACTGTATTTAAAACTAGGTAATGTGATGCACAATTCCCCTTTCCCTGGGCATGGAAAAACTAATGCCTGATGGTATTCTGAAAACAGCCTAACAGGTGAGGATGACTGGTCAGCCCCCTGGGTGGTGGTTCCTCTGTCAGGATCCCTCCCGAGCTGTGTGAGATCTGTGGTCATCTGACACGTGGGATAAGCAACAGCCTCGGGGTCGGCCCACGCATGAAACATTGAAGTCAGCATATATCTGTCCGTTGTATATAAATAAATGTATTTGCATATGAAACTATTCTACATAGCACACACCCACATATATAATAAATGCACCATTTTTTTTTCTTCTTTTACTCACTAGGATGAGCATATCTGATTCTGAGGCCACTTCTCAAGGTAGTTTACGTAAAAGTAAAATACATATTATTATCTTCATTCTACTAATGAGGAAAATTAAATTAAGTTGCTGAGGGTCACAGTCAGTAATTTTCCCATTTTCTGCAGCTCGTGTTTTCCCATCACTACTGGCAAAAAAAATAAAATAAAATAAATCAAATAGTTTAGTCACCATTGGTTTTGTTTTACTTTAAAATCCCATTCTTTAGGACACTTATTTTAGGGAGGAAATGTATTTTCATTTGGTAGGATATGGAGAAAACAGCTTGTAAAGAAATTACTAATAAGGATCAGTAAAACTGAGCGGAATCTAAACTAGAATCAGTTCAGTAATACCCTGATAGTAAGATAATCAATGTTCCATTATTTCTATTATCTGGTTATTTTAACTGTCCCTCCCTTTTTCTCCTCATCCATCAGTTTTATATCCAGATCATCCTTCTCACCAGCAAATCTACTGACTAGGGGTAAGCTTCTCTATTAGCACAGACTCAGAATTTTCATGTATACTTGTAAAATAACTCTGGTGAAATGGAGGAGTAATTTTTAAATGTTGCTTGAAAACATCAGTCAAACTTACATTATTTATTTTATATGAAACTTTTTATATTAGGAAAATAATATGTACTTGGTATACACAAAATTTGGAGACTACAGAAAAGAAGGAGAAGAAAATTTTTGTAACTATCACCTAAGGCAATCAAAATTAATATTTTGGTATATTATCTTCTAGTATTTTCATATATTTCTTTTATATAATTATAATTGTATTGCATATATAATTTTGTACCCTGCTTTTTTGCCTTAACATAAATATGATAAACATCACCCATGTTTACAAATTCTTATTGTAAATATTCCATACATCTACGTTTTTGTGGAGGCATAATAATCTGTCAGGTGGATGGCAGCATACTTTTACATACACAAAAATCCTTGAGGTAGGAGACATAAATACATAAGTATGTAGGTAAGTATAGTCAACTGTGGATTTCAATTCTAATGGGAAATAGCAAAAGACTAACTAATTAAAAATCAATTGCATTTTCCTTTCTTTTGGTGAATAATTCACTTTTCTTAAGTGGATAAAAGATATTTTGTTTCCTAAATACTCCTGTTCATACAGGAAAGAGAAAGTAACTCAAGATTATAGTAACTGGCAGAAGAAAACCATTTTTAATGACTAAATGCTAGTGGCATAAATGCTATCTATACTTTGTACTATATTAAGTATTATATAAAAAGATTACTGCAAGTCAATTGTATGTACAATATTTTAACAAATCATTTTTAAGTTACAGTTTCTTATTCCTGCTAATAATGTTAGTGTTGATTACCG
>PVHT021183693.1:37794015-37914256 GCA_004024745.2 Catagonus wagneri | reverse complement strand
CTCAAGATTATAGTAACTGGCAGAAGAAAACCATTTTTAATGACTAAATGCTAGTGGCATAAATGCTATCTATACTTTGTACTATATTAAGTATTATATAAAAAGATTACTGCAAGTCAATTGTATGTACAATATTTTAACAAATCATTTTTAAGTTACAGTTTCTTATTCCTGCTAATAATGTTAGTGTTGATTACCGACACTAAAGGTTAACCACTGTTTTATAAATATATTTCTGCACCAGTGAAGATGATCTGAAAAAAAGGCTAAATTTTACATAACAATTTTCATTCCTTAAAATAGTAAATACTGTATATAATGAAGGAAGAAACAGAAAATTTTATGAAACTATTCTTGAGTATAAGCTGCTACCTGGAGAAGAATTATGTAAGGAAATGGGATGATAATCAGCTATGGAAAGAGTATTGCTAACATCACTTCTGTTTTCTGATATACACCATTTTCAATAAAGGTGCTTACTTTATGGTCAGGTTATAATTATTCTATTTTATTTATTTATTTTTTGGCTGTGCCCATGGCATGTTTAATTTCCCTGGCCTGGGATCGAACCAGAGCCACAGCAGTAACAACACCACATCCTTAACCCACTGAGCCATACAGGAACTCCTGTTTTAAATAAAAGGGACAATTTTGAGAAGTGTTTTCCTATGTGTATATACATGTGTGTGTGTGTGTATATATATATATATATTCTATATTTAAAGCATATGAACTTAATTTGATTACCTACATATGAAAATAAAAATAAAAATCTTTGAAAATGTAGTCAGCTGGATATGTAGTTACACTTAGACAAAAATGTTTAGATAATTCTACTGCAATTGTTTTAAATTTCCAGAAAAAAAGTCTTTATATGGTTCTGGCTCTTGAGTAAAACCAATTCTCTGTGAATAAAGAAGGTGTGGTACATATATACAATGGAATATTACTTGGTCATAAAAAGAATGAAAACATGCCATTTACAGCAACATGGATGGACTTGGAGATTATCATACTAAATGAAGTAAGTCAGACAGGAAGACAAATATCATATGATATCACTTATATGTAGAATCTTAAAAAAATGATACAAATGAACTAATTTAAAAACAGAAACAGACTCACAGACATAGAAAACAAACTTATGGTTTCCAAAGGGGAAAGGTGTGGGGAAGGGATAAATTAGGAATTTGGGACTAACATTTGCATACTACTATGTATAAAATAGACAAACATGAGATCCTACTATATAGCATAGGGACCTCTACTCAATATTCTGTAATAACCTATATGGAAAAAAATCTGAAAAAGACTGGATATAGTTATACATATAACTGAATCATTTTGCTATACACCTGAAACTCCAACCATACTCCAATTTAAAATAAAAATTAATAAAAAGGAATATATTTTTAAAAACTTTAAAATACAAAACAAAACCAGTCCTCTGTGTTTCGTTAATGGAAGATATTGAGAGCTAAGATTCTATATGGCTGCCAAGGTGCTCAGCCACACTTCAGTCCCCTTACAGAACCACTTCAGCTTTGAAAAAAGTAGAGAATTGGATCACCCGCCAGTTCATTTGATGGATTTCTTTCCTTCTTCTCTCTTGCATCTTTCCTCCCTTCTCTCCTTTCTTCCTCCTCTTCCTTCCTTCTGCGTTTAATTGATTTCATGGAATCTCTTGAACATTCCAGGGTCCTGTAGTCAAATTATAGACAATCTAAATTTTTCATCCTTTAGTCTTCTGGAAATTTCTGTGAGTATACTTAACAGAGATTCCAAAGCAAGCTCTTTGAATGTTTCTCACTGAATTGGTAATAGAACAATCTCCTTTTAGTCAAAATAACTTTGAATCTCATAAAGGAGAGTGTCCTTGCTCCACACAGTGAAAGAAGAGTCAGTTCTCAAGTGCTCTGGTGTCGATCTGACAAGCAGTTGTAACGCTTGATTAACCTCAGTGAGCCTCAGGTTCCTCATCTGAAAAACAAGAACGCTAGTAACACCTCCCTCAGAGGAATGCTGTATAGGTAGAGCAAATGGCATTTGTGGAGCCTGGCATGTAGCAAGTGCTCAATAAATAGTAGCTCTCTGTTATTTAATATGTCATTTCATTATATGTTGCATACAAACAGTACTGAATTTGTGCTATGTGGAGTAATTGACCCAAAGTTCAGTTGCTCTAAGTAACCAACTGTCATAGAAATCATGGTAAATACATTTAATTCTCTGATGGTATGTTTGTTGACATTAGTCATTATGTATAAATTGTGGAAATAGGAAGACAAGCAATTATGCCTAGAGATACTAGAACTTACAACAAAGACTTACTTCATAAAATACATTTTATGTGTTAATTGTGGTCAGGAACTAAAAAGAATCAAAGATCTGATAAAAGATTATGAAAATTAAGATGAGCTATGAAAAAGAAACCTACGCAAACACTCCCAAAACACCTTTCCAACTATTCTGAGCCCTGTCGTGATAGCATCTGAGATTCTTAACATGCTCAGAGGAAATTCTATTGACCTAACAGAATTTCACTTATACCTTTAAAAAAAGAAAAGAAAAGCGTGGCATCAGCCTTATTTAACCACTTTTGAAAATCAGTTAAAAGGGCCACGTGCCGCATGGAAAGCAGGTATTAGAAGAGTCTAGTACTGCAACTTAGTTATAAGAAAAGCTGGAAAAGCTGCTCTAGTCTAATAGGTTGGAAATAGAAAAGAACAGGTTGGAAACAGAAAAATAAAGGCTTTTCACCTGAGCTTATTTTTCTACCTGACTTCAAAACAAAACAACTCCAACAATAATTCTGTTGTGCAAATCCAAATTGTTATAGCATACACAGTCAAAATTATTTGGTGACTGCTGAGTGACATGGAATCTGCAACATGCTTTACCAAAATATGAGCCAAGGAAGATGGAAAACAAATTGAATGTCTAGATTAGGGCAATTGTAGTTTCTTTAGAGCCATCCAAAAGCATAAAATTTATCTTAGTAAAAAAGAAAATCTCCTAGTCTGCCTTTCATTGGGGAAACTATTCCCTCAACCTACAGAATTTCCTCATCTTTTGTTCTATGGTAGAGCTTCATGTTTTTTTTTGTTTTGCTTTGTTTTGTTGGTTTTTTTTTGTCTTTTTGCCTTTTATGTAGAGCCGCACCCGCGGCATATGGAGGTTCCCAGGCTAGGAGTCTAACAGGAGCTGTAGCCTCCGGCCTTCGCCACAGCCACAGCAATGCAGGATCCGAGCCGTGTCTGCGACCTTCACCACAGCTCACGGCAACGCCGGATCCTTAACCCACTGAGCAAGGCCAGGGATCGAACCCGCAACCTCATGGTTCTTAGTCATATTGTTTAACCACTGAGCCACTAAGGGAACTCCATAGCTTCATGTTTTAATATAGTAAATAAAGATGTGATTGGGTATGAGGGAAGGTCAAGGCACATAGCACTCTCTCTTTCTTTCCCTAAAGATCTTTCTGGTTTCCAATCAATTCAGTCAAGGGCAAAATGAATGAATTAGTCAAAAGTGATATTTCAAATAAAACAATTAGCACTTTAATCCAATTTTGTAGGGGGTGGAGACTTCACCCAGTCTCTTGCCTTTTGTTGAAATGAATTCAGTTTCAAAGTTAATTTTAAAAATTAAAAGCACAACCTCGAACCTCAACAAAAATATTTGACTATTTATACTGTGAGAATTTTTATCCTACCATTGCTGAGTGAATGAGAGAGTTTAGACAGATTTCCTCTGCTGCTTTATTTAAGAAAAGAAAGAAATAAACAAAGGTTGCGGGGGGAGTGACTTCTCCTGCTGTGGTTTCCAGAGGCATCTATCAGGTACACAAATTATAGAATATGCATGATCAAAACACGATTTAATATGTAATGGATGATTCATGTAAGAGGAAATCGGCACTTTTCCTATTCCATATTGAGCATAAACATTCTAACTTTGTGCTAAAACTTTTGAACTTATATACACATATACAATTTGTTGAACTTAAAACATGAATAATAATGTAATTATTTATGCAATGTTGTGGAAGTTTGTGTATTTTTCCCAAATCTATAAAAATGTTAAATACAAAATTAGCCCTATAAGCTTTAAGTTTTTTTTTTTTGAAGAAATGGAGTGGCTTTTTAAATAATATTTATTAGTATTATTTAAATCACTGCATGGTTGGTATCTGGGAAAGCTAGGTACCTATCCAATATTAATATATACAGTGTAATTTAGCAGAGCCCTTAAAAATTGCTTAGAGAAGTTTAATGGAGGCGTTCCATTGAGTATTATTGACTGATCTGTCAAAGAAAATGAATGCTGCGAACATCAACCAAACCAAACTGTACTGCCAGTACCAGATACAGTTTTAAAACAGCTTTGGGTTGGAAATGCTACAAAATTGAGTTGTGATGATTTTTGTACACCTGTAATTGTAAAAAAATTCATTAAGTAATGGGAAAAAATAATAAAAGTGGGAGAAATGGAAAACAAATAAGAATTAGAATTAATAAAATTAATAAAATTAGCAAGGCTACTGGGTACAAAAAAAAATAAAAAAAAGAAAAAAAAATCCGGCTTCCCAACGTCAAACCGAATGAGTGCCTGGAGAGCCAGGACCACTGGTGCATTTAGAGAGGCAGGGCCAGATGGGCTCTGGTTAAATCTGATTGGTTCCCATGTCGTTGGCAGCCATCCTCAACCAACCTTTCCCTCGGAAATAATAAATGTCTGCTGCACCTAAACCTGAGTCATCACACTCATCTCCCCATCTTCACCTCCAAGACATACAAGTGCACTAAGAAGTGAAGGACAAAATAACTAGTGAATGGAAACTTTATTTCAGAGCCATTTCTAACACTGCTGGTCCTAAATATTCCCTGATGAACAGCTTTGATAAGAGAATTTTCAGCTGCATCACTAATTGGTCTACTCTTAACTCTTCACTTTAATTTAAAACCGGGGGGGGGTGATTTCAAAAACACCTCTAATCTGACGTGTGAGTAAAACTGAAAGTATTTTTTTTTTCAAAATTGGATTAATTAGCATTATCAGAAAAACAAAGGGAACAAAGCCACCAGTAAGTAGTGCATTAATCATATTGCTAGTAATTAGTGCCACAACAGAAATACAAGACAAAACAAAGAAGTTGGAAATAGTTCTGAAACTAGTCATATTTTGTAGGTATCACCAGCTAAGAAATAGACATAATTGGATGTGCAGAGAGGACAAGAGTAAAATAGAATCTCAAAAATCACATAAAGTTGAAAGACTCAACTGCATAAATCCTGAACCCCAGAGGAATGGAGAAATTGATATATTTATAGTATCTGATACCCAGAGTTTAAAAAAATAGAAGAGGGAACGGGGAGGATGGGAATAATTGGAAGAGCAGACTGTATTTCCATTCTTAAAAGAGAGAGGGCTTAGGTTGTTGTAACAGAGCTAATGCTAGGTCTAGCCAAACCTCAAATATGCAGGATCTTTTTGAAACACAGAAACAGTGAGATTTCTTTTTTGCTTTAAATATATGATTGGATGACATCGTAGAATGGAAAACATTCCTCAAAGTGATAAAGTATTTAGTTAATTATTATAACTTTTAAAGAAGGGAACAATTTGTATGGTCAATTTCTTGGCCCTTGGTTTTCCATATCAGAGTCTACACCAAGAATACTTTATAAAGAGGTTCACAGGAAAATGCTGATTTGTGTTGATTCATTTTACAAATGGAAACTGAGCCCAGTGATGTCCAAAAGAATATTGGATGAAGGGAAGACTGAAATTTTTCTTCTGGTTCTGCTTTTTCGTTTCTTTGTTTTTGTTTTTGTTTTAAGGCTGTACCTGAGGCATATGGAAGTTCCCAGGCTAGCGGTCGAATTAGAGTGATAGCTCCCAGCCTACACCACAGCCACAACCACCCAGTATCCAAGCCACATCTGCAACCTTGCTCACAACAATGCTGAATCCTTAACCCACTGAGCAGGGCCAGGGATCGAACCCATATCCTCATGAGTACTAGTTGGGATACTAGTTGGAATTCCTCTTGTGGTTCTGAATAGCCTATATTTAGTCATTTGCTTTCTTATGCTTGAATTTTTCTTACCCAGAAAAAGAAAAATTGACCAAATAAACATCTAGTCTGAGTATTACCTCCTTGAAGATGATTTTATTGGGGGGGCGCATACAGGACAAAATAATTTGTTTTTCATGTACATATGTATGTGTGTGTGTGTATATATATATGTATATATATGTGTATATATATGTGTGTGTGTAAATATATATATATGCGTGTGGGTATATATATATATATATATATATCTATATATACACGCACACGCATATATATACACATGCATCTGTAATTGGAGACAGGTAATGCTGACTGAAGTTGATTTTCATCTTGAGGCTTGTAGAGCTCTAAAGATAGGAGGGAAGGGACCTCTCCGAAACAAAGGAGAAGGGAGATTTTTGCCTGGGAGCTTCCCCTCTTACATGTGTTCTGGACCTTTACTGATATTTTCAAAGTTTACTAAACACCTTCCTGTCTGTGGACCTTTCTTTTCACCCTCCCAGCTCCCTCTCATGGTGCCTCCCTTCCCCGTTGGATTACCTCCCTCCATTCCTCACTTATCCCTCTCATTTCTTTTCTCTTCACAAACTTTCTACTTTCACATTTTATTTTAATGGTCTTCAGCAAGTGCGTCTGGAAGTTAATCACCACCTAGCTCCCTCTGCCTCTCACCTTGACCATGTTATTATTGTTTTGTCACTTCCCTATTTATATGATGGTAATAGCAGCATTTGCTATCTCAAGTTGTCTAAAAGTTTTTGATTAAGAAAATCTATTCAACAAAATCCACTCACGTAATTCGGCTAATTAAGCAGCTAATATATTTTTAATGGTCCTTGCAATATTAAGAAGAAAGGCTTTAGAAAGGTATCTTCACAAAAGGTCCACAGGCAGAGAATAAATATGAAATTAATAAAAATGCAGATCATTCAATCTAAAATGGACAAAGGACGAAAACAGGCAAATTTTAGGAAATAATATATAAATGGCCAGTGAATAAGTAAATGTTCACCATCACTCATAATTATAACAATGCAAATTAAAGTACTAATGTGCCACTTTTCATCTACCAGATAAAGACAGTAATATTCAACGATATTGTTGACAAAAGCCTAAAGAAATTGGTGTTCATTCACACACATATTAAACAAATTTCAGTTCTACTCTGAAACACTGATGATGGGATTGCAGATTGGTGCAATTTTTAGGAAGGCAATTTAGAAATACCTAACAAAATTTCAAATGCATACAACTTTTGACTTAGGGTTTATCTACACAATGAATTTATTGCTGCAATACTTAGTAGCAAAAAAAAAAAAAGTAAAACAAAAAGACCTCCAAAAGGGGGAAACAGTTAAATACATATGTGAATTTTTATACATGTACATATAAAATGCATAACATTATACGAGTTTATTAGGAATGTAATAGATCTATATAGGCTGATACAAAAAGCTATCTAAGATGTATTACGGGAAAAGAAATTACACTGATAGAGTATAAAGCTAAACCTTCTGGAATGATCCCAGTTTGTAAAAATAAGGAATATGTATTTATTTCTATAACATATTTATGCATTGAACATTTCTAGAAGAATGTTGAAGAAAGTGCTACCAGTTGTTACCCTTGGAGAATAAAGGGTATGGAGAAGGGATTTCATATTTTCACTTTATGTTCTTCTGTTGAATTTTTGTGCTGCAAAGAGTATATGCACTGCTGTTATAATTTTATAAAACAGTTCATAACCATGAAATTCTTATGTTTACAAAAATTCATTTATTGTTATGTGTAATTAAAAAAAACAGTCCATGAATAAAATCAGAAAACATTTTTTCATAATCTCACTGTATATTTCATAGACATAGATTTAGGTACTACAGGAATAATTAAAACAGGCTATAAGTGGATATTCATCAAGTTTGTCTGGAGGCAGGCTTTTTGTTTATATGTTTGAATTTGTGAAATTAGGATCAAAAGCTAATTATAATAATCCTCTCAAATAAGACAAGAAAATGAATAATAGGTTCCTAGTCTTAGTAAAGCTGATTTTTCACCATTCTTTGTAAAGTACCCTACAATTTTAACAAGAAATATTTTATTTTAAAATTGTTTAAATAAGACCCAGAGCTCACACAATATTAAACCAAGGGCAGGTGACTTCTGTATCCTCAAGACCTTCAGGGGCAGTCACGTGAATCAGAAAGAATATGTGCTGTGGATACAGACCTAGGTTCCATTGCAACAGAGTCTCTGAAAGCCAAATACTTCATCTCTATAAGCCTTAGTTTTTTAAATCTGTGAAACAGGTAACAGTGCCTACCTCAGGAGCTATGTTTGGGGGGGTATAACTCCATCCCTGAAGGCAGCATGACACTGTGAAGAATGTGAACTCTGGAGTCAGTTCTGACTGAAATTTCATCAATACTGCTTGTGTGAACTTGGGTAAGCTAATCTATCTTCTCTACACTTGAGGTTTCTCATTTGGAAATTAGCGATGGTAATACATGTATTTGTTATAGAGGATAGTTTCAGAGATGTAAGAGGCAAGCAATGTAAAACATTGCACCTAGTTAATGCTAAGTAAATGTTAGTCTCCGATTCACAGGGAGTGTCATAAAAAGAACGTTAATAGTTACTAACCAGCCAAGATTATAGAGTCCTCTCTAATGTCCTTGGTCTACAGAGAAAGTAAAGGAGGAAAGAACAGGAACTGCGACCCGTCCATATCTGAATTTATAAAGACTTCTATCTACAGGTAGGACAATTCTGCAAAGCTTCATTTGTATTTCTGCTTCTGGTAAGGATAAAGTAAAAGGAACTGGATTTACCCTCTCACTTGGAAGAATCAAAAACCAGATAAAATATAGGAGTTCCCTTTGTGGCTCAGTGGAAACAAACTCTACTAGCATCCATGAGAGTGTGGGTTCAATCTCTGGCTCGCTCAGTGGGTTAAGGATCTGGCTTTGCTGAGAGCTATGATGTAGGTTGCAGACACAACTCAGATCCTGCATTGCTGTGGCTGTGGTGTAGTCCAGCAGCTGTAGCTCCAATTCGACCCCTAGCCTGGGAACTTTCATATTCCTCACCTATCTCTCCCGCAAAAAAACAGATAAAATATGTAAAAAAAAAAAGAAGACTTCAAGACGCTAGCATCAGTCAATGAAGAACAGTGATCCCTGAGAGATGGAAAATAAATGGGTAAATTCAACTAGCACCCATATCTTACTGCCTTGAGAGAGTTCCAAAGCTACTGTATAGGGAGTGAGAATCTGAGAATCTAGGTGGAGTCTAACAGCTCTGAGATTCTGGGAAGACTAAGGTGGATAGAATTAATAGGATGGAGTACCAGACAGGTGAAAGCTGCTTAGAGAGAAAACTCGGGATATCTGTAGAGCATCTCTCACATATTTAGCAAAACAGGAGTTCCCATCGTGGCTCAGCAGTAATGAACCCGACTAATAATCATGAGGATGTGGCTTTGATCCCTGGCCTCTCAGTGGGTTAAGGATCTGGCATTGCTGTGAGCTGTGGTGTGGGTTGCACAGGTATGGCTCAGATCTGGCATTGCTGTGGCTGTGGTGTAGGCTGGCAGCTGTAGCTCCAATTTGTCCCCTAGCCTTGGAACTTTCATATGCAGCAGGTACAGCACTAGAAAGACTAAAAAAGAAAAAAAATCAAAACACCAGTCAACACATGCATGTGACGAAGTTAGCTTGTGAAAGAACCAGGATTAGAGGTAAGTGTCCAGTATTGACAAAAGTTCACATGGTGCCTGTTCCCATCAGCCAGACTGAAAACTCTCATATGATTTACAGGGCATTTGGCAGAGCATACAAAAGAGTCTTAATTCAGAAGTGGGTAATAATTACACTTAGACTAAATACCGCTGTGGTCCTGCTTTGCAAATCCTGAGTGTAAGACCCCAGAAGGATAAAACTGTTTCTAGGTAACTTAACTATATCTACAAACAAAATCCAAGATTATATTTAAGAATACAAAAATATCTAGCACCCAACAAAGTGAAGTCACAATGTCTAGAACCCAATAAAAAATGACCAGGCATGCAAAAAGCAGGAAAAGAGGAAGGAGAAAATCAAACTATTAAATAGAACTGACACAGATGATAGAGTTAGCCAGCATTTCCTTTGTTATTATCCAGAGTTAACTCCCTCACAATTGATATCTTTTGTGCTTGCATTATCTAGATCTATACCTTATATGTTTTCATTCATTCATTCATTCATTCAGCAAGTGTTTATTGAGGGTTCTGTGAGATAAGTAGCACAGTAAGCACACTTTGACTTTTTAGCAAACTTACAGTGTTTTCACAGGCTGTTAAAACAACCCACATTTTACTATGAATAGGTTCGGAGAGCCTAAGTAACTTACTCAAGGTCATCTACAGTGTTGGCTGACATATTAGATCTAAATTCCAGTTCTTTGATTTGTAATTTTTTTTTTTTTGGTAGAATCAGGCTCACTATGGATTCTCCATATGCATTAGTTCACCTTTCCCTGTAACTGATTATCTTGAAAGTAATGGCCTTTGAACTCTTACGATTTGGGAAGTCACGTTCTTAATTTTCCAGAACCCAGAAGCCCCAATCCCTGTTCCCCGATGCAGCCACACCTGAATTACTTCTAGATGAGAGAACAATTTGGCTGATACATTTCTCCAGTTGTCAGTATGTCTAGGAGCACATCCAGGTATGCAGTGTCAGCCTTCTGAAAGGACCATGTATTATTTAGTAATAATGAAGAAGACGGAGATAATAATAGTAAATAATAATTTCATGGTTTACAGTTTACAAAGGGTTTTGCATATATAATTGAAAATATAATCTCTACATCAAACCTGTTTGCACAATGTTATCAACATCCTCATCTCCATTTTTATGGCTAAGAAAACAGAGCTGAGGAGTCTTTCCAAGATCAGCAGCCTTTAACTGGAAGAGCCAGGAATAGAATCTTTGCCTATCTAATAACAACCCTCATGCCCTTTACTGATAAGGTGTGGTCTGCCCTTTTGCCATATAACAAGTTGTTTTAATGTGGCTGAGACTATCAAGGTCCTTGCTTACTGCCAACTTTTCAAATTAAAAATCTTTCCTCCCATATGAACATTCAACTCTCCTTTTGACCATGTATAAACTGTATAAAGGTTTATTCCCAATTAAATGCACTCCTAAACTCTTGATAATGTAATCAGATATTGAATGACTACTATACCTTCATGTTTTTTAACAGTTGAATGCAGAATTTCCACATCTTTTGCCATTTTTTTTTTTTTAGATTTGTCAAACCACAATTGTACTTTACGAAGTTGAGCAGATTATAAAACTAAAGACTAGCAGAAGCAAGACTCAGAAATGTAAATGTTATCAGCTTTCAGTCTAAGGAATTCCTCCTTGCAAAGGAAAGAGAACAGAAATTCCCCTTTCTTTAAAAGTGCTGTTTTGTTGCCCTAAACCCCTCTTTCCTCCAGTTGGAGGCAAGAAAAGAGTGTCACAAAATGAAAGACATGGCGTAGAAGGACATTTGTATTAAGTAACCTTGTTTAAGGAGAAAAGGTCATTTGGGGAGGCTTTCTTTGTTTCCTGCTCATCTCCTACCTTACTATCCCTCCCATCTTCTCTGGAAACTTAGTGGGCTTTTTAGGGTGTAACTAACATTGAGTGTTTAGACTTAATTGGAAGGTTGGAAGCATGAACCAGTGCACATCTGAATTTAGAATCAAGCTCACAAGACTCCCAGATTGTTTCTCTTACTGCAAGAAGAATTTGGCCAATATTTGCTGTGAGTTCCCTCTTCTAATCTTATGCAAATCTGTGCTCTTTCACATCGAAAAATGTTTTGTTTTGTTTTGGCTGTGCCCCCAGAATATGAAAGCTCTGGGGCCAGGGATCCAACTTGAGCCACAGCAGTGACAAGGTGGGATTCTTAATCCCCTGAGCCACCAGGAATTCCCTTGTGTTTTATATAGAATGAAAGAGAACTGCCTCCTAAAATTTCTGGGCAGCACTTTGAAATATAAGATATTCAAAAAACAAAGCTTTCACAATAACAACCCAAAGACATGCAAGCAGTGTAGTATGGCCAAAGAACCTCCACTGGCCTGGGAGCTGAGTTCCAATTCTGACAGCATCTTACAGCCTCCAAGAAGTCATGTCTGTAGCTAGACCCCAGTGTCCTCACCTGTAAAATGAGGGGGTTGGACTAGATTACCCAGCTGTAAATTGTGTCTAAGGTGAGCATTATAATAAATAAAATGGAAGAGATTATATGAATATGCTTCAAAAAGACATTGTATCCTGTCGTTTATACTCTTTCATGGGGAAGGGAGAAGAAAACACTAACACTGTCTGCTTTTACTTTTGCAACCAATGTGTCACTGGTCTTTTAAATCCAACTAGGATAAGGCATTTACTAAGCTGATATAGTATTTGGAAGAATGAATGCACCACCTCAAAGTGGGAGTTGGTGCATTTCTTACCAGTAGGAGCAGCCGCTTTATAATAGTGTCTGCAAAATTGGTGATTGCAAACCTGTTCTCCCTCAAGCAGCACTCTGAAGAACAAGTCCTTCTGGAGATTATAGAGTCAGTTATTGAATTTCCATAGCATAGATTAGAATAACATTGAGTCCATTTAGAACCAAGGTTAAATTTACAGTTTCTATTCAGATCCAAACATTTTTAGTGTGTTCACCTTTTATACTCTTAAGACTGTATTACTTATTGATGTTGCCACCTACTCTTATCTTATCTCACCTCATCTTACCTTTCCTTACCTTATCTCATCCTCTGAAGTCATTACACTAATATTAAGACACCTTCAAAACAAAAAACCCTTTGTTCTCAATAGGACCTCCCTAAGTCCCTTTCCCCTCTACCGTGACATAAAAATACACCTTGATTCTTCTTTCTTTCTCAATTAAGCATTTAGATGGAAGCAAAAAAAAAAAAGCAAATATTTTGTTGAACACGAGCAGATACACATGTGCATCATGCACCCAACCCCCAGCCAATTAGGAAAGCACACGGCCGTGAAGTAGGAAGGCCAGGGAGCCCGGGGCTTTTATTTAAGCAGGTGCCTGGGAACAAGAAGACATCAGCCAGACTCAGGGCACCGTGTGAAGATCTGGCTTCACTCATCGCTTGTTGTTGAGCACCGGGGAGCAAAAATGTAGCAAATAATGTAAAGAAAATCCTTCCAAGAGATCTGGGCCCAGAGGCTAATCCAGGCAAGTATGACTTGGGTCTCTGTAGTTTATAAGAGCAGATTGCTTTGGTATTTAATTAGTGAATGGGTAGGATCTGCACATTGAATTTAAGAAGAAAGCATTTCACTTTTGAGTCCCTGAGAAGTCATGAGCAGGCCAGGAAAGATATTGAATTGCTCACTGCAATTGCTCCCAGCAATCACAACAGTGTTAATGGCATTTATTGAATACAAGCATGCATCACAATGCACCAACGTAGAACATGGCATTCCGATGGATGAGAATCTTCTATTTGCAGATATGAGTGAGAATTAAAAAACAGACTGGGATTAGATGGGCGCCCCTTGGTGGGGATTTTCCATCTCAACAGGTGTGTGGCAGGAATGAGCAGGGAGATAGGGTATTATTTAGCTTTAGGCTTTCAATTTACAGGCAGAGGATACCCATCCACCACTGCTAGTAGTCAGATTAGAAATCTAGATGAGTCCATGTGTGAATATTCAGTCCTTATGCCCACAGGGGCAGGGAGAGGAGGAGAGAAGGAGGGAAGGAAGGGAGGGAGAGAGGGAGGAAGGGTAGCTGACTTTTATTAAACACCTGCTATGTGCCACCACGACAGGTGCTTGCAGGCCATGGGCTGGGAAGGGGTGAGAGAGAGAAGGAAAGTGGAGTTGATGGCGCTTTTGATAGAACCGAGTTCCTGTTCCTACTTTCCTAGCCTGGAATTGCTTCTATCCCCTTCCACTTTCTCCTTCTTTCTCTCTCTCGTTGTCATCTGAAGTTTGCTTGTCACATCTCTCTCAGGCTCTGCCTCAACTTACCCTGGATGGAGGCCGAAGAAGGTGTGATGATCTGTCAGCTTCTCCTCACCTGTCCACTGAGGGTGCGAGGAAAATCCCAAACTGTCAGGGGAGTGGATACTGACGTGAGAAAGCTGGGAATCTCTGGGCTCTGCCTGAGGAAATCCTACAGCTTCGAGCTGTAGATCTGCCACTTACAGGCCCTGACATCTTGGGTATATTACTGTGTTTTATTTTTTCCTTTGAACCTGTTTCATGTAGTGGTTAAAAGCACAGGTTCTGGAGCCAGCCCATCTAGGTCAGTTTAAATTCAGACTCTGCTGTTTCTTGGTTGTGTGACCTTTGGCAAGTTAGTCAACCTCTTTGCTTCATTTCCTCATCTATAAAATAAGGACGGCAATATCTCCCTCACAGGGTTTGAGGATTCGTGCAGATACCAGGAGTAAAGGGCGGTACAATACCTGACATAGAATAAGTGCTCATAGGTTTTTCCCTTTAACTATTTCTAGGCATACTAACCCTGCTTGACAGATCCTTTGTCTTCAGTCTTTGAAAAATAATTTTAAGCACCTATTTTTTTTTCTCGAAAAGCCCCTTCATGGTAACTAGTTAAGGAGTATTTACTTATTTCCTTTCTTATTTATTTCTTGCTATGGCTGGTTCTTTCCTAGGTGGCAAAGGAGTCATCCTGTAGAATAACAATAGTACCCTGAATTTACACACCAGCTTTCTCTGCATCCCTGTGGCTTTTTACATCAGGTGAACCACATCTGAACCACAGCCAGCAGCTCGTGGTAACGGTGGCGGGGTATTATTATCTATGTTTCATGGGGACGACTATGACTCACAGAGGGCAGGTGGAATGTAGGGCCCAAGGTGACACAGGGAACTGAGGGTGTTCTGACCTCAGAGCCCAGCTCACCACCAGACACATACCAACCCCACTAGCTGTCCACACTTGCCATTTCCTGAACCATCGCAAACTGAAACAATAATAATAATGGCTGGTTTCTGTCCCATTTTGTAAAGCACTTGGGTACTGTGGTGATAATGTTACATATATATCAAGTGGAGTGGCAAAAAAGCATCCAGCAGGCAGAAAGCAATTTCAAGCATGCAAAATAGGGTTGCTGACATGGAAATTCAGTGATACTTAATTCCCATTGTGCTGGCATTATGTAAATACATAAGTAGGTGGAATTTTGCCAAAACAGTTCTTAATTTTTACAAATTTCTATTGCATTTTTAAGACCAACATTTCCAAGAGGGTTTGGGGAGAGACTTGCACATTTGTAATTTGTCTTACAGGGAATAATATTTTCTTGGAACCCAAGCATCTAGAAGCTTTTGAGATGCTCTTGGGTTTATGACTTGAAATTGCCAATAAAATGTAGAGCATTTGGATTAAAAAAGATACATGATAAAATCTAGAATTATAGGCCATGAAGCTGAAAAGAGATATTAGAGGTAATCTCGTTTGGTGATCTCCTTACGCATTTTTTATGTGAGAAAACAGAGGCTCAGAGAGATTATTTTCAGGTTTGCATTGATTGTTAGTTTTAATAATAATTATTATTCCATAATCAGGTTGCCAAATTCCAAATCCACAGAGCTCTCCGTTTCATTATCCCGAGTTTAGAAATCAAGCAAATTAAAATGTTAGTGATAGTGCGGACAAGAGCATCACTTAGGAAAGCTCGCCTCCGTACTGTAATTTACTTTCCAAGTTTATTATATTTATCTGGGAGGCTTTACATATTCATTCACTGCATATTTATGATCAATTCAATCTTGTACAGATTATCAACTATAGCTTTTTCTTAATTCAACCCTTGAAACAGTTTGCTTTTGGTTCTTGAAGAAAATAGAATTTAAGTTTTAATGAAGACCTTTCAACTCTAGACATCATATTTAGACACCTTCGATTTTGTGTTTCTACATATATTTTAGGATCTTTGATGGTCCCTTGCATCAGGCTTTATATTTCTACCTGTCTGAGCCTCCCTACCTCACTCCCAGGGGGTAGAGTTTTTCTCTGCATATCGGTGCCAGATAAAACCTTTCTCATTGGAAAGCTGTTACTAATATCCAAAATAATTTACATGTATTTTTTATAATGATTTTTATTTTTTCCGTTATAGCTGATTTACAGCATTGTCAATTTTCTACTGTACAGCGAGGTGACCCAGTCACACATACATGTATACATTCTTTTTTCTCACATTATCATGCTCTGTCACAAGTGACCAGACATAGTTCCCAATGCTATACAGCAGGATCCCATTGCTTATCCATTCCAAAGGCAATATATTAACCCCAAATTCCCAGTCCCTCCCTCTCCCTCTCCCTCCTTCTTGGCAACCACAAGTCTGTTCTCCATGTCCATGATTTTCTTTTCTGTGGAAAGGTTCATTTGTGCCATATATTAGATCCCAGATATAAGTGCAGTCATATGGTATTTGTCTTTCTCTTTCTGATTTAAGTGTATTTTTTTCTCCATTTCATCTAAGCATTTTCTCAAGGAAGTCTGTTTCCATTCATCCACCAGATACTCGTTTTTTTAGGTGATTTCTTTAATAAATATATTTTAAAATCCTATCCTTTGCCTCTGAGGAAATCAATGTTTGTATTTAACTTTTTTAAAGTGACTAATGTTAGCAAATAAGGCACCATCAAAGAGAAATGGTGGCCACATGTCACACACTGTTGTGTAACCCCATTCATCACAGTGAAACCTGCTCTGGCTCTGCTCACCCAACTTACACCAAAATGTTAATGTGGAGCATGTTTTAATACTTACGCTTGTGTGTCCGTGTGTGTATTTGGTGCCACTTTCACTTTGTCCACACAGGTTAAAAGAAATAATTATACATTTATTTTTGTCCGATTTGAGGTGCTTTCACTATTTTCTGAACTGCATTTTTCATTTGAGTGCCATGTTCACTTTGATAAGAGATCATTCTCCTGTTTTCATATCTCACTGCCAAAAGGGACTGCTGGTTATCTCTGATTGCAGGCAATTCGAACTTTAAGTAAGCCTGTCTTTATCAACTACTGTTTTAACAGCTGATTAATTAGTGCTGCGGGAGATCCCAGGCAGGCCTTTATCTGAAGAGCAGTTCAACCATTAGCAAAGGAAACTTCCTTGTGCACCAGCAGCTCAGATAACAAGGTAAGATAATAGTTCACAGTCCTTCTCTGGCTAATGCAAACAGGAGCACTCCCTCTTATCCCAACACGGAGGCCAGAGGGAAATACTAGGCCAAATTCTCAAAATACCGTGATCTTCGCTGGCCCAAACCAGTCATTTCTGTGAATACTTTTTAAGAGGAGCACCTTGCAGTTATACAGAACACCTGGCACTTGGAAGCTTGAGAAATATTGGAGAGCTATTGCCTATTCACAGGGCGAAATCAAGCCCCACTAGGATGCAGCATGGAGCATGGCATGGCAGGATTTGTCTTATCAGCTGAGAGTTGGTCTGTGGGCCTGGAGCCAGCCCTCTTGTTAGCTATTTACTCTTGGACAAGCCACTTACCCTCTCTGTAACTCAGTTGCCCTCTCTGTAGAATGGAGCTAATTGTCCTGCTTGACACTTGTGAGCTTTAAGTGAGCCAATATTCTTAGAATTTGTACAATGTATGAAATGTTGATGTCATTACTAAGGAAAGTTGCTAATAATTTAGGTTCCTCAAATCCTAATAGAATTAACCAGAAGTAATTAAATATAATCAGACAGTACATGGGGCTGTGATTGGCCATAGCTTGTTAAAACTATCACCCTCACCACCGTCACTATTAATGGCTTCTACTAGTAGAAACTACCTAATCATTGTAATAAGAATTAACATTATTCTAAGCACCTTTTATAGATTACTATATTTAACTATCACAACCCTATGAGATAGGTCCTATCTTTATTCCCATTTTATAGCTGATGGAATCGAAGCCCAGAGAACTTAAATGACCTGCTCAAGGTCACACAACTTATAATACCGAAAGAGATTTGATCTCAAACAGTCTGACGGCAGATTACATGCTCTTAGCCATTCACCAGTGCAATCACATTATTATCACTCCATCACCATTTGGGAGTGTTCAGAGGAGAAGTGACTTACCCAAGACCCATGGCTAATAAATAGCTGAGCCAAAAATCAAAGCTAGATCTTTCCCGTTTTCCTTGCACTATGATGGCTCTTCAGTGTAGAAGTTTGGGGAAAGGGAATGTCCACGTTTAAGAGCAGAAAGATGGCAAGGGACCGGGAAATGCAGGTTTGACTTATTTGACCTTCTACCCTTTGGGATTCCCTCAAGGGTTCTGGCCTTTGTTCTGAACTTGTCTCTCCCATCACTTCATAAGAAGGGACCTTGCCTCATTCATGTTTGCACCCCATCTCCTAACATGGCTTAGCCCAGAGAGTAGCCCAGAGAGTAGCCCTAGCGAAAGGTCAATACAGGGAAGGAGTATTGTTGCAATTAATTGGTACAGAACACTCCTGAGAGTTAATTAAAACAAATTATTGTTACTGATAAAAATAGAATGTGATCGAACCAGAGGAAAACCCTCTTTTGTTGGTTTAATAGATGAGAGAAACTGAGAATATTTCAAGGCTACAGTAGAGAAAAGCCCAGGGCAGTCTTAGAGAGAAGTGGAATTGGCCAAGCAAATGTTTAGAACTAGAGTTTCATCACATTTAAGAGGATGCAGTATGCCATCTGTACTTAAGATTGCCATTTGCCTTTATAAGATACTGAATGGTCTATAAATATGTTAACAATACTTTTCTAAATATAACTATTAATTTTGAGTGCAAAACATCGAGTCATTTTTGGAGAACATAAACTCTAGCATAAACCTTGGCTACTTAATTCTTCGTGAGCTGCTTAGGAAATTCGAAACCACTTTTCCTGCTAAATTTCTCAAAAGATCCACCTCTGGTCACCTGGTGGTAGAAGCATCAAAGGAACTAATTGACCCCCTTAGGACATATCCTCAACGTCAATCCCTCAGCCGAGAAGGAAATGTCACATCAGTTATGGAGGAGAGTTGGCAGGACATTGGAATTCGGACTAGGCTACTGGACTTGAGGAACTTGTTCAGTTACTGTGTAAACATTGATGGCACACCTAATGTGGACAAGGCCCTGAGGGATACAGAGATGAGTCTCACATGCCCTTTCCCTCCAGAAGTATCCAGTTAGAGCATAAATAACGAGAAGGTAGAGGGTGTTAAGTGCCATAAAAGATATGCCCGTGAAGTGCTAGGGGAGCATTAAGAGCACAGAGAAGGTGATCCATCTAGGTTCTGGGGCACTGTTATTAACACTTTCCTTCTGTGGCTTTTCCTAAGAGTGAAAACAGAGATGTCACACCAGATGAAAATGTTTTCTTGGCAAAACCAAGAATAAATCATGACTGGTAAAAATGTATGTGTGTGCAAAAGATGTTGCTATTAACATTATTTATAAATATAAAAGAAGAAATTTGACACAGAGGATTTTTTTTTGATGAACTACTATGCAGCTATTAATAAATCACATGGAATAATATTTAACAAGGAAAATATCAGAGTTCCCTTCGTGGCTCAGTGGTTAACGAATCCGACTAAGAACCATGAGGTTGCGGGTTCGATCCCTGTGCTTGCTCAGTGGGTTAAGGATCCGGTGTTGCCGTGAGCTGTGGTGTAGGCTAGGTTGCAGACGCAGCTCAGATCCCGTGTTGCTGTGGCTGTGGCGAAGGCCGGCAGCTACAGCTCCTGTTAGACCCCTAGCCGGGAACCTCCATGTGCCGCGGGTGCAGCTCTACATAAAGGCAAAAAAAAAAAAGACAAAAAAACAAAAAACAAGGAAAAAATCATGATATACATTACTAAGGTTTTCATGTGTGAAAATGATGAATTATATATCTGTAAATTACAGCTATATAATTGTTAGCACATAACAACAGTGTTAAAGCACGTATACTAAGAGGTCAAATTAATCATTGTTATCACTGAATGGTAGAATTCTGAATGTTTTTTTTTTTAACTGTGATTCTTTTATGTTTTCCAAGTTTTCTAAGTTAACATGTATGACTTTTGTGTTCATATTAAAAGTAAATACGCTCTAATGAAAGGTCACTGTATCTATCCTTTCCAAAAATTGTCCTTTTAGAGCCCACAGACTTTGGTCAGTCAAGACCAGCATTCCACTAGATTGCTTTCATTTGTTCTTGAGACATCTTCTACTTGGATTACCTTCTCTCTTGGCTATGACAGTGATTGAAACCCAGACTGGAAATGCCCTGTTTTCATTGGTTCTGCCTCCATGTGACTTGAGTTTTCACCAGTGAATGTTTCTTATTTGGTTTCTCATGGGAATTGTTTTCTCTTCACTCTGTTTAAATATTTGTACGTTTGTGTCGTAGCTGCCGCTCTTGGTTCCCCAGGGCACCTGTCTTGGGGATGACCAGGGTGTGGACGATGATGGCCACAGTGTCTGACTATAGCCTCAGCCCAGGGCTGCTCCCAGCAAGGTGGGCTCCCAGGGCTCATCCATCGGTGAGGGTTCCAGGTAGATCTGGTTCCAGGAACATGTAGCAGTGAAGACCTGCTTCACTGCTGTGGCCCTTCCCCCTGCCTCTCCTCATGCTGTCCTTTGTCTTGTCTCATCATGACTGTCACTGTTTCTTTGGCAAAATCTCCAACCATAGGGAGTTCTAAGCAGTCCTCAGAACTGGCAAGAGGTAGGGGTTTCTTGGTTACTTGATCTTTTTCAGACAACCTTGAATGTTTTGCAGAACCAGCTTCATTGGCCTGTGACCTGTACACAGAGTCCTGTGCTTAGGAGGGACACATTCTTGTCTTATTGCTCTGATCTTGCCATCTTAAAATTCTTAATAAATTTTGATCAACCCTGTATTTTCATTTTACATGGGCCCTGCAAATTATGTAGCTGGTCCTCATGGTTTGATCTCTAGCTGGATCTTGTTTAGAGAGACAAACTGGAAACAGTACGATATTGAAAGTCAGGTAGTTCCATGTTTGAATCTGCCATAGCTGTGTTATCAAATTGCTTGATCTCTGAGTCTTAGTCTCCCCATCTGTCCCTGCCTTACAGAGCTGACATTAGAGATTAACATAGATAAAGCTTCTAATACATAGTAGACAATAAATAATAGTATTATCATTATTCTTGTTGAGTAATTGTAGCTCTAAAACATCCCTCCACTCCAATGTAATCTTGCTCTTTGAGTTTACCGTTCACTTGGGTTAAGGAAAACTAAATTAGTTTTTTTTTCTAATGCTCAGGCTAGATAGTGCCCAGGTCATCATCTAGTGCTATCTCATGCCAACCCTGAATCTAGACTCAGCATGTCCCCTTGATATCCTACCCATGAAGGCTGGGATGATCTTTCTTTTCTTGCTTTCTCTAGAGTATCACCCAGCGATTACCTGAAACTTCCATATTTCCTTCCCATCCTTCCCCAGGTGGTAGGGAGTCCTTCTGAAAATAGAACTCCTAATGAGGGACTCTGAAATTCCTGAAGTTAGGGTATTGGTTCAGTCCCCTTTCCTCTCCTAGCTCCACAATTGCTTTCAGGTCACATTTGATCTCAGATCTGCTTTTGCTCCACTGCCTGTATCTAAAGCTCTGGTTACAAGAGTATTTCCTTGCAAGTAGCTTACATTTTAATAGAATCTCAACGCTTTCAGAACATTCATGTAATTTTTATGCCATTTGATCTTTGAAACTTTACTGAGAAGAGGTTAGAATTGTATCACCATTTTCTCCAATGAGAGAATGAACACTATCAAGACAAAGTGACTTATTCAAGGATACCAGAAAGCTGGTGATAAGCTGGGTGTAGGGAATATGTAAGTGTTATTCATTCATTCTTTATTTCTATTGGGCTTTGTGCCGGGGACAGAGTGGCAACAAAAAGCAGACCATGCCCTCACCCTCAAGCAGCGTATACTCTGTTTGGGAGACACAGACATCAAGCAGATAATCACAGCAATAAATGTAAAATTTCAGTGGTTTTAAGTGCTGGGAAAAAGAAGCACCCACAGCCAGGCTCTGACTGGTCAAAACGTTCCTCAGTCGAGTTGCTTCTTTGATAAAAGGATCTTTACAAATTTTCACTTGTGTTTATGTGATACTTTAGGTCTCTGAAAGCAAAACAACTTTTTTTCCATTGGGTAGATGTAAATAACTATGGAGTCTTCTTTATTTTTAGGGCCTATCAACACTAATATTTTGCCACGGAAGTTTGCTATAGTAGAGCCATCTGAGTTATGTAGATCTATCTAGGTAGCAGAGACTTGAGAAACACTGGACTGTTTTGATCCTTGAGAATAATTTGCCATCAGAATAATTTGCCATCTTTTTTTTCTTTCTTTCTTTCTTTCTTTTTTTTTTTTGGCCATGCCCACGATCATGCGGAAGTTCCTGGGCCAGGGATCGAAACTGCGCCACAGCAGTGACCTGAGCCACAACAGTAACAATGCCAGATCCTTAACTGCTAGGCCACCAGGGTAATCCAAATTTGTTATCTTAACCTTGCGCTCTTGATCTAGAGCATCATGGCCAGAGCACCTACTTGCTGGGGCACAAAAGGGAAGAGTGGGCACCCCACTTTGGTGCTGAGGCCCCTCCTTGCTTGTTTACCACACTGGTCTAATTCTGACATTTATTTATTTATCAAAAAAAAATTGCCTTTGGGCACCAGACAGGACACTGGAAACAGAATAGGAAACATGATGGCTAAGCTTCCTTGTCCCAGAAGCTTTCTGGAGTCAGACATTAAGCAAATACATGAATGAAAACATATTTACAAAATGTGGAAATTCTATGAAGAAAAGATAAGTTACCCAGGAAAAGAATAAGACGGGCCTTAGGTAAAGTGACAATCGAGCTGAGATGTGAGCAGATACATTGTAAGAGGGTGAGCGTTCCAGGCAGATGGAACAGCTTGTGCAGAGAGGCACAAAAAAGAGGACAGACAGACAGACAGACAGACATAAAGTGCACTTGAAAAGGCAATTATTGGTGGAGTTTTATAAAAGCCTAAATCAAATGGCAACTAGATATTTTAATTCAAGGACAAAGGAGCATTTTAGATATTTAAAAAGTTTCTTTGGGTGTATTCAGTTTAATAGATGACATCTTCACAATGGCCCATGGTCCTGCAACAATCAGAGAGTTTCCTTTTATTTGGTTCTGCTCCCATTTATAAAGTGGCTTAAATGTTGAAGGCTACTTTCCCCACCTTTGGCCTATCTTTTTTTTTTTCTTCCTTAGACCAATTTTGTTCTTTGTATTTGCAGTGCTGCCCTTTGAAACAGAACTTCTACTTTCTGTCACCACCTTGAGAGGGGACAGCTCTCCATTGCTCCCCTGATTGTCTGAAAGCTCCTATTATGTCTGTACCAAGTGATGGCTTCTTTCTCTTGGCCAAGTGCATGTTACTTTAATGTGGCCCTGAAAGCAGTTTTATAATCTGAAGAATAAACAGATTGCTTGTCAAATTCTCTTTGTTCCATTGTGACCTACTAACATTTACACTGCTCTGCAGAAGCAGGAGGAAAGGGTCGGTTGCCTATACCAACTATTTCCATTGCAGGAAAATGTGATGATGACGGCTTTCAGGCCAGCGGTTGGCACCCCCACCTCAAGGCCATAACCAGCCCAAGACAGTGGAGCCGCTCAGTTGTTTTCCACAACATGAATCATTTTAGAAAATTTTCTTGAAAGAAGGGATGCCTACCTAGATGAGACTTTTTTTTCATAAAAATTTTCTTTCTTGCTTGCTTTTTTTTAGGGACGCACCCACAGTGTATGGAGATTCCCAGGCTAGGGGTCTAATCGGAGCTGTAGCGCTGGCCTGTGTCAGAGCCACAGCAACGCCAGATCCGTGAAGCGTCTGCAACCTACACCACAGCTCACGGCAATGATGGATCGTTAATCCACTGAGCGATGCCAGGGATCGAACCCACAACCTCATGGTTCCTAGTTGGATTTGTTAACCGCTGCGCCACGCCGGGAACTGCAGTTTTCTTCTTTTAAAGCCATTGTTTGGGCACTCATTTTGTCCCCCTTATTGTATTTGGGTGGATGTTAAATATGCATTTATAAGAATCCATTAGTTTTAAGTTACAAAAGCCATGGACATGGAGAAATATTACTTAGTGATAAAGGAAAGGCTTTTAGAAAATTCTACAATGGCATTGAGAGGTTATATAGTGCATGGCTCCATCTCAGCTTCTTTGCCTCCTCTTAAAAACATCTCCAGCCTCGGAGACCTTCTAATGCAGCCCATTACATCTTTGGACAGCTCAGATCATTAGGAAGTTCTTCCTAACATGGTACCAGAATCTGTCTTTATTTTCTATCCATTGGCTTCACCTCCTCTGCACAGGGAAGCACAGATACTGACTCGCCACTGAAATATTGTTGAGGAAAGAACAGTGAACTCAATTTCTCTAGGCATCTGGTTTGAATTAGCCATTTCACAAATCCTTTGCTCATAACTGGCACCGAATTTCTTTATAATTGAAAAAAAACACATTTTCACCTTACAAACAAAAATACCCAAACATCTTAATGTAGAAAATGTTCCAATGGTCTCTTGTTGTAGGGAGGCAGATTTCCTTCTAATGACTTAAAGGAGATTAATGTTTTTCTGAGCATAGTGATGTATTTTTTTTCTTTTTATGATAGCGCATTGGAATTTTAGGAAAATATTGTGATTTAGGATGTGCTGGAGTGAACAGTGGGAACCAGTGATCTCTGCTAACTGGAGACTGGATGCCACCACAGCTTTGCTCTTTCTAAAGCCCCACAAGCACACAGTCCATCCCCAAAGAACCCATGATTGCTGGTCCAAATAATTGCTGGGCTTAGCTGCCAGATTCATTCAGAAATTGCTGGTATTGTCCTCTGTAAAACGATATGTCCTATGATCTCTCTCTCTTTTCAGCAAACCAGAATCCTGGATATAATTTGATCTTCATTATGGAGAGGGAAGCTGCATCAGATAATAGGAGACCTGAAGAGTTTAAGTAACAGAGGATCAACCACACGTTCCCCATCCGGCTCTGCTCCGCAGCTGAGGCAGCTGTTCATGACTCAAGTTAGTTTAATAGGACCTGGGAAAGAATATTTTGAGTCCGAGAACTGAGGCTATGGGCTTTCGCTCTCTGAACACCCATCCACAAAATCAACCCCAAATCTTAGATTTCTATCTCACAAAGGGAGATGCCAAGACTGCTTCTTTGCACAAGTAATGCACTTCTCCTGCCTGACTCCAGAAGCCTACAGGTAGCAATTTGCCACATCCTATGCATTTGACAGAGGGCTAGGAATTAGAGGAGGTGTTGTACTCTCCTGTCACTGTCTCCTCACAGTATAATTATCTGAGTTCCTAGGTGCTGCAGTGATACGTGAAGGAATCCAAAGAAGAAATACAATATGTCTTCATTGTCTTTTGTCATTAGCCCTCAATTAAATATTTCTTACCCTGGGCTAAGGTAGCGTGAGGTGGAACAAGCCATGGGCTGCAAGCCAGAACAGGTGAGTCCCAATCTCTCTTCCATGTGTACTAGCTGTGTGGCTTTCCTCAGATCACTTACCATCTCTGAGGTTTGATGTTTTCTTCTTTAAAACCACAGGGTAGACTGGGCACCAGGCAGGACTGGATTATTTCTGAAATTCCTGCTGGGGCTAATTTTTTTTTTATTCTGTGACTATAATTTTTATACTCAAAATCATGATAGAAAAAATTCTCTAAATACTACTTGAAAGTAGTTAAAATCAGTTGATAATCTGTTGAGTTTTCCTCCACAGGGTAATTTTTATTTTGCCTGACTATTTGAAATGTTTGGGAGGTGGCAGGAATATAAGCAACGTTGTTTTTTCTTGTTTGTTTTTTTGTTTTTCTTTTTTTGTAGGGCCACAGCTGTGCTATACAGAAGTTCCCAGGCTAGGGGTTGAATCAGAGCTGCAGTTTCCTGTCTACACCACAGTCACAGCAATGCAGAATCCGAGCCCCATCTGTGACCTACACCATGGCTCACGGCAATGCCAAATCTTTAACCCACTGAGCAAGGCCAGGGATCAAACCCTCATCCTCATGGATACTAGGCAGATTCATTTCCGCTGAGCCACAACAGGAACTCCTCAAGCACCATTTTTTATGTCAACATAATACTTTTTGGTTGCTGTTGGAAGTGCCCTAAGAAATATTTTGAAGCAAGCAGTGCCCCTCATAGTCTTTATAATTAAATTCTGAGAAACTTACTCATTTTCTGTATGTACTTTCCCTGTCTTAGTAAACCTAAAAAGCAGTGAGACTAATTTCTAATTTCTTGTCATGTGTCATGTTTCATAGGTAAGTCATATTTTAAGGATAAATAGAATTTAACAGGTCATTTATTCCTTATACCCCTGCTCTTTTTGTCATCTACAGAGAAAGCAAGTAAAAACAAAACAAAACAAAGAAACAAAAACAGAAAAACTTCTACAAATCATTTTATATTTGAATGGTGCTTTAAAATTCTTTAAAGTATTTTCATGTAAATTATTGTATTAGTCCCTTCCATTACCTGGTGAGGTACAGAGGAGGGTACTATTACCTGCATTTTATAAGTCAAGAAACAAAAGCTGGGCAGTAAAACTTATAAGAGAAAAGGAGGCATGGACCCTGGGATCCTGGGCTAAAGCTGGAGTGCCATCAAGCAGGATTTCTTTTGGAACAAATGTTAGTATTTAGGGAACATTGCACTTATCTCACTTTTCCTGAAGTGAGAAAAGTGACATAAGAGACACAAGGTTGCTTGCGTCTCTTGTGTGGTGTCAAGCATCCGTGGTCCCTGTTTAAGGTGTTTTGAAGGGGATTTCATATCATCCTGACTGTGCCTAACAACCACAGCCTGTTGTATACACCTAGGGAAATGGCATCCAAAGCTCTGAATGAGTTTCTGGAAATTCCACGCAGCAGCCTGGCGGATTTTCTAGGCTGCTGACAGTGACTAAAATCATTATGTATTTCCTAAGAGAAGATGCTGTTGTATAAAATACAGCTTTGATGTGCTCAAATGTCTAGACACTTCTCTGAGAATGGGTCACCTTTCCTGTGTGAATTTTAGATTGAAAAATGAGTGACACCATGCTGCAGGTGTGTGGCTTGGTTTGGAATCTCTTTGCTACCTCCTAAGATCCCTGGACTTGAGCGACAAGGTCAGGGTGGCAGTCATGTTTTAAGAGTTCACAAGTGTAATCCAACAGCCTGAAGAGCCATCTCATATCATTCAAGTGACCCCTGCACACCTCCCGCAGGTCACCGTACACTTCCTAGCTTGAGGCCTTTGCACAATCCATACCAGCTGTGAAATGCTTCCTTTCCATGGAGCCCTGGAACAAAGAAGTTCACTCTGCTTTCCGGTAAGCCTCGCTGAGCCATCTAGAATTGCAGTTTAAGCTCCACAGCCTTGAACCTTTTGCAAACAATATCATTTCTTTCAAATGAAGATAATAGCAAGCAAGGCTACTATCATTATTACTTTCTTTCACTCTTTTTTTCTCTGTGACTGTTTCAAGGTTTGGAGACAGTAAAAAAAAAAAAAAAATATATATATATATATATATATATATATATCCAGGTTTGCAGGTCAGTAGTGACAACTTTGGACAAAACTTCTTCAATAAAGCGCCACACTATTTGATTTAGCCTATTTGAAAGCAATAACTTGCAGAGACAAGTAACATCTTGCAAAACCTGTTGGCCGTTCAGCTTTGTCATCAGATTTCTTAAGGAAAATAGCAAGTAGTTTTAGATTTTAACACCCTCTGTTTCATGGTGCCTTAGCAAAGCGAACTGTTTCAGAAAAGTTAGGTCCTAGGAGAAGCCAGTAGTAAAGATTTATTTAGTGAAAGGAGATGTAATTCATAGGGCAGAACTAGAAGTACATGAATGGGATTTGAACTTCACCATGAAATCACTCAGTTTCAGAACCCCTCAAGTATCTTTGACTGGGGAAAATTTAGATTGATTGAATTCCTTCCTTGGAATGCATCAAACTGGTGGAGACTTGGGGTAGGAATAGGAATCATCATCTCTTAGAGTTCAGAGGGTCTTTACATGCATTTTAGTCCAAACTCCCAGATAACAGAGGAATCTCCCCGATAACAGCACAGTCTCTGCTTGGACATCACCAGAGATGCAGTGCTCATGCCTACACTGGGGAGCTCATCCCATGCTAAATAGTTTTAATTTTTGGAAATTTCTTTCTTGAGCTAGAACCTTCTTAACTTTTAACACCAACCCAATTCTGGTCTTTGGGATATGGCGAATCAATTAATTTCTTCTTCCACTTGATATCACATTGGGGGGAAATTGTGATCGTAACCTTGAATACTTGCTTTTTTGAGATAAATATCCCTTTGAAATAAAAAATTCTCTCTCAGGCTACCAGAACTGTGATTTTTAAAAAAATAAACATTTGCTGGAGTTCCCATTGTGGTGCAGTGGAAATGAGTCCAACTAGGAACCATGAGGTTGCGGGTTCGATCCCTGGCCTCAGTCAGTGGGTTAAGGCTCCGGCGTTGCTGTGAGCTGTGGTGTAGGTTGCAGACGCGGCTCGTTGCTGTAGCTCTGGTTAGGCCCCTTGCCTGGGAACCTCCATATACCATGGATACAGCCCTAAAAAGCAAAAAATAAAATAAAATAAAATGTAAAAAATAAACATTTGCAGAGTTCCTTTCATGGCACAGTGGAAACCAATCCAACTAGTATCCATGAAGAAGTGGGTTCGATCCCTGGCCTTGCTCAGTGTGTTAAGGATCAGGTGTTGCTGTGAGCTGTGGTGTAGGTTGCAGACATGGCTCGGATCCCACGTTGCTGTGGCTGTGGTATAGACAGACAACTGCAACTCCGATTCGACCCCTAGCCTGGGAACCTTCATATGCTGCAGGTGCAGCCCTAAAAGAGCAAAAAAAAAAAAAAAAAAAAAAAAAGGAATAAAAACAAAACAATAAAAAAACAAACATTTGGGTAATTGGAGCAACATTCATTGTTCTTTTTCTCTTTTTTTCCTTTTGTCTTTTCAGGGCTGCACCTGCAGCATATGAAAATTCCCAGGCTAGCGGTCGACTCAGAGCTGCAGCTGCCAGCCTACGCCACAGCTACAGCCATGCCAGATCCAAGCTACGTCTGTGGCCTACACTACAGCTCACAGCAATGCCAGATCCTTAACCCACTGAGCAAGGCCAGGGATCGAATACATATCCTCATGGATACTAGTCTGGTTTGTTACTGCTGAGTCACAACAGGAACTCCCAACATTCAACGTTCTTAGTCAAGATTTAATGTGTTAATGCTGTCATTTTTCCCTATAGTAATCTATAAATTCTACATAATCCCAATCAATAAATATATAAATTATAAACAATATAGGGTTTTTCCTAGAACCATCAAAACTCTTTCAACTTTCTATAGGCTTACTGTGTATAAGGTTCTATTCCAGCTACTGTATGTGTATCTAAATGATAGACAAAATCACTTATTCGTAAGGTTTGCATTCCAATGGAGAAAGCTAGAAAACACTTGTCATTTAATAAAGTTATAGGCGAGATGAAGAAAATATAACAGAGCAGTAGAATGACTGGGCCTCTACCCAGGATGTGTGGGTGGTGTGTTTAGCTGCGGAAGCCTCTTGCAGAGATGACATCTGAGCTAAAACCCTAAGGATGAGAGAGAGAGAGAGTCAGCCCTGCAACCCACAGGGAGAGGAATCCTCCCAACGGAGGGGACAGCAAAAGCCAAGGCCCTGAGACAGCTCACTGTGTTCAAGGGGCTGTGAGGAGGCCAGTGCTGGAGTGGGTGGGTGAGGGGAGGATGATGAGTGGGGTGGTCAGCCAGCCAGTGGCCAGGTCTCCAGAGCCTGTGCCTCATGGTGAGCAGCTGGGTTTCATCAGAGAAATTTAAGCGAGGCAATGACAGGTCAGATCTGAGATCATTCTGTCTACTGTGTAAAGAATCAGCTACAGAGAAGTGGGGACACAAGTGGAAACAGACACCGGCTGGGAGTCTGGGACTGAGAGAATGAAAGCTTAAGGGACAGCAGTGGCAGAGAAGACGGAGAGGAGGATATAGGACTTGGTGCTGGATTTTGGAAGTAATGCTGACAGATCTTGCTGATGGTTTGATTAAGGAGTGTGAGAGGAAGACAGGGGCCAAGGACAATGCCAAGGTTCTGGGCCTCAGCATGTTGGAGAGGGTGGTGCGGCCATTTGAATCTCTGGTTGAGATTCAGGGGGAGGGGCAGCAAATGGATACTTGGGGCAGAAAACAAGAGTTTTGTCTTGGGCATATTTAGTGTGTCAACCTGACACCCAAATCATAGATGTGCATAGAACTCCGAGCTCAGAGGTGTGATCAGAGTTGGAGAAATAGAATACTGAAAAGCGTAGGACTGGATAAGATCAGATAGATGGAGGAAAGGAGAAAATAGAGCAGGGGAGGAGGAGAGAGGGGAGAAGAGGAGAGGGGAGGTGAAGAGGGGCTGAGGCCTGAGGTGCTCTTGCACTTACAGACTAGATTTAAGACATGAGACAGAAAAGAGACATGGGAGGAGAGACCAACAAGGTTGGAGGAAAAGCAAGAGAAGGCGGTGGCCCCAAAGCCTCAGGAGAAAATATATCAAGAAAGAAAGAGGCATCAGCCGTGTCAAATGATACAGCAGGTCAAGTAGAATGAGAACAGAGATCTGACCGTAAACTTGCCAAATGAAAGATAAAAGCTGCTTCAGGGAACTGGTGCAGAGAAAAGCCTAAGAAGTGGTTGAGGATAGGATGGGATGTGAGAGCAAACACGACTTAAGGATTTCTGCTGAAAACATGAGGAAAGAAATGAGGCAAAAAGAGAACTGGGGAACAGATTCGAAGGTTTTTCCTTTTTTTAATTTTTTTGGAATGGTGATACTAAAGTACATTTAGTTTCATGGTTAGCAAGGAACTAATGATGAGTGACATTGAAGGAGAACTGTGTGAGTAAGAAGGGGATTCAGATGAGGACGGTGGATGGAGAGAGAGGCTCCAGACAGAACAGGAAAGCCAAATAGAAGCTGGAGATTGGTGTTGTGGGTGAATGAATGATCTTATTTTGTTCCGATCACATCATTTAATATAATCTGGTCTGGAAAAAATACACACTCCTGAACAACCAGAAAAATATGACAAAAAGTATAGTGGTGAAGGTTTAAAATCTCTCAGAAATTAAAATATTTGCTACTACTTGAAAACTAAATAGAAAATCCAGAAATAGAGCACAGCACATATGACTTTATTATGTGATAAAGGTAGCCTTTTAAATCAGCAGGGTAAAGATAGATTAATAAATAAATGACATTGAGATACATGCCTAGTTGTTTGGGGGAATATGAAGTTTGATCTCTGCTCCATTCTAAAGCAAAAAGAATTCCAGACAGATTGAACATTCAAACATAGAAAATGCCAAAAAAACATTTTTGAATGAAATTTTAAAAAAATATAGTTTTGGCATGGCTCAATTATGACCCAAAACTTAGAAAGAAAGGGATTAAATTGAATTAAATAAAATTTAATTAATATATAAAATAAAAATTGGAACTTAAGTTAAATTTAATGAAATCAAATACTACTATTTGAAGATATACTACTATAGAAGATATACTACTATTTAAATTTAACTTAAAAAGTTAAATTTAATGAAATCAAATACTACTAAACATAGTCAAAAGACAAATGATAAACTAGAAAATATTTGTAATATCTATGACAAAGGGCTAGTTTTCTTAATATGCAAATGAGTTTTAGGGATCAATTTAAGACAAAGAAAAAGATAATCCAGCTGAAAAACAGGTGAAATATATGAACAGAGAATTCAGTGAAAAAGGCATACCAATCGCCAACAGACATATGGAGTAATCCTCAACCTCACCCATAAAATAAGAAATGCAAATTGAAACAATAATAAGATGCCGTTTTCCATCTATGAAATATTTAAAAATATGAATATACCTAGAGCTGGTGAAGGGGTGGTGAAACAGACAATTCCAGAGGGGCAGTTTAGAAATGGTTAATAGGAGGTTGAGTAACAAACATGCACATGGCCTTTGACCCAGTAACACCACTTGCAGGAATTCAAACAATTTACGTTCTTTTACAAATGTACAGTGAATGATCAAAAATATTTATTGCAATAAAAAATCAGAAACAACCTAAGTGTTTATCAAGAGAATATTAAATGTAATAGTCAAAAGGAATCAAACTATGATACATTAGTGTTGTAGAATATTATGCAACAATGAATAAGAATGAAGTTTAACATATACGGGTAATATGGAAATATAATCAAAATATTTTAAATAAAAAAATGTCAAACTATGAAAACTTGATCCCATGTGTGCTTAAAAATATCTGATGTATATTACCATATGCATAGAAAAGATCTAGAGTATACATATTGAATTATTTTACATTAGTTTTTTTCTAAGGAATGAGATTAAGGTTTTGGATGGCTCTGGGAAGATTTTACATTTCATCTTATATCTGTCAGAAGATATGTATATGCTAAAAAAAAATACACACACACACATATAAAGAGAGAGAGAGAGAGAAGTTATTATTTCTATAATAAGAAAACTAATTAATTGAGAACTTATATCGAGATTCAAGCACCTATAATCCAGATATTGTCTAATATGTGCAGAATGCAGTTTGAGGCAAATATTTCCCTTCATCTGGTCTGGCCACTCTTCTATTTTCTTCAGTGGAAGTTCTCCTGTCTTCCTCAAGTCTTGATCTTCACTAGATGATTCCAGTTTATCACATCTGCTCATAAATGGCAGGATCCAAGACCTTCCTATATCCTAGGTGTCCACAAACGGAGACACTTCGGTTTTTTAAATTAAAAAAAAATTGAACATATTTTGCAAAAGATAGCTGGATCTAAATACAACATTCCAGTGAAAAAGAGAATGAAATATCACTCCTGGGAGTTCCTCTTGTGGCTCAGCAGGTTAGTAGCCCAACTAGTGTTCATGATGACGCCCTTTCAATCCCTGGCCTCACTCAGTGGGTTAAGGATCCAGCACTGCCATGAGCTGCGGTGTAGGCCTCAGATGCAGCTCAGATCTGGCATTGCTGTGGCTGTGGTGTAGGCTGGCAGCTATAGCTCCGATTAGACCCCTAGCCTGGGAACATCCATATGCCACAGGTGCGGCCCTAAAAATAGCAAAAAAAATATGATGGAGAAAACCATTTTAGAAATATTGACTGAATAAAAGTGGAACTCAAGAGTTTGCTAGTTGAGTTAAGACTCATGTGCTTAGTAGAAACAGCAATGTTCTATCAAGGACTATTCAATTAGCAGATTAATCATTGAGGTGCTTGAGGAAAAGTTTTAGATTATATCTTTGAGAATGTATTTTTTTAAAAAAGGATTGTTATTCTCAGTAGTATTAGTTGATTTGTTGAGAATTCCAGAGAAAAAAAAGTGAACAGGAAGGAAAAGGGAAAACTGAAAAAAGATTACCAAAAACAAGTTCTCATTTCCTAAAGAATTCTGCCCATCATCAGAACTCTCCTTTTAAGAAGCTTGGACCTGGGAGTTCCCGTTGTGGCTCAGTGGTTAACAAATCCGACTAAGAACCATGAGGTTGCGGGTTCGATCCCTGGCCTTGCTCAGTGGGTTAAGGATCCGGCGTTGCCGTGAGCTGTGGTGTAGGTCGCAGATGCGGCTTGGATCCCGCGTTGCTGTGGCTGTGGCGAAGGCCGACGGCTAAACAGCTCCTGTTAGACCGCTAGCCTGGGAACCTCCATATGTCACGGGTGCGGCTCTAAATAAAAAGACAAAAAAAAAAAAAAAAAAACAAGCTTGGACACGGAGCAGCCCTTCAGTGGGTCAGATTTATTTTCTGTCTTATCTCTAAACCATCTTTTCCTTCCTCTTCCTCATTCAGAATATTCTACTACCGCCTCCGTTCTCTCTATCCCCTCATAAAAACCTACCAAAATAAAGGAGTTGTTATCAGTCATTCACATTTTGGTATGAATTTTCAACATTTTTCTTCTCTAGATATTATTATGGAATGAAGTTTATTATCTCTATTCCAGACAGAATTATCCTAGAGCTGGAATCCCCTCTAAAATCTTATTCTTCTGTTAGGGCTAACAGTGGTTTGTTAATCAGCTCTAAAGACATTTTGCTTAGGTTTCTGGAGCCATGATAACCATTAGCCTACTCAGTGTAAACTTATTTAACAAGAGAGTTAAAAAAGAGAAAATCAGATTTAAGAGACTTCTCCAGGGAGTTCCCGTTGTGGCCCAGAAGGTTAAGAACCAGACATAGTGTCTGTGAGGATTCGGGGTATGATCCCTGGCCTTGCTCATTGGGTTAAAGATCTGGTGTTGGCACAAGCTGTGATGTAGGTCGTAGATGCAGCTCGGATCCAGTGTTGCTGTGGCTGCAGTGTAGACCAGCAGCTGCAGCTCTGATTTGGACCATAGCCCAGAAACTTCCATATGCCACAGGTGCGGCCATAAAAAGGAAAAGATAAAAAAGAATCTTCTCCAGGAAATGTTGCTGAGAGTGTAAAAAAAAAAGATTCAAAGCTTCTTAGGGAGTACATCCTTTCAAGTAGAATTTAAGAGTAAGAAAAGCAAGAAGACTAAGAGTTAAAAATAACTGTGCCCAACATTCATTTCATTTAATAACAAAACTAAGGCCAGAGAGAGTTGAATACTTGCTTGTTGATAGTGGCAGAAATGAGACCAGCACTAAAATCTCCATATTGGGTTTTTTTGCTTCTTTTTTTCCTTTTTGGGGTCACGCCCGCGGTATATGGAGATTCCCAGGCTAGGGATCAAATCGGAGCTGTAGCCACCTGCTACACCACAGCCACAGCAACGCAGGATCCGAGCCGTGTCTGTGACCTACACCACGGCTCACAGCAACGCCAGATCCTTAACCCACTGAGCAAGGCCAGGGACTGAACCTGCAACCTCATGGTTCCTAGTCCGATTCGTTTCCGCTGCGTCACGATGGGAACTCCTCCATACTGGTTTTAAGTTTGTCATTCATTCATTCATCAAATACTCGTGGAGGGTGGCCCCTGGGTCCCAGGCTCTCTCTGCAATCCTGAAACCCATGCATAAATAAAGCAGACCAAGCTCCTGTGTGGGTGTCACTGCTGATCACTTTGTCATAGCTGTGGGTCAAGAGCTGTTCCCCAGATCATTGCACAAGAACTTGACTGACCTGCAGGACACATCAGTGAACAAACTTCTCTGATTAATTACGATCAGTGGAGTGCTTAGTGGGAGCTTAGCAGGAGCTGACATAAGTACTTTCTCATGATAGATTTAAGGGGAATTTCAACTTGCATGTTTCTGACTTACCCTGGAGTCCAAATACCTACTGGGCTGTTGTGACAGGAGACTGGATATCCAAGAGTCTTCTGTCACAGCTATGACTTGAAAAGGTAAAGGATCCTCACATTCTACAATTAAATAAATAGAATCACAGTTGATTCTGTTTTTAAAATTCAATCACATCAAGTTTTAGCCAGTGCCAATTTGGTCCCCTGCTTTTAAAAGATTGATTGAAGTACTATTATACAGTATTATATTTGGTGATAAATATGAAGGAAAATACTCCCTTCTGCCATCTGTGCCTAAGTATAGATACACAAACATTTCAAAACAGATTTGGATAGTGGGGAAGAGAGACTAGATTTTCCTGAACAACTTCTGTTTGTTAGGCATTGAGATCTGCGTTGTGTACGCATTGTTTGACTTAATCCCCTCCCAGCCACCCCCCCACCGGCTGATTTCACAGACGGTGCTGGGGTTTTGGATTTAGAGAGCAGGGCTTAGATCCCAACCCTGCTGTGTATTAGGTGTGTTGTGAGTGACCGGCCTGTCTGCCCTGGGAGTTGGGGGCCTTAGTACCTCCTCACTGAACCATGATAAGAATTGCACATGGGGTTGTCTGCGAGAGGGCCCAGCCCTGTGCCTGGGACATGGTGGTTAAGCAGAAAACATGAACCCTTCTTTTCCCTTCCCACTTCCTTTCAAACTGCTCACTTTCACGTGGTTCCAGAGGTCAACCTTGCAATCTGGCTTTGATTTCCTTTTCCTGTCTAGGCCTCATACATCTCCCAGGAAGCCTGGCCGGGGCAGCCCAACCTGTTCTCCAGCCAGCCAGCTTTTTGCTCACTCCTCCTCCCCCTTAGGTGGATGCCCTTATGTTTTAAATCTGTAAGAGCTTATTACAAATGTTATAATGGGAGTTCCCATCATGAGTCAGCAGAAACAAATCTGACTAGTAAGTATGAGGACACATGTTCGATCCCTGGTCTCACTCAGTTGGTTAAGGATCTGGCACTGCTGTGGTTGTGGCGTAGGCCAGTGGCTACAGCTCTGATTTCACCAGATTCAAGTTTGGGGGAGGGGGCTATCCTCTAGTGTTTATTAGAGGGCACCAAGTTTAACATAAAAATAAAACATCTTTTTTCTTTTTTTTTTTTTTTTTGGCCATGCCCATGGCATGGAAAAGTTCCTGGGCCAGGGCTTGAACCTGCACCACAGCATCCACCTGAGCCACAGCAGTGACAACACCTGATCCTTAACCTGCTGTGCCCCCCAAAAAAATAAAAAATCTTTAGCTTCATATCTGGTGAGTTTTTACAAAACACGTATCATGCATGCCCTGTTGTACTGTGCATTTTTACCTATATTTTTCTTATTTTGGTCTCAAAATGATCTGACAAAATAGATTATGCTAGCCTCATTTGCAGATGAGAAGCTGTGGCTTGGTAGAGAGACTAAGAATGACTTGCCCAGGGTCACTCAGCTAATGGTGTCAGAGCCATGACACGAACTTTTCGCAGTTTGTGATCTCTCTTTGACCTCACATGGCTGGTGAAGAAATTCTGATTGACTCATGACTTCCTAGGAATGCACAAGGAAGACAAAAGTCTCCTGAATTCAACTAGTGTGCTTTTCCCCTTGGACTGTGGCACTATAACATTTGTCCACCCCAGCCATACCCATTCTTACCAAACACCTATACATACATTTATCTGCAACAACCCTGTAGAATTCAGAAAACCAAAATCATCCAATTGTTAGTGAAAACTTTCTCCTATGTCACCACAGCCGGTATAAAAGTGGTTAACGACAACTTGGAGATAACAATATCTGCCATGTCCTCTTCAGTAAGCTATTTGACTTAAATTAGAATTTCACCGCGCTTCTTTGTCGCTAAACAAAGCCTGCATCTTGTTGTAAGTAATAGAACTTATTTATACTTGATATCCTTTGAAAAGTGGTGGCACTTCAGTAACTCAAGCAGAAAGTCTTCCCTAATTCTTCCAGATGAAGTGGCACATCATTATCAGAGAGAGTATTGTTAATATTTCAATATTGGCGTAAACCTATCTGTCCATTCCCAAAACTGTTTGGGATCCACCAGAGAGAGATGAATTTGTGTGTGTGTATGTGTGTCTTGATCCAGCTTCTCAGTGTTTGGAGAGCATCTATGGTAACAGAAGGATTCCCCAGGCACTGGATCCTGCAGGACCAGTTTGTTCTCTGTAGCTCCATGACAAGTTTGCAGTTATGCATGGCTTTTCTCATTGCCAAGTTTTTAGCCAGCATTTCTTGCTTGTCATTCTTCATTCTTGTATCTGCATTTTGGGTGAGTCATTGCCATACCTGTCACCAAAGCTTCCTAGGGTGAAACTCTGGGTCTCTTTCTCTGCCATCCCAGACAACCCTATTGCATGAGTTTAAGTCATGTTCTTTTTTGTTTTAAGCAGTTTGCAGATACCTAGATATATTAGCCCTAAGTCAAGGTACAAATTGTGTTTTCCTTTTCATAAAGCCTGACCTGTAGAAGAGTCCTCACTTTTTTTTTTCTTTTCTTCTTTTCAGGGCTGCACCCATGGCATATGGAAGTTCCCAGGCTAGGGGGCGAATAACAGCAACAGCTGAAGGCCTGCACCACAGCCACAGCAGTCCTGGGATCTGAGCTGTGTCTGTGACTTATACCACAGTTCATGGGAACGCCAGATCCCAGACCCACTGAGCAAGGCCAGGGATTGAACCCGCATCCTCACAGATACTAGTTGGATTTGTTTCTGCTGCACCACAACAGGAACTCCTGAGTCCTAACTTTAGAAAATGGTTGACAAAATTTACATGTAATCTTTAGGTCCACTTCCATCCCCCAATACACACACATTTCACTGCTGGTCCTAGGTTCGTACCCTTGACCTACTCCATGTGTGATGTAAGCAAGTCACTCCCAGTCTCTAGACTCTGTTCCCTTCTCCATAAGACGAAGGGATGCATCTGTTAGAGGCATGCTTCCTGTCACTGCCCCTCTTGTGTGCCCAAGGAAGGCATCACTATCTGGAAATCAAACTCTTCCCTACTGAACCAGAAATGGCTATAAAATCCTCAATACAACATCCTTGATATGTACAGGTAGATGATACATTCTTCGAATAACTCTGGGGTTATGTTTTCCCCTCAAAATCTCTCTATCCAAGTTAGACCCTTTTAGAGGATATTTGGATTTCAGATTTCAGATTTCTACTGGAAAATGAAGAAAGTACCAGTGACTGGTACTCAAAAAATTTCTCTAACACCCTAGACTTGTGCCAGTTATGCTGATGGGATTTGTAAAGAGAGGCAAATACTCAGAGTGTTTGATGGGTTTGATGATATTTTTATAAAACTGACCTGAAATTCTTGTATTTAAATGCTGTTTGGACTGAGGGAATTGTCTTGCTGTTTTACTGAAAAGAAGAAACATAATGTTTGGGAGACATTTTATTAATGTTGTTAACAAACACTGTAGCATTTAGCAAGTGCCATTCTTTCAAGCACATTTCAAATACTAATTCGTTTACTCAGCACAATAGCCCTGTGATGTAGATGCTATTAATACCCTCATCTTACAGATGATGAAACCAATGCTCAGGGTGGTAAAACAACTTACCCACAGCCACACAGCTGGTCAAGGGTGGAGCTGGCATTTAAACACCTCATTCCATCCTTGGATGAAACTCCTAAGTACCTCATACTTTTCCCTCTTTAAGTTGTAGAAACTGGAGTTCCCGTCGTGGCTCAGTGGTTAACAAATCCGACTAGGAACCATGAGGTTGCGGGTTCGATCCCTGGCATCGCTCAGTGGGTTAACGATCCAGTGTTGCCGTGAGCTGTAGTGTAGGTTGCAGATGCGGCTCGGATCCCGCGTTGCTGTGGCTGTGGCGTAGGCCAGCGGCTACAGCTCCGATTAGACCCCTAGCCTGGGAACCTCCATATGCCACGAGTGCGGCCCTAGAAAAGGCAAAAAGACAAAAAAAAAAAATTGTAGAAACTATGAAGCCTGATCTGTCCAGGATACATTCTTGAAAAGACAAGAAGAGATGGCCTTCAACCAATATTACCCATACCAGAGTAACAATGCTGTGAGGATCAAATTACATAATACCTACAAAGGATCTGGCACACTGATTAAGTGTTTAATCCAAGCTCCTGCCTTCTACTCTGCCTTTCCCTATAAGGAAGATTGCAAATATGTGGATCCAGGAGAAAATCAAGGAAACATGTTCTCCATACATTAGAAACAAATATTTTTAATGCTGCATTCTGGAATGAATTTTTACTAAAATTGCCAATGTAGAAATCAAATAAATCAATACAACCAATGGATTTGAGGAAGATAGAAAATAAAGAGAAATCTCTCATTGTTTATGAAAATTTAGTGGGGTACTTTACATAGAAAATGTATTCTATGGTAATATTCTTAAGCCACAGGTTCACTGACTTTATTGTATGGGGAATAGAGTTTCTTACTCTGACCCACCTTCTCATGGCTCCCTTGTTATAGAGACATGGAGACACTGAGATTTCATTTTATTTGACCTGATGAGATATTTATCAAGGGTCTTCTCACTTCAAAACACTGTTCCATTCATCTTTTTCTTGAAAGGCAGCATTGAGGTTCTAAGAGTTCAGAGGGTCTCCTGACAACTAGGGAAGTTTCTCCTGAATTCATTTTGGCCATGCTTTTCACTCAAATGCTATTGAAGGTATTTAGCTGTTGACTCCATGGACTGTATCATCCATTGACTGGGATTCCTTTGTAAGTGGTCCTACTGAGCACAGGACATCTTAATAATGCCTATTTCAGTGTGGAAGAGTCAAAGAAGGAATTACAGAGGAGGCTTGAAGAAGAGAGGGATTCGGAATGAAGGGAGTCTGAATTGTAAAGGCTGAGGTGTGCTGGGCTGGGGGAACTGGAGTGGGGAGTAAAAGGGGAGGAAGAAGGTTGAATTCGAAAGAGAAAGTGTTATTTCTATCCTATGCACAATGATGTGTCAGTTAAGTTTGTTTTGGTTGCAGGTGACAGAAAACCCAATTCAAACTGGTTTAAAGAGAAAGGATAGCAAAGTCTGGGGGTGTCATTGGTGCACATACCTGAAAAGTCCTCAGAGCAACTTGGTTTGGGGTTGGCATGGTACCCTAGGATTCTCCTCTTAGCAATGCAATTGTGCCCTCTCTGTTGGCCAAGACTCTAATTTTGCTTTAGTGAAGTCATTTTGGAGGCAGACCTGAGACTGGCTGGAGATGGAAAATTAGAAGCGTCGTTACCTGAAATGGCTACTTCTGCTCTAGTTCAGGGAAGAAATTATGAGCAGCTGGACCTAGCAGAGGAAGTAGATATGAAGAGGACATTTAGGTCTAGTGATTGAATATCAGGGGTGCAGGGAGGGAGAAACCTAAAATGATTTGTAAGTTGCTGCCTTAGGCAACTGGATAAAAGTTGCGCTTTTCATCAAGGTAGGAATGCAAGAGGTTTAGTGTGGAAAGATAGATAAGCCTGATTTTGAATTACCTCTGAGACATTCAGGTGCTGATTTCAAGTAGGCTATTGGATATATTCATCACAAGCTCAGAAAAGCACCGTGGGGGGGAGTTCATGTTGTGCCACAGTGGAAATGGATCCAACAGTATCCATGAGGATACCGGTCTGATCTCTGGCCTCACTCAGTGGGTCGGTGATCTGGCGTTGTAGTGGCCGTGGCATAGGCTGGCAGCTACAGCTCCGATTCGTCCCCTAGCCTGGGAACTTCCATACGCAATGGGTGTGGCCCTAAAAAAAAGAAAAGAAAAGAAAACCACTGTGGGCTGGATATAGGGATCTGGAGCTCATCAGAGCATAAGGACCACAAATAACAGCAGCATTTAAAGGTTTTGAAAGAGGAGGGGGAAGATCTGCAAAGGAAACCAAAAGGAGGGCAGTCAGAGAGGTACAAGAAGAGCTAAGAGACAGTTTCCGCAAAAACAAGAAAGGAAGAGGAGGAAAAGTATAAAATTCTAGGTGGAATTAATTAAAATAAGAGATGGAAAATGTCCATAGGATGTAGCAAACGAAAAGATCACTATCAAGCCAGGTCAATGGTGGAATCCATGCCTTCAAAAATCAATGTTGAAAAGAATCACAAGCACCGATTAAAGCAAGCAAATCAACATGTTTATTGACCACCTGCTAGGTGAAAGATCTCATGCCAAGCCATGGAGAAACAACAATCAAAATCATGATACAGTCTCTGAGCACCAAGAACATAATTTCGTTATTTTATGTTTAATTTGAATTCAATCTGGCATTATAACTTAATTTGAAACATGAGCTGAATTTATTCAGAGGGGTTAAGCTTTCTAAAAAGGGAAGGTGGTTTATATACCAAAGTGTGTAATCAAGATCAGAGGATTTTGTTTAAAAAAAATCAATCATGTATGATTGTGCTCATCAAAATTATTCCTCGTTATCTCTGTTTAAGCCCTAATAAGTATTGCAACTTTATCCTATTTCTGGAGTCTTGCCACTAGAACAACTCCCAACTCTTTCTGCTCTGTGGCTTGATATAGAGGAGGCTTACCCTCAATAGCAATTGCCACTTAATGACTCCAGTCGCAGCGCTGCTGAAAGCACTTCTTCAGTTTCTCCCTCTATTTTCTCCTCCTTTGAATCGAGCATACTAATGGCATCTACCTGAAAGATGGTTGCTTCACCCCACGTGTCTGTCTCTTAGCTCCTGAACTTCCAGTGTTTCATCTTAATCTCTCTTGTAATACAAGATGACTTTTGAATATTATTGCTATCATTCCTGGGTCTCTGGGAGGAAGTGAAAAGTCTACTGCTGACAGTGGCAGTGGAGTCCATCATTCCCATGACCTTGTAGGTGGTGCCTTAAGTTGTAGCTGGCAGTATAAAAGTTTGAGCAGGTTTGTGATCCAGCCCTGACACCAGGGATTCCTCATCCATATCTGTGGGTAATCTTTCACCAAATTTTTGTGGAGGACACATCTTCTTCCCTAAACTCACAAACCTTCAAATAGTTCCTGTAAGACTATCTAGACCAAGTCAAAAGTTTTTGTGGCTTGCATGAACTCAACCAAACTGAAATGGGACTCACATTTCTTTTCTTTTTATCTATCTATGCATTTATTTGTTTATTTATTTTTGGCTGCACTCCTGGCATATGAAAATTCCTGGGCCAGGGATCGAACCTAAACTGCAACAACACAATTCCTTAACCCACTGCAGCAGGCTGGAGATCAAACCTGCACTGCATCAGAGACAATGCCGGATCCTTAACCCACTGTGGCACAGCGGGAACTCCTTTTTTAACTTTCACAATTCTGGCTATGTAGTCTCTCTAGCTGTATTTTCCTTGCTCCTGGCACCATTTTCTTTCTTGTTTTTCTCCTAACGATAGGACATATATAATACAATTGAAATGGAAAACAATTCTGAACTATCTGCTCTTTGGCATCCTCCCTGCCTGTGTGCCCCTCCACTGGTGTGGACCATCAATGGCCAGTTGTTTCTGTGTAGTGCGTATGTGTGATTGGCACTCCCAGCAATTACCCTTTCCACAGCCTCTGCCCCCGAGCATTGCGGCTTCTTGGGTTACTGATGGCCTCACAACAAACCTGACTTTGTTCTTTTAACCATCTTCTCTCAATGCCATCTCATTAAAGTATATTGCCAGTGAAAGCAGCCCTGACAAATGTCTTTCCACTTGTAACCTGGTCTGAAACTGCCTGTCTAACTTTTCTCGTTGAATGGGCTAAATATCCCAAGATAATTTAGTAGAGAAACATGAAAAACACCAGTTCATAGTGTCACCTATATTTTTAAGTTGTGTTAAACGCAGACCACCAGCGTTTTAAATGACCGTCCTATTTCAACAATAGACAAGCATAATTTCATTTTGTGTCTTTTAGTCTTAAGTATAAATTATGATAGAACACAAGGCCCAGACACTAAGGGAAACAATGAGTGGCTGAAAAGTACAGGAGCGGTGAAAATTCCAAATGTTGAGTCTCTTGTGGGAATCTTTGGGAACTAGGGCTTTTTCTTATTAAAAAGTGGCAAGGAGTTCCCCTCATGGCGCAGTGGTTAACGAATCCGACTAGGAACCATGAGGTTGAGGGTTCGATCCCTGGCCTTGCTCAGTGGGTTAACGATCCGGCGTTGCCGTGAGCTGTGGTGCAGGTTGCAGACGCGGCTCGGATCCTGTGTTGCTATGGCTGCGGCGCAGGCTAGTGGCTACAGCTCCGATTAGACCCCTAGCCTGGGAACCTCCACATGCCGCGGATGTGGATGTAAAATGACAAAAGGCAAAAAAGAAAAAGAAAGTGGCAAAACATTCTGGTTGTAGATGGAAAGCTGTCAATAAAAGATTGCTTGATGTAAAAATACTTACCACTTATAATTTCAAATAGACTAAACATTATCATTGAAGACAAGATGTAGGAGTTCTCATTGTGGCTCAGCAGGTTAAGAACTCAGCAGGTTAAGAACTCAACTGAAGATGAGGGTTTGATCCCTGGCCTCGCTTGGTAGGTTAAAGATCCTGCATTGCTGCAAGCTGCGGCATAAGTCACATACATGGCTCAGATCTGGTGTTGCTGTGACTGTGGTGTAGGTGGCAACTGCAGCAATGATTTGACCCCTGGCCCGGAAACGACCATTCTTCCATAAGCCATAGGTGAAGTCCTAAAAAAAATAAATAAACAAGACATAGCCCTAACTCCTGCCACATGGTCCCTATCCCTGGTTTATTCTCTTGAAAATCAACAATAATGCAGGAGCAGAGCAGAGGAGTAGAACTGACATTTTCCAATTTGGAACACAATCCTGTTCCCCATGACTGGCAGTCAATGGAGCTAGATTCTCGAACTTTACATCTACCTGTCCTATCACATCCTTGCCTCCCTAAACAGAAATGCCTCCTCAAAACGAGAAAAGAATAAAAATAATCTTTAATTTTAAAAAGCAGAAAAATGAGTTCCCCTTGTGGCTCAGCAGTGAAAGAACCCGACTAGTAATCATGAGGATGCGGGTTTGATCCCTGGCCTTGCTCCATGGGTTAAGGATCTGGTGTTGCCGTGAGCTGTGGTGTGGGTCACAGTTGTAGCTTGGATCCTTTGTTGCTGTGGCTGTGGCGTAGGCCGGCGGCTACAGCTCTGATTGGACCCCTAGCCTGGGAACCTCAGGTGCAGCCCTTAAAAGACAATAAATAAATAAATAGGAGAAAGGGAAAGAAAGGGGAGTTTAAGGAACAAGCTCCTTGTCCTAGACACCAACTACCATGTCCATTATTAACTCGTTTGTTTGTCATTATTTAGTGAGCACTTTCCAAGGAGTCTATACAGTGAAGTGGCTAAAAGCACTGATCTGGGTTCAGATCGTTTGGATTCACACTTCAGCTCCCTCACTTGTTCTTTGACTTGAGGGAGCAAGGCTTAAACACATTATTTAGCCTCCTCATGCCTCAGTTGCCCCATCCATGAAATGGAGTTGTAGATTAATTGCAATAGTCTGTGTCAAGTGGTTAAGACAATGCTTGGGACTTAGCACTCGTTGATGCTTAGCATTACTATTCCTATAAATGAGGTAATGTTCTAAAAATTACACTAACATATGTACTCCCTGAAGAAACATTATATGTTCACCTGTAATATGTGTAAAAAATAAATACATTTAAGTCTCCCGAAAGGGGCTGATGTGAAATGTGAAAGGACTTAAAATTTAAAGAATGGAGTTGGCTGTGATTGCTTTACAGATGATATATAAACTGATTGGGCTTATGACCAGCTAGACAGCATATTTCATTGTTGTACTACTAATTACATAGATCCAATCTCATTCTTTACAGTAGAATAGAATCTGGCATTAGTTGCTTCTTCCCACCTGAATCTTTAAGGAGGCACAGATGAGTTCCTACAGTTTGAATTATGAATGGTAGCAAAGTGATTATATATAATGTCTCTTAACCCTGCATTCCTAAAACATACATACTTCCTATTTTACAGATGTGGAGGTGGACATACAGAAAGTGGAGTGTTGGCTCAGACTAACATTACTATATCTGCTCAAAGTCCAAAGCATCCGTGTCTTGATTGTGAAAAAAACGTGTTTTTGCGCCAGTACTTAAACTTGCTCGGATGAGCTCTCCACTGATAAATAAATAAAATAAATAAAAGTGCAGGTAAAAGGTGTCATTGTATTTTCACATTAATGTGCCTGAGTGAAGCTCAGAGAGATCAGTAACACTCAACAGCTGGAAAACTAGGATTCAAACCAAGAGCTTGAAAGAGCTGGTGTGAAGCCCCTGCTCTTTCCACAATATTATGGGCCCTTTTCTTTGTGGTAACTTCTGCTCTCTTGGTTTTCTGGGTAATATGCACCTGATAGACATGGCAATGGTAAAAAAAAAAAAGTCAATAAGTCAATATTAGCCACCCAAGCACGTCTACCAGAAGGTTCTGTTGGACTTAAAAGAAATTGTTTAAGCAATGCTTCTATTATACTTTTTTCATAAGTAGAGATATATTTGTTCCAAGATATAGTTCTTAATACATAAATTCAAACATGCAATACAAAGACTGTTCCCACAAACCCAAAAGATTACGTTGCACCTATAAACAGAAAATATTTATATTTTAGATACTTTAAAAACTTCAGCTACATTTAAAATGAACAGTTAATCAAAATTTCAACAGAGAAGGAGAGGGTGTACAAGATCTCTGGTGAAGTGAGAAATACATCTCAGGCCTTATCACAGTAAGTACCTGCGAACCTTCATCAGAAGTTTTCTGTAGCACTTAAGGGCCGTTATCCTGGATCAGACAGGAGGAGTCTGAACATAGGATGTAGAAGCTGCTTCTGCTTAATCTTCCTGAATGTCAGTTCCCTCATCTAGAAAATGGAATAATAATGCCTAGATGGTTGTAAGAGTCAAATGAGATCACTTGCCTGGCACGTGGCAGTCACTTGTTAAATGTCCTTTGCTTATGGTTCCTTCTACTCCACTGGTCTCCACCTTTTCAAAATACTACTTCATAATGCACTATTTTCCCAAGTATTGAGTGTGATTTCCCACAGAGAAAGAGACAGGATCATTTGTCTCGCTCCTTCCTAACTCATCTTTGTCCAGGTTTGCCCACATGGCCTGGCACACTTGTCTCACCTCTCAATGTCCAGGAGTGGTCAGACCCAGATGGAACTTTGGACCATGCTCGTCAAAGGGTTGGCTTTCTGCTGCTCACTCAAAAATCATCAACATCCAGAAACTGAACCCTCGTCTATTTATAATCAAGCCCGTGACTCCTTGAGAGAATGCGAGTTTGTTGGCCTCCTCTGTGGTCAGGAGATGCTTTTCCAGATCATTGCATGGACCTTGACTTCAGGGAAGCTGGGGCAGGGGTGCAGGAGATGTGAGGATAGTTATTGCTCCAACTTTGAAATGTCCGCAGGGCAGAACGGTAACAGAAATCAAAATCACAAACATTAATGAGACTCCTTCGTTGGTGTCAGCGCTGTTCCTGTCATCACCCTCCACAGCCCCAGATGAGAGTGGAGGATTATAGGTTTGGTGGAATCCTTAGGACATATTCAAAGAGTTTGAGGTTTTGTCTGAAAGTCTGTTTGCAGACAGTAAAAATGGATTAAATTGCCTCTCCAACACAAAGAAATGCCAGGTCTCAGTAGAGGTAAGACACCAGAGACTTAAAGTGCTACTAGAAGCAAAATAATGAAAAGCTTCAAAAATGCTGGACCGTCTTTGCAGCCAACACTATAACCCTTATGTTTAAGAGTATCTACAGTGGTTGTGATGGAAAAGGAACCAAAGACATGATGCATTTAATATCATGGCTTTTCTTTTTGAAAGGAAATGGGTTACTTAAGGACCATGGTATTATTATACATTCTTACTTTTTAAGGCACAACAGAAAGTTATTTCCTTTGTTCTATTTCCTATTGCTACTCCCTCCTATAAAATTCAGATGCTTTACATGTATAACTTCTAGAAGTGATGTACGAGGGTCGCACTGTTTCTACAAAATGCCATTGGAATTCAAAGATTAAATAAAGAATATAGATGAGACTTTTTAATCTCTTAAATTGCAGCATTACAAATCATTCTAAGAGGTTAAATGCTTTTTAAAATTACTTTTATGCATATTGAAAACACTGAGTTATATATCTAGAGGAAAACTGGGGGAAAAACTACTCATGATGGCTACAGCAGGATCTTACTAATCAAAAGGAACCATATATTTGGTAAGATATTGATGATCATCTAAGTTTTAAAGCACAAAACACTTTCAACTGATAGTACCTACTAGAGACACTGTGAGAAAGATCAGTTATGTGAGTACTTTTTTCCCCCTCAAATGGCCTAAATCACCATTAATCCCATGCAAGTAAATTAGTAGCTCTTTCTCAGGACGAATTAATATTTTCAAAACTTAGTAAGTTAACATGTGTAAGGTACGTTGCCTATATACTTTGTTAGCCATTATCATTTTTGCCTTTCTTTGTGTGTTCCTGTAGGTGTCTACACCTGTGCCCATGAGTTTCCAGGCAGTCTTCTTTATGGAGACATCATGCTGGGCCTAAGGGGAAAGGATTTGGCACAGCTCCTGCCCCCAGGCAAGCCCTGTGGCCAACACTGCAGTGGCCTGTGCTTGGTGATGTCATGGGAACCTGATGAGACCGCAGCTATGGAGACAGCACATGGCCTGAGAGACAAAGAAAATCTAAGGCATGCATACTTATATTGAGCTCCGAGGAATATTAAGGACAATTATGAGAATGTTTTTCTTTTTATCATAGAATATATCATGTTTATTTTTTTAAGTAATAAATTTGTTTGTTACAGCAGTTTTAGGTTTATAGAAAATTGAAGAGATAGTAGAGAGAGCTTCCCTATAGCTCCCCTCTCCCCTCATATAGTTTCCCCTATTATTAACATCTTGCATTAATATGGTACATTTATTATAACTGATGAACCAATATAGATTTATTGTTATTGTGAATTCAAGTTCAAAGTTTATATTAGGTCTCTCTCTTTGGGTTGTACGGTTCAATGGGTTTTGACAATTGTATGCTGTGATATGTCCATTACTATAATATCATACAGAATAATTTCAATCAATAAAATATCTCCTGTGCTCTGCCTATCCATACCTCACTCCCTTTTTCCAAGGCCCTGGCAACCACTGATCTTACTGACTCAATATTTTTGGCTTCTCCAGAATGTCCTGTGGTTGGAATCGCACTCTTACAGTATGTAGCCTTTTCAGACTGACTTCTTTCACTTAGCAATATGCACTTAACATTATTCCATGTCTTTGCATAACTTGATAGCCATGTTAATATTTATGCAAATAGAAAGAAAAGCACATTTATGATTCCAGAGAGAGAGATTATGAACAATTTTGTGCATTTCTTTCTAGTTTTTTTCACGGATAGACAGGAAATCAGACATGTACATATCAAATGATCATACTGTCCATACTATTTAAAAATCCTTTGTTACTTAATAATTTTATAGGAATAGTGTATTATTAAATATCAGTTTGTAAAATTACTTGTAATTCTAAAGATTACTCCATTTCTGGATGTATTTATTTAATACATTTATGTATTTATTTAACTAAGCCCATTTGGAGGCATTACGATTGTAGCAAATTTTCTGTTATTGTATATGATACTATTCCTCTTGTCAAATATGTAGAGAAAAAAAAAATCCTGGAAGTATAATTGTGGTACCATGCTCCAGGCTTTTGGTAGTGATGACCAAACTGTGTCTCAAAATTCTGTGACCAACTCCACTCCCCCAGAGCAAAAGACACTGCCTGTTTTCCTGCACCTCATCAAAGCCGGTGACACTATTTTAAACGATGTTTAAATTAGAAGGATATTTGACAACCACTTATTGAGTGGTTAGGAGGTTAGGGCAAGGGAGAAGGCATTCGGTGACAAAAATCGCTTGAACAGAGGCATGCAGGTGAGTAAGCATAACCATACTCAGACAATCAGATATTCTAGTGCAGTGGAGGTGCCAGCGAGTGTGGAGGGGAAATGGCATGAGCTGAAGCCTGAAAGGTAAATTATAGCCAGATTACAGAGGTCCTTGGATCCTCGACTAGGGGTTAAACATCTTGAGCAGGCAAAAAAAAAAGCCCCGTGTTTCTAAGTAGGTAGTGAACAAAGTCACACCCTTATAAGATTATTTATGAGGGTAAATTGGAGTAGGATGGCAAAGAATTCTGGGCACTATTTAGAGATACTGAAATAGTTGGGGATAGGGACAGCTATTGACTGTTTTTAAGGTGACAACAATGGAAATGAAGAGAGATGGATGAAATGAGAGAGTGCCAAACGATAGTCCAGAATTTCTTTGGTTCCTTTGCATCTTCAGTTACCCAACAATTTTTTCTCTCAGATGCTTCCGCATCCCCAGATAACAGAAATTCCCAACCCAAGGATTGCTGCATTAATATGGGAGTTTTGAGGATCCCAAACGGAAAGGTATTCGCTTTGCCATTGTGGAATTTCAGGTAATGTGACAAGTCAGGGAGGGCATCTTAGGCAAAGGCTTTTAGATGCACTTGAAATAATGTGGTTTTGAAATACGTAAATTTTAAAGCCAGTCAATAATCCTTCATTATCTCACCAAGAAATTGTCCTGGGTTTGAATTTAGTTATATAAAATAAATCATATAAAGGTGTAAAGTCAAAATCATATTTAGCTATGCAGTCAATAAAACTGATTCTATTTTTTTAAAAAATGCAATTGCTTGACATCAAGACAATGGCCAAAGTCTGAGATGTTTGGTTACCACAACCATGAGGCCCGTCCTCCCATGGACCCTGACAGCTGTGCACAGAATTTGCAAACGGAAGATGAGAGAAGCTAGTTCACTCGGAAGGAGCGGCAAAAAGGACAAGTTTTGAAAGAGCTAGTGAGTCACCTGCATTAGAATGTCCAGCCACAGCTGAGACGATTATTGGAACCCAGGGGAGAGGTTCAAGTTGTCTGCCCTATTTGCGACGTCCTCTGCTCGTCCATAATTGTAAAAATTGTGAGAATTTCTAAAATTTCCCTAAAACCAAATTTGGGGTTATGGCAGATGGTTTCACTAAGAGAGAAGTCACATTGTGAGCGCTGTGTTTATCGCATCTTCTTTTGAATTGACACATCTGTTTGGGATTGGGCCCATTATAAATGACTTGCTCTTTGACAAGGTTGTTTTTTGCGTTCTCTCACTAATATGTGTGTGCATCTCCACGTGACTCCTTCTCTGCCTTTTTCTGTCTTCTGTTATATAAGATCTTACTGCTGTCTTCACCATGATCACACTTCGACAGTCAAAAAAAAAAAAAAGATGTATTTCAGGTGTTTGAGATGAAGGAGGTTGCGTGAGTTTAACCTTCCTTGGTATCCTTGTGAGCTTTCTGTATTTAATACTTGTTTTATCTGAAGCCTGTGGAGGTTCTAAACTATTAGAAGACACACTTTCTGAGAACTACCTTTCTAGTAGCCTGAAGATATATCATTGATGTTGGGCAACAAAGTTATTCTCTGTAATCCTCTTGATGTTGTAAATGAAAAAGAAGACGGAGCCAGCACCATCTGAACTTTGGGCAAACCATTTGCTCAAAAGGATCATCAAAGGACCAAGCCCTGCCAAAATAATATTTTAAAAAAATCCAGCAGAAAGGAAAACATTGAGGAGCACACACAAAAATGAAATTGGTGCAAATTAACTCCATTGTGATTGGAGAGCAATACAAAACAAACTCCCACCACAGCCTCGAAAGGAAAGGCACACAAGACAGACATTGAAGTTGTAGCCTCACAGTAGCCATCTTTTAACAGCTTTCTTTCTTTAATGCTTTAACCTAAAAAAGAGAGAGAAAAAGAGAGAGAGAGAGAAGAAAAGAAAGAAAAAGAAAAAAAGGAAAGAAAAAGAAAACCTACCCATTGTTATGCCCCTATTCATCCTTCATTCAAAGTCATTCACTATGCATTAATTACCACTTTCCTCCTTTGCACTGGAAGCTCCCAAACACGGCCTGTTTTCAAAGAGGCACACTTCCATGCCTCTGCTATTTATATGCAGAGCCTGATGAAATTTTCATCCCAATACTTTGAGATCCCCCTTAATTTTTGCATACTCTAATTGTTCATAAGGAAAAAAAGACAAAAGAATGATTTTGTGCTTCCAGGACAGTTGTTTGCATCTCTTTCATTTTTCTTTCCAGCTGTGACTGGCAGCAGTAGGTTCTTTAGCAGGTGTCCTGCTGCCCTATGATAATTTTTAACTTTCCTTCACTTTCTTTTATGTCTGTCACATTTATAGAGACCTTTTTTTTTTTTTTACCCCTGATGCATGGTACTGTTTTTTCCATTTTTCTTATAACAATCTAATATCTGGATTTTTCCTTAATATGTCACTCTCCTTAAGAGCCATTTAGGGAGAAGGAAAAGGACTGAATCAAGAGTTCAAAATCTCGTGTGGACATTTTAACTATATAGTAATTGGATCTCTGTCATTCACTTCACTTTCATTCCTGTGAGTCTGATCACTCTGAAATTTGTGAACACTACAAAGTTGGTTAATAGGAAATTAATGCACAGTTGATAAAAAAGAAAGCTAGCACCAGTCTCACTCCTTGATAGAAAGCTTTGGTTTTCTAACGCTATTTAAGCATCAGAAGATGGATGCAATTGATTCTGCAACTAAATTTTAAAAATTAAAACTTAATTAGGAAGCATATTTGTGAGTCAATTCAGATATCTGTGTTCTGGCTTATTCAGGCAAAACAATTGATATTAATGGTTTTTTTTTTAAGGAGGCAAAAGGAAAAAGAATTAATGAATTATATACACCTATTGGATTACAGACACGTATAAGAACACAGAGTTCATGCAAATGGTAAAAAATAACTGAATCCAGATATAGAATGATTGACTTGGAGGGAGATTATTGCAGCTTTTTTTTTTTTTTAAATAGTCAAGGACACGGAAGCCTAGAAAGACTGTGAAAGTCACCCAAGACTAATGAAAGATAGGTTCTGGCCCTATAATGCCAGTCACAACATATTACGGCATTCTTCCTGTTAAGAAAAGTTTTGCAGCCTTTCATGGGTACTTCAGCTGCACAGGCAGTGCACAGTGTGCCTCGTTCATCCCTGACACCAGCACAGGGCCATGAGCGTCAGTGTCCTGAGTGGAGTTTCCATATGGTGACTTAAAATGCCTGAAATAAGATAGATGCTCTAGAAATTATTGTTGCTATTATTACCAGTGTTACCTTTGGTATCAGTGTGGGTCCCCTTCTGATACTGTTTTTAGTGAAGACAAGCATTTTCCTTTATGGATGTGGACAGGTTCCATTTTGAAAATTGTTTGCAGCGTGTATGTATATTCAGATAAGAACTCTCATGTATGAAGACAATAGTACCTATTTTATTACCATAATCAGGATCTCTAATAGGTAAAATATAAATTATAATAAAAGGAGCTCAGAGTTGCAAGGGATCTTAGAGTTTATATAATTCAACGGCCCTCGCTTTGAGTAAACTGCCCCTATACTTACATTAGATTTTTTTTACATCAAATTGTATAATGTATCATAAAATAGACCCAATATCAATTTGAAAAGAAATGAATCCTGATAACAGTGGCTACTGTTTATGAAATGCTTATTTTGTCAAGCGCCATATAACAAGTGCTTTATATAATTATTTCTAGTGCTTACAAATAAACTTACAAGTTAAATATTCATACTAACTCCATTTTAGTATATGACTAAACAGAGCCTTCAAGAGATGTGTAAGAGTAAGGACGAGGCAGAGCCAGGATTTCCACCCAGGCCTGCACAGCAATAAAGTCCAAGTTCATCTCCCATCTCATTTGGCATCTGGATTCTTCAATGAGGAGACAATGCCTCAAAATTCTAAAGAAATGTGCTTTATTCTTTTTCCTTTTCCTTTCTTCCCTCTGTATTCCTTCTCGTATTCTATACTAGTCACCAAAGGACATTCCTAATCTTTGAATTGATACACTAATCTTTCAACTTGAACTCTGGCCAGCTGTTGAGCCATTTTATAGATTCAAGGAGTCTAAGCTTCAAACTAGAAATGAAATAAACTTGTTGACTTGGTCCAGGTGAAATGTCACTTGACGTAGGTAGGAGGCTTAAAGTAAATAAGTCTACTCATGTGAGATCCCACCCAAGCTGGTGGCTGCCTCCAGGACCTGGCTCTGGGAGTCTCTGTGCAGCCTTAGCCAAGTCACAGACTCTCTGAGCCTCACTTTCCCACCTGTCTGATGGAGTGGTTAGTACCTCCTTCCTCTTTTTAAAAGAATGATCAGAGCTGGGTAAGGCAATATGATGCTGCATGGATTTGTAAACTTGGATTTGTAAACTAAAATACATGATACAACATTTCACAATAAATAATCATTCATATAATAAAATCTATGGTTTAAGATGACTTTTTATGGAATACTTCAAACATAAATTATCTTGGAGTAATAAGGAATAGGAATTCCTTTGCTCCGAAGCAGCACCAAAATACTGCCATCATATTTTTGCTTCTTGAAAAAAGATATCTAAAAGCAACTTCTGTCTCTTTTTTCTTGTTTGTTTTGAAAAGCAATATTTGATTTTTAAAAATAAGGAGGGAAGAAAATCACCCAAAGCAATTATGACAAAAATGTAATTTCATTCTTTGGGTTCTAAGTAGTTAAGATTTTTTTTTTTAATTTTGGGAAAGTAACTAATAAAGTATAAAAGATAAGACTGACATTAAAATCACAGACTCCTCGTGCTGGATAAAGGCTTTTAGAGATCATCAGGTCTGCTCCTCCATTTGACTCATGATGCAGCCTAGACTCTGAGAGGGAAAGTCGTTGCCCAAGTTCACCCAGCCCATGAACTTGGAGCAGGAATACAAGTGCAGCTCCTTCTAATTCAAAATCCAGGTCTCTTTTTGCTACACCACAGGCCTTTGTTCCTACCATCAGGGACACCTGGAGGGCTCACAGTTTACTTTGTTAAGGCTGTAAACTCCTAGTAAAAATGTTTGTCTTCAATTTCACACACCCTTCAGGATATCACAGCTGCCCAGAAACCCCCCAGGCAGCGTAGGCCAGGCTGGAGACACACCGGTGCTAGTGTGTGTGTGTGTGTGTGTATGTGTGTGACAGAGAGAGAGAGAGAGAGAGAGAGAGGGAGGGAGGGAGGGAGATGGGGGTGGTGGTGCAAGGAGACACATCGGTGCTAGAGTGTGTGTGTGTGTGTGTGTGTGTGAGACAGAGAGAGAGAGAGAGAGAGAGAGAGAGAGAGAGAGAGAGAGGGGTGGGGGGGAGTGGTGCAAGGCAATGACCAGGCAGGCAGTACCTGAAGGATTTCTAAGAAAATCTGAAAGCAGAAAGATTTCTCCATCCACTGCTTAGGTCTTTAACAAGATTTCCTTCTGTAGCCACAACTCCTCATGAGAATAATCAAATGACTAATGCTTAAGATTAGAAACGTAAATAGTGTCCTATCAGGGCCAAGCTTCATTACCCCTTTGGAGAGCACTAATTTCCACAGGGAATCACTTTTGATTATATTACTTCCAAACACACAATTTGAACATCTGATTATTACTGTTGCCCAGGCAAGGGACACTCATCTACACGACTACGCGGAATATATCGCCTTTTTTTTTTTTTAACATTCTTTTTAAAAATATATATCATTTTCCATCATGACCTAGCCCAGGAGACTGGATACAGTTCCCTGTGCTGTACAGTAGGACCTCATTGTTTTTCCAAACTAAATGTAATAGTTTGTATTTACTAACCCCAAACTCCCCGACTATCCCCCTCCCTCCCCGTTCCCCTCCCCTTTGGCAACCACAAGTCTGTTCTTCACAGAACACATTGCTTTTATTGTCCCTAAGCTTATGGCTTAAGAAAGAGTATATTACGGCTGTTTGCAAATGTGTTGGAATAGAAAAAAAAAAAAAAAGAATATAATAAAGAATGTAATATAGCCAAAAGACCTTTTCAAGAAAGTTTTAAAGGAAGTCAGCAAGAGAGCTTTTTGTAAAATACAAAAATCTTTCATTAGTGCCCACAATCAGTAACCAGAAAGGAAACGTGCATTATGTTATACTCAAAACTGATGTTTTCTCCATTTTTTAATGTTAAAATTAAATAAGACATAAGCCTCCTTTCCGACATTCACATTTTATTTTTTACTTTGGCATTTTTTTTGCTTCGTGTTTTTTTACTTCAGCATTTGTTGACCTTGAATGAGAAGCCTGGTTTGTGTACCACTGGCAGGAAATTTTTGTTTTCTTTGAACATAGCAAGTCTATATCATTACTTGAAACTCTTCTGTGATAGATACTTATATAAACATTAATTGATGATTATGATGGTCATTTTGGGTTCATAGACAGGGAAAGAGCCCTCTGTCAACTGTTGTTTACTTTATAAAATGTTTTCTTATTTCCTCTTCAGAAGAGAAATTTTTATTCATCAAAGATTATTAAGCTCTTAAGGGAAGTATAACCAATCATTAATGTCAGTCTTCTGTAAAAATATTAGTTTCTAACGTTGTGTCTTTCAGGTAACCGAGTACTGCTAAATAAGGCAATTTGCCCTGGTGTACTCAAATTTACAAAGTGCTAATAAAATGCAATTTTATTATATTTTTATGAAACCACAGCGCAAAAATGGTTCCCACATGGACAAGGGGATTCAGCCTAAATTCCCACAAAATGGGCTTTAGCGCATATTTAAATGTTAATCTTGTGGAAAAGCAACAGCTTCCCTCACTATAATTCCTCTGCCCCACACCCAGGTGTTCTACCTTCCTGCCACGTCTTTTTCCATTCTCACAAACACTGCATTAAAACCATTATCTGTAATTCTGAGAAACAAGCATTTAGTAATAAAATAAGTAAAAGTTTTATGGTGTTACTGCTTATCTTAATATTAAGAGCTCTCAGAAAAAATTTAGTAATATTGGTGGTGTTTTAATCCTCTAACTTGAGGATTGGTCTGCGTGGTTTTTAGGTTTTATAATATATATGTCACCTATATCCCTTTGTGTGTGTACATGAGTAAAAACTGTAAGGTGGTGACATTAAAAAAAATTGGGAAAATTCTCTGTGGGCAGATTTTATGACTGAAAGTTACCTGAAACGGTGTCTAAATGCATTGTAATTGAAATTGGACAAGTCTCAGAACTATTAGGACATAGGGTAAGCTATAAATAATACCATTGCCATTCACTGGACACCTGCTTTGCATCCACACACCCTAGGTGCTCCATGTACTTCAGAGCCTCACCAGCCTCCAGGGTTAACATTACAAGCTCCATTTTTCAGATTCAGGGATGTTAGAGAGATTGTTCAGAGCCACAGCTAGTAAACTGCAAAGCCGTAGTTTAAATCCAAGTTTGTCTTCATTTATAAATACAAATTAAAGCAGTTAATATAATACATAAATGATTCAGTGTTAGGAATATGGATTCTTACAGCAAATATAATCTACTTGTGAGTATGTGATATTTTTAAGAGAAAAAGAGGAAGAAATGTAATTTTGTTTTCATCTCTTGATTTCCACCCTCTCTCTAGTCTTTGAGAGCAGAGAGACTATTTTTACTTATCTTCAGATGCTAGCCCTTGGCACATAATAAGGATTCTCATAACTAGGCCATGTCGTGAATTGTGAATTGGCTCTAAATCCAGTCCAGGAATGTTGCTACGCGACTCCCTAGGATAGGAGTCAAATGTGAGTTGGAGTTTTGAGGGGTAAATTAGCTAAGAAAAAATTTTTTTTTAAATTTCTCAGTGGTTACGAGGTTCAAAGTATAAACCTCAATACTTCCTTTGGTTGCCAGTTCCTAACATCTTGGCACACAAGCTGCAAGATGATCAAACTGTTAGATTCTCAGGAGGTTCCTCAGTGGTACCCAAGGGTCAGTGTAGCATCACTGTGGTGACTATGTCATAGTAAGACACTGAATTTCATCAAACATTTAGTTTTAACAATTTGAACTGCTCAGTTACATCTTAATTAACATAGCATATACATTAAGTAAGGTTATAGCGTCTTCCTTGAAAAGCAGATTTACTCCAACACTTGTCACAATTACCCATTTAAGGGGAGGGGACAAACGTGGCTGACATGACCTTTTAACCTCCCAGGCATTTCCATCCCTGGGGCATTTTATTCGGAAATGTGCAGCCAGCGCTGTTTGTTTGCACTCTCCTCTGTTATCCTGTTGTTTGTTTTGCCCACACCGCTGTATTTGCGCTGAACACAGCTAAAACTCCACCACGGCAAGGCCTCTTGTCTGACATGTAAACAGCATCTGGGAGGGGAGATCCTTAAGAGTGCTGCCTAGTGTGTGGACTTGAAGTGGGAGCGTTATTTCTCTTACTATTCAATAATCCCTGATTTGGCAAAACACATTGTTTTTAGGGGCACATGCACGCTTTCTTTCTCTAAGCCCTGTTTTTCTGCATTCTTTTCCATTAGGGATGGGGATATGTTCAGGTGTTCCCTTGTTATGTGTATACCAAATTGCTCAGCCGTGCTTTAACTCTTGACTCGTATATTTATGATTTTTCTTTATGCTCTTGTCTCATTACAGCCCTCTATTCGCCAAGCTTTCAAGGCTCACCTGAAGACGAAATCTACTTCTTTTTCTTAATTTTTTTTTTTTGGCTGCTCCTACGGCTTGCCCAAGGTCCCCAGGCCAGGGATAGACCTGAGCCATAGCAGTGACAATGCAGAATCCTTAACCACTAGGCCACCAGGGAACTCCCAAGATCCATTTCTTAAAGCTTCTTTGTTGCTGGGAAGATTTTACTTACCTAGAACTTCATTTCTCCATTTGAAATTGGGGTGGCATTTGAGAATTTGTCTGTCTCAGTGAAAATCAAAGTAGGGACACCTGTTAAGGCTGGTAAAATTCAATTCTTCCCCTAATTCTGAGTGTTGCTTATTCCACCAGACAGAGGAGAAGCAGTGTGGCTGATGGGAAAGCATAGTCCTAACCTGCCAAAGCAGGTGGTTTGAGGTAAGCCAGCCCATATCTTCTGGCCTCAGTTTCCTTGTTCCTTACGGGAGGGAGTTGGTAAGAGTGACCTCAAAGGGAGTTCCCTTAGTGGCTCAGTGGTTAACGAATCTGACTAGGAACCATGAGGTTGCAGGTTCGATCCCTGGCCTTGCTCAGTGGGTTAAGGATCCGGCATTGCCGTGAGCTGTGGTGTAGGTTGCAGACGCAGCTTGGATCCCGCGTTGCTGTGGCTGTGGTGTAGGCAGGCAGCTACAGCTCCTGTTAGACCCCTAGCCTGGGAACCTCCATATACCGTGGGTGCGGCCTTAGAAAAGACAAAAAGACAAAAAAAAAAAAAAAAGAGTGACCTCAAAGTTCCCTTTCTAAGACTCTCCTGCCCAAGAGTAAGCAATTCTCCCCTTTCTCTGCCGGGGCCTCATTCTCAGTATATACTTGGAGTTCCCTGGCTTCACATACTTTTCTCCACCCTTTTACAGAGCAGTGGAAATATGCCTGAGGCAGGAAGAGACTGCTAGCCCAGATGTGCTAATGGGAAATGAGCAGAAAACAGCACAGCTGGGCTCTTCAGTGAGGTACAGTTCCTTGGAGAAAGCCAGATGGGGGCGCTCTGTTTGTCTCCAAGGGTGGCGGACATGGTCCTTCCCACACACTTGGGTCAGCACCGTCGCACAGGACCACCACCACCACCACCACCACCAGGGAGATTTACAGCTGCTTGCTTTGAGCTTCCACCTCAAAGTCAGAAGGCAGTAAGAAAGGCATCTCCATTACTGTAGATCCCATGAGGCAGCTGCAGTGCTATATGCTTTGCATACATTATCTCACTTTATGTCACGGCACTGCTAGTACACTCAGGACTTACTATCATCCCCATTGTAGAGAAGAAGCTAAGGTCCTTCCACAACTAAGTGGCCAAGCCAGTTTCCAAGGCAGGACCTGACTTTGAACCTCTGATTCTTCCTGGTGTTTCCCACTGCCTCACCTCACCATGGTCAGTTTGTGAAGGAAGCGTCTCAACAATGTCATCCTCATCATTATTCTTCTGTTTTTTAAGAAGAAATCTCAAGGGGAGTTGGGGAATAAAACTGTCTAGATAAGTGTTAAAATTTTCCCTTCCAAAATGGCTGTGCAGCTTTCATCAGCCTGAACGTGGTGCTCAGAAGCGTTTTGAGCTGGTGGCAGCCAATTGCTCATTTGATCCCCTTACTCTTGAAAGAGTGACTGGTCACCTATTTTTAAATGAAATAAAACTAATTTCATTTTGAGAATTCTTTGGAACATTTCATGACAGTCATTGAGATAATTGGGGACATCCTGGAGTGTCACAAAACCAAGCTTGGGAATCAGTGCTCCAAGGACTGAAGAAGCAAATTAATTTTTCTTTCCGGTTTCCTTCCGATAGTTTTATGTTGAAAACGCAGCTTTCTAAGGCTTTCATGATGTGTTTTGGCTTCCTTTTCCTTGTTATCCTTTCTCTTCTTCTTTATTTACTGTGTGTAGATGACTGCAGAGCTCATTAATGTATCTCTTAACCTAATTAGCTTTCTTCCCATGAAACAATGCCCCTCGTCCCAGGAATGTGTGGGTTTTAGAGCCAGGAAGAAGGCTGTGACCTTCTGAACCGTTCCGCTGTCAGGCTGAGCAAAGGTGACTCATGAAACACTGTCGAGGTACAGGAAAAAACAGCACAGCAAGACAGTGCCCTGTCTTAATAATAGGAAAAATACATTTTCAAAGAGTTGTGCTAGGTTTCTTTTGAAGACTCTGCTCCTGTTTTTCAAGGTATCTGACCTAACCTGATTGAATTCTGGAATAAGCAGAGCTTCAGAAGAGGGAAGCTGCATGCTGTCATCGTGATGTGTTTATAGGCAAAGCCAAAACAGTTCCCAGGGAAAATTAAATATAAATGTCTAGTTCAGTCAGGGTGGCCCATTTAAAGCTCAAATCTCATAAAATGTAAGTATGACTGCCATGTGACATTTTAAATCTGTCATCTATCTGTTTACTTGTCAGGGACAATGTTTTTATTTACTTACGGTCTCCTCAATGACTTTTTGCTCTACCTTTCATATTTATTTACTATTCAAGCATTCATTCATTCATTCAAGGCAGATACAACACTTTCATAAAATACCTTCCCATTAGTCAGCTCTCTTACTTTTGCAGAAGTTATTTAACTACTCTGAGCTTGTTTCCTCATCTGTTAAAACAGGGAATTGGACAGAATCTCTTTCATCAGCTTTCTTCCATAATTTCTAAACAAATCCCCACCTCATAACCTGGATGTTGATATCGATACATCATTCATCCAAGCTGGAAACAAATATATTTGGCAGCTGTTTGTAAACAATTCTCCCTGTGAACTATACTTTTGTTAGCTGGCAACCCAGCAAACTAGTCTGATGCAGGTCCGAACCCAGATTTTTGCCAGAAGTCTAAGTGTCCCAAATGTCCCCTAAATTGATCCTCAGATTGTTTCGGTTTAATTTGCTTTGTTTTTAAGATTCCTGGCATTGAGCCCACTGTTTAGAAGTAGAGCATTTAACACTTGGTCCTTAATTCTTCCATTGTCTCAATAGTGGTCAAACCAGACTGGCGACCAGACTTGAAACAGATTGTGGCAGAATCAGTTACTTGTCCCCAGTGTCCACTCTCTGGCTTTTCCCTTTAGCTTTTTAGCCATAGAAGACCTGAGTTTCAGATAAGCATTTGACTGCCCAGCAGAGGTCTGCATTTTCCAGAATCCTTGGCAATTGGGTGTCTCCTGAGGCTGCATCTCAGCCAATGAGATGAGAGCTGAAGCAATGCGTATCACTCTGGGTCACCTCCTCAGAGATGAACCTATTTGCCATGTATTTTCCCTTGCATCCTTCCTGCTGTCTGGGAAGTGCCCACAGCTCTAACAACCTTGGAAACAGGTATTGAGGATGTCAGAGCTGCCCACCAGGCAGGAACCACTGGATATTTAGTAGAGAGAGATAAATAAACTAGCTTACTTATGCCATTGTCTATCACATTGTTACAACAGTTTAATCTACACCTTCACCACCATGTCCTTAGTTGTGGATCTAACAAAGGAAAATAGCCTTGGAAGGAGTTACAGATATTAAATATTTTTAAAATAGCATGTAGGGAGGAGAGTCAAGGGATGATAGATTATATTGCATTTCAAGTATATTCCGAAGAGAGAGGGGTGTCAGAAAACTAAGGAAAAAAAAATGAAGAATTCCATTTGAAAATCTCTTTAAAGCCAAGAGTGGCTCTTAGGCCAACTGAGCCTTGCAATGCAAAGACGACTCTTGGATGTCAGAGGCAAAAACCTCTGATCAAACATTTTATTTTGCTCTCCTTTTTTGTTATTATATTCTTATGGCCATGCAATAAACAGCATCTTTGCAACCAGGCAACTTAGGCAACTTTGAGTTCAAGTTGTAGTTTTGCCAAGTTGTGAAACCACTGAGCCTCAGTTTCCTGATCTATAAAAGGGGTCTAATAATAGCTGTTCCTTACAGAGCTGTTGCAAAAGTCAAAATAATACATACACTGTAACAGTGCTTGATACCTAGTGAGCTCTCCTTGAGCAAGAACTATTATTACTGCCGTCCTTCTTTGACCAGTAGCTTGCCAGTGTTGCTGCTTTGATTCAGCCTCAGCTGGGCTGGCATTGTACTTTCTGAGTGGAATGGGTGAGTCTTTCTACAGCACTGCCCATAAGAAAAGCAACCTGCTGTCACTCCTAACCCTGCGTTCACAGGTTTACAGCCCTGGCAGACTGAAGGCAGGTCCACGGCTCCCCGATGTGTTCTCACGGCACAGAGGTGAGCATATTTTCTCAGACATTTAGTGAGAGGCTGGGGTAACTGGGTACTTCGCTCGGGGTTTAGAACTTGGTAAAATTACCTGAGCAGGTCAAGTTCCTATTGCTGTTTCATTTGCAAATACAGAGCCTCAGTTTCTGTGCTCCTCACTTAAATGCTTTCTTCTCCTGATCCTTCTTTGAGGATTATTTTTCAAATAATACTTACACGGCTCTCCAAACGCCTGCCTCAAAGGACCCTCATCTTTTTGATGCACTTTGCCTCTGCATATTACGGTGCTCTCATTTGGAAAGGGAAGAATTTTAAATGTATGTCACGGAACGTCTGAATCCTCTTACGTACTTTCTAGTTACCCTTGAAATATTTTTGTGCAGGTTAAAGGGACTGCACGGTTTCTTCAGAATCAGAACCTGCTTTGTGCTGCATTCAGAGGGTTTTGACTGGGATGATCTCTTCAGGAATCCAAAGTAGGGAGCTGAAACAAAGGACTCTGCTTCTCATATTGTCAAATTTGCCCAAATAGATCCCCCTTGCCATCCAAATCAAATAAATCCCAATTAAAGCAAATAAAAAAGCTAAGCAGGTTATAAAGACATCATGACCTGCATGTTCAAAGCTCTTCCAAGTCTCTTGCAACATAGGATTTCTACATTTTAAAAAATATCTGCATTATGTTTGAGATTCTAATGATGGTAACGTATTTATTCCAACTGAATTCAGGCCAGCTCAACTCTTTAGATAGCAAAAAATATTTATTAAATGTCTCCTATGGGCCAGAGAATACACAGGGCTTAGGGCTTTGCGTTAGCTAATCCTTAAAGTTAATACTACAATTATGCCCATTTTAAAGTCAAAATGAGGCTTGGAGCACAGGGTCACATAGGCAGTAAGTGGTTGAGCAAAGATTCAAAGATCTTGTTCTGTCGGTCTTAAAACCCCTGCCATCCCTAATATTTCTTACTCTTTCTCAGATTGAGAGCTTTATCGGGATAAGCACGTTCACTTTATTATAAAACTGAGGCTCTCATCTCCGAATTAATTTAGGTGCAAACCAACCAAGTGTTTCCTTTGTCATGCTGGAAATTCATGGTTTGGGCAGGTATCATGATCTTGGAGCAAAGATAAAAGGAGATATTTTGTAAATGATGCACATTTCTTTGCTTCTTATTACAGGTATCATGAGGGAAGAAGTGTAATGGGATTTAGTACAAATTCAGGTTGTTTTAAAATGGATCTCTCTGTGTGAACCTGCATACCCCAGATACAGAAAAGGTGTCAGTTTCCCTTAATTAGCGGCTGGTAGCAGGAATCATCAATTTGTCAGATAAACTCCTCTTCTTCTCTATACCCCAAAGATCTCAGTCTACAGCCCCTCAAACAATAGATCTTCAGAGAGAACCCTGGGAATCTGGGGGGGAGTATTTCTGCCCAGCACAGCAGAGCCACTGCCCGAAGCGCCCCAGTGCCCCCAGGCTCAGCTTTTACTCAGTTCGTTCCTCACTGTGGCCATCTAGCAGACAGCAGGCGATTCAGGGCCATTACTTAGCTGATGTGTCCTCGCTCTTCTCCTAATTTCCACTGTGCCTACCCTCTTTTCCTATTTACACTTTTCTCAATAAAGAAATAGACAACTGGAAAACTGAGCTAGGCTTACTTGGCCTGGAGGCCACGCCCGGTTGCCATAACCAGGAGAGCAAGCTTGGCCCATGGGACCAAAGAAACACTCAGCCCAGAAAGAGTGGGTGTTGATAGGAAACCAAACCAAGCAAAAGAGGCGGGGGGCTGGGGGGCAGCAGTCTGAGATGGCAGATGCTATATCCTGCACCTGAGCAATGGCTAAAGGCGTCATAAAGATAACATCTTGCCACTGGGGGGCTGGAAAAACAACTAAACAAACCTATTACACAGTTTTGGGAGAACATTCCTATCTAGATCATACATTTAAAAACAATTATTTCTGAGTTTTATCATTTTTAAAGTAGCTAATATCTGTGACATCCTTAACAGAAAAAGAGAAACTAAAGATATGGATGATTGGCTATGAATACTGTAAAGAAATACATCCCAGTTAAAAAAAATCTACAGTCATGGAGTTCCCATCATGGCTCAGTGGAAATGAATCTGACAAGGAACCATGAGGTTGTGGGTTTGATCCCTGGCCTCACTCAGTGGGCTAAGGATCTGGTGTTGCCGTGAGCTGTGGTGTAGGTTGCTGACGTGACTCAGATCTGGTGTTGCTGAGGCTGTGGCTGTGGGGCAGCTATAGCTCTGATTGGACCCCTAGCCTGGGAACCTCCAAATGCTGCAGGTACAGCCCTAAAAAGCGGGAAAAAAAAAAACCAAGAAATGAAAAACAAAAAAAGCAAAACTACAGTTGTATATGAACGGTAACTGTTTTCTCTCCAGATACCTTGCCCTAGTATGTTACTAGCATTTTATACTGAGTGGTCGTCATATTTAATAACGATAGTGGTTTGATAATATACCTTTGTACTATTTTCTTTTTAAAAATTTTATTGGAATATAGTTGACTTACAGTGTTATGTACTATTTTCATTTTTCCATAACTATATCTGTTAAATATTTTGGAATTTAGTATGTGCCAGGTACATCCTTAATGCTTTAGACAGGCTATTCCACTGGATCCTTCATAACGTTGTGAATGAGACATCATCACCTCCATTTCATAGATGGGAAAATTGAGGTTCAGGTGACTTTCTCAAGATCCAAAATCAGTACCTACAGATCTAGGACTCCCTTCTTCTATTCCGTTCCTGTGCACTCACTTCTAATGACCACTGATGCTATTACTAAGCAACACTGAATAGGATTGGAGATTTTTTTTTTGTCTTTTTAGGGCCGCACCTGCAGCACATGGAAGTTCCCAGGATAGCGGTTGAATCAGAGCTCTAGTTGCCAGCCTACACCACAGCCACAGCCACATGGGATCCAAGCCGCATCTGCGACCTACATCACAGCTCATGGCAACACCAGATCTCTGACCTACTAATCAAGTCCAGGGATTGAACTTGCATCCTCATGGATACTAGTTGGGTTCACTTCCACTGCACCACAACAGGAACTCCAGGATTGGGGCATTCTTAAGTAATAAGTATCAACAACATGTGCAATCTTCTCTGTCATTGAAAAAGAAAAAGGTGTTGCAGTATCTTTTCATACATAGTGTACACTTTCTAAGCTCTCAGGGCCTTCCAAGCATCGACGCCAAATAGACTAACCGATTTCTTCTGGATGGTCCTATCTTGGGTATAATATTATTGAGTATGGTCCTTTTATCCAGGACCTTGCTGGAACAATGAACTATCAGTAGACTGTTGCGTCTTCTTTCTGCTCAAGAGTATTTGTGGCTCTGGGTAAGGTTAGAAGCCCAGAGCTTTGCTCTGAAAGCCTAGAGTAGGGGGAATTTCATTCCCTGGAGAAGCTTCTTGGAGTGGGTTTGAACTGGGCTTTGAAACACAGAAAACGGACAGTTATAAATAAGAAAACACACTCCTGACCTTTACAGCTGAATACCCATAGGTAAACACATGAACTATTGGATATTTGCTTTAAATATGTCAAGCCAGCTCTTTGCGGTATTTATTTTCATCCATAAGATATAGATAGCCAAAAAAACTAAAGCAAAAGCAATTAAAAGGACTTTGAGGGTTATAGTTATTACTTGATTGGTATTACTCAAACAGTTCCTTCTCTGCACTAGTATTTGAAATGGACATTATAGAAACATGCAGTTCAGTCATATATTTACTATAGGGTAGTCTCTAATGTACAAAAGTATTGTAGAAAGATAAAAATAAGTAGACTTTATTCGACCTTAAATGTCAGTTGTGAGTGATTTAGGCATGATGTTCCATAGAGTCCTACCTACTGAGTCTGATTCTGTCATCGTTGGCATACTTACAATCTCTGTCTCTAGTGAAGAATATTGGCTGCACACACACACAAACACACACACACACACACCACCCATATACCACACATACAGCACACACACACTACACATACACATCACACATCTACACACCACACACTCCCTCACACACACCCCACACACACATACCACGCACAAGCACACCACACATATACCACACATACAGCACACATACACACCATATACACACACCACACACACACACCACACATCACACACACACACACACCACAGAAATGCACATGTGCGTCATTTGCTCTCCCACTTCCTCAGAATAGGTCACTTGATTTTTGTATTACATACATTTTAACATTTCTCATTTAATGCCAGCTTCTTCAAGATAAGACATTGAAATGAGTAGTTTACATTTTCTGTACTTCTTTATAAAGCAGCATGTCTAATTGTTCAGAATTGAGGCGGAGGAAGCAAATGCTAACGGGATGACCATCAATCTGGTCCACCAATCATGTCCATCAACCTGAGAACCTCAAACCACCGCATCACTCTTCCTACCTTGCTGCCCTCTAATCACGTTCCTCGTCTCTCATAATTTTATTGACATTTCATCCTGCTGCTTAGATCCAGTCTTTAAATTGTCTTTGCTAAATTATGTCACAATTCTTCCTCAACCTCTTTAGGTTCCCATCATTCATGAAATAAAGTCTATCTCTCCTTTTTGCATAAATGAACCTCGAGTTGCCTTACAACTGGCGGCCTTCTCACCGCTTCCCTCTCACACCCCCAACCCTGCCTCCAGTCACAGCATTTGCACCATCTAGGCAGAGCCTCACTCTTAGCCAAGAATGTTCTTCCTCACTCTGTTCCGAATAGAAGCAGCCTATTTTTCCCTTGAAGACAAAATTAAAAACGACCAGCTAGGAAGAGTTCATTAAAGTCAGAAATTGCTTTGTCTAATTCTCTCACAGGACATTCTTTTCTTCAATATGCTTACTTTCCTTTTCTACCTCTGAAAAACTTCAATCGAAGTCACTTTTTATTATATATCATAGTGTAGCTTTTGAAGTTTTATTCTTTTCATTTTACTCTAGCTTGTATTATAGTGTCTTGTTTACTTATCTCTCTCCCCAACTAAATTTTAAGTGCCTTGAAGACAGGGATCATGTCTAATATATTTTTTCCATATACAAATTATATTTTAACTCTGTATTTTGGCAGAGATTTTGAGGCTTTTGCAATAATAAATTCAAAAGTCTTAATGTAACAACTGGAAAACTATACCTACATAAACTGCATACTATTCACAAAGCAAACACGCCAGTAAGTATTTGTTGATTGGAATGTTGACTGAATTATACATTTATGGGATGAATTGTTGAGATAGACCATTTTCTATTCTTTCTTAGTTCAGCCACAGCACAAGGTAATGAAGAACAAATAAAATTATTGATAAAGATCTCTTCCTTTGTTTCTTTAATATTTCTTCATTGCCAACTATAAACCCATGAAAAAGGGTTTTTTTTTTTTTTGACCTTTAAGAAATGGACATTGCTTTTGTATGGACAGATTTATTAACTTTAAACAGATACACATCATTAAGTCGAGTTCTTACTGAGGGATTTGGAAATTTCTGCTCTAGTGGCCCAACTCTTTGAACTTCTAGAAGAAGCCCAGTATACATGCAAATCTTCTAAATGTCATTGAATATGATAATGAATAGTAACTTACACTTATGAGTACTTTTCCATTTATAAGGTGTTTTTGTAGATAGTATTCTTTAATCCTCACAGAAAGCATGTGAGGTAGGCTTTAACCTCATTTTCAGGTAAAGAACTCATGAGTTTAAATGTTTTCCAAAGGTCATACAGCTAGGATACAGCACAATTAAATCTAGAACCCAAATCTTTTGACTCCAAATCCAGTGCTCCCCATGGTATCGTTGCAGAAATAGAGAAAGACTGGGTCCCAGCACACTTAGAAAAAGAAAAGCAGAATCTGCAAGATCACAAAGGTGGAAAATGCAGTGATATTCTGTAAATGCTGCCTCCACTATAGGGGTTTTGGGGATAAGAGGAACGTCTTGAGCAATTAAGTGGATCATGCCTGTGGGAAGAAGCGTCAGAAGAACAAAACGGTACAGCAGCATTTAGGACGCCATGCAAAGCCAGTATCTCCAAGAAGGTGACTGGGAACAAAATCCCAAACAAACTAAGACCGTATCCTAAAATGTGCTCCACCTGGAGGGAAGTTTGGATCACTACCTCATCTCAAGGAGGACTGTGCTTGGACCAGAGAACGGTCCAATGGCGGTATAGAGGGTATCTGAGGCAACTTAGAAGTGTAGTCATTTCAGTCCAGAAAGGCCAAGACAGACAGGCACAAGAACAAATCTATAAATAACAAATAGCATTCGTTAATGTAAACATGTTCGCAAAATCCTGAAAATAATAGAACACAAAGGAATCTCTTAGAAGTTGCAGAAGATGAATACAGGCTCTGTAAGAAGTCTTCTCTGCATCACTTCAGGTACTACTGGTGCAAATGTAAGTAAAATGTTTCAAAGTTGACCCAGCTGGTGAACCACAGTGCTAAATGGTTCCTAACAAAATTGGGCTCATTCAAGCATTTCAGATGTATTTGCTGCTTCATTCAGCAAATATTTATTGAGGGTGTACTATGTACGAGACTTACACAATATGCTAGCAATAATGCTATTGTGAACAAAAATAACAATTCTCAGTCTCTTGGAGCTTGCAGTTTGGTTGACATGTGTTAGGGTGGTGGCTCACTGATATGTCCTTTGGACCCTGGATAGACCTTGGGTTTGACCTTCAATAGTAGCTTCTACATCTCTCTCTCTCTTTTTTTTTTTTTGTCTTTTTGCCTTATCCAGGGCCATACCCGTGGCATGTGGAGGTTCCAAGGCTAGGGGTCTAACAGGAGCTGTAGCTGCCAGCCTTCGCCACAGCCACAGCAATGCAGGATCCGAGCCGCGTCTGCAACCTACACCACAGCTCATGGCAACACCGGATCCTTAACCCACTGAGCAAGGCCAGGGATCGAACCCGCAACCTCATGGTTCCTAATCGGATTCGTTAATCACTGAACCAAGACAGGAACTCCGAGTAGCTTCTATATCTCTTATTCTTCCCACTCCTGATAATTTGGAGCAAAAAAAGTAGGGAGCTGTTGATGTTGAAGGGAATGATTTAGAACTAAACAAGAAATTATTAACTATTTACAGTAGCACAGAAAAAGACAGCAAATGACCAGAGACCGCTCTAAGGTCCAAAGGGGGAGTTCACATTAATGTAGACAGCTGCTCTGTCTTTTTCAAGCTCTCTAATACAACCTGAATCCGAATATATTTACTAAGCAGGCACTATGGTAGGAAGTGAGATTAAATAATTTATAGAATATCTGTACCTTTATTGAACAGGTATTATGTACCAAGCACTGTCTTAAGCACTTGAAGCTTGTTATTACAGTTAATCTTCAAAACAACACAACAAGATAGTTTATATTATCATCACAGTGTTGATGATGACGAAACTGAAGCCCTAGATGGTTCTTTAATCCAAGAGTAAGATAGGTAAGTAAATGCTGAAGTCAGGATTTAAAAATAGTTTTGCCTGATTCCAGAGCTCTTAATTAGATTCAACGTTGTCTCTAAGCCTCTGCCTTCAGTGATGTTAGTCTTTTTAGGAGAGAAAGATACTTTAAAATGCCATTTTAAGATTAGTGATAGCTGTTTCAAGAAGAACAAGCACAGAGTTACTGTAAGGACACATGGAAAATCGTTAAATCCAGTCAGAGGATGCGGCATCTAAGCCAAGTCCTGAGAATGTGCAGGCATTAACTTCAAAAAGAGTGGAAGGAAGGACAGGATGCAAAAAAGCAGGGAAGAGGAAAGAGTATGTGCCAGGATCCGGAGGCAGGTCTGAGGAACTCCAAATACTGAAGCCATGATCATCAGGAACCATCTAGCCACCACCATGTAGCACAAGTTGCAAAATGCATTCATACAAATGGCCTCACCCTTGCTGGGATACAGCATGAAGGCACATGAGGACTCTGGTCATGCTTTCAAAATCACACGTTTGGTGGGAAATCCTAGGCCCTACAGCAAAATCACTGCATGGAGGTCTGGAGTCCTGGACACCCCAGGGCAGTGTAGCCTGGAAGGAAATCATGCTGACACATGACCAATGCAGGCTCAGCCGTGGTCATTCTTCTATCCATGACTGCCTGACAGGTGGTGATTGGCTGTTCCTTCTTTGTCACCAGATGGTGCTGGAATTCTCAGACTTTGGTTCTACATCAAAGCATACATTTGAATTAAGGAGAATAGACTGAGTAACCAAAAAGAGTCATTTCTACTCTGGCAGGCCAAAGGATGCAAAATATGGAGCGGAGAAGGCAAAGCCATTGGATTTGAGGTAAAGCCATGAAGGAAATGAAGACAAGTCTTTATTCTCTACTGTAAGTATCTGTCTTATGGCATCTTCCCTGGGGCTATTATTTTCAGACCTGCATTAGTTTCAAAGTACTGTGGACTCAGTGTCATTGATCAGTATATCTTCGTGCATTCATTACTCCATCTAGCAGGGAGAAATGAATAGGCTTCAGACACACAGAGACCTGGATTCAAGCCTTGGCCCTAGGACTTACTAGCTGTGTGGCCTTGGGCAAGTTGCTTATCCTTATCTTTAGAATGAGGATAATAATGCAGACTGTGAATGACAGACGTGGGGATTAAAGATGTAATATATGTAAAGCATCTAGTCTGCCCCTCGTAGGCATTCAACAAATGGTAATTATTATTATGATTATATTGACATTTAAAGGGGAGCTTTTCAGTGACTTAACTCAAATTTTGACTGGTGGTGGGAGTTTGGGGCTGCTCGAGATAAATATTTTTTGTGAGGACTGATGATTTTCTGAATCAAACCGTAATTTAAATTCGTTAGGGATTTTTGCCACTTGAAGGAATCCTATAGTTAAATAACTATATTTCTGAGATAAGAAATTTGCACCTATATCTGGTTAATACCAGTAAATTTATGGGAATAAGAGAAAAGAATACTGAATTTGGGACTCCCAGGAAAAATTTAGTTCATGATACTTCCAGAAAAAGAGACTTTGGTGATTAACGATCTTTTGTGACACATTGAAGCTTTATTTCTCCAGATCAACTAAGTACTCTAGTACTCCAGGGTGAAAAACCGAGTTTGCCAGTTACTAGGAAGGAGGGCATGTTTTTATTCTTTTAAAATTAAATAGACTAGATAGTCATGTTTGATTTATTTAGCACTAGTGCCGAAGCATAGCATTCAGGAAAGGCACAATTGTGGAAAGACCTCCAGGTTAGGAATAACACTTGAGTTTTAATTCTGATTCTGTACCAGCTAGTTATAAGAACTTGGGCACAAAAAAGGAAAACAGAAACTTATCACCTTCTTCCTTGGGTTGAAGCTGGGGTAGTCACCAGGGGGTTATCACTCAGAAATCAAGTGTGATGTTGTGAACTTTATTCTCCCAGCATCTACTTTCATTTATGACTACAAGTTAGGCAGTTCTGGAAGTTTAATTAAAGCTTTTAGGCTTATCCATAAAACTCAGTAATTATTTGTCATTCCCTATACTTATTGGTCTAAAAAACAATCTATAGAGCTTTAGTTCTCAAATTAAATGTAGTATTAATTTAACTCTTCTCTTTTGATAAATACATTTTAGGTTGTAACAAATATTAATGGGGGGGTCTATCTCAGTATTCCGAATTTAGAACCCTCTATTGCCAGAATATTTAACAGCTGCCAACAAGGGTGTACCTTTCAAGTGGTCTTAAAGGAATCTTGCTCAATTATAGAATTCTGAAAACAAAAGCATACTTTATACAAAAATAAATTTTCTAAGGGTCATATAAGCATTTCATTAGTTAAATGAGTTTAAGAGTTTCATTTAAGGAAACATAAATCACTTACCTTATTTTAAACCATCCATGTTTCCACTAATGGTGTTTACTAAGTCAGAAAGGCATTTATTTAAAATAAGTAGAGTAACTTGTACATTGATTAAACTGTCTGTCTCTTTAGGTAGATCATGGAATTGCAATTTAGCATATAGAGTTGAAGAGAGCATCAATTAAAGATATAGCTAAGCTGAGTCAGGTGCTCATCAGAGGAGATATGATTAAAGATCGGTTAAAAAAACAAACCACCAAGTATGTAAAACCTAAATGCAATAATATAATGAAAGCACAAAATCAAACCAATTGAGATAAAAATGAAGCACTTACCTAGTATGATCACCTGAAAGCGCGGCAAATTCCTACAAATTGCAGGAATTCATATTACAAAGTACTCAGCAAAAATTCTGTGTAGTTCTATAGAAAGCTCAGAAAAATCCTGCAATATCTTGCAAAGTGCTCCACAGGTATCCAATACTTTTGAACTGATATCATTCTACCTTCCTCAGTGGTCCAAATCATATAACCACTGGTCTTCAAGTAATGAAAAGGTAAGCCCTGGAGAAATGGAGGATTGGTTTTTAGTTTTGAGGATGGGCTAGAGATCAAAAATCTGCTACTCAGGGGTACCCTGAATACCAAAAAAAATACAAATTAAAAACTGCCCTTTTGATTATTTTTTAAAGTATTTGCTTCTAAAAAGGACAGACTCCCCCAACCTTCCAACCCATATTTTAATAACCCAACAATGGAAGAGAAATATTTGACAGAGGGTGCTTTGGATGTTGATGATCTCCAACTGCTTCCAAATCTGCATACATAAAACTCTAACAAATCCCTACACAATGAACCAACTGAATGGGGCTCTATTTATCTGCCGCGGAAGAATAAAGGGCCAAGCCAACCCTATTGACAGTTAAGTCTGTAGTTTCCAACATATCACTGAGGTCACTAACCCACCACTACAGGACGGGCTGACAAACAGCTGATGTGCTCAACAAAAATTAGGGCTCGAATCAATTCACTGCTGAAACCCAGTTTAAGGAGTTCTCAGTTTGCACAGTTTGGGTTGATCAAATTCAGAGATGAGTTTCGATTTATATTTCAGTAATGAAGATCGGGGTTGGGAACTGATATATTGAAAGGTGTATTTTTCCATTTCTTCTCCACATAAAATATTCATGGATGCCATGTTCTACAGTGTACTCTGACAGTGTAACAGCTGCCAAAAACCTGGTACCTGAGGCCAGTTTTACATCAATAAATTATCGAAGGTTACATCTGTAGCAAGATAGCTTTATTTGGCCACGCAAATAATACCAAGGTACGTAACATAGTTATCCCAGCTTTTGTTCTCTAGAAGGTGGACTATTGTTACATTCTGTGCTGCAGAGCATGCTGGGAAGCTCTGACCAAGAGGTAAGGAAGAAAAATACTTGCCTTTGTGCTCTACTAGAGGCAGTACGATGTTAAGGAAAGGTCATAATTTGGAGTCAAACATCAGAAGCTGTGTGAGAGTGACCAGATTATGTATTTCACCTCTCTGAAATACAGCTTGTCCATCATCAAAATAGGGACGTTCCTCTACCTCCCTGCATGGTCATTGAGATCAATAAATAGACAACGTCTCTAAAAGGTCTGCCACTAGATGGACAGTCAATGTTATTTAGGTGCTACGTCCTAACGATGTATCTCATTGTACTGAAACACCAAAGGATTGCGTCTATCACAAGTCCTGGAGGGCTTCTCTCTCTCTTTAGGAATATTGGCTGAGTGTTGAAATTCAATTTTCTGGAGCTCTAAAGAAGTTGGTTTCATAAATGGAAGATTTCTTCTTTTGCCATTCTCATTCTCTTTATCCTATCCTCACTTAGAGCTTTGGTGATCTAAGGAATCTCCAAATGTGGAATGTGCTGAATACAGGTGGGCACAACCCCAACAAAACCACCAACCACCTAGTCCAATATTGATGTTAAAGACTTTGTATTTTGAAAGCACTTTTATTTTTTTATTTTTATTTTTTGTCTTTTTAGGGCCACACCTGTGGCATATGGAGGTTCCCAGGCTAGGGATCTAATCAGAACTGTTGCTGCCAGCCTATGCCAGAGCCACAGCAACGCCAGATCCGAGCCACATCTGCAACCTACACCACAGCTCACAGCAATGCCGGATCCTTAACCCACTGAGTGATGCCAAGGATCGAACCTGCAACCTCATGGTTCCTAGTCGGATTTGTTTCTGCTGCACCATGACAGGAACTCCTTGAAAGCACTTTTAAAACTTTATCACTAAACTCTTTTTGTTTTTCATTTAAAAAAAAAAGAGTCTATAAGAACAAGTGGGTAACCTCACACCTAAGATCACAGAAGGATCTGGTAGGCAGCATGGGATTCATGCCTGGCATTGTGGCTCAGGTCTTTTTACCAGTCATCCTGCCAACTCATGCTCAGGTTCAGTGTCAGCAGCATGCCAGCCTGCAGGAGGCACTTGAAAAATAATTGTTTCAAATTGAGGCAGAACCTCTTGGATGCCAGTCCCTCCACCCTGTCCCACCCCCCAGCCCCGCTACTCTGGCCAAAGCATATGTAAGACTCCTTGCAAGGTAAGCACCCTTGCAAGCTGAATTCACTCTTTGGGGCCTTTTAGCTACTTTAAAAAAAAAAATCAATGGAAAAGAAAACAACAATAGCTATATTTACTTGGTTCTGCTATTTACCAGATAGGATTCTAGTCTCTTCACAGGCATTCCATCTAATCTTTACAAATAAGGCATTTTAAAAATTCAGTTTAAAGACATTGAAATTGAGGCTTAGTGAAGGTGAGTGGCTTGGCCATGTCTACAAGTCTTAAGAATATGAATCTAGTCCTGTGTGGCTTCAAAGCTGACTTTTTCCACTACCCCATACTGCCTTCTTAAATCAGTTAGTTAATATGCTAATACTGAAGCATAATAAGTCAAAGGATCCTCAGTCTTACTTCCTTACCCATTAGTCCCCTTTGCTGAGCGCACTGGCCTGATCCCTGTCGATAGAGTAAGGAAGGGAAGCAACGGAGGTGTTTGACCTGGTTGCCAAGAAAATCATCCTCTCGATATCCCAGAGATGGAGCACACCCAGTGAACCTATCAGGCTCCAGTAGGCTGGCCCTGTCTTAGCAACAGGAAGCACGGATTTATTTATTTCTTTTCCAATGACATTTCAAGGAGGGCCTTATTGCCGGAATATAGATTCCTGGGTAATGCGCTGTGGTACCTGACCACCACAGGGTGACCTCAAATCTGAGTATGGACCACAGAGCACCACTGGTTCTTTCCTCTTTCTGGCAGAGGGGGTGCCATTTGGGGGCAGGGTCTACGGTGACTCAGAAACAATTTCAGCCCTGAGGAATCAGAGCGAAGGGACGAAAGCCACCATCTTGCAGGAGCCGAGAGTTTGTCCAGAAGATAGCATCTTGGAAAGCTCATGGCCTCAAGCCCAGCATCCCAGGGGGTGCGCTGTGAGTTCTCGTCTTCAGAAGAGGCCAACTTATGACTTACTTGATCTTCTAAGTATAGCACTAGGGTTTCCAACCTGCTTCCCACTCAGTGACCACCTATGTCAAATGCCTACACCTCGGGAGTTTGGAAAACACATCCCAAGGCAGCGTGGCCTCAAGCTAACAAAGGCAGCCTCCACGGCAGCACATCTCTTTCACTGCCAACTTGTCCAGTATTTGACTTAAGTGGAAATGGCTGTTCATTGGCTAGGTTCATTAGTGAAAAATGTTTCAATGGTTCCATTTAACGACCTGGAATGTCCTTTGGAGAAGGCCAAATTAATGTGATTTTTACCTTAAGAAGCTTAGAAACATAGCTGCCGCTAACTCAATAATTACATTGTACTGCCAGCAACAATTCAATATTTTTTTCTCGCCTGAGGGTTACAACACATTTGCACCGTGGGGAAGCTTTTTCTCTTTACATCTCAAAACTGTACCACAAACTCTTCCTTTATTCATAACAGCGAGATCTCCAGCTGAGATAGGCACTTTTGTATTGCTCTGGATGACAGTTTTCTGTGTTCTTTCCAAGCACAGGGGGTTTAATAAACATATCTGGCAGGCCTTCCATCGCTGGAGGGCCCAGGATGACACTGTGTGCAAACAATATGCTCACGCTGGAGGGAAACAAGTTTATTCAATTATTCAATTAATAGATTACAGTCAAGATACTTGTTATCCTACAATGAAAAATGGGGCAAGAACTCCAAGAATTAGGGTAGGTCCCAGGATTAGTAACAGCAGGCAATATGGCATATACGGATCATGAGGGTCTGGCCAAAAGCATGAAAATGTACCCACCAACAATACACACACACACACACACACACACACACACACACTGTGTCTATACCCTCTGAAAGGGGGACTCAGACTCCTATAACCAAATATTATAAGGGCCTTAAAAGCTCATTAAATACTTTAGCATATTTTAGTTCTGAGTTAGTGCTTGAGGGTGAGGAGGAAGTTGATGCCAGAAGGAGCAGGTGTATGAGCAGCTCTATATTTTTCTCTCATAGAGTTCAAAAGAATTCTAGAGAGAGATGTTGGTAGAATTTTCTCTGTGAAAACAAAGTATTTTTTGCAGGGTTTCATGATTAACTCCCTTTCTGCTCCAGGGTTAGTCCTTTCCTAAATGCAGAACATCTTAGAATGTTCTCCACCCCAGAACTTCTTACTCTGAAGCAGCGGGTTTCAGAGTGAAGTTTATCTAGTTTGTACAGGTATGTTAAGACTTCCTTAACAGGAAAAGGACTACTACATTTAAAGGTTGTGATTTAGGGGCAGGGAGGCAACTTTTCTCTCCATGGGGTATTAGTATATTATTAAAAAAAAAAAGACACTCAGAAGAGAGTGTAAAGATAAAGCTAGGAAGCTAACTCGGGGGAAAACTGGAAGGATACCGACCGTGTGCTTGACGAGGAAATTCTGATTATGCTGTAGGGAATGGGGGCATGTTGAAGGTTTTTGTGCTGGAGTAGCTTCCTCGACCTACCCCAGATGTACTGTTTTAAAATCCTGGCTTTTATTTAGAATTTGCAGAATTAAAGACTTGGGACACAGTTCAAATGTGCTAGAAGTGTTCTCTATGAAATGGAAATGTGGTTAGCATTCCAAGAAGCACCGGAAGAGCTATCTGCAGTGCAGATCAGCAGAGGAGCAATTTTTTAAGTGTCCCAGTATAATGTTACTACTTTGAAAGTCTTCTTATCTGTGAGAATATAAACTCCTCAGTTATGCTGTCAATTTGGGATCAAGATAAGAGTATTCTTGCTATACTGTGGTACTGAGGAGACCATCCCCATTTTACTGAGTGGAAAGTGAAGCCAGTGAAATGTTTTCCAAAAGTGACTAAGGAATAAGACAGGAAATACATTTCCAGATAATAAAATCTTTTGATTCTTTCAGACGAGATTGGAAAAGGCCCCCAGGGCATTTTTATTTCTTCCTCTGTGAGCTTTAGCCAGGTGGGAGGGTAAACAAACAGTTCCTCTAGCAAGCAAGTGGGCATAGGAAGTTAAGCAGATGGCTTATTTTATCTGCTAAGGAAGCTAGCCAAGGCAAGAGCCTGAGGTTGAAAATTGAATTGCCCCATTCTCAAGGGCAGAATTGTTTCTAAGTTCACGGTTGTCTCCCAACAAATGGATCAAGACAGGCTTTTATGAGTCTGTCAGTTGTGACCTTGTCCTGGCTCTCCCAGCTGGAGTTACTAATGTTCTCTACTGCAGCTTCAGCCAGTCCCCGTGTCACCCCCCGTCCAGTCTCTGGGCCAAACCAGAGCAGGGCAAGCCCTGGCCTGTCCAGATGGCTGGCTCTAATTAGAGGGTGAGAGTACCGTGGCCAGGGCTGGAAGTAAATGTTGCAGATACCTTTTTTAAGAGCGGCAGATACTGCTTTAAACTAAGTACATGTATGCCGGAGTAAGAGTCACGTTTAGATGTGAATGTGTATAAGAGGGCTAAGCCTGAAAAGGCAAGTTTGAATGAGTTATCCAAAGATGGGGGAGAAATAGATGTGCAGAGTTGGAGCTACCAGGCATATAGAAACAAGGGGTGGATGTGGGAAGGGGGAAGTGAGAGAGAAGTCAGGTACATTCCTGAGTCAAGAGCTATTGCCTATTACCTTGGCTGGTACTTCAAGCCAAGGTTACCAGGTGGTCAGCTGCTTTCAAAGGGACACAGGCAGAAGAAAGAGAACAGGGCCCAGGTGACCAGCTGGTGAGACCTGAAATTAGTCTTGTTACCATGGATCTACTGTCTGGTTTGCTTACCAAGAGCTTAAGAGCACATCTGGCCTCTGGGTTCTAGCCTTTTCTGGTCTTCATCACCTTGGTCGTGGTTTCTGCTTCTATTATCTTAGAAACTGGACTATTTTCGAGATTCTGCAGCCTTTGGCTGGAGCACAGATAATGCCCTTCCTAAATCTTCCAAGGCCCCAAGGAGCCTGCCTCTAGGGTCATTTCTTCATGGCATTAAATGGGCTGATGACTTGAAAGTGTGCTGTCACTCAAATGACTTTGATTGACAACTGTCCTTAAGACTCTAATTTCTGATTTCCAGCCACCAGATTAGACCTGCTGGTGTATTGGCCCTGGATGACATAGTGACCTTGTGTACAGTATGTATTGGACAAAACGAAGTCCTAAAGGAGCCAGTCTTATAGCCCATTAGTTTCCCCAGTTCCCCTCCATTGCTGCTACTTCTTCCTTCTCTCTTCTGAAGAGGGTAGTTGAAGTCTCAGCCTGTCTTAGCCTTGAAATTGACCCAGTTAGGATAGTATTTCCTATACGCCTCTAGCTGTTCCAGTATGAAAAACATGAATAACTTTATTCTCATCCACAGGGAGTCTTACAGTCATCCCACAAAGGAAAAAACACACAAATGGTAGAATATATAAGAAAAGCACCTTGTAAATTATCTGTATAACTGTTAGTATTATTAACCGTGGAGGAAAAAAAACTAATATACATGAAAGAAGTGCACCATATACATGATCTCATTTAACTTAATTATTATAAAAAGGCTAGAAAATAATTACTCTTTTCCTGTTTACAGACATAGCTACCAAGGCTTAGAAAGGTTAAGTAACTTACTCAAGTCACTCAGTTCATGAATGGCAGTTCTGGGATTTCAACCCAGATCTGTTCATTTCTAAAACCCATAATTTTTCTTATGAAGGACTGCCTCTACGTAACTACCAGCAATGCATAGAGTTAAAAACAGACAATTCATGGATCCAAGTGGGTGTCATAAGATAGCAATTATGAGTTAATGACAAATTGCAAAAGCACTTTGAGAAAAGCAAAGATTGACTTGATTATTTTCGTGGGTTTCTTAAAGGAGAAGGGACTTAAGGTGAGCTTTGAAAATTGGCAGAATTTAGATGAGGGGGAGGGTATTTCTGGGAAGGGGATCAGCAGGGGTGAGTCCAATGGGTAGAATTAGTACTGAGAAGGCTTGTGACATCAGTCTGGGTGAATTGTGTGGGATAGACAAGCAAAGGAACATCAAAAGCCAGGCCAAAGAGTTAGACATCATGGGGTAGAAAATAGGGAGCCAGAATCACATTGAGACTCTAACTCAAAGCAGCCTCAGTCATTATAATGTTTCTTTTTACTCACAGCCAAGAGGGAAGGCTGCAGCCAGCTGGTGCCCCATCTCAAAACTTTCTCCCTCCACATTTATTCTGGTGAATCACTCTTGAAATTAAGGTTTGAACTACACACATGATGGTGAGTGTGTGAAAAGGATAACGTCACAAATCCAATATTCTACACACCACATTGCTGAAATTGGTTGTCATCTTCCAAACCAGACTGGAGTAGAATTCTGCTCACACGTTTTTACCCACAACTCCAATTTCTCTTTGATAAACACCAACTTCTGCTTCTTTATCTGTTTCCACACTCTTTTCCTCTCAAACAAAAATGTGACTGTAAAAGCGAATAATGCAGTGTGATGGACATTGGAGAGAGAAGATGAAGGAAGAAGGGATTGGTCCCACAAGTGGGACTGTTGAGTTGGCCTTCTTACCATGGTGGCAGTAATCCTTTTGTGATACGTGAGTCTAGCGAGATAGAATCACATTTCTTGTTCAAAAGAATATTTGAAAGTTATAGCTATTGACCAAAAGAACAATCCTACTGTGGTCAAACTGTGAGAGCTTTACTTCTAGCATTTGGTGAACTTATTTCTAAAGCTTTCCCTAGGTACAACACTGGATCGTGAACCAGCCCTTATTAATGTGCTGGGGCTGCCATAAAAAAACACCCCAGCCTAGGGGGTTTAAACAAAGACACTTATTTTCTTACAGTTCTGGAGGTAGGTTTGGTTTCTCCCGAGGCCTCTCTCCTTGGCATGCAGATGGCTGCCTTCTCACTTTGTCTTTTCATAGCCTTTCCTCTGTGTATGCACACTCCTAGTATATCTTTCTCATCTTATAAAAACCCCAGTCCTGTTGGGTTAAGGCCCCATCCTTATGACCTCATTTAATCTTAATAACCTCCTTAAAGGCCTTTTCTCCAAATATAATCACATTCGGCATTAAGGATTCAACATATAAACTTTGGGGGGTTTGGGGCACAATTCAATCCATAATAAACCTAATATAATTTGAATGGAAATATAGAATTTTGGAGGTATCGCATGTATGTATATAATTACAATTAATTTCTCACATTATTTTGAATTCGTGGTAGCTGATGTTAAGTGGGTCATCTCCAAGTCACCTTACAGTGAGGGACGTGGGACAAAGGGAGAAAAGTGCGCCAGAGGCAAAGAGCGCTGTGAATACCTGAGTGTCATCCTAGTCCTGCCATTAACTTTCCATATGACCTTGGGAAAAATCACGACTTTTCTATGTGTCAATATCCTTATCTCTTAAAGGAGAGACTTTTAAAAATAATAATCTCTAGGGCCATTTCTAACTATAATACCTATGATTTGGTGACTCCGCTTTACAATTTAGTCAATCAAAAGCTATTCATTCAGAGATGAAGGAGGCCACAAGTACTGGCTACGTGCTGAAATTGCTTCCACCTGAGCATAAATATTTGCATTTTGCCCAACGTCAATGTCTCTTCAATAGAAGATGAAGGTGAGGACTGAAAAGTATCAGGTTTGTCTGGTCACCACAGTTACCTTGGCCACTGAAGTTGTGAGTTGGTATCTGGGCAGTCAGAGTTGAAATCAGGGGGATAAGTGCCAGATCTCCACTTTATTTGATGATATGTGTGCACAACTCATGTGACATATCCTTTAGCAAAAGCCAAGTTTGCAGTCTCTTTGGGCCTTTTTTTTTTTTTCCAATTATGTATTTTCCTAGCTTCTCCTTCTTGGAAGTCTTATGCCTCACAGTTAGTGTATACCAACTCTAATCAGATTGCTCATTGAAAAAGATGTCCATTCTGCATCTGATATCCACAGGTGTTGCAGATATCAATGTACATTAATAAAAATGTTACAATTTTGGAGTTCCTATCATGGCACAGTGGAAACAAATTCGACTAGGAACCATGAGGTTGCGGGTTCAATCCCTGGTCTTGCTCAGTGGGTTAAGGATCCCACATTGCCGTGAGCTGTGGTGTAGGTCACAGACGCAGCTTGGATCTGGCATGGCTGTGGCTGTGGTGTAGGCCAGCGGCTACAGCTCCGATTGGATCCCTAGCCTGGGAACCTCCATATGCTACGGGTGTGACCCTAAAACGACAAAAGACAAAAAAAGAAAAGAAATGTTACAGTTTTAATACAATGAAAGAGAATGACAGAAATACTCCATGGATAGAAGGATAGATGTATAGTCAATCTACAGTGACGGTAAAAACATAATTTTTGATATTCTTGGGAGATCGGAAAGAGGGCAAAGTGCAAAATGGGAGAAAAATATGTTTTCCATACAAAAATTAAAATCTATCCTGTTTAGTTTAAAATATACCGAGCTTAGTGTTTCCATTGAAATATGCTCACTACTACATACTACTTATAAAATTGACCTGTTTAATGTTATACTTGCCCTGTTATACTTGCCCTTATATTATGCTAATGTAACAATAATGTAATATTAATATCGTACTTGTCCTCATACAAGTATAATGGCAATCCAGTATTTTATGTGCATAGAGTCACAAAAGCTTAGTTTTTAATTACTGTAAAGCTTAAAATATATATTTTTCTAAGCAATCTTTAATATCTATTTGTGAAATCACAGTAAGAATGGATCCAATTTGGATCCAACAATCAGTGTGCATTCTAGTAGAATTTCCTTCCATATTTCAACCTATTCATTATTTGTGCACTCATTCAATAGAAACTATACAGCAGGTAGCTGGCAAGGCATTTAACTTATTACACCATCCTTGATGTTCATAGGACCTAAAGTCTAACAAATAAGTAAATAAATACATAGAAAATAAGTGATAAGTGTAATGAGGAAAAGAAAATGACGTGGTAAACCAGTGGTTCTCAAAGTGTGTCCGTTAGCCCATCACTTGGGAACTTGTTAGAAATGAAAACTCTTGGGCCTTCCTGAATCAGAAGCTCTGACACAGCAATCTGTGTTTTAATGAGTTCTCCAGGGAATCTGATGTACAACAAAGCCTAAGAATTCCTATCACAGAAGGATTCGTGGCAGGGAACTTTAGATTAAGAATTCAGTAAAGGGCTCTCTGAGCATTTGGGGCTGAGGTCTGAACATTGAGAAAGGGCCAGTCCTGCAACTAAGTCAGGAAGCTGGATTTTCCTTCCAGAAGAAACAGCATGACAAAGACCTTGAGACAGAAAGGTTTGGTGAGTGTGGTGAGTGTGAAACACAGAAAGAAGGCCAATGTGGCTGGAGCATCATGAGAAAGGGGGACAAGGTCGTGTTGAAGGAGCAGGCAGGGGCAGGTCATGACGCAGCTAGTTTGTAAGTGTCTCAAATAAAAAACAAAAACCCAAGAAGCACATTGGTGAACATCATGAAGAACAAATCATCAAGGACTCAACACCATGGAATATTTTTTTTTTTGTCTTTTTGCCTTATCTAAGGCCACACCTGCGGCATATGCAGGTTCCCAGGCTAGGGGTCTAACAGGAGCTGTAGCTGCCCGCCTTCGCCACAGCCACAGCAACGGGGGATCCGAGCCGCGTCTGCAACCTACACCACAGCTCACGGCAACGCCGGATCCTTAACCCACTGAGCAAGGCCAGGGATCTAACCCACAACCTCATGGTTCCTAGTCGGATTCGTTAACCACTGAGCCACGACGGGAACTCCACCATGAAATCTTCTTTACGTAAAAGAAAGATGAAGATTCCCTCTAAGTGTGAGCCTCTGTTTCTCTTTTCATTGACCTACTTGCCTGTATATGTAATGAACATCAAATTTATATAACTGGATGAATTTGTATTAATCTGATTCATGTGTAAAGTAACAACAGAACTATGGATTTTTCAGTGGGGAGGGTACTTAGAATTCTCTTGTCAAGAGTTTACATTATATATATGGCGACAGCAAATTTGTGATTAAAGCAGTGCTGATATCAACTGAAGGAATATTGCCTTTGAGGAGCTTAATATCTGATGAGATAAAAGTTTAGCAATGTGCTTTACCATCTTTGGTAATTTCAATGAAAACATTGTATCAAGTTCTCAGTGCCTTCTAGAGGAGCAGCTGCATAGATGATATGTTCCCCCCTATCTGAAGTTCATTTATTAATGGATTGAGAAAATAGGGTAACATGGCAGACAGACTCTATCGTGATTCTCATGATCCTAGTATTCTTACCCTTGTGTGGCTTCCTTCCCTTGAGTCACAGAAGCAGGACCTGTGACTTGCTTCTGACTAATAGAATATGGCAAAGTTGACAGTATGAGTGTGATTGCGTGTATGGTACGCTCCCTTGCTTGTTTGGAAGAAGCAAGCTGCCATGATATGAGATTCTATATGGAGACTCATGCAATAAGGAGCTAAGGGTGGCCTTGGGCCAAAAGCCAGAAAGAGACCCAGATCCTCAGTCCTGCAACCTGCAAGGAACTGAATGCTGCAAATAACTGTGTAAGTGTGGAAGCATATACTTCCTCAATTGAGCCTCAGGCGAGACTGCAGCCCCAGCAGACATCTTGATTGCAGCCTATGATTCCCTGAAGCAAAGTTCTTAGTTAAGTCATGCCTGGTCTCCAGACTCACAGAAACCATGAAATAACAAATGTGTTGTTTTTAGCATTAAGTTTGTGGTAAAATTGTTAAGCAGGAATAAACAATATAGGTAATATATAACAGCTTATATTGTTTTCCCTGTGCCAGATGCTGTTTTAAAAGCTTTACATAAATTAACTCATTTATTAATTACTACCATTTTACAAATGAGGAAGTTGAGGCATGAAGCATTTCAGTTACTTGCCCAAGGTTATACAATTAGTAAGGGAAAGATCTGGAATCCAAACCCAAGTCTACTCTCGTTTAACCACTACACAACACATAGTGCCTCTCAGTCTGCCTACTTATACCAATTCCAACCTTTTAGAAGGTTGAGGCTGGACATGTCAATGTACCCCAAGTCAATTTACAAGGAAACAATACATGATATTCAGTGGGAATTTCCCTGAAATCCTTTGTTGCTGTCCTATTTTTTTCTTTCGATCTTTCACACCTTATTTGTGTTCATAAGTGTCATTAAGTGGAAATCCACAGAGATGATTAGATAAAAATTCAAAATCATCATGATTTATAAAGAATAAATAAAAACTAAAAATTTACGGTCTATTAATATATCTTATAATTCATTAATTGTAGAAAATTATATTTGTATAGCTCTAATCTTTGTAATACACTAGGATATTTTGTGACAGTATTTCCTTACTAACGTTTTGAGAAAGAGTGGATATTATTCTCACTCATCAGATGCAACAGCCCAGGAGCAGTGTGGTTCTGTGAGAGTACCAATTACATAATCATACAACCTGAAAGAAAAAAAGGCTTCAAAAGTCTTATGGACAAGTGAGTCTTAACTAAAATTATACCGCAGAGGAGTAAATTATTTTTTATCCTCCTCCCCTCAAGGGGAGGACTTGACCCCGCAAGTCGAGGGAGAGAGGAGTGAGCAGCATTAGAGTAAGAGGTACGAAGCCATAGCCACGGGGGCACAGATGAAGAAAGGACTGGGTTCAAAGCAGTACCTTTTTTTCTCTCTTGTCCAACCATCTGAGATTGGGAAATGAAAGATGGAGACCAACCATGCCTCCTGGGTAATCACTCAGTCTCTACTCAAACACCCTGTGATCTACTTCCTCTCCTACCTGGTCTCCTATCACTTTCACCCTCACTGGTTTAATTTTGCCCCCTCTGACCTTCTTGCTGTCTTCAGAACATGACAAACTCTTTCTCCTGTCATGGTCTTTGCACTGTCTATTCCTCTCTCCCAGAAAGTTTCTTTCATCAGACCTTCTCATGGCTTTCAGTTGTCTGCTCAAATATCACCCCCAAGACACATTTCTATCCAAAAAAGACCTCCTCTGCATTCCTTTATTCCCGTAATCTGCTTGATTTTCTTTCAAAGCACACATCACTACTGGAAACTATGTTTTTGGTCTGTCTGTTCCATTGGAATGTAAACTCTGAGTGTGGGGACCTTGCTTTCTTGTTCTCTGTTGAATTTTCAGTTCTTACAGCAGTGCCTGTGACATAAAAGATGCTCAATAAATATTTGTTGAGTAAGTGAATGAGTGAATGAACCCAGGGCAGAGTCCTGTGGCAGGACGCGAGGCAGCTTCTCTCAGGGTTATAAGGGGTGATTGTTCAAGCAACTGGAAATTCACCTGAACAATGCTAATCAATTTTCCCATCGGGTCTGTAAGAAAATCTCACAAAGACCTTGGGGAGTCAAGATACTCCCCTTGCCTACTGTGTTAGTTTCCTATTGCTGCCATGACAAATGACCACAAATTTAGTGACTTAAAACCACACAGATTTATCATGTTATGGTTTTGGAGATCAGAAGTCCAAAATGGATCGCACTGAGATAAAAACCAAGGTGTCTGTAAGGCCGTGTTCCTTCTGGAGGCTCTAGAGGAGTATTCTTTCTTACCTTTGCCAGCTTTTAGAGGCTGCTAGCATTCCTAGGCTCATAGTACCCTTTCATCTTCAAAGGCAGCAATGGCTAGTAGAGTTTTTTTTTATTATTATTATATATATAGGGCTTCACTCTGACACTGACTCTTCTGCCTCCTTCTTCCACATTTAAGAAGCCTTATGATTACACCGGGCCCATCCAGATAATCCAGGGTAATCTCTCCATTCAAATTCCATTGTTTAGCGACTTTAATCCCATCTACAACCTTAATTCTTCTTTGCTACTAACCTGATTTATTCACAGGTTCAGGAATGAGAATGAGGACATCTTTGGGGGCTATTATTCTGCCTATACCTACCAATCCATAAAGTGTGTGCATGTGCGTGCATGGGTGTATGTGTGTGTGTTTAATTTTATTGGACTATAGTTGATTTATAAGATTGTATTACTTTCGGGTGTACAGCAAAGTGTATAAATAGGACATACATATAAATATACCCATTCTTTCATAGGTTATTACAAACTATTGAGTAGATTTTCCTGTGCTATACAGTAGGTTTTCATTAATAATTTATTTATTGTGTGTGTTTTTTAAATAACCAGAATTTTTTCTTGGAGAATCACATTGATTCATTTTTTTTCTCTCTCTCTCTTTCTATACAACTACATCTGGGGCATATGGAAGTTTCCGGTCTAGGGGTTGAAGCAGAGCTGCAGCCTCTGGTCTACACCACAGCCACAGCAACAACAGATCCAGGCCTCACCTGTGACCTACATCTCAGCTCATGGCAACACTAGATCTTAAACCCACTGAGCAAGGCCAGGGTTTGAAGCCACATCCTCGCAGAGACCATGTCCATTTCTTAACCTGCTGAGCCACAACAGGAATTCCTCATGTTGATTCTTAATGTGTGCTGCTTTCACCACAAGTTGCTCACAAAGTCTCTAATTTAAAAATCTACTCTATTTTTGTTAGGCAATAATGCTAGGTTTATCAGACTAATGCTTTATCCTTCTATCTCTTTAGAAAACAGGGATGGGAGTTCCTGCTGTGGTGAGGGGAGTTAAGGATCTTCTGTTGTCTCTGAGGCAATGTGAGTTCGATCCCCAGCCCAGTTAAGGATTCAGTGGTTGCCCTAGCTGTGGTACAGGTCATGGCTGCAGCTCAAATTCCATCCCTGGCCTAGGAACTTCCATGTGCCTTGGGTGGGGCAAAAACAAAAAAATGGTGGTGGAAGGGAGAGAAAACAGTGATGGTATTTGTTCCCCAGGATTCTGACTCTTCTCTTGTCCTCTGTGGTTTCTTAAGAGCAGGAAGACTGGTTCTATAATCATATTTTAAAGTGTTGCAACGTCCTTGGATGCAGTTCTTCCAAATCTAGTTTTCTCATTAAGGGCACTTGATACGCTCTCTCTTCATCTGTCTTGGCTCTGTTTCCTCTTTGCATTGTTTGCTCTGCCCACTCAGTTTGAAGACTATTCTTACTAGATTGGTCCACAGGCAAATAGAAGTGAAATCTGTTAACAAAGCCAAAGATTCTCCAAGCAAGTTTGCCTGACACTAATCAGAGCTAGATCTCCTCACATTCTGTATCTCCCCACAGTTTAGAGGCCATGTTTACCCATGCCCCCCCCCCACTTTTCATTTTCATGGCTCTCTTATTTTTCTTGCTTAAAGGCAACTTTACACTTCTTTAGCATCTTTTATCAGCTGGAAAGACCAGTTTTCCTTCTGGTCTCATTTGAACTCTATTTAGGATATCTCTTTTGCATGTTTAGTATTTATGAATCTTAAATCTTAAACCAGGGAATGAGAAGTTCTACTCCAAGACCCTTGTGAACAAGGAATGGACCGCTTAAGGTCTCAGGTGCTTGAATAGCCTATGGGTTTAACCCTCTTGCCCTTAGGGATGGTTCATGGCTTAGCCCAGCCAGTCTCCTCCATCCTTGTACTTCCCTCCTTCCATCTATCCTAGGAGTCCTTTTAAATATAAGCTCATTACAGAGCCCCCTTGGCAGTCATAAAGGCGTTTTTAGATATGTCTACCTTTATTCACATGGAGATAATTCATTTGTATATGATCAGAATTACATTTTTCAGACTCCTCAATATCCTCTGAGCTAGGTTACCTTTTAAAGTCTCCGTCTAGGAGTTCCCGTCATGGCTCAGTGGTAATGAATCTGACTAGTGTCCATGAGGACATGGGTTTGAACCCTGACCTTGCTTAGTGGGTTAAATATCTGGCGTTGTTGTGAGCTGTGTTGTAGGTCACAGACAAGGACTGGATCTGGTATTGCTGTGCAGCTACAACTCCAATTTGATCCCTAGCCTGGGAACTTTCATATGCCATGGGTGTGGCCCTAAAAAGCCAAAAAAATAAAAACAAAAATAAGTAAATACAGTCTCCATCTGTAGAATGATGTCATTTCTTGGGAGTTATTTCTTTTTCTTTTTTTCTTTTTTGGCTGCCCCATGGCATATGGAGTTCCCAGGCCAGGGGTCAGATATGAGCCACAGTTGTGACTTACGCTGCAGCTCTGGCAATGCTGTATATACTTAACCTACTGTGCTAGGCTGGGGATAGATCTGCATCCTGGTGTTGCAGAGATACTGCAGATCTGGTTGTGCCACAGTGGGAACCCCGGGAGTCATTTCTTTTGATTTAGGAAAAAAATGCATTTTGAATGCCTATAGAACGCACTTGACTGTGCTCAGTCTTCCCTCCTTCAACATTTTTAGCTCTAAAAAATGTACTCATTTTCTCTCATAATTTCCATCACCTTCATGGGCTTCCCTTTGCTAATGAGAATTAAGTTCAGAGCAGCAGCAGCCAGCCTCTACCTTCTGGAAGATCAAATGGGAGGGAAAATACAAGGTAATTTATCTGGCTTCTTTAACACAATAAACCTTCCTGCCAGTGACTCAGTGGTACATATTCTATTTGCTAGTTGTGTGACGTCTCTGAACCTTGCTTTGCCCACCTCTCAAATTGGGGAAATACCTACCTTATCTACTTTTCTTAGGGTTTCTAGGAAGGGTCAAATGAAAAAAAAAGTGTAAAATTATCTTGGAAAATAAGAGCTAAATAAACAGAAGTTCTTAACTCTCTCTCTCTCTCAAGGTCCAAAGTACATGAGGAAAGAACTGCAGAAATAATGGACTGGAATTGCATGTCTGAGCAAAGGCCACAAAACTGGACCAGGGCTCAGAAAATGCCCAACAATTCAGAAATGCAGGATTGTTGCTTGTAGGTATTCATACCATGATCTGTTGTGGGCCTACGATTCTGGTAGAATAAGGAGAACTTGAGGAAAGGGATATAAATGTTAAGAAATGAAACCTTTGGAGAAAAATGAAACTGACTTACAGGTTTTGACCTGGAAAAGAAACTTTTAGGAGACCCATTCATTCAATGAAGTTAATGCTTACTACTTACTGAGTGTGAAGGGCTTCATGGGAGGGGTGGAAATGTAAAAGTCATGGCCTCTGCCCTCAATGAGTTATCAATTGAGTAAACACTGATTTTCAAATTCTAAACATTTACTCAGAAAACGGTTTCAAATATCTACTAAAGAAACTTGAACATCCAACTTGTTGAGTGTGGGACAGTAAAGATAAAAACGTGAGTTTTGTTTACTGTATAATCTGATATGTAGAAATATGTAAATAACTCAGTATGATGTGAAATTTGCTATGTCAGTCAGGATGGGCTGGGTAACACTGTTATAACAAGCAACCCCCAATTTCGGTAACAGAAAACATGAAATGTTTGGGAGTTTCCTGGTGACTCAGTGGGTTAAGGATCCAGTGTTGCCACTGCTATAGCATGGATCTAATCCTTGGCCTGGGAACTTCTGCATGCTTTGGGCGAGGCCAAAAAAACCCATTAAATGTTTATTTCTCCCTTGTGCTACCTCTCTATTTGATGTGTAGGCTATCACCATCAAATCAAGGTTCAGAAGGGTGAGTCTCATTACTGTATTCGCTAGGACACAACATGGATAGAACCAGTATTAATATTATTTGCTCCCTATAAGTAAAAGGTGAAGAGAGCTTGCCCTCAAGGCTTTCAACCACTGTTTGAAGGCCTCCTTCTCTGTCTCACTCAGACCTCTCCTTCCATCCTACCGTAGAACTGAGCTCTTAGAAGCTTCATGCAGCTACTTCCTCTGCCTAGAACACATGCCCTGACTCCCATGGCCATACCACCATCCACGTACATCTAGTTTTGGACTAAGTTAGCAAGTATAGACACAAAGGAGAACTTCCTTACTATATGGTCTAGACTTAGAAAGCCAGAAGAGCAGTGTTCCTTTTATCTGAAAATTCCAGGCCCTGTCCTGGACACCAGAGATTCAATGATGGGAATACCAACTATTCTCAGCCCTCATGGAACTTTGGCAGGGGGCGGGGGGTAGATATTAGTCAAATCATTACACAGATGGATATTCCCAGCTGTAGCAGGTGCTAGAAGGGGAAAGAATGGGGTGCTTTTACATGTATGATAAAGGCTCTGGGAAGGTTTACTGCAGCAAGTGGCATTTGAGCTGAGGGATGAGTTGCAGTTAACTGAGAATGGGAGATGGACTAATGAACTAGATCCATAGTCTCCAGCTCTGATTAGTTATGAGTCATGTCTAGCAATAAAACTAATAAAGCTTAAGCATGGTTTCCATTTTTAAAATGAAATAAATTCAAGACTAGTCCTATAATCACAACATTCTCTATCACTCGCTTTGCTTTCCGTCTTCTTTCTGTTGGAAATTATTTCCATTATTTCCATTGTAGAGTTAGGAGCTGTAGACTTTGTTGTACACATCCTTGGAGACATTTATTAAGGTGGGTTTTTTGGCTTGTGAACATCATTTCTCACCTGTGTCTCTATGACAAAAGGTTGGGAACTAGTGGAGAAGGTGACATAATGTAGGGAATTCCAAGCTGCTAATTCCACCACGTCTCTAGAGAAAGGTCATTCACAGTAGAGAGTGTCTAATGTTACAAAATGTGATTTAACATTCCTTACCAGTATGATGTAAACAATAATTAAATGATGATTGGTTTATTATTTATTTATTTATTTTGGCATATGGAAGTTTCCAGGCTAGGGGTCGAATAAGAGCTACAGCTGCTGACCTTCACCACAGCCACAGCAATGCCGGATCCCTGACACACTGATCGAGGCCAGGGATCAAAACTGTATCTTCATGGACACTAGTCAGATTCGTTTCCACTATGCAACAACATGGGAAATTCATTATTGGCTTATTTTTTTAAATTTTTCCATAAAATAAACTTTCATAAACTTAGTGCTGAGGCAAAACTATCTTAAGTGTTGATATGATACAAATTAAATATTACATTGGCTTAAAAAAATAGTTTGCTCTATTTCCTCCTCACCTCACAATCCGGTATATTCTATGTGTACGTGTATGATGTATTTTATACATTTCACCCTCATAAACAGATGGGAGGGGTCTTGCCATCATTTCTACAAGCAGACAAAAGACTGCTGGTTCTGCTCTGCATGATGGTTTGTGAAGACAGACTATCACACGCTTCCATTGATGATTATATAGCTCTATCCATCTGTCTGCCACTGGAGGTTGGGAGACGAAGATACGGCTCCCACCGTCCCTATAAACAAAAGTAGACCATGCTGTCACCAGTCAGACACGCCAGCTAATTGGAGCTGTCGACAGACACAATGTTCTGTGTCAACAGCTCTAGTAGCAGTTTGAAACAGCAATGATATGTTGGTTGATGGTGAGGATGACACATGTGTCTCTAATAGCATGCTAGAAATCTGACATAACTAGAAAAGAATTACTAAAATGTGATTCCTGGCCTCTGGTATGCCTGTTGGCACTTACCAATCTCTACAGAGGTTGGGCGGGGGGGAGGTGGAGAGGTGGAGGTGGGGGGGGGTTGTAACACATTTTTCTGCATATCATTTCACAGGCTGACAGCTTAATTTGATACTGTTTATGTCTAACTTTAAAATGAATCTTGCTAAAAAGATTTGTTTCCACAAGCCAACCAAATCATAATCTCTTTTGGAAAATTAAAAAGGCAAAAAAAAAAATTATTTGTACATCTTGCTAAGTGGAAACCAAAATAAAAAGGAGATATTTTGTCCATTTCTATAACTACAGATTTATACCAACCTTCAGGAAAGTAAATTTTACAGAATTAAATGCAGACAAAAGGTCATAGATATGGCTTATTTTAAATTTCATTTCATGATAGACAAAATGGCCCAAAATAGAAATCTTTTTAACAAGGCTTTAGAACATAAAGGCATAAGGTACCTTAATCTCTGTGTAAATTGTACCTGCTAAGAAAGCTTTATATCGTATATTATATCAAAAAAAAAAAGTTAGTCCCTTACTGCTTCCACAGAATGGGAGAAAATACTTGCTACTGAATCGACTGACAAGGGATTAATCTCCAAAATTTATAAACACTACCTACAGCTCAATACCAGTAAAACAAACAACCCCATCAAAAAATGGGCAGAAGATCTAAACAGACAATTCTCCAAAGAAGACATACAGATGGCCAAAAAACACATGAAAAGATGTTCAATATCACTCATTATTAGAGAAATGCAAATCAAAACTACTATGAGGTACCACCTTACACCGGCCCAGAATGGCCATCATCAAAAAGTCTACAAACAGTAAGTGCTGGAGAGGGTGAGGAAGAAAAGGAACACTATTACACTGTTTGTAGGAATGTAAATTGGTGCAACCAGTGTGGAAAACAGTATGGAGATCGCTTAGAAAACTAAAAATAGAATTACCATTTGATCCAGCAATCCCACTCCTGGGCATCTATCCAGAGAAAACCATGACTTGAAAAGACCCATGTACTCCAATGTTCATTGAAGCACTCTATACAATAGCCAAGTCATAGAAACAACCTAAATGTCCATTGACAGAGGAGTGGATAAAGAAGATGTGGTACATATACACAATGGAATATTACTCAGCCATTAAAAGGAAAGAAACAGCAGCATTTGAAGCAACATGGATGGACCTAGAAATTATCATACTAAGGGAAGTTAGTCAGACAATGAGACACCAACATCAAATGCTATCACTTACATGTGGAATCTAAAAAAGGACACAATGAATTTCTTTGCAGAACAGATACTGACTCACAGACTTTGAAAAACTTATGGTTTCCAAATGAGACAGGTTGGGGGGTAGAGGGATGCACTGAGGGTTTGGGATGGAAGTGCTATAAAATTTTGTTGTGATGATTGTTGTACACCTATAAATGTAATAAAATTCATTAAATAATTTAAAATAAGTTAGAGAGTCCCTTCTTGCTTCCTCGTAATTTATTTTTCTTCCAAATAATTTAATCACGTGACTGACTGGATTTAAATTTTAGCTCAACCACTTATTAGCAAGTTCAAGTTCATTAACCTCTCTGGGCCTCAATTTTCTCATTTTTAAAATGGAGATAATATTACAACCCACTTTATAAGGTTATAACGATTAAGTGGATTATTATAAGCATGTACAAGGGTATGTGGTATATCACATAGTAAGTAGTCAATAAATATTTGTTATTATTATTTTATTATTATTATAGGTTCAATTCCAAAGAAAGCCTTAAGTGATTAATGAAAGTAAAAAAACGAATCAAAAACAGTTCAAACGCCAAAGAGCAAAGGCTTGGGAGTCAAGCAGGCCTGGGCATAAATCCTTGCTCAGACCTTGGGCAAGTCACTTAATCTTGCTGAGTCTTTTTTCTTGTCTGCAAAGATAGTTGATAATACCTCCTTAAAAGTAAAACACTCAGATTAATTCCCAACATATAGAAGGTATTTTATAGATTATAGCATTGTAGATTATAGATTATTACTAGCTTGCATCATGGAGCATTTTTATTTTTAGACTAATCATCTTACCCTATTATCAATTCTTTGAAGTAAAATATTATGACCACTCTACCAGCAGAGGGTCACTGGGGATGGAGTTACTGAGTTGGGTTAGGTTGCATCTTCCAGTTCTGGGGCCAGAGCAATACTCAGCTATTTCCACTGCCTCTTTGCCAGGTGACCAAACAACTGAAATATCTTCTTTTTGTTTTTTCATCCAGATCCCAAATTTTCATGTCTTCAGAGGCCTCTGTCCCTCACATTTATTTTGTTTTTTATTTTTTATTTTTATTTTTAAGGGCTACACCTGTGGCGTATGGAAGTTCCCAGGCTAGGGGTTGAATTAGAGCTACGGCTACCAGCCTATGCCACAGCCACAGCATGGGATCCGAGCCATGTCTGTGACTTACACCACAGCTCATGGTAATGCTGGATCCTTAACTCACTGAGTGAGGCCAAGGATTGAACCCATGTCCTCATGGATACTAGCTGGGTTCATCACTGCTAAGCCATGAGGAGAACTCCCTGTCCCTCACATTTAGAATCAGATTTAATGACAACCATTCATGCTTCATCAATCTTTCCATATTCCTTGGCCCGTTATGAAGATGAATAAACTGAGGCAATAACATTCACCACACCACCATCACCACCAACAACAGTAATACAAACACACATGCACATCAGACTTAGAGCACTTGCTCTTTGAAGATAGGAAGAAGACAAAGAAAAAGCCTTTCCCTGATAGGCAGGTAAGATACCTTTACAGCAAACACACCACAAAGGAAGACTGTGCAAAAGGAATTTCCATGTCCCAGCCAATGGCCTATAACAACAATATATCCTTTAAAAATCTCACTGGCACCATTTATACATGAATGATAAAATAACCCTATGTAACACAGCTTTGTCTGGTCACTTCATGGCATATTCACTACGTAATATAGAATATTTAGTCTTCACTTCCAGTGGCTAGGAGGGTAATGGATGGGGCTTTGCCCTCTGAGAGGCTAGCTGGGCAGCTGAGCTGTGACCATAGGCCTACTTTCTGGAATTAGCAGATCCCTTTCTGAGAACATGAGATGAACAATATTGACATTTTCAAGGCAGGGAATCATTACTATAACCTTGGGTTTTTTTATCACCGTGCCCAGATCACTTGAACCCGCCAGCTCAGCTTCTGAGCCTAAAGCACCTGCCCTTTGCCTCCATCACTAGGACTGCGTATGCAGTACTCTACATTTCTCCTCCTCTGGGCTTGTGTTCATGGCCTAAGCCTGACACACTTGCTTTTTAGTGTCTCTAAATGACCAAAGTCAAAAAAATCCATCCATTCTTCGAGGATCCTTTTGTGATGGCTCCCCTTGAGGAAGTTTTCCGTAATTGTTTCTACACTCATCCCAAACTGTACATAAATCTCTCCCTCTTTTGAAGTCTCTTCGATATGGTATTTACTATTTTATTTGTAGGCAAATCGATGACATACAAGATATTTTTCCCCTGTATTGTCAACTCCTTGGTTGATAGAATTCAGGTCAGACTGATTTTTGTTTTCCATACAGAGTTTAGCAAGGAGTAGATACTCTTCATATTTCTTGGTTACTTGAATGAGTCAAAGAATGAATCCCCCTCATCCTTTCACACTTCAGATATTTAAGTGTATATGCATGAATGGACAGAACCAAAACCACACCATGTATCTGGGAGAAGGAAAGGCTTATATCGAACATGGTAGTGATTTAAATGATGGTATTTTTTGACATTAACCCCATTTCTTCTGTAAGCCCTGGGCAATTTGAGGATTGGTTTGACGCAATGTATTGGCTTTAACCAATTACATTATTAAGAAAATCAGGGTATTTTAACTTGAAATCTATCATAAAATAATTTTTCCTATAAGAGTGTTGACTCATTCACATCAGTGATATCTTTGCTAATTCCTCTTATAAAAGTAGCTAAAAATGCATAAGCTTTGAAAAATCACCTTGCTCTTCTGCATGTAATCCCTAAGTCAGAATCAGTTCCATGGGAGTTCCCGTCGTGGCTCAGTGGTTAACGAATCTGACTAGGAACCATGAGGTTGTGTATTCGATCCCTGGCCTTGCTCAGTGAGTCAAGGATCCGGCATTGCCGTGAGCTGTGGTGTAGGTTGCAGATGCGGCTCAGATCCTGCGTTGTTGTGGCTGTGGCAAAGGCCGGCAGCTACAGCTCCTGTTAGACCCCTAGCCTGGGAACCTCCATATGCAGCGAGTACGGCCCTAGAGAAGGCAAAAAAAAAAAAAAAAAAGAATAAGAATAAATTCCAGATAAATGACTCTTTAGATGATGGGGCAGAGGTGCCCATGGCACACCCTCTGAAGTGCCACTAAATAGACTACAGTCTAAGTGGCACCCTGGGCGTGGTGCAGCACACAATCAGAGTGGCTGCGTGAAGTTCTCTGGGTTGAGAAAACTCTGGAGAAACAACCACAGTTCAAATAGTACAAAGTTAATTTTTCACTCGTATATCAAGAGAAAAGAATAAAGCCAGTCTTGTCATTATGTTTAAAAAATAGATTGATAAGGAGTTCCCTGGTGGCTCAGTGGGTTAAGGATCCAGCATTGTCACTGCTGTGTCTCAGGTTCCATCCCTGGCCTAGGAAATACCTCATGCCATGGGCACAGCCGAAATGAAAAAAAAAGAAATAGCTTTGATAATTTTAAAATAGTGTTTTTTATTACATTTGATGATAACTCACTGTAGACATTGTAGAAAGTACAGACCAGTGAGTAGATCATAGTACCTTATCTCAGAGATCATCACGTCATGAATGTTCATCTTTTGATTGCATTTCCTTCTGGTCCCCCTACATGCACGTATGAATACATCTCTGCATATTTGGGAATATCCTGTCTGTACTAATTCTTAAACATTCTCAAATTTGCCTATTGAATAGAATAACCTGAAGAGCTTGTTTAAAATACGGATCATTCAGAATTCTCCACATGAGAACCAATTCCCTAAGTCTGAAGTGGGATCCCCAAATTGGTATTTTTAGCAACTACTCCCTGCTACATGATTTTTATGTTCAGACAAGTTTGAGAAACACTGATTTAATAGGTATATCATCAGGTATTCAGGTGATTGTTGAATAGAGGAAAAGAATTTAACCTCGTTCTCCCAATCTTCACACCCTTGCAGATTAAATGGCAATCTTACAAAATGGGAAAATGGAGTCCACTATACAAGCAAGAAAGTGGTTCCAATGACTCAACTCTCCTTCATATCCTAGGCCTGGCCTCAAGATGGATGCAGTCCAGATATTCCCCATGAGATTGGATGGGCCAGAGATAATGTTAGTTATTTATGCCCCTGGAAACCAGATTCCAGAGACCTTCTAGGGATTCTCCGAGCAGATTCAGTCTCCCTAGGTTGGAAGGTGACTCTATGTGCCAGTTTGCCTCTTCACTCCCAACCTATACCTGTTGTCACGTGCATGTAACATAATGCCTTCTTTTACTCATTAATAGTGTCCCAACTTAGACAATAAGCTATATGAACACTAACCTGTGCGGTTACCTCCACCCTCCCCTCTGATCCATATGTCAGAAATAGGGCTTACTTTGTATTGTTTCCTTCATGTCTAAGCCCTTTTTCCAAGTCGAGGTCTTATTAATGAATCAACTACCCTCTTGTATGGAAGGGTAATATTTGATAAGACTGGGAACCAAACCATTCTTATGGTGAGGTCTTCCTGGCCCATTAAAAGCTGTTATTTTGGCTTTTTTCTCAAGATGCCTACTGTTCATAAACTAGTTAAGATGTGCTCTCCTTTCCTTATCACTCCCAAGAAGATAAAACACTGTGCCACAAAAAAACTCTGCAAAAATTCCACCTTAATTGCTATAGAAGATTCAACTTTACGTTTACCTATTATAAACAATTAGCTTTTTAATTTTCAGTATGATAAGTATAGTTGCAATTGATATCTCCATTCACGGATCTGTAGTCATTATTTCTTCAGGGCAGAGTCCGAAAGGTAGCTTTGATATTTTAAAACAACCCTCCTTCCTCAACAGAATCCCCCTCATTTTTCTTAAAATTCAAAAGAACAAAGAGGGAGTTCCCGTCGTGGCTAAGTGGTTAACGAATCCAACTAGGAACCATGAGGTTGCGGGTTCGATCCCTGGCCTTGCTCAGTGGGTTAAGGATCCAGCGTTGCTGTGAGCTGTGGTGTAGGTTGTAGATGCAGCTTGGATTCTTTGTTGCTGTGGCTGTGGTGTAGGCTGGCAGCTACAGCTCCGATGGGAACCTCCATTTGCTGTGGGTGCGGCCCTAGGAAAGGCAAAAAAAAAAAAAAAACGAACTCAGGACAAAATTAAAGGAATAAGCTGCAAAACTTTCTTTTATATATGTATTTTTTCAATTTATTTTTCCATTATAGCTGGTTTACAGATTTCTGTAAGCTGTAAAACTTTCATTGCCTATGGCTAAGAACGTATGACTGAAACAGATGAGATTCAGGTGTTTTCTTCTAAGATCTCGGGTAACAGAAGCATCAATCTTTTCTTTTAATGATTTCTATTTTTTCATTTATAGTTGGTTTATAGTATTCTGTCAATGTCTATTGTATAGCAAAGTGACCCAGTCACACACATATATATACGTTCTTTTCCTCACATTATCCTCTATCATAATTATGTACCATCATAAGTGACTAGATATACTTCTCTGTGCTATACAGTAGAATCTCATTGCTTATCTGCTCCAAAGGCAATAGTTTGCATCTATTAACCCCAGACTCCCAATTCATCCCACTCTCTACCACCACTACACCTACCACAGAAACCACAAGTCTCTTCTCCAAGTCCATGAGTTTCTTTTCTATGGAAAGATTCATTTGTGCTATATATTATATTCCAGATATAAGTGATATAGTAGGAAGCATCAGTCTTGCCTTTGGAAAAACTGCAAGATGCCTGAGTTGCTGAGTCATGTGCTTGCAGTGCTGGCTCCTTCCTGCTGCTTCCTCAGAAGGAACAGAAAGGAATGGTTGGATCAGCCCTGAACCTACTGCCCAACGACTTTTCACTCACCATCATCTAGCCGATTGCTAGAGAAAAGATTCTACGGTTATGGAAAAGTCAAGATGAGGTGACATCCAGAAGAGTTAATAAAATAGAATGAGGGTAAGTGAAAACACGACACTTCATACAACCAGTTTATGAGAGAAAGATCCACTTTTAAGTCGTTGAAGTTGCCAATATTACAGTAAGAAAGTGTTCAATATTCATTCACAATTCATTCACTTTTTCCTTCAACAAATATTTATTGGGTACCATCATTTTGCAATATATATAAATATCAAAGCATTATGTTGTATACCTGAGACTAAGATAGCATTGTATGTTATTTATACCTCAATAAAAATACATATATGCATATGTATATATGTGTGTGTGTGTGTGTGTGTGTGTATATATGCACACACACACACATGCACACACATATACATATATATTCCACTCTCCATATATCCCTCCCTCTCTCCCTAGATATCCTCTCTCTCCCTCTAACCAAATATTGCCAGATACCATACAAGGTAATGCAAACAAAGCAGTGAACAAAACAAACTGAAATTCCTGCCTTCCTGGAGACTATATTCCAGTGGGGGAGAAGGATTGTAAACAAGATAAATAAGTAATACATTTGAGATGTTAGTAACAAATGCTAAGGAGAAAAAAAAATTAAGCAAGGAATAAGACTATGAAAAGTAAGTGTTGAAATTCTAGTTAGAGTTTCCAGGGAAGATCCACTGAGAAAGGGACTTTTGAGTAAACACCTGAAGGAAAGGAGCCAGCAGTGTGGCAATCCGGTAGAAGAACATTTCTAGAAAAGACCATAGGAAGAGCAGCAGTTCTGGGCAGGATGGTGCCTGGGGTGTTCAAAGAGTTGCTGGGCCAGTGTACCAGAGTGAGATCAGGTCAGAAAATTGGGGGGGGGGGCAGTTTTCTAGGCTATCGGAATGATTTAAAAAAATATTTTTTTAATTCAGAGTTCCCATTGTGGCGCAACGGAAACAAATCCAGCTAGTATCCATGAGGATGTGAGTTTGAACCCTGGCCTCGCTCAGTGGGTTAAGGATCTGTCATTGCCATGAGCTGTGGTATAGTTCACAGCTGTGGCTTTACTCCTGCGTTGTTGTGGCTGTGGCTGTGGCCGGCAGCGGTCGCTCCGATTTGGCCCCTAGCCTGGGAAGTTCCACATGCCACAGGTGCGGCCCCAAAAAACAGAAATTAAAAAAAATTTTAGTCAAGTATAGTTGATTTACAACATTGTACCAATTTCTCCTGTATAGCAAAATGATCCAGTCACACACACACACAAACTCTCTCTCTCTCTCTCTCTCTCTCTCTCTCTCTCTCTCTCTCTTTCTCATGTAATCTTCTATCATGTTCTATCCCAAGAGACTGGATATAGCTTCCCGTGCTGTACAGCAGGACCTCATTGCGTATCCATTCTAAATGATAGTTACCTGATGTTTCAGTTTTAATCTGAGTGAAATGAAGAACCACAGCAGGATTTTTAATGAAAGCACTGTAAGTAGCAGGATATGAGTAAAATATTTGAGATGTTAGTAACAAGGGCTAAGGAGAAAAAAAAATTTAAGTAAGGAGGAAGACTATGAAAAGTAGGGGTTGAAATTCTGGTTAGGGTTTCCGGGGAAGATCCACTGAGAAAGTGATTTGTCTTATATTGTTAACAATTATATCCTTTTTGCTCTGAGAATAGACTGGATGAACAGGAAGGCTAGGAAGTAGGGAAGTCGAGGGCAGAAGCAGAGAAACTAACTGAAGATTAGTCACAATAAAACTGGGTGAGCAATGATGGTAATTTGTACAAGATTGTGGAAGTGGGTAAATGTTGGATCTGTTGTGAAGATAGGGCCAAGAGATTTGCTGACAGATCAGATATGGGATGGGAGAAAAAGCAGAGTCAAGGATGACACTGAGGTTCTTGTCTTGAACATCTAGAACAGGGTTGCCATTAGCGGAGGCTAAATCTACTGGAGGAGGATTCTGGAAGTGATGATGGGGCTCTGCATACTAGCTTAGTGTGACATGCCTGTCAGTCATCTGAGTGGAGACTTTGATCAGGAAGTTGAACACACAGGTCTGGAAGTCAGGAGAGTAGTCAGGACCCAGGAAATAGGTTTGTGATCTGTCAGTGTATGGATAGTGTGTAAATTCATTAGGCTTGATGAGAATCTCACAAGAATGAGCTTAGATGGAAATGATAACCAAGGAGGATATACCAATATTAGTGTGAAATCAGAAACTAGAAAAAAAGACAAAACATGAAAAATGTTACTTTTCCTGCATATGTGGCTTGTCAGCTGGCATGTATAACATGGTTGAATGTTTCTCAGAGGCGTTAGGATGGCTGGATGCTGCATGTAGGTCGCCAGTCTGAAGCACTGATGTCCTCCACCCAGCCTAGCACAGAGACACAGTAAACATTAAAAAAAGAATTAAATTGGCTGGAGTTCTCATCTTGGCTCAGTGGTTAACGAATCCGACTAGGAACCATGAGGTTGCAGGTTCGATCCCTGGCCTTGCTCAGTGGGTTAAGGATCCGGCATTGCCGTGAGCTGTGGTGTAGGTCGCAGACGCGGCTCGAATCCTGCGTTGCTGTGGCTGTGGTGTAGGCCAGCGGCTACAGCTCCGATTAGACCCCTAGCCTGGGAATCTCCATATGAGGCGCTTGCGGCCCTAGATAAGGCAAAAACACACACACACACAAAAAAAAGAATTAAATTGGCTGGAATAAATACCATATAGATTTATGACTTTACTTTTTCTACCTGCAGTTCCTATATTTCAAGTCTTGACATTCAAAAGAGTTGCTGTTAGGAGTTCCCTAGTGGCCTAGCAGGTAAAGGATCTGGGTTGTCACTGCTGTGGCTTGGGTCACTCCTGCGGCGCTGGTTCAGTCCCTGGCCGGAGAACTTCCACATGCTGTGGGTATGGACAAAAAAAAAAAAAGAAAAGGGTTGCTGCTAAAATCATTCTAGTGTAAAGACATTTATGTAAACCAGAACACTAAAGTGTAAAATAATTAGATATTTTCATTAGACTTTCTAGGAATTAGCAGCTGCTACAATCTGACTGCTGACTATTTTTTTATCAGGGCTTCACCTGGGCTGACCCTAAATGGCTAATGATCAGATTTTTAGAAGCTTATTAAATGAAATACTTTTAAAAGAGCACACATGACCTGAAACAGTATAGAAATATTCAAGTATTCATATATAGGTGACTTCTAAGAAACTCTAAACCTTAATTGGCACATGAGAAAAACTGAAAAATACTACAAAAATAAGAATCCCCAAACAATCATCGTTTAGGGAGTACCAGTAGGGGGTCACAAATCCCAAAACCTATTTGATTGATTCAGCGTGAATAAATTGAGCAGCTCTGTAGTAATGGACAGAGTGTAACTACACAAGGGGGTGTGTTCTCCTGGATAATCTACAGCCTCAACTGGTCCAGAAAAGGTAATTCTTGACCCTGGGTTGGTATGTAAAATATATTCCTAGGAAGAAATAAGGGGAAAATATTTTTTTAAGGAATTCAAAGAGTAAGAATACAAAAAATAAAGAAAAAAATAAATCCACAGTGTTAGAACCCCTGTCGTGTCTGTTTCAGTGTAACTTTACAGATCAGTTCTTTATTCACTGCCATTTCTCTACTTAAGATGCCATAAAACTGAAATACTAGGTTTATAAAGAGTGTAATCGATTACATTAGAAAACAATAAATGTTCATGGAAATATGTTAAACGCTTGAGCTATTCATTGAATTGTAGTTAAGTGGATGTATACTCAGAAAACATACTCAACCTCTGAAGATTAATAAATGAAATTAGACAAGACAAAAATAACGGTGAGCATTTCTCTCTACCCACAAACTTCCCTCAGCCATTAGACCCTAAAGCACATATTTACAAGGAGAGGGTTATGTGTGCAGTTTCAGCACAAGTGTTCATTCATGATGTCAGAAGTTCTAAGCAGAGATTCCAACTAAATGATTTTCTCCCTGGAGTTGTGCAGCAGGTTCCAGAAGGCCCCAGGAGGAATCAGTATAAACACTGTGACCGTTATTTACTCTAACTGGGACTCCAGCAGCTGGGCTGTTTGCATGATATGCAAATGTGCACATCATTCAAAGAAGAAAGGATGAATGCTCTGGCACTTGCAGGGCAAACATTAACTGCTATGGGAAAAGGGCCAGCAAAAGAGAAACCAGACAGAAGCGAGTGGGTGGTGAGGGGCAGGACAAGAAACATCTTCCAAAGAGGCAAAATGCAGGAGGCAGACACTGCTTGCTGGGAACTGTTCGCCTGCTCAGCTCAGTAAACAACAGATGGGGGTGTGCTGCAGCCCCTGTCGGGCAGGAACTGTGAATTTCCTCCCTACCCAATTTCTTGTTCCGGACTGCATTCATAAAACCCTTTATATGTGGAAAGTTACTAAGAGGTACATAGGGAAGATATTAATTAAAAGAGCAAAGACTCAGGGGGCTAAGAGGGCACAGAGTGGGACAAAGCCTGGCTGGAGTCAGACAGAACTTGCCGGGAGTTTCAGTTTTGTAACTTAACAGCTATAGAGATTGGGCGAGGGATTCCATTTCTCTGTCTCCATCTTCTTATCTGTAAGATGGGCATAATAGAATTATCTCAGAGTAGGATCACTGCAAGATTTAGTAGATCTTCTTTAAAGGGCCTCCTACCCACAGAACACTAACTGGTTAGTATCAGAACTGTGACTTGAATTATTTCGGGGATTTTGACCCCAAAGTGCATCAGTTCCTAGGAAGTCTGGAGAGCTAGAGATTTTGGGGATGCCAGAGAATTAACTCAGTCGCCATTCCATATTTAAAGGCTGCTCAATTCAACAAGAAATATTTACATAGCTCAGAAGCAACTCTATTGCCAAACAGGTCACAAGACCTGTGAGTGAAATCAGTTTTTTAAAAACTCCAGCTTAACCAAGCCTGGTAGAAGCTTACAAGCTCCAATGCACTTGTTTATAGAGTGTGAAGTAAAAGAAGATCAGTAGACCGAGCATCTGGGTACCTACCAGCTTAATCTGGGCTCACCTACCTTTCCTCCCCACTCAGGAGTAAACCTTACTGACGCATGCATTTATATAACCCCTTGTCAGCCTTTAAACTTTTACATCATATTTTGTGGTCCCAAATAATGTTATTTAGTTTTGCAAATTTATATACTTTAAATAAATGGATACAAACTATTTGTACTTTTTGGCTTGTTAGGTTTTGAAATTCATGTTATAGACCATCTATTATATTAATTGCTATATAATATTCTTCTATAGGACTATTAAGCAGTGTATGATCCAATCTCTTCTGTTGACATGGAGTTGAGGTTTTTAAATAATATTGTTGTTGTGTTGTGCTGTTTTCTTTCCATTACAAATTATGCTACTATAAGCATTCATATACATGAGTATTTGAGTCTACGATGTTGCCTTAGATATTATGAGTGTATGTGATTGAAGAGACCATCTATTTCCCATTTGTTGGGTGTCATGCTCTGTATAGTATATCTGTTTGGAACAACTTGTTATTCACACTGTTTTAATCTTCTGTAGGCTAACCTAATTTTTGCCTATTTGATCTGTTCCATAGAACAATGCATTATCTCCAACTATGATGGTGCATTTATTCATACCTTCTTAAAGTTTTATCAGTTTTACTTTATGTATTTTGAGGCTGCTATTATACATAGACAAATTGAAAAGTGTTATATTTTCCTGGTTAATTGAGCATTTTAGCATAATGAAGTTGTCCTCTTAATCTTAAGTTGCCTTAAATTTCATTTGGCTGGATATTGTGATAGTTAGCTTACTTACTTTTGGTTAGTATTTTGCCTGGAGATTTCATTTTGAATTCCTTCATTTTCAGCTGTTCTATATCCCTGTGCTTTTTAAGGGCCTCCTAAACATCACACAGTTAGAGTTTTTAAAAAATCCAATCTAGCAATCTTTAAATTGGCATATTTCATTTGTATCATTAATATATTTGTATTTACCTCTACCATATTATTGGAGCTTTCTATTTATCCCTCTTTTTATGTTCTTTTTTGTTTCTCTTGACTTTTTTAGGTTGAGCACTTTTCTCTATTTTCCTCTCTTCTAATTAAATGTATATTTTATTTCTATATTCTCAGTGATTACCCTAGTAAACATACATTTTTTTACTTTATCCAAGCCTACAGTTAATAACTTTATCTATCTCAAACTATATTTCCATATCGTTGCATAATTTTCTTAAGCTACAACCATGTAAACGATAGATCACTAACTCTAATAACTTTCCAAATTGTGTGTTCTTATTGTCCTATAATTACTTCTACTTAGCCTCATAAATTAATTGCTATTGTTTTATACAGCATTTGATTAAATTTACTATTTACCACCTTTTAAGAATTCTTCCTTATTGCACCTAAAATTTCCCACCTGGGATCACTTTCCTCCAGGCTGAGGTATATTCTTTAGATGGTAAGCTCACTCAATATGTATTTGTCTGAAAGTAACTTCTTCCATCTTTGTTTTTGGAGAAAATTTTCACAAAGAATGTAATTCTAGGTTTTCTCAACACCTAGACAGCATCATTTCACTGTTTTCTGGCTTCCATTGTTGCTGCTGAGAAGCTGGCTTATAGTCTAATTGTCATGCCTTTATATGTAACTTTTCTTTTGTCTCTAGCTACCTTTAAGATCCTTTTTTTTTTTTCCAGTCTTCGTTGTTCTGCAGTTTCACCAGGATTGGTCTAGATATTAATTACTTTTTAATTATTATTTTATAATTCTCTGGGCTTCTCATACTTAAGAAATGTGTTTCTCATAATTTCAGCCACAGATTTTTTTTTTTTTTTCAATTTTATGGCTGCACCTGCAGCCTATGGAAGTTTCCAGGCTAGGGGTCGAATCATAGCTGCAGCTGCAGACCTATGCCACAGCCACAGCAATGCCAGATTCGAGCCACATTTGTGACCTATGCCACAGCTTGAGGCAATGCCAGATCCTCAACCTACTGAGCAAGGCCAGAGATTGAGCCGGCATCCTCACCGACACTGTCAGGTTCTTAACCCTCTGAGCACAACAGGAAGCCACTGATTTTTATGTCTTGCCTCATCCACACAGTGTCTCTCTTCTGAAATTCCACCTACATGTTTCTTAATTACACATGACTGTTACAGCTTTCTGTGCTGCCTCCTCTGTCACGTCATTGGATTTTTCTTCTAATTCATTTTTCATTTTTCAGATATGAGTAATCTGATCTTAATTCCATCCACTGAGTTTCTAATTTCAATGACTATATCTTGCTCTTTTTAAATCTATTTGGAAATGTTTGGGTTCTTGCTCTTTACTCTTAGTTACATTCTCTCCCTTTATTCCTTTAAATATATAAACATATTTATATTTTATTAGTGTCAGACATTTCCAATTAAATCTGAAGCTTTGGCAAATCTGGTTCTGTCGGCTCTTGTTTATGGTACCCTGTTTCCATGTGTTGTTATTTGATTTTTGACTGTGAACTCATATTTATTGGAAGTTCAATCTATGGGAATTTGGGGGGGGTCTGAGTTTTCAGGTGAGTTTTTCTAAACCTGTCCTAGACACACGGCCATGACTTACCTAATAACCCTTTACACCTAATTATTGGCTTCAGGACTTTTTATCTCACCCAGAGAGTCCGTTTTAGGGCTTCAAACCTAGGCAAGGACTCACTAGTAGCTGAGAATACTTGGTAGATTTTTTTCTTCTCTTCTCATCACGAAGACTTGAAAGAGGTCATTTTTTTTTAACCTCCTCCAGGGAATTTGTTTTTTTATATTTTTATCCTTAATCTAAGTTATAACCCTTTGAGGTTTTACCTTTATGTCAGAGGTCTCCTGATTAAATTCCCCTCTTTGACTAGGTCCTATGTTTTGCTTCCTGCCCACAGTGTGAAAATTAAAACTCAAAACCACTGAGGTTCAGCTAGCTTCAGGGTGTTCAGCTTGCCCTCTGGGTTCCTACTTCCATTTAGTATTTGACCTCTCAGAAATTTTTATCTTCTTACTATATCGTCAGCACCTTTAAAAAATATTATTAATGTATTTTGTACAGCATTTATCCAGTGTAACAGGAGAGTCAGCCAGGATTTCAGCTGGCTATACTACTAGAAGTGGAAGTTACAATGAATTTCCTCGAAGTAGGAGATTAAATCTGTCCTTCAACACTTTAAAACAAGTCATATAATTTTCTTACTTGATTTTTACTGTCTGAAATTCTTTCAGATCTAAATATATCAAAATATATTGACAGGTATCATCTCTCCCAGTTTGTGTTATAGAAAATCCCACAGTAGCTATATAATTCAGTATCCAAACACTTTGATGCTTCACAAATTAAAGCTTTGAACCTCTGTAATAAAGGTTTACTAAAGGCTTTTTCACCATCTCAGCCTTTATTTCTTGAAGAAACTTAGCCCTCTTCAGAATTAATATCAAGCTAATAGATGTTTGACATTGATGTTGATCTTCTGTGTCAAAGGTCTGCAAGTGAGACTTGCACACCTCTTAGAGGGTAAAAGGCAATCCGTGGAGGTACAGGAATAAATCATTAGAACTTTTATAGCAAATCTTTTTATCTTAAAAATCAAAAGGAATTAATATTTGCTAGTATTTAATGTAAACATTGACTCTTGCATCTTTACTTAATCTCGATGTCCTAATGGAAGAGGGAACAGTCCACAGGATGGAGAATTTCACAGTGGTATCTCTCCCTTTCTCCCTCCTTTGGCACATTGCATTATACTGCAGTGTATGCCCAATTCAGTGCATTTCCAGACTATATTTTCTGGTTTAATTTAACCCTCTTAGAATGGACGCATGGCTTTTAATGTTTTTCTGCAAATAAGCTGTGGATCAAAAAGAAAATGAGTCATGGAAGCACATGTAAACAACAAGGAAATGGCAGAGATGATACGTCTCCTACTCCTAGTATAAGCTCTTTGTTGCCCACATTACAAAGAACAGATAATATGGTCTCATCAGATCTGCCAAGACACTATCCTCCAGAAAAAGAAATTATCATCAAGTTGGGAGTTCCCATTGTGGTGCAATGGAAACGAATCTGAGTAGTATCCATGAGGATGCAGGTTCGATCCCTGGCCTTTCTCGGTGGGTTGGGGATCCGGCATGGCCATGAGCTGTGGTGTAGATCACATATGCAGCTCGGATCCTGTATTGCTGTAGCTGTAGTGAAGGCCTTCAGCTGCATCTCCAGTTCGACCCTTGGCCTGGGAATTTCCATATGTCATGGGTGCGGCCCTAAAAAAATTTTTTTAAATAAAAAAGAAATGATCAAGAAGGCTTTTTGAAATCTGAATTTACATTCACTATTATTAATAAGCAATCTTGTCTTAAGGGAAATTTTTCCTGAGACATTAGCTAATGATAGTTGCATTCCTATCTTATGTAAACAAATACAAATGTAGTGGGATACATACTTAACAATTGCTCATTTGTAATGGCTTGAAACCCTCGGCCTAGGTACCTCCTCAAAACTTTCCACCCAGCATACACAATCATTTTCTCTCTAATTATTGGAACTTATACAGGGACTGTGCTTTAAGTGATTTGCTGTTTGTCCTTTAAAACGATTCATTTGGACAAAGATTCACTCCATGTTGATATGCAATGACCATCACTTTCTCCGCACTTCCAATTACTTGACTAGCTCTATTTTACTTTCAAAATTTTTCATTTACTTTATCTTAGTACTTTCTACAATCCCATTGCTCTTACATTTAGTTGGACGTGATGGGGTCAATAATTCTGATAAAACGTCTCAAAGCTATGCACAAACATTCTGAATAATAGACCACGTTAAAGTGTCCTGCTTTCACAGGGCCATTAATGCCATCAAAGTTGAAATCCCCACATATAAAGCCTGGTGTGGTTCCTGTCTGTGAATGCTTTTAGATTGGAAATTTTTAAATAAAGCACTTTCTACATATTCAAAAAGTACTGAGGGTCTGTGAAAAATTGCATTTATAGATGTAATGCACCCACCTTAGCCAAAGCAAATCACTGGAGACTGTTTTTTAGCTTATAAGGAATATGTACTCCCTGCCATTCCAATCTCTAGGAAAAAAGCAGAAGGACAAAAATATAGTACAAAACTAGCCAGAATCAGAATGAAGAAAACTGTCCCTGTCAGCTACCTCTTTTCCCTCTTTCCATGAATATAAATACAAAGTAAGTTACTTTTGGATATCAAGAGAACAAGGATTGTTTATTTTGGACATAACTCACTTATTACCTCTTGAATCTCATCACTACTATTACCTGTTCACTTTCCATCACATCTTGTTACTTTTCTTTTTTTTTTTCTGTCCTTTTATGGCCACACCTGTGGCATATGGAAGTTCCCAGGCTAGGGTTTGAATCAGAGCTATAGCTGCTAAACTATGCCACAGCCACAGCAACTCGGGATCTAAAATGCATCTGTGATCTACACCACAGCTCGCAGCAACGCTGGATCCTTAAACCACTGAGTGAGGCCAGGGATTGAACCTGCATCCTCATGGACACTAATAAGATTCATTATTAGTGTCCATGAGGACACTCCCACATTGTGGTATCTTGCCCTGAAGTCTCAAAACTTTTTTCTCTACTGAGTGACTGCGTTATGACAATTCAAATACATATACTTTATTAGTAATATAGTATATGCAAAAGAAAACATATGCAAAAGATAGATATAAAGAATAAAGAGAATTGAAACAAACTAGAAGTTGATCACTTTGTACATCCCTGGGGTGCATGGCCTACTTTAGCAGTTACTGGTGGTAAAGCCATAGAGACTCAAAGAGAATGTTCTGGCTCTTTTGCCTTTTCCACTACCTAGGGTTATATAACCATAATCAATAGACAAGAATAGAATTAATTAAAAAAAAGCTTGCAAAGAACATTGGGAAGTGGTGGATGGTGGTAGAACACATGGTATTAAACCAAAGAAAAATCCCAAATTCCACCACAAGGAATGAGCCTTAGGAAATATCCACACTAATCACCCTTCTGCCTCTTAATCCTTTCCACTGCCTCCTAACAAATGCTTTCAAATGTTTTCATTACTATATGGGAATTCCCCTAAGTGTTCATTATCATGAAACCAAAAGCGGTTCCTTAAATACTCGCTGTCATTACTAATGTTGTGTCTTTCTATAAGGTTGCTGTGGCTCATATCAGCCTAATGGGTTTTGAGCCAAGAAGAGCACAACAGTCCATAACACAGGGTACATCACAATTGTAAGCTGAAAGCCCACTTAGTTCATAAAACTACTCCAGGCATGATGATTATTAAAATTCTGACTATGAGAGAATACAATGGTAAAAAAAAGAAAAAGGAAGGTATCTGGTAAGGCAATAATACAAAAGAGACACTCAGAGTACATAAAGATAAAGAATAAATCATTTCTTTTGTAACTGCTATATCTGCTGCTCACTGGTGCCTGCTCCTCATTGTCACCACATGTGGGCAAATGACAGGATGTGATTTATAATAAACTGATGAACACAAATACGTGTTTTCATGTTGGTATTTCCTCCTCCACCTTTTCCTTCTCTTCTTTCACTTCTTCTCCTCTTTGTTGTCTTTTATTTATTTATTTATTTATTGAATGGCTACTTCTCACATTCTGCCAAACATGCATAAAAGCTCTTACTTGGGCTTTCTTACCAAAAAGGCACCTTCATAATAGATACAAGCTGAGATCAAGAATACATGAGTAGCTACTTTACAATAAAATGAAAATATTACTCTAAAAAAGGGCTTAACACTTCACTATTCAACTATTTTAAAGCATTTTTAAGACTCTTGCATCTGAGTGACCTCTAGTACCCTGATATGTGAAAATTGCCACAGCTATCCCCTAAGTGACTTCCACCATATCTTATGTGGGCATGTAGGCCATAATGCTGCTTCAGGTACAAATTGCTGAAGAATTACCGATGAGCGAAAGGTCACAATAATGGTTTTACAGGTATCTGGGTGGCTTTGTGACCGTTTAGATGGAACCATTTTGTCTTATTGTTATAAAGATGATAAGGAAGTAGTTTAAGGTAGTTAGAGGCAAGCAAACAAAAGACAGGCAAACAGAGCTATGTAACTTCTACTTTCGCTTCCTGCCTACTCCATTACTTCTAGCATTATGGGAGAAATAACATGATTGGAATGAATGAAAGGTTAGGGGTGGGCAAGGTTTTACCTGGTAGAAAGTAGACTGAATACTGTTGACTGAACTTTTTTGAAAGTGCAAAGTTGTAGCATTTAACAAAATACCAAGCTGACTGTAGGGGTGGGAAAGGGCTCAAACTGCATTTGGTCATGATTTTTTTTTCTTCCTAAGTGTGTATCTTTTATTAGGAGAGAAAGGTGGAATTGAGATGGAGGAGTAGGGTGGGCAAGGGTTAGTGGAGAGGAAAAGAGACAGAGGGAATTGTTTGCTTGAAACCTGAATGTCTATGATGACACTTCTGTGGTTATAGTTGCTCCAAATGTTATACAAGAAATCGATAAGATTCTAAATTGTATTCAATCAATAAATATATTTTGAGCATTTATTCTGTGTCAAAACTGACTTTACAAAGCTCAGAAATCTTTCCTCTTAGCACCTGAGGCTTCTTCATCTGAGAACTGTAAATCTTTAAAAGGTTTACATAAATGGTATCTGGTCTCAGTAAACTTAAAAGGTCTGACACCAGCTACAGTTCTTTGGAATAACCACAATGGTGAGATCAAGAAATTTTTAAAAAAGGAAAAATAAAAAGTCACACACATACATACAAATACATGCAGAAACACCAGAAGGATATTTTGGGATTTGACAAACAGCAATAGTAGCCTCTTTGATATTTGTTGCATACTTATAATATTGATAAAACTACCTCTACCATAAACTATTCCTTTAGCTGCAGCTCCTATTCAACCCCTAGCCTGGGGACTTCTATAGGCTGCAGGTGCAGCCCTAAAAAGAAAAAAAAAAATTTCATGAGATAATAGGATAAAAGGTTTGAAATTGAAGTTGATATTTAGAGTAATCTTCTCATACATTCAAATTCAAGGGCACTATTTCTAGACCACAAGTATAAAGAGAATCAACATTCAGAACAAGGAAGGGTTTCAAGTGGTCAAGTTGGTCAATACCATGCACAGGGCTTGAAAATAAGGAAATGTCAAAAAGACTAGAGCCAGAACAATAGCCCCTTCTCAAAAATGGTAAGTTGTTTCTACAACGTAACTTGAAAATAAAATGCCAATTCAAACAAAAATGCCTCAGGTTTTCTGCCAATAATGAATTTCATGTGCACATTCCTATCAAAGCCAAGATCTAAGTTGAAGTATTGGTTTATTACACTTACATTGTGTTGCCCAACATATTGATACTCACAAAAATATTCAAATCAATTCAGGATGTCTCCTCTCTGTTTTCATGTGGTTTCTGGTTCTCTTTTCTAACAAAATGATTTTCATAACGTTTAGATAAACAATTTAACTTTGGGGTATTTACTGAAATCACAATTCTTTTTTTCACATCACCTGGTACACTTCGAAACTGGGCATGTTCCTTTAATAAGGAGAATTGGTAAGTGTCTTATAATATCAGCCAGAAGGGGAAAAATTTATGTGACTAATTTTTTTTTTTTTTTTTTTTTTTTGTCTTTTAAGGGCTGCACCCTTGGCATATTGAGACTCCCAGGCTAGGGGTTGAATTGGAGCTGCAGTTGCCCTCCTACACCAAGGAACACCAGATCCAAGGTGTGTCTATGATCAATGCCACAGCTTGCAGCAATGCTGGATCCTTTAACCCACTGAGCGAGGCCAGGGATCGAACCCTCTTTGTCATGGTTCTTAGCCCGCTGAACCACAAAGGGAAATCCTAATTTTTCTTTTAAAGAATGCTTAGAACAAAATGAATATGGCGTACCTCTGATCTGAACAAGTAAATCAAAAGGGTATTGGCTTACTTAGTTTCATATGGAAAGAATAAAATCTTGAGGAGATTCCAGGCTTTCCTAAATGAATTGTACCACTGAAAAACCAAATGAAAACAAATTTCTCTGCATGGAGGTATTTCAGCTAATAAATGGAGAAAAACCAAGATAATTATAATATCCACTTTGCAATCCCCAATTAAGTAACAAATCTAAGTAATGCATGGCAATTTGTGCATCGGAAAGAGAGGCAACTGATGTGACATGCCTCCTGCTGGAAGCACACACCACTCACTGAAGTATCCTTGCTACAAAAATCTAAATTGAGTCTTCTCAAGCCTCTAGATACAACTATTTAGAGCAAACATAGAGGACAGAAAAACTCTGCTGAAACAATCAGCAAAATATTATTGGAAACTATAAGGACAGTTTCTTAAAGAAACGCAGAGTTCCCATTGTGGAGCAGAGGAAATGAATCTGACTAAAATCCATGAGGATGCAGGTTCAATCCCTGGACTTGCTCAGTGGGTCAGGGATCCAGCGTTGCCGTGAGCTGTGGTGTAGACCACAGACACGGCTTGGATCCCACGTTGCTGTGGCTATAGTGTAGGATGTCGGCTGCAGCTCTGATTCAACTTCTAGCCTGGGAACTTCCATATGCCTCAAGTGCTGCCCTAAAAAGCAAACAAAACAAAACAAACAAAAATCAAAGAAATGCAAGGGAGATTAAAAAAAAGGATACACGACGAACCTATAGATTAAAAAAATCTTAAAAGATATAATCAACAAATCATCATGAGTGGACATTATTTTAAATTCCTGATTAAATATGAAAGTGTTTTTTAAAGATTATAACATTTAGATATCTGAAAATAGAGAAGTGAAAGTCTGATACTAGTGATAAGAGGTATAGGTTTCATAAGTGCAATTCAAAGGATTAAAAAGATGGAAATCATTAGATCTGTCAAAGAGGGGAAGTTTTGGCTTCAATTGGATACTTAAAGGAGTCAAGGCACTCAACTGGAAAGGAAATGAACAAAATTAAAACTATATGTGAAATGCTAGAAATTACACCACATTTATTTTTTAGCTCACCAAGCATGGAAATCCTCACAATATTCAAGTCTCTTGTTTGGATTTTACACATTTAACTGGCATGCATGTCTTAAAGAATGCATTCAATACAAAAGTGTTGTGTTTCCTATTGCCGAGACTGCCTGAGTTTTGTATTCAGGCTACTGCCACAGCCACAACTTTCTGGAATCCTAGAATCAGTTCCTCTGTTTGCCCCTACATGCTTGGAGGTATTGAGCAGGTTGCTAGCCCCAGGATTCTTCACCATCCTACACCCTGTCCACAACATTGTGAATATTCCCTGTATTAAATTCTCCTTAGGAGTTCCCGTCGTGGCTCTGTGGTTAACGAATCCGACTAGGAACCATGAGGTTGCGGGTTCGATCCCTGGCCTTGCTCAGTGGGTTAAGGATCCAGCGTTGCCGTGAGCTGTGGTGTAGGCTGCAGACACGGCTCAGATCCCGCATGGCTGTGGCTGTGGCGTAGCCCGGCGGCTACAGCTCCTGTTAGACCCCTAGCCTGGGAACCTCCATATGCCGTGGGTGCAGCCCTAGATAAGGCAAAAAGGCAAAATAAATAAATAAATAAACAAAAAATTCTCCTTAAGTACACTCTTTGAGTGAGTTATCTGTCTCCTTTAGGGACCCTCACTGATAAGCCAGGCGAGAGAATCCTGAAGAAGAAATGTAGTTCTCCGAAAAACCAGCTCAGACATGGTCTCGGCCCCCTGGCTGATTTAACCTGCCCAGTTTTATAGCAGAACATGAGGTAAATATGACTGCACAAGAGATGAAGTATATACATTTCTAATTTTTTTTTTTAGTGCCATTAGGATTTTGTTTATAATTAATGTAGCAATTCATGTGAACAAAAATGGATGAAGTGAAGATGGTGTCTGTCTTGTTCATATACTTAATTTCCTTCCTGGTTTGTTAAATCTCCATTGAATGTACGCAGATCAACCCTTTAGGAGGAACAGCAGAATTTAGAGTTAATTTCATGCAATTAATCTAATCTGCCCTCTATGTCTGACATTCTGGTTGATTTTACTACTCCTTATCTACCTATCTTTTAAAGGAGATAACTTTATCTGAGTCTGGACTAAATTAATTAATAGTTTAAAAATCTGCTCTCTCTTTTTTTATCTTCTCCGAAGACACAAGATAATTATGATTGTGGGTTTTAAATAAGTTCTAATAATTTTATAAAACCTATATGCACTTTTAATAGTCTCCTTATTGCATGACATTGGACTTTTCTCATGACAGGGTTGCACCTTGGGCCCTGAGAAAAGAATTCCATTTGAAAACAGAACACTGAATTTAAAACATCCCTAAGGTTGTTATTTACTTCTATTTTATTGTTATTGTTATTGTTAAGGTGAGGAAGGGGAATTCACTTTTACACACCTCTACTGTAAATCATGATCGGACAGTTGAATCAACTTCTCCTTACTTCTGCCTTTCTTCGGGCCAAAAAAAAAAAGGAAATTATTTGATTAGTTTCCTTTCTTTCCGTGCGGTCACTGTGATGAGTCAAATCCTCCTCAGACAATCGCCCTCCAGCCATTCTCCACTGCCACTCGCTTTGGTTTATTTTCTGCTGCTACCAAGTTTTTAAAAAGAACGTACAGATAGAAGGTTGGGGGAAATCGATGAAAATGATCTGATTCTCTTCCAAAAGCCACACTCACTATCTCCCTAGCATGCTGCTCTGGTAGCATGATGTGGTGATGTGGTTGGTTCCCACTAAGCTCCGGCCAGCGAGGCCTGGGTGTGGCCTTGGGAGACCCAGTCTGTGTGGAGATCGGCTTTAGGATCTTGAGCAAGTCATTGCTCCTCTGAATTTCAGTCTCTTCAAATGTGAATTGAAAAGAACACGCTCTGCCCAGCACACCTCAGAAACTCTGGTGAGATTCAAATGAGCTGATGTGCATTCTACATGCTCAAAATTGCTAAACCCAAGGTACTGTTATTGCGGCCTCTGCGGATTTTTTTAGCAATTCTAAACTGAAGCACTTTAATCAATCTCCCTGTCACCTGCCATCCAATATTCTGGACTCTGTTATTTGAAAGATGATTCTAGGAGTTCCTGTCATAGCTCAGTGGAAACGAACCTGACTAGCATCCATGAGGACGCAGGTTCAATTCCCTGGCCTGGCTCAGTGGGTTAAGGGTCCAGCATTGCCGTGAGCTGTGGTGAAGGTTGCAGATGTGGCTCGGATCCCGTGTTGCTGTGGCTCAGGTGTAGGCCAGAAGCCACAGCTTCAGTTTGACCCCTAGCCTGGGAACCTTCATTTGCTGTGGGTGCAGCCCTAAAAAGATAAAAAACAAAAACAAAAAGAAAGATAATTCTAGACCAACCTGTCATTCAGTCTCTCTCTCCTCTCGCGCTCTCTCTCTCTATCTCACATACGCACACGCGCACATATATACACATTTCCCTGAGCAGGGCAGAGAAAGAATATTTAGAGTATTTTTCTGACTTAAAGGACTCTCCCTTCAGCTTCCTCCACACTCACTTGCCCTCCAGTCTCTGAATCACTACTTCAGTTGCTGGTGCATCTGCAGAAATTTCCTGCTTACGCATCTCACTCAGCCCTCCGAGCTGAATCTCTGGTCTCAATCAGCACCTCCAAGGTTCTTCACTCATCCTTTTTCTTTTTTTTTTTTAAATTTTATTTATTTATTTATTTATTTTTATTTCTTTACATTCTACCCAGCTGTACAGCGTGGTGACGGGGTTACACATCACAAGTGGTTAGACATAGTTCCCAGTGCTATACAGTGGTATCTTCTTGCTTTTCCAGCCCGGAGGCAACAATCTACAGCTATTAACCCCAGACCCCCCTTCCATCCCATTCCCTCCCCCACCCTTTTGGCAACCACAAGTCTGTTCTCCAAGTCCTTGATTGTCTTTTCTGAAGCCCCCATCCCTGGTAGTTGAAACCCGGCTAGAGGGAGAGGTGCTTCTCCCCAGGGGAGGTCTCCTCTCTCACAGAGACCCATTTCTCTGCCTGGGTCTCTAACCCCAAATTTCTATTCAGAGGACATTAGCTAGAATATCAGCACGTCTGCATCTAGTTAAAATTCCACTTTTCTCTGCCTCGAGTTTCCTGAACACACCCAGACACCACAGTGATTTTTGGAGTGTTCGCTGCAAACAAATACCCTTGGTAATATTGCCCCAGTTAGCTCCCATCACTTCTCTACTGAAGCAGCCCCTCAGATTGCTAATTCACAAGCCTTTATGACTGCCAAGTTGTGTCATAAAGGTAGGGTTGTGCTCTCCTCAGTGATTGTTGTTTTTGTCTCACGGATACATAAATTGTGCAATGTATCAACTGTTCCTATTTATTTTAGTGGCAAGAAAGCTTAGACCAAATTTCCTCTCAATCCCCAAGTTATGGGCTGAACTGTGTCCCCTTCAAATTCATATGTTGAATCCTAACATCTTATACCTCAGGGGTGATTAAGTTCAAATAGAGCCACTGGGATTTGTCCTAATCCAATCTGATTTCTGTGCTTAGAGGAAGAGATTAGGATCTATAGGGAGACACCAGGGATGTGTGGGCCGAGAAAAGACCACATGAAGATGCAGGAAGAGGGTGCCTCAGAGGAAACCACCCTGCTGACATCTGGATCTTGGACTTCCAGCCTCCAGAACTGCTAAGAGAATAAATTTCTGTTATTTAAGCTACCCAATCTGCAATATTTTGTTATGGCAGCTCTATCAAATTAAGATAAATTTTAGTCCCAAGAAGTGGGACATATCTGTAACAAATACCCGAGAATGTGCAAGTGCCTTTAGAACTGGTTAATGGGTAGAAGCTGAAAGTTTTGAGGCATACGTGAGAAAGAGCCAAGATTACCTTGAAGAAATTGTCGGCAGGTGCAGATGTTAAAGGCACTTGTGGTGAGGTCTCAGACAGAAACGAAGAGCTTATTATTGGACACTGGAAGAAAGCAATTTTTGTTACATAATGAGTAGCAAAGAACTTGGCTGAAGTGTGGTCTAGTGTGTTGTGGCAGGTAACGAGCTGAGGACATCTCTAAGCAAAGTATTGAAGGTCGTGGTTACTGTTGACAATAAAACACAAAGGGAGAGAGATAGATTGAAGGAATTGTTGAGCAAAAAGGAACTGGGGCTTGAAGATTTGGGAGATGAGCCTATCTCTACTGCAAAAATCTGAGAAAGCTTGTTTTGGAGAGAATAGCAAGGATGTTACTAGACGATTTCTCTGTAAAGAGACTAAGGGTGTGACTCATGCGTCCCTGCAGCCATCTCAGCAGAAGCGAGGAACAGAGCTGAGATATACAGTAGAAACACTACCAGTTTGCACTGAAGGTGACAGAGATGGGACAAAATGAAGGAAGGCTATTGGACTTGAACTACAATATCAGCTCTTCCCTAGGTCTCCTGCCAGCCCACCCTGCAGATTTTGGACTTGCCAGCCTCTATAGCTGTGTTAGCTGTTAGCCAACACACATGCGTGTGCACACGTGCGCACACACACGCACACACACAAACACACACACATTCACTCACTCACTCTATTAACTCTGTTTCTCTGGAGAGCCTTGACTGATACACCAGATCCTTAGCAAGTATAAAGATCTATTCCTGCTGAATATTCAAAGGCCTGATTCCTGCTTTGTGATATGACCATATCTTTGCTGTATTTTATTTCTTCTCACCTACATTTAATGTAACTTACTGCATTCTATGTTACTGTGTGAGCCAATTCAAAGCCTCTGGAATAAAAAAGCTGTAAACAAACCACAAACAAACTACCCTGTGGACATTACCACTCTTTCCTCAGGTTTCTAGTCTCTACTACAAGGAATAGATAGTGACAGGAACTCTGGGATAGGTGAAGTAAATGTGTGAAACTTTTTGCTTAGGTTTTTATAAGATAAATTCTGACTCTCTATACCAAATGTCCTTTTGTCATCTTAACTGTCATGACACTAGTATTCCTCCAACTGTTTTACTTACTTATGTTTATTTTATTTTATTTTTTGGCTGTACCCAAGGCCTGCGGAAGTTTGGGCCAGGGATCGAATCTGTGCCACAGCAGTGACAACACCAGGTCTTTAATCCACTGGGTCACAAGGGAACTCCTATCTTTACTTATGTTTAACTTAAAAGGCTAACACCTGGAGCCAAACTGATTAAGATTTTTAAGTATCTTAGGAACTGGCTTCTAATTGCCATCATTTATAGGAAGATGAAATCCAGGCTTTTCTTCATAAGATATATATGATATTGGGCGTTCCCATTGTGGCTCAGCAGTAACAAACCCAAACAGTATCCATGAGGAAGTGGATTCGACCCCTGGCCTCTCTCAGTGGGTTAAGGATCCAGCATTGCTGGGAGTTGTGGTGTAGTTTGCAGACGCAGCTCGGATCTCAAGCTGCTGTTGCTTATGGCATAGGCCGGCAGCTACAGCTCTGATTTGACCCCTAGCCTAGGAACTTCCATATGCTGCAGGTGCAGCCCAGGAAAAAAAAAAAGAAAGAAATATATGGTGTCATATGATGTCAATGTCAGGAGAGTCACAAAGGAAATGAAAGTCCCTCAGTAGAAGAAATAAGGAAGAGGAAGTGTATAAGAAAGAGGCTTTTTAGGGAGGTTTTTGGTTTTTTTTTGTTTTTTGTCTTTTTGCCTTTATGTAGAGCCGCACCCGCGGCATATGGAGGTTCCCAGGCTAGGGGTCTAACAGGAGCTGTAGCTGCCGGCCTTCACCACAGCCACAGCAACGCGGGATCCGAGCCGCGTCTGCGACCTTCACCACAGCTCACGGCAACGCCGGATCCTTAACCCACTGAGCAAGGCCAGGGATCGAACC
>PVHT021183693.1:37723498-37793015 GCA_004024745.2 Catagonus wagneri | reverse complement strand
TTTTTTGTCTTTTTGCCTTTATGTAGAGCCGCACCCGCGGCATATGGAGGTTCCCAGGCTAGGGGTCTAACAGGAGCTGTAGCTGCCGGCCTTCACCACAGCCACAGCAACGCGGGATCCGAGCCGCGTCTGCGACCTTCACCACAGCTCACGGCAACGCCGGATCCTTAACCCACTGAGCAAGGCCAGGGATCGAACCTGCAACCTCATGGTTCTTAGTCGGATTCGCTAACCACTGAGCCATGAAGGGAACTCCTAGGGAGGTTTTTGGGAAAGTGAAGTTCACAGGCCTCATGTGTATGTTGAGAGGCCTAAAGCTCTGAGATCACAGAAGGCACACTCACTAGCAGCTCTCCTTGCAGATGAAGCCTAGCTGCCAGGACTGGCAGAGGCAGCCTACCTCATGTCAGCATTTGTGAATGGCACACACATAATGGATCGTTACACAAACTTGTTCTCGAGACACTTGCAGAGTAATATGGAAGTACTTCTCTGGGCATCAGCTATTGCTGTTTGTTAATAACAACCAGCCATTAGAGTGTTCTGAAAAATTGATCATCAAGGCATATGGTGTGAAGAGACGCCCTTCTTTAAGAAATAATATAAGCTCACAGAAACATTCTGATAAATTACTCTTGGCAAAAGGGGGCAGGTTTGCTACTGCTCTAAACTTCAAAATAGCTTTGTCTTAAACCACATGCGATCTTTAAATGGAGGAATGGGACGGGAGCCACGCCCAAACAAATTTTGGGAAGGTGCTGTGCTTTCTTTTCCCAATATTTCTCTACAATTTTCAACCTCATTGTCTGTGATAATTCCTACCTGACTGTATTATACTAAACCATGTTCTTTTCTCGCCTCCAGCTGTGGTAATGGGAAATAAACAAGGCTGATATTTACAACTCCATTTTCTTACTTACTGAAAAATTCTGTGATTTTGTTCCCTGATTGGATTCACACAATTACTGGCTTGCTATTTTCCAAGCTATTGAGCTCAGGCTGCAACTAGATCAGAATTCGACAACCAGCATTGCTCACCTTCGTGAGGCATAATTCCCACATTATCATCCCTGATTTCCAATAGCAAAGGGCAACCTAATTTTTAGATTTTAGAGCTCACTTATATATGTTTATTACACCTAATGTGGAAGACTTATTCAAAAAAATAAGTATAAAGAATAAGTGAATATTTGTTCATGCACGTGTCATCCACCTTGGCCCCTTGGGATGTTTTTATTCTCCCGAAGATGGAAAACTATATGAATCTCCACATATTTAATTCTGAGGCTTCGGTATGATCATTTTAGGCAATGGGATGATTTGGCACTAAAGTTTTAACATATCATTACTTCATCCTGTACTACACAGAAAACTTTTGTACTAAATGCCATGGACAAGAATCTGCTATAATATTTGCAAAGACAATTTTTGTCAAATTGCAGTAAAAGGGTGCTCTTCTTCAAACTTGCCATTTACTTTGGTGTTAGGAGGAAAACTTCAGGAAGACTTCGAGGTGGCAATTTTGGTATGTGGGTATGTCTGTGTCTGTGCATGTTTGTGTGTGTGTGTGTGTGTGTGTGTGTGTATGAGTGCATGCAGGTTTGGAGATCACTAAATGAGTTAATGTTGCTGAAATATATATGGATCTCTTCTCTGTTAGCAGACACACATTAAAATCTGGGAAAAAAATGAACTTAAAATTGGAAGCTAAGTTACAAATGGAAATGAAGTTGAGTTGCAATCTCCACCATTCACATGGAACTGTCAAAGCTTGTTGTTTGGCCCACTATACACTGGAGAACATGGTGCACTTTTGTTGGTGTTACTAGGCTGCTTTGTTTGAGGATTCTGAGACTCTGTCCAGTATTCTGTGAAATACTGAGTAACTTCAGTTCATCTCAAAGATCACTTGTGTCTAGTAGCAAAAGGTCCAGAAGTCAACATCTGATATGTGTAATTTTAAACTTGCAAAAGAAGTGAATTGCATTCATTCTGGGACTCACCTTGGGGTATATATATGCTTTCATATGCTCTTGAATCAGTATGATTTTATAATGTCTCCAGTGACCAGACTGAGAAAAAACACCAAAAAAATGCTTCGGAAAATATTTAATACTCATCTTTTTACTTATTTAGTGTGCTACAGTGTGAACACGAAAATGCATTTAATGTAATGTCAAGAGCTATCTGACACATTTAGAATCCTCATGCCATTTTTTTTCTTTTTTTCTTTTTAGGGCGGAACCCATGGCATATGGAGAGTCCCAGGCTAAGGGTCCAATCGGAGCTGTAGCCTCCATCCTACACCACAGCCACAGTAATGCAGAATCCAAGCCATGTCTGCACCCTACACCACAGCTCACAGCGACACCGAATCCTTAACCCGTTGAGTGAGGCCAGGGATTGAACCTGGGTCCTCATGGATACTAATCAAGTTCGTTTCAGCCCACTACAACAGGAACTCCCTCATGCCTTTTTTTAAAGCTTTTGTGATGTGTGTTCTTCTTACCAGATTCTTCTGAGTCCCATCTCTCATTTCCACATAATCTGATACTTAAAACTTAAATCTTAAGCCATTGCTTTCCACAAAGTTCAAGATTTTAAAAGTGTATTTTACATTCTTCAGTAAAAAAAAACACCACCAGCAACAATGGTTTTGTCATTTACACACATTAAAATCTCCTAAAAATCAGTAAAAATGCAAGAAATTCAAAACTGTAATTTCTGAATTGGTGGCATTCCCTTCAACTCTCAGAGTTTTGAATTTGTTGCTCACTCTGCATTTTCAAAGCTTTTGGTTCAGTTGCCAAAAAAAATGCATTGAAAAAATAAATCCTTTTTATAAGTCCCCTTAGGCTCCATTATGAATCACTTGAAACAGAATCAAATTTCCCTGAGAGTGTATTTTTCCATTGTTATAGGGAGAAATGAATAAAATAAGAAATTGGAGAGGGAAATCTAAATAACTAAAATTAGCTTCTTGAAACCATAAAATTTTAGAATGCATTTCTAAAAATTTTGCAAAAGGCATCAATTCTTCACATTTCAGTTCTATGAGAAAGAGTAAATTTAGTATATTCTTCATATGCTTTCATAATTTGAAGGTGTTATGAACAGTATTGTTTTCTTTGTCAGACTTGCTGCCATCTAAATTCTTTATTTTGTGCCTATTGTGGGATGACAGTGTACCTTGAATGAAGAAGACTCTGAATCTGAAATTACCATTTACACTAAAAAATTAGGTCTATACTTGGGAGATCTGACAAGTAACTTTATGAATAAACATCTCCTTGGGACAGGAACGGTGTTTTATTCATAACTCTATCCCTACTCCTAACTTTCAGCCCAGTACCAGACTCATAGCAGGCCCTCAATAGATATTTGTCTAATGCATGAAATAGTATTGTTTTTTACTTGTAACTGTGCATTAGACAACTTAACCTAATTATAAGAGAATAGCTTATAAGAGAACAGAGCTATTCTCTTACTTGAGCTAGGTATATTTATATTTTTCCTTCAAGATTTTACACAGATTTCACATTTTCTTGATTTGGGATTAAATTTGAAAGTCTAAAAATCCTTGGAAAATGTTATGGTTTTAAAGGAAGCCTTCTCCTCAGGCAATTTCCCAAGTCTTTACAGTAAGTGTTTTGATCCAGACATTACCAGACCTTTTATAAACCCTGACACGGCACTCTCCTGTGTCAATTTTCATGCTTCATCATGAGAACAGGATGGGTGATATTAAAGGACTTTCTGTTAATTCATAAGCTTTGAAAGCCATTGGGTCCCAAGTATTATTACTCAAATTTTGCTTTTTGATCTACAGTACATTTATAATGAATCTGCACAGAATGAAAGATGAGCATTAAGATTAAGTCATTTTGCATTTTTTAAAAAGCACGTAAGAAGTTAAAATAAGATAATTCAATATTTTTCTTTGGATCAGCTACAGTCAAATGCAAAATATGACAGTAACAAGAATCAAACTGAAAAAGAACAACACATATTAACACTAAGAATAGTGAGAATCATGGAAAACTCAAATAATTGTTTCATTAAGGAAAGGCGTTTTGATATTAACAAACAAACAAAAACTCTGTTGGGTAGAAAGGCTTTAAGGTTGATTTTTTTTTTTTTTTTACTTTCACGTATTAGATTCCCTGAATAACAAAACTAATATCTTATTAATATGAAACCACTAATGCCATAATGAGTGTTATGCAGTATTAAAATCATTATCCACTGAGATAATGCTAGATAATCACTAAGCTGAGTGAATGCTGCTGTCTGAATCAACAGTGTGCTCAGTACATCCATTTGGGGAGATTGGTGGCAAGTGGTTAGGGTCTATTTTTATAGTATGTTTCCATGACAAAACTCCTAAATAGACAAAAATGACCATCTTTATTTTATCTCTTAAGGAAATGATATGCAAAAAGCATGATCCATTCACCAGTGCTTCATAGTACCAGGAGAAAACTAGAATTCAGTTAGGATGATTATTTGGTTCAAGAAAATCGAGAAAAAGAAAAAGAAAATTTTTTCTTTCTATTTTGTCTTGCAGCTACATAGACAGTTTAAGGCACACTACAGCCACTTGAATTCAGAAATCATATAACACAAATCCAAGCCCATACCAAATTCATACATCCATGTCCATCATAATTAGTGCCTTTTATTATTACTAATAATTGATTAGTATCACTGGGATCTCTTAACAGATTTTGATCTTCCCTTTCAGGTCTGTGGAAGAGTCACGTAAGGACCAGGTCAGCCCTGTCTTACTGATTCCCCCATCTCTCAAGGTAAAACGATCCTTCACTTCTTTTAGCCCTAAAAGTTTGAACCCAGGATATCAGCAAGTAAGGGACATCTTCAAAGGCGGTAAGTTTTGCTTGCATACAAATTTCAGAGGCTATTAATTGCTGCCTGATACTACATTAAAAATTGTGTGTGTGTATACAATGTTAAAAGTAGGTTAATTAAAAGTGACAATGTGGAGCTCCTGTTGTGGCTCAGTGGGTTAAGAACCCGACTTGTGTTCTGGTGTCTAGAACCCAGCTAGATGTGGGTTCTATCCCTGGCCTCACTCAGTGAGTTAAGATCTAGTATTGCCACAAGCTGCAGCTCAGGTCGCAGATGTGGCTAGGATCCTGTGTTGCCTACAGCTGCAGCTCAGATTTGACCCTTAGCCCAGGAACTTCAATACCCACAGTTATAGTCCTGAAAGAAAAAAAAAAAGTGATTGCTCTTCTTATACTCAGAAGTAATTGATAACATGTTTTATATTTAAAGATGTTAAAAATTCTAAGACATTTAAACTTTTAAAGTAGTACCATTAAAAATTAAATATCAACTTCGATTTCAAGATCATTTATCCTGCAACAAAAATGTGCATGGTTCTCCCCTCAAATTTAAAACTGTGTGAGATTACAACAGAAAGAGAATGACATACCTGAACCAATTAGCTGGAAATGTTCTGGCCAAAATTGCTTTTCTTTCAGTTCTCAGAACTTTTCCCATATGTATATGTTTAACCTAGAAAAACCTGTTTTTTTTAAGTTATTATTGCATCACAGAGCCTCTCAAAAATATATATATATATATAAATAAAATGCATAAATTTATTATATTCAGGTATTTCCTGAATGTCTTTCAGAGAAATCTTAAGTCAAATAATGTATATTAATCAGATATTAGTGCTTCATTTCTCACAATAAACACTGTTTAATAAAGCACATAAAATACTGTTGGCCGTAAAACAGATTCTGGAGTTGTAAACATTTCAGGTTGGGTTTTTTTTTTTTTTTTCAGTAGAATGTGTTCTCTGCAATTGCTCTGAAATCAGAACTGAGAAGAAGGCTAAGCTCCTTGTTGAATACTTCCAAGTATTGGATTAACAGGTAAAATGAGAATCACACTTTCAATAACTGTTGAGCATGTGGGAACACGTGGATACATCCCCCAGGCTTTGAGTGATGGAGGTTTTACCACTTCCTTTTACAGTGTAACTTCATATTTTTAACATGAGAAAAATAAACCCCTAACAAAAACCATTTGCTTTTAAGCAAATCCAGTCTATTTTGAGAGATTTGTGCTGGTCTCTAACATCTGACTTAACCATAAATGACAATAACAACTTTGGTTAATTTCCTTCTCCCTCCAAGATCCTGCCATGAAGCTCACAAATTCTGAAGGCGTTTGAATGTGCTGTGATACTACATCCTTAGCTGCCAGCCTAGACTGAACCTGTTACATATTTTGTATAAACTGGCTCAAAGTACTTGGCTCACGGCACCCATCATGTTAACATTTTTTTCTTTCTCCTTCCCTTCCTCCCTTCTTTCCTTCCTTTCCTCCCTCCTCCTTTCTTTTTTCTTTTTTGCAACTCTTGGTAAAAGGTCATTTTCCCCGTCTAGACTTCTCACAATAGTCTGTGCTTTTCAGAACAAATGTTACGTTAAAACACTAAGTCCAATAGTGTTCACTTTCGTCTCTGATTTTCCTGCTTGCTGGCACTCAGCCGTTATATGAAAGATTTTAAATCAACATATGCTTTTTATACATTTTTTTGCAAGGTGACTTTGGGTCCTTTTGAACCTGTTGGATGTAAAATATCCTTGACAGAGAGGGGAGAAGAGTGAGAGGAGAAAATAAGCAGGTGAGGGGGATTAAGAGGTACAAACTTCCAGTTGCAAAATAACTAAGTCATAGGTATGAAATTACAGTGAGGAGAATATAGTCAATAACTATGTTATATTTTTTGTGTGCTGATATATCATAACCACACTTCTTGTAGTGATCTTTGAAAAATGTATCAAAATGTTGAATCATTATTTTGTATCTCAGGAACTAACATGGTGATGCAGATCATTGATATTTCAACAGCAAACGCCTAGGAGTTCCCATTGTGGCTCAGTGGTTAACGAATCCGACTAGGAACCATGAGGTCGTGGGTTCGATCCCTGGCCTTGCTCAGTGGGTTAAGGATCTGGCGTTGCCATGAGCTGTGGTGTAGGTTGCAGACGCGGCTCAGATCCCACGTTGCTGTGGCTGTGGTGAAGGCCAGCGGCTACAGCTCCTGTTAGACCCCTGGCCTGGGAACCTCCATATGCCGCGGGTGTGGCCCCAGATAAGGCAAAAAAAAAAAGAGCAAACGCTTAGAAAAAGAGATCAGATTTGTGGTTATCTGAGGCGGGGTGGAGGGATGAAGGCAGTCAAAAGATACAAACTTTTGGTTATAAGATAAATAAATACTAGGGATGTAATGTACAACGTGGTAAACATAATTAATGCTGTTGTTTGTTATATATGAAGGTTGTTAAAGGAGTAAATCCTGAGTTCTCATTACAAGGAAAAAAATTTTTTTCTATTTCTTTTATGCTGTACCTCTGTGAGATGTTGGAAGTTCACTAAACTTGCTGTGATAATAATCTCGTGATGTGTGTACATGGAATCATTATGCTGTACACCTTAAATGTATACAGTGCTGTAATTCTTAAAACTGGAAGTAAAAAAATAAAATAAAATACCTTTGGGTTGGCAGGAATATTTGAATTTATTTTTCAGATGGAATCTAGCTAACTAGATGGAGGAAAAGGGAGACTGAGCCCCATTTCTAGGATGTTTTGCTGCGGGACGGGCAAGGCAAGGAGAATTTTGCCCAGAGAACAGATGGCCCAGAGCTGACAGTGTGGAGGAGCTACGGACAGGAGGCAGGGTGCTAGCAGTTTTTCAGTAGCCTCAGTCACTTTGTGACTCTAGCAGTTTCTCTGTTCTGCTCACATTGTTTATTGCGTGTGTTAGCATTTTCACATATCTGGTTTCACTCACACATGGCCATTACAGCCAGCCTCAGCACTCATCAGGAAGCGGGAGGGAAGGACAAAGCTGTGAAAAGGTCTGGGAGGGTAGTGGGGACTGACTAAAGAGCAGAGACACTTGTTCTCACCCAAGAGTTTTTTGTATTTTTGGTTTTGTTTTGTTGCTTTCAAGGGCCGCACACTCCACTTATGGGCATTTCCAGGCTACGGGTCAAATGGAAGCTGCAGCTCCTGGCCTACACCACAGTTCAGGGCAATGCCAGATCCTTAACCTTCTGAGCAAGGCCAGGGATTGAACCCACATCCTCGTGGATACTAGCTGGGTTGGTAACCCACTGAGCCACAGCAGGAACTCCTTCACGCGGGAGTTCTCAGTGCCATATAAAATCAAGGAGAGTCATTTAGTCAATATACATCCTTAGCTGCCCATTCCACCTGGGCTGCTGTGTCAGGGCTTCAGAATGGTAGGACCATTCGTTGTGTTGCATGTCTCATAATTAGGGTGACCAGGCATTCAGTATTGTTTGATGGCTACAATTTAAAGTATTTTATTCTGTGTCTCCATAAGTACATTTATGATTAACATTTCAAAATAAATGAAAAATAGACACACTTTAGCTCTTGAAAGGCTAAATATAATAGCATTATAACATGGAAAAGTCCTCTCCCTTGAGAAATGACTGAGGACATGTTGCCAGTCATTCTGTGCCAGACCTAGAGTTTCCCATGGGAGAAGGAGGCCCAGACAGAAACAAGATAATCACATAGGGGAGTTCCCACTGTGGCTCAGCAGGTTAAGAATCTGACATAGTGTCGGAGTTCCCGTCGTGGCTTAGTGGTTAATGAATCTGACTAGGAACCATGAGGTTGCGGGTTCGATCCTTGGCCTTGCTCAGTGGGTTAAGGATCCAGCGTTGCCGTGAGCTGTGGTGTAGGTTGCAGACGCGGCTTGGATCCCATGTTGCTGTGGCTGTGGTGAAGGCCGGCAGCTACAGCTCCTGTTAGACCCCTAGCCTGGGAACCTCCATATGCTGCGAGTACAGCCCTAGATAAGGCAAAAAAAAAGAGAATGTGACATAGTGCTGATGAGGATACGAGTTCAATCCCTGTCCTCGCTCAGTGGGCTAAGGATCTAGTGTTGCTCTGGCTGTGGTGTAGGCCCGCAGCTGGAGCTCCAATTCAACTCCTAGCCCAAGAACTTCCATACGATACAGGTGCAGCAGTCAAAAGAAAAGAAAAATCACATAATGGTTAGGAGTGTCATGAAAGCATCTTGGAATTGGACAGACCTTGGTTCAAATCCCCACTTTTCCACTTACTCTTGTGTGAACTTGGCCTTGTTACTTACTCTTTGAGTCTTTTAGTTGGGAATATCTACCCGTGCCTTAGGGGCTTATTATGGACGTTGAATAAGAAAATGAATATAAAGAACAGTGTCTCTCACACAGTCAGTGAAAACTTGGAGCTATAATTCATTTGCTGGAATGAAATAATTTTAAATTTATGAAGAACTTAAAAAGGCCTATTCACCAGAGAATATGACAGAACTTTTCAAGCAGCTTTTTGCAAGCTCACTGCAAAAATGGAGCCCCTTCCCAACTCCATCTTCATTGGCTACCACTTATTCAGGAAAGATTGACTGTTTTAACCCCATTTAGTCCTTTGCCCTTTCTATGCCAATGCTGACAAAAGTGCCCGCTTTTCACACACACGAGAAGTTGAGCCATAGGGAAGCTTTCAGTGACTGTTGGCAGTCTCTGACAGACGTAATATTTTGTTCCTTTAGAAGGTTAAATCCTTGATATCCTATTAATCCCACCTCCCCCACGCATACAATTTTGTAACTAATCCCAACCCCCAGTAGCTACAGACACATCCTATCTACAACTCTTTATGTATTCAGACCTAGGCAGCTAGACTCACCCACATTGAAATCTCGTCCACAGATACCTTCCATGCTAAAGCAAAGCCTTTACAGAGTGTTTCAATAGCCGAAGGGCTCACTGTCATGCTTGTTAGCGTCTTGCTCCAGTACACAGAAAAATTGATTCTTTTAGCAGGCCAAATTATTTTCGTATTTTTCTTTTTTCATGCACAGTAATTCCATTCTTTCACCTGGTCATTTCCTTTAAGAAAGATTCAGTTAGGGGAGCTGCATCTTATTATCTTCTGCCACCAATGCATGGTGCAAAGACAGTTTAATTCTTAAGGAGAGAATCATTTAAGTGTGACCTATTGTGTTAGTCTGGATGCTTTTCCTATTAAGCACTGGGAGTTAAAGAGGTCTTTAATTTGTCCAAACCACATTGATAATTTACATTGAACTTGAAGTGCCCACTGTCTTTTCCAATCAGCTCAACTATTCCCAGATCTTCTAAGGTGAATTTTAAATAATGCAAAATCTTTAGTTGATGTCTCTAAAAGGGATGCCTAGACCAATTCAATGGCTCATAGGAAGACTGTCACATGGCTGAAATGACTTCCCAAGTGTACACTAGTTGCCTGAAAAACATCCCACCTAAGTGGGACTCTTAGAACTTAACTTCATCCGTTAACAGTATTATTAAGGTTATCCAAATACACAATAACAGTATAATCCCAGGACTCTGGTTCCTAGAGGACAGGTTTGAGGCAATACTACAGTCTCTTGATGGCCAGGTTTTTTATTACTAACTCCAAAGAGAAAATAGTGAAATCCACATGGAAAAGGAGTGTTAGAGTTGCAACTGATAATAGAGATAGAAGCTACCTGCCCATAGGCCATAACCAACCCTTTGGAATGTAGGAAAGTGAGCAGAAAGACATAATAAATATGCAATATTAATAATATGACATAACAAATAATAAAAGCAACTATTTTTTGAGCTCTTACTATGAAAGATGTTTTATCAATATTATATTATTGGGTTCTCAACATGCCTGGGAAATATACACTATTTTTATTCCATTGGAAAGTGAGTCTCAGAGCGATCTGAGTTGCCCAAAGTTCTAGAGAAGGGAAACAGCAAAGCTATGATTCCGATCCATTTGACATAGAGGTCTGTGGCTATAACTGTGATGCCAGACTGCCAGGCCTTCCGAGAGACTGAGCACTGGGATCCATGCGGCAGTAACCTGGGTTTCTGTTTGCAAACACTGACGGCAGTGGGCTAGATCAAAAGAGGTACATGGCCCTAAGTCGTACATCTAATAATCACAATGAGGCTTCATCCAGCATGATCCTGCAGCAATTTGTCAGGTATGTTTCCTGGCCAAGCAGCACCTTGTCGCACTGTGCTTTACAGTAATTTTCCATAGTGCGATCCTTTGATTTAGATCATCTATTGTGACTGAGATTAACGTAAAAACCATATTTAAAACAAAATTGTTTGGGGGAGCTTGCGGGCTTTTGGGTTTCCTTTTAAAGCCTCTGTGGGCCCAAACCTGCCTTTGCCAGCTGCTCAGGTGTTGCATTATTTTATCATCCCACTTGGTCTGATACAGGTGGGGTGAATGGGCAGGACCCCGAAATATCTTCTGCTTTCAATGATCTCTGTGTAAGACGTCCTCATGAAAAGGACACTTCTGCCAGACTTCGGACAAAAGGATTCTGAGCCAGGATTTGATGGAGATACTCCAATATATCTTTTATTCTCCCCCAAAACTAAGGATGGCCTAGTTCTCTCCATTCAGGTCTGTGCTTACTTAGTGAGACTGAGAAATGGAAGAATTATTTCTATTGCTCTGATATAAAAACAAACAAACAAACAAACTAAAAACAATAAAGCAAGAGCATTTTTTTTAAATTAACTAAAAACTAACCCAGAAACCAATACTGCTAGGGTGAGTGTGCCCTGTGTCTAATGATTCCATCAGATCTGAAAGAGATATTTTGTTGTTGTTGCTGCTTTGGCCACACCCATGGCATGTGGAAGTCCCGTGCCAAGCCACTGCAGTGACAATGGCGGATCTTTAACCCACCCACCACAGGAGAACTCCTGAATGAGTTTTTAAATGTACTAAGAGATATAAAAGTTTAGAAAAGAGGCTGGCCTGGAACAGATAGGCAAGGAAGACCAGGAACTGAAGCCAAGTCAGAGAACTGCTGCAACACCAGATCCTTAACCTGCTGTACCATGTCAGGGGGGATTGAATCCACGTCCCTGTTGCTGCAGAGACACTGTTGCACCGCAGCGGGAAGTTGACCTTATGTTTATGAATACAGAAACTAAGTGGGGTAGTCAGGCTCCTGGTATGTTCATCCTGGTGTAGTCTTCTCCCACACTGAAGAGTACTGACTTGCATAACCAATAGGACAATGCCAAAATGATGGCTAACTTCCAAGGCCAGATCACAAAGGCTATTTAGGCTCTGCCTCGCACTCTTGGATCACTCACACTGGGGTAAACCAAATGCCATATTGCGAGGACACTCAAGCATCCCCGTGATGTGCACAAGAGGAACGGAGGCTACCTGGCACTAACCTTTAGCCATGTAAGTGAACAGTCTTGAAAGCAGTCTCGAGCCCCAATCAAGGCTTCAGATGGCTGCAGTCTCGGCCGATATCCTGGCTACAACCTCAGGAAAGACCCTGAACCAGAACCGCTCAGATAAGCTGTTCCTGAATTCTTGACTGATGGACCCTGAGATAATAAATGTTTATGGTTTTAAGCTGCTAAGTTTGGGGGCAATTTGTTTTGCAATGATAGATAACTAATATTCCAAGACTCTGAGAGAAATGACAATTCTTCATCTTCTTTCTCATCTTTCCCCTTTTTATTCTCCAATGCCAGCGTCCTGTCTTCCGCCAAAGAAACTCAGGGTATGTGTGCAGTTAATATAGACCAGAATACAATGTGTAATGTGTGTTCAGTATTATTCCAGTTTTCTCTCATTACAGCCTCTTCTAGGAAATAAATAATTACCATTCACCTCATCTTGAAGAGAAGAAAATGAAAGGTGGCTACTCAATAAACTAGGTAGCACATTTCTGGAGCAGATTCAAAAAGTCATTCAAGTATTTATATAATGGGAGTCTGAACAAGGTTGTATTTATTAATTAATGTGCTTTACAATGCTAGATCTAAATTTGCCTGAAAATAGGCAAGATAATCTATCATTACACATATTTGAATACATACTGCCACCAGTAACATCCCACCGGTTACTCCTTGATGCTCTCCAACATAATAGCTTATACATGATCCTTAAGAGTGAAGGCCCCTTATAGCCCAGGGAACTCTACCCAGTATTTTGTGATGGTCTGTATGGGAAAAGAATCTGAAAAAAAAATAATGGGTGTGTGTACCTGTATAACTGATTCACTTTGTTGTACAGCAGAAATTGTCACAACACTGTAAATCAGCTATACTTCAATAAAACTTAAAAAAAGGAAGAAAACACTGATATAGAAAAAAAATCATTTGCTTTTTCCCCCTTTCCTTGTCTTTACGCCTTCCTTGCATGACTCTCCCTTATGACAAGCCTTGGCCCAGCTTATACTCTCTCATCTTCCTGGAAGAGAACCTGGCTAAGCTGCATGGATTTATGGACAATTGCTCTAGAGAGATTCCCCAGTGGTAATTGCTAAGAGGCATGGACATTTTTACACTTATTTCTCTTCTGATCACCACCATACTTTCCACTGATTAGATGAATTATATCCAAGACACGAATTTAATCTTTACAAAGCCATGCTCATTCTATCCTGGTGACAGGGATTCTTCCAGGTGAGTGTGTGTGTGTGGTGTGGTGTGGTGTGGTGTGGTGTGTGTGGTATCTGTTGCAGTGGAATGGCCCTGGTTGCTGCATCTAAATTCATTCAACTGGTGCCATTCTCACTCATACCCCATGAATTCCAGATAACTTTTGTTCATCTCCAGGGAGATACACTGGCTAAGTGAAGAACCCCAACTCCACCACTGAAAAACTGTGTGATCTGATACATACCATTTAATTTCTCAGAACCTCAATCTCTCATCTACTGGCATTCTATTCTGCCCACCTCACAGGGTCTTGAGGGGACTAAATAAGATTGTGCATGTGAAAGAATTTTTTTCATTGAGAGGTAGATGTATGAAATAAAGCGGTTGCATCTTGAAGTTCTTAGCAAGAAGTATTAGTGAATAAATGGTAGAGTCTATTGCAATAGTCACTGCTAACCTAACATTTTCCAACTATCACTCTTTAGAACTACCCATCTTTGGTTTGGAAAGAGACTTCAAGATAGATGGACAAATAGATAAATTCAGTATCCAGTATCCTCAAGAGATGTCACAGCTTACAATCTTGTGGGAGATATAGACAGTGAACTAAATATATAAGTAAACAATGTAATATGTTAGATGGTGAGAAAGGGTATGGATAAAAGTAGATCAGAGAAGGCATTATAGAAAATGTGGGCTTAGCACTGAAAAACATATTGAGTGTCAAAGTAGTTTTACTAAATGGTGACAGTTAAAAAATGTAGAACTCTTCATGAAGTTTCAGTCATTTATTGAGTAAATATTTATTAAATGCTCTCTATATGTCAAGAAGTACTCTATGTTTTGGGGAGAATAAAAGTAAGTAAGTCACTGGTGGAGAAGGTGCTGAGCTAAGAAATTTTGAAAAATGATGTTTAACTGGAAGCTGTAAGACTAAAAATAAATGAAACCGAACTGTGTTTACTGTACTCTAGTTGGTGAACTTTCTCATGGGGGTATTGGTTAACAATTCTGAAATTGCTGTACATGTATACTAAGACTGAATAAATAAGTAAATGGTTGGTGCCTTATGGGCAACAGATTTCTCACAGAGTAGGAAGTTACAAATCAAAAGGAAAGGCTAGAACGGACTATGTGGCACTGGATTAAATTCAGCAATATCAGCGTAAACTCATCTTTAGCTTATATAGATACAGATGTATATAGAGAGAAATAATTACAGGTATGGGTGCATACATAGGTTAGTGTAGACACATGCCACTGAGGGGACAGAAGCAATGACACCCCAGAAGCAATAAGCATACCAGTGATCAGATCTTGAGTTTTTTTATTTTTTGCTTTTTAGGGCCACACCCGCAGCATATGGAGGTTCCCAGGCTAGGGGTCTAATCAGAGGTACAGCTGCCAGCCTACGCCATGGCAATGCAGGATCCGGACCGCATCTGTGACCTACACCACAGCTCATTGCAACGCTGGATCTTTAACCCACTGAGCAAGGCCAGGGATCAAACCTGCAACCTCATGGTTCCTAGTCTGATTCGTTTCTGCTTCGCCATGATGGGAACTCCAGATCTTGAGTTTTAATACCACTTTCCAGTAAATGGAACCAGGGCTCCTTGGAGAAATAAATGATTCTAGGGCTGGGGCAGGAAATATACAAGATGAACCTGGACTATCTTGTAAGGGCAAAAAGTAAGGAAATGAAAGGGTTTTAGTGTCTAACAGGCCTGAGCTTGGGTTGCAATTCCAACAGTCACTAAGTGTACGGACTGTGCACACGTTACTTAAACACTTTTTGCTCTGGTTTTCTGATATGCAAAATGGGGATAAGAAATCCTACCTCACAAGGCTGTTTTAAGAACTGACTGAATAATGAACATCACATGCCAAGCACAGTATCTAGCTTTATAGTTAAGTACTCAAACAATGATAGATATTAATTATTATAATACAGCTATTATCACTTTTAAAAGTAAGAGGATAGATAAGACTATGCCTAAAGTTTCTTCCAGCTTTAGGATTTGACGGACCACTAGCCATGGGTATTTGCATAGTATCTGTTGGGAAGGGGCTATTTATGGCACAAAAGCAAAATGAAGTGGTAGATTCTATAAGGAATGTCGATGTAGGGATGGGCAGCTTCCCTCTCAAACTCTAAATTTAATGCACTGCTAAAATCATTTGAAAATAAAGCATGGAAATATAATCAGGTGAAATAAGAACACTAATATGGTGTGAAATTTTGAAACACATAGTAAGACAAATATAATCAGGTCATTTTCAAGGGAAGTAAAGTAGACGGAAGATTTTTTGGCTTGGGTACAGTGGAAATTAAGACAAGTGCTTTTTATATTTTCTCATTACTTAACAAAAATAAAGCAACCTCAAAATATTACAGCTTTTCTAAATTCAGATGCTATAATTAATCAATAGTTTAGACATATTTTTGTGTGTGTGGATATAATTGGACAGAAATGCTTCTTGATGCTAGAATAGAAAAATGGAGGCTTAGAGCTAAAATGGTCTTCAGAGACTGTGCAATGTCACCCCCATGTATAGGATGAGCAAACTGGGATCCAGGGTGTGAAGGCACTTGCCTCAGACCAGAGACAAGCCTAAAATGCAATCTTTAGCTCTTTTTGCTTCCTAAAGTACGTTTACCCTAAACTCCAAAGCCCCCAAATGGTATAAGATCTTCTACTATGATACATCATAAAATGAAGGCCTGTCCATTCATAAGCTTAAATTTTAGACAGAAAATGCTAAAAGCCACAGTTAAGTGGCTAGAAAGAGATTAGTGGTAGTTAGTGGTAGAAAGAGATTAAAAACAGTATCTATTATAATAAAAACAATTCTTCTGGTTTAATCTAACCTGGTTATAGTGTGATTTCCTCTAAGAACTTGTCTGGGGTGTGATGAAAGGGTTAAGTCCATGAAGCACCTTGGTTTTCAGTCACTAGCTCTGGTACCCTGGGTAATTACTGTGGATTACTTGAGACCACACCTTAGATAAACCTGTAACGCTGGAGTTTTCTGCAAATATTTTCTTTCCTGCAAGCTGTGGCTTGTCTCTTTCATATATTTGTCCTATGTTTTCAACTTGATATTCCAGTGGCTAGTTTATACTTGGCTGAACCAACAAATCAGGGTATGTTGATTTAGTTTCATATCTTCTAGGTGCTTGCGTGAGACAACCATGTCAGCTATGTGGTAATGAAGAGAGTCAAGCTGGATGAATTATTTTCTTATGAGGGGAATAAATTTTTTTTTTGAAGTGAAAAGGAACTGGTTCAGTTAAAGGTTATGATTTAATTTCCCTTGTTTTATTCATTACCGCTCTTTAAAAAAATAGAGATTTTGTGACTGAAATTTCATTCTCATTTCACTTCTCAAATGAGTATTTAATTTTTCATTTTAAGAAGTTCTGTTTTGTAAAGAGAGCCTGGTACAAGAGGAGCAGAGTCAAAGGACAAGGTAGGTACTTGGTGTGACAAAGAAAGTTTGGCCTTGAGGAGGGCAATTCTCTATCATGAGGCTCTACTGAAAGTGCAAGACAGTAAAGGAGTCATTGTTAGGTCATTTCAGTCTATAAAGAATACTAAGCAAAGTAGCTTGTGTTTTAGGTTTTAGTGAATACCACCTACAAGGTAATTCTTTTTTTTTTTTTTTTTTACATTTTTAAAAGTTAAAGTGCAGTTGATTTACAACGTTGGGCTGGTTTCTGCTATATAACAAAGTGACATATATATATATATATATATATATATATATACACATATACATATATATATATATTTCATATATATACGACCCACTCATACATATATATGTATTTTCGTATATTGTCTTTCATTATGCTCTACCCCAAGAGACTGGATATAGCTCCTTGTGCTATACAGTAGGACCTCATTGCTTACCCATTCTAAATTTAATAGTTGCAACACAAAGTAATTCTTGAAACTGCATATCCCTTTAAGAAAAAAATACTCATGACATCTAGGTCAATGGGAACATATCTTCTTTCCTTTGTAAAGAAAAATGGTATTCCCTTCTTTCCATCTTCCTGCACCTCATTGCCACCACCACCGTTGCCACCAGACAGGAGAAAATGTAGGGAGTATGACAGACTAAGAAGTTTTGAAAGTTTCAGAAATTTTCAGAGTCTTGAGAGGTTAGCAAGAGTAGTAGTATTATTTTCTTAGTTTGCATGTAAAATAAAGAATTAGGGCAAAGATACAGGCATTTGAAGTGACATGCTCAAAGTCCTGAATGAAGCTAACAGTGGTAGTGGGATTACTACCCAGGCCAACTGCTCTTCAAATGCCCTCCAGCCACTTTTTGGGTAATTGTCAATGTCAACATCACCCAACAACACTTCTCACACATGCATTAGTGGAATTACTTTAACCAAATAGTTTGATCACTATCTTGCTGAGAAGGCAGTATTTGAGACCTAGAAAGTTTTATTGGGCTGGAATGGAAGGAATCAGAAGACTTGGGGGCAGGGATCAGCAGGGAAAAGAGAATGTGTTTAACTTTTTTAAATTTCAAAAGTAATAAATGCTTAAAGCAACAAGTAATATAATCCAAGCAAATACAGAGTTTTAAAAGTAAATAATACCCCTCCCCTCCCCCCTAGACTAGCCAGTCAGAATTAACAGCCTGGTGCATATCTTTTTTTTTTTTTTAATTGCCACACTGGTAGCATATAGAAGTTTCCGGGTCAGGGACTGAATCCGAGCAGCAGCTGTGGCAATGCCGACCCTTTAACCCACTGCACCAGGGCCAGTGCCGGAACACTCACCTCTGCAGCAACCTGAGCTACTGCAGTCAGATTATTAACCACTGCACCAGAGCGGTAACTCCCCCTTTTTAAAACCATAAAAGAAATATAAAGAGAATTGTAGAAGTGGAGGAAGTGAGGCAGGAAGGAAAGAATTTAGGTTCAGGAAAAGTGATAGGAAAGCCACGCCTACCCACTTCCTCTCCACCTCCCGGCAGTAACCACGATGCTGAACGCTCATCTGGGAGGTGCAGTTTCAGTTTCCGCTAGATCAGCCTCACTGCCCCACTTGTTTTGGTTTAGGATCATGAAATCCATACTCTCAATTTGAGCTAGTTTTCTCCCTCCATAACCTCTGTTTCCCCACTATGTGAACTCCCATTCCACACACACTCACCTACCCCGTATCAACCCATGAAGACAGAAAACCCGAACATGCAAATGACAGAGGACGGTTCACTTGTTGCTATTCTCTGAAAGAGACTGTTGGGGGCATCTGGCTTCCTAAGACCTTGGCATATGGGTCCTGGATTTCAGAGTCTGCTGTTTCCTAAAATCGGACTGGCTGCAAAAGTGGGATGGATGAGTGAGTTCAGACCAAACGCCTCTGGAGATGTTTTAGGTCCTGATGAGACCAGTACTTTGACATTGCTGCTGAGTCCTAAAGTCAGCTTGAGTTTGTTGGTCACTGAAGATCACTTTTGGAAAAGTTAATGGCAGTCTAGGATATGAGCCATATTCCTGCCTCTTCTCTTTGCAGACATTATCTCATTTAATCCCCTCAACCCAGATAAAAAGCTCACAATGCATCCATGAAGTCAAGGACAAGTTCATTAGCTCCTAGCTTTGCATTAGATCCTGGGCAGCCATATTCCTGCCTCCTCTCCTCTACATTCACACAAATTTGAACAATTTGCCTCCCTAATGAAGCTTCTGTACAGAAATGCAGCCAGAGCAAGGACTCCCCTCTTGTAAAACACCATTTCAGTGTTCAGTCCATCTGCCAGTCTTTGGCAACCAACCACTGGAAGCCGTGGTTCTTACACAGAAGGATAGTCGCAGGTTAGAGTCAGAGCGATAAAATGAGTTATGGACTGATGACAATATCCTGGGAAACCTTTAAGCCTGGAGGGAAGTTCCCAGCTAAGACTGATGTTGACTTTTGGGGGCCTCAAATGATGGCATGCCCTCAGAACGTTACCCTTCTGTCAGTTAAACTCATACTATTCTTACTGCCATATAGTTGGTGCCAGAATAGGGCAAACCAATGCCCTCTGAGAAGTGCTGTGCTGGATTGTCTCTCTAGAGTAAATCTGAGTATAAAGGAGGGAGATCTTACTATAGTAATTCAAACAGTTCCAGAGGAATATGTTTGACACACACCAGAGCGTAGCAGAAGAGCTACAGGAGCAGTGGTTGAAGTGGCTTCCGCTTTGCCCTCTCTTTGAGCTGAAGGAAATCTGGAAGCTTGCTTTAAGAGTGTTATAACTGCTTTTATTTATTTAGTGCTCCTGTGTGCCAGACTCTGTGCCTAGCACTTTGCAGACATTATCTCATTTAATCCTCTCAACCTAGATAAAAAGCTCGCAATTCATCCATGAAGTCAAGGACAAGTTCATAAGATCCTAGCTTTGCAAATGTGAGTGAATGCTTTGCAAGAATTAAACCACTCTTTTTAAAAAATCGGTTATTAATTCCAGCCTCTACTCTAATAATCTGGGGACCAGTTATTAGTACAGAACATCATCAGTGAATACTGCCTTGAAAACTGCTGAAAACTAGATCTTTCCAACTCTCCCAAAGTCAACCCGGAAGAACAAAATATATGTTGAGTAGGGGGAACTAGTTCAAGGAGGCAAGCAGATCAAAGTGTGAATAATACATAATAATTTGTTACTTTATTTAAGAAGTAATAATAATTAGGATTATTAATCTCTAAAAGGTAAAGGCTGAGGTAAGCTAAAAAGAAACATACAGTATAACCATTTTCATCATAAAGTTACTTTCAGAAAGCAAGCAAAATAGGGAGTTCCCCTCGTGGCTCAGTGGTTAACGAATTCGACTAAAAACCATGAGATTGCGGGTTCGATCCCTGGCCTTGCTCAGTGGGTTAAGGATTCGGCATTGCTGTGAGCTGTGGTGTAGGTTGCAGATGCGGCTCGGATCCCGCGTTGCTGTTGCTGTGGCGAAGGCCGGCAGCTACAGCTCCTGTTAGACCCCCAGCCTGGGGACCTCCATATGCCGCGGGTGCGGCTCTACATAAAAAGGCAAAAAGACAAAATAAATGAATGAATAAATAAATAAATAAAAACAAAAAGCAAGCAAAATAATTTATTTTCTGAAAATACTGCAAATACCTAAAAATACTTATAAACAACAGATGGCTCCCATTTAAACAGTAATTTGTCTCTGGCATTTTTATTTCATGTTAGAGTACAATGACACTTTTCAAACTAACTTCTGGGCATTTGTTATATCAGGTCATAGAACTGGGACCTCCATACTGGTAGGACGCTCCATACTGGGTACCAAGCCAGGTCTTCTGTCCTCAGAAATAATTTCTTGAACCTACCTCCTTCCTTCTTGAACTCACCAACCAATAAGATGGCAACCTGGGCAGTGTCCACATTTGTGATTGTTAAGGTGCCTCCAAAATGGCATTGTAACCTGCCCCCTGCAATATTTGAATAAACTGAACTTGCTAAAGATCTGTACTTCCCAGGCTGCTATGGTCTATGCTTCTTTTCAGTAGAGTCTTTGATTCAAACTCTCAAAAACTTGAATTGCCTTTTCGCCTTCCTCACAATCCAGATATGTGGAGTTTTACCATAAAACTGAAATGAAGAAAGCAGAATTCAATCTGGAATGGAAATACTGTTAGTTCTACCTGTTGTGCAGAGAATTATGACTTACTGAGCCGTAACTATGTAGATGAAACAAAATTGGCATTTGAAGGAGAGTGATTCAAAAACAAGGTGGGGAAGTTGAAGGGGGTGTGCTCCAAGAAAGGCGTCTGGGCACAGGGTGGGCTGGGCCAGGAGATGCTCCTTGGCACCGTTCACAGGCCTGGGCCTGCTGCCTTGCACTGCAGTAACGGTGTGCACATGCGAGCGTGACAGGGCATCTGAAAGCCTAGGGATCCAGAGGTAATAAAGTCAATAAGCTAGGCTGCCAAAATGTGCGGCCCAAAGCAGACCTATTTTTCACCACACACACGAGGATACCATTCCTGTTCAAATATTTATTTGGGCTTGCACCAAAAAGACTTATTCCTCTGTTAGGTTTCTACACTTCCCCATTCCTTTCTCTTTTTAAGGTAAGATGAGGATTTCCTTGTCACTTGTTCTAAGGGACTGATATTTTCTTCATCGAAATAGTAGCTGGAGCTTGAAAACGGTGGATTAAGAGACACACAGATTAAAGGTTGCAAAAGTTTAAATAGTGAACAAACTCGTCATATAGTCATATCCTCAGCTTATCATTCTGAAAATTTACCTTTTTTAAAAATAATAATCATGAGATAGCCAGTGAGATTTTATATCATTGAATTATCAGTTGAAGAATCTTTTGCAATGAACCCTTTTCCTTAATATTAAATTCTTTAAAAGCAAATTAGCTTTTAATATGAATGTTATGACTCAGCATGAAAAAGCTACAGGAACATTATAGTTGTGGAAATATTTTCAAAAACAGAAAAGATGCAAACCTGAACTTTCAGATAATCTGTAATGACTCTTTGACAAGGATCTCTGCTGGATTCTACTGGTCAAGAAGGGTAAATAAAATGTTTTGTAGTGTCTACCAGATACCAGGGACTCCCTCATAAACATTAGTCATTTAATCCTTAGAGTAAATCTATGATGGAAGTATTATTATTATTCCCAGCTTATGGATGGGAATACTGAGGGCAAATGATTTGTCGAAGTTGCTCTGCCAACAAAGTGCCAGGGTGAGGATGTAAAGCAGGTTTTCACTCAAAATTTGGCATTCTTTTCACTACATTCTGACACCTCTTAACCATAAATATTAAGTATTCAATGATTGTTTTTGAAATGAGAATTAATTTAAATTTCTCTTTCTCATATCAAACTCCAAATAAAAGTTAACAATTAAATCACAATACAGAGAAGGTGTTTCCCTAATAAAAGAGGCTGCCCTAAATTTTTTAAATAAAGAAACATACATAAAAAACAGAAACAAAAATAGAAAATAATAAAGAAATGTCTGTGAATTGTCTCAAAACAAAATAGAATTGCCTGTTATCTGTGAATCATTAGCATGCTCGAGGTGGTTCCCAAAATGATACCCTGAATGCAATATCATTTTAAAGTGTCACCAAGAATCCTAATCCAAAGAACTTTGAAGAGACTTTGTCTCTTTTTTTCTTTAACATGTCCCCTTGAAATAAATATGCCAGTGCAATAAATGCTGACCAAGATATTTTGGCTTTTCAGTTATGGTTTGCTGTAAAATTAAAAATTAGTTCTCATGCAAAAGCATGACCTAGTACCATTACTAGGTAGGTAATGATACACCTAACTGTAAAACAGTATTCAGCAAGAGCTCAGACTTAAAGTATGACATTTTATTCCTTTGTCCTATATGTTTTTTTTAATTTCTTAACGACTATTAGAGGAAGTAAATTAATACCCTTAAATATTCATTGGCTTGAAGCAGTGGCCATTTATGTTCCACTAATGTGTTTGGTTTGCTTCAAACAATACAAATAAAAAGCAAAATGTTCTACCCTTTCAGCCATAGCAGTTGGCATGTTGTCTGTGGGTGTACGTGAATGCACATGCAAAGAGCAATGGAAAATAATCGATACTTTTTAGAATATGAGTCAAGGTAGATTAGTTGGGTTTATGGGGAAAATATATCCAGGAAAGAAATGTCATTATGGGCACTGACAAAGCAAACTGTGAGACCAGTGTTCTAATATTTTAAACATATATTTCAGAAGGTCGTTTAAACAGTTAAAACCAAGACTCAAGTGTAACTAATGTATTCCTTGATGAGATTGATTCCTCAGCTGTCTTGTTGCCCTGGGTCTTTATTCCTCCCACAGATTTCACAGTTTGTGTGTATCGGGTTTAGTCATTTATCTAGTGAAGCAGTTATTATATTCCACTATTCCATGGCTAATCGCGGCATAAGCAGTTAGCACTTTTCGTCTTCAAAGCTCTTAACAGCAGTTAATTAATATAAACAACCCCCTTAGGAGATAAATTAATCACACTATAACAGTTCCCATTTCACCAGTTGAGAAGCTGAGGTAAAGCGGCTAATTGGCCCAAAGCCACTGAGAAAACAATATTTGAAGACAGTGGTGGCCTAAGGAGCTCTGGGATCTTAAACTTGAATAAAATGTTTGCTTTTCCATTCACCTTCTGTACGTCACATATAATGCCATTCAACCAATAGCTTGCTCCAGATGGCCTAGTGAGAAACGGGCTTGTTCTGCTACCTATACTACTAGCATCAGCTGGATGTTCCATGGTATCCACGTAACTGGTCATAAAAAAGCTAAAAGTTTTATCACCCCCAAGTTCCAATCTTCAGATAGACTGTTACCTTCTGTTTACCTGATCCTGTCAAAACAGTCCACAGATCACTGTTGCCAAATCTATATGGTGATAAATGTCTGGTCTCAGGAATCAAATGAAAATGAATGTCAAACCAGTCAGTCATTTGCCCACACTACCAAATGCCTGAAATTGATTGGAATTTAGGTTGACTTGGCTGAATCCCTAAGTGTACTGACATTGTTTAGAGTTTGGGTCAAATCACACTGGATAATTTTCAATAAATAATAGATAACTAATTCAATATATTCACTGCATAGTTTAATGGCACAGCATGGCACTCGTAAATGGGACACCCATGCTGTACCTTTTCGCTGTGTACACTGACTCATAAAATGAGACTTTTAATTTCCCCTCACGATAAAAATCTTAAAATATCCCAAGCTGTTCTTGAGTATAAGTGAAATAAAATCTTGTATTTGGAACTTTATTGGCAAGGTAAAAAATAAATTTGGGGCATTAGTATATTAAAATTACTAGAATCTTTACCCATATTTGTCAGTCCTGACTCTTTCCAATTGTTGTTCCAATTGGAAATGTATGAACTCATGCTTGTAGCAATCAGTTCATTTGTTACCCACAATCTTGGTGTTCTTCTCCCTCTTGGCTTTAGAAAAGCAGGATATAGATGATGAAATCACATTTTAACAACAAAAAGTACAATATAGGCTTTTTTCAGCATATTTTGTTCTTAAACTCTATACCCTATCTTATTAACACCTAAAATCCTGAAACAAAATTTTTTTAAAGAAATAAAAAAATTTTTTAAAAACACTCTCGGGAAATTAGTGGAAGAGTATATGGAAACATTCTGTACTACTTCTGCATCATTTCTTTAAATCTAAAATCATTCCAATATAAAACAGTTATTAAAAGAAAAAGAAGAACAATACAAAATGAGAGTAGTAAACTGAAAAATGGCTCTCCAGAACATATCCAAAACCTAATCTCTGGAACCTGTGAATATTATTTTATTTGAGAGGGAGATAAAAGCTCTTGGAAGGCATGAATAAATTCAGGATACTGAAACAGGGAGATTATTCTGGATTTTCTGAATGGGCCCTAGATGTGATCACGTGTCCTTATAAAAACGAAGGCAAAGGAATTTTATGCACAGAGAGGAGAAAATGAGAAGACGAAACAGAGAGAGATTTGAAGATGCTGACCTTGAAGGTTGGAGTGATATAGCCACAAGCCAAGGCATGCTGTAGCAGGCAGAGGCTGAAAAAGGCAAGGAATGCATTTTCGCTTAGAATCTCCAGGAGCGCAGCCCTGCTGACACCTTGATTTCTGTCTAGTGATACTGATTTTAACTTCTGGTCTCCAGAACTGTGAGAGAACACTTAACTGTTGTTCTAAACCACCAAGTTTGTGGTCATTTGTTACAGCAGCCACAGGAAACTAATAAAATTGGCAGAAAATATAAAAGAGCCAAACATAGAAGAAATGTAAAGAGTCAATAAGCCTACGAGAGGCGTTCAATGTTAAAATGTAATAATTTTTAAACTGTCAATTAAAAAAATAGTTAACGTATTTGTTGCTTATTGGATCACAAAATTAAAGAGATGGAGAATTTTTTTTAAAGCGCTTGGTGCAATTTTCATGAAAGACATTAAGGCACCCAGTCAACTATCACTATAGCCAGGCCAAGGTCTTACACATTTCACTTTCTTCAGGAAAATATGGGTATCTTAAAAATAAAACTCAAGCAGTGAGTAAACAATGGACATTGGACTTTAGCAACACTTCAGTGTTTTTTTAAATATTTTTATAAAGTAAAATATCAAATATATGTAAAGGTAGGGCATAGTCAGGGTCAACCTTGTTTCAGCTATACTCTTTTTGATCTCTCCTAACCCAGATTATTTTTTTAAAATCCAGACATTATATAATATTTGAGTATGTATCTCTGCCCATAGAAATTCATGCCTGACTATATATATTATACATAATGTTATATTTAATGTATATTTGTATATAAATCATATATATTCATAGGTATATCATGTATATTGTGCAGCTATCTGTTTTGTTTGGTACTTTGAATGGAATTCTCTTTTCCTTTACTTTCATTTTTCCAGAATTAGAAATTTTATATGGGGAAGTTCTGAGATATAAAAGCAAGAGAAAAGACTTTCCTATGAGAGTCAAAAGATTCCAGAGTCTGATGCTCTTAACACATGTGGGAAAGAGACTTGTGGCTGTTAAGGCAGGTGGAGAAGTGTGTGTCTGTCCCACACATTGTTCCTCTTGGATTTCAATCTGTCAGTACACTCTCCTTATCTTCAAACTCTCCACCACCTTTTTGTTACTATTATAAACATGTTTAAAATGTTGCTAACCTCAACCCCTGCCAAAACCTGCCTCACCTGATTCCATGGTTTCTCCAGCCATCACTCCACCCTTACTCAAGCAAATTTCTTGAGAGAAAAGGTCACACTTATCTTCATCTTTTCACTCTCCATTTAGCTTGCAACTCAAAGCAACTGGAGTTTTCACCAGTTTTTATTCCTGAAACCACTCTCACTGATGGGTGTTCACCGAGGGAAGGGATCTGGATAGTAAGCAAAACAGACAGGGCCCTGCCCTCACAGCTCCGAGGCCCTAAGTCTAGATCTTCTGGGCAGATGTGGATGTTGGGGGACAAGGTGAAAATCTCAGCATGCCCTTCCCGTTGCCCTTCACTCTCTTTTCCCATCCACTCAGCTCTGTTCCTACAAGGTCAGGTGAGCTATGGCTTGAATAAGGTAGAAAAACCTTGTCACTGTTCCTCTTGAAATCAAACCTCTTTGTGACAGATCATCAAGATAATAACTGGAGATGGCTGTTTCTTTCCAGATAGCTTTATGACTGATATTGAAGGATCCTACAGGACTCTGTGGTGGTTCCTGAGATTAACAGTGGTGTTCATGCCATATTTATTCATGCCCCAGGCATAGACAGAGCTGGATTTCCTAACAAATCGTTCAGACATTCAAGAGCTGATCTCTTAGCAAGTCTGAGTCTTCAAGCTCTAAGAAGAGTAAGCAAAAGCATAAATGAAGTAAAACAACAACCAAGCATTATCCCTAAAAAAGGAATGCTTGAATTTTTTACTTAAGCCAAAATAAACTGGAAATGTTAAATGTCTAGTCTGTTTCCAACAAGAAAGTTTAAGATAATTAGGAAAATGGATTAATTGACAGAAAATCAATGCTGAGGAATTAGGTGATAACGCAACATATTAAAATCAATGTTTTGCCCAGCTGGCAAGACATTATTTACTCCAGCAGGAGAAAATGGATCAAAAGTTGAATCCCTGAATGAGGATTTTTTTTTATAAAAAAAAAAACAAGATTTTGACTGTCTGAAACTAGTCAATAATGGCAAAGTAAGAAAATGTCTTCATAGATAAAGATCAGCTAGAGAAATGTCATATAAAATATTACATGTAAACTCTGACCCTGCAAGGTGGCCAAGAAAACACCAGTGGGAGCTCAGAAAATACTGCTAGAGAATATGGCTTGTGTTTTGATACTTTTTAACTAGGCTATTATTTTAGCTGTCGTATTTCAGAAGTTCACGTAAGTAAAAGAATATAATTCTTGACCTACAGCCTTCGTGATAAAATAAAATTTTGTATTTGAGCGAGAGGACTATGTACACATAATTGAGGTGGAGAGACAGAAGAAATCCAGGAAGTAAGGAGGGGATTTAATCATTCACCTCAGACAGAACAAGCCCAGGACACTATAAATTCTGTGAGGACAGGAATTGTACTTGTCTTGCTAACTTTCATGCCCTCAGCAGCTAGTGAACGGGTGAACAAGTAAACTCCTTTTTCCCAGCACTGAAGCTGGGAGTGGAGAGGAAAGGTCGAAACTGAGAAATATTGTCACCCACTGGTTTCAGCTGAGCTGGGTATGTTGAGTGAATGTGAGAATATAGGATCAAGAGTAGTCAGTTCTTTTGAGAATTATAGATTTGAAGGAGAGAAAAGAGATGAGGTGGTGGCTGGAGGGGGCTGCTGGTTCAAGCAAGAGTTTATTTGTTTAGAAGGAAAAGGGAGTAAACAGAGGGGCAAAAATAAAGAACAATTCCCAGGGAGCTGGGGTGGGACCTATACACAGCCGGTTGTATTGGCTCGGAGGCCACATGATTTGAGTGAAAGGTCAATGGGGAGAAGCAAACGCTCTTGTTGTGTCACCCTTCCTTTCCTTCTCTTCTGCCCCTCAGTGAGCTTGGGTGGGCCACTTGAGTGCTCCGAACTTCAATTTTATCATCTCTGCAGTAAAAACATAGGAAAATATGTCATATTTCTCATCAAAACTTAACCAAGATGAAAGGGGCTTCAGGGGAGTTCCCATCATGGCTCAGTCATTAACGAATCTGACTAGGAACCATGAGGTTGCGGGTTCAATCCCTGGCCTTGCTCAGTGGATTAAGGATCCGGCGTTACTGTGAGCTATGGTGTAGGTTGCAGATGTGGCTCGGATCCCGTGTTGCAGTGGCTACGGACACAGGCCAGCAGCTTTAGCTCCGATTGGACCCCTAGCCTGGGAATCTCCATATGCCAGGAGTGTGGCCCCAGAAAAGGCAAAAAGACAAAAAAAAAAAGAAAAAGAAAGAAAGAAAGAAAGGGGTTTCAGGAAACACAGCACTGGAAGATATATCAGGCACTGTTCAAATGCACTTAGGGGAACACTTCATGAGTCATCACCAGTGACTTTGTTCCTAGGGTGAGCTAGAAATTTCCAAGCTGGACAGGACTGCAGACCCAACCTCTTTTAGTATCCCTATTATTCATTTCATCATTGTCCCTTTCTGCACTGACTTGGCTGAGCAGGCCTCTCTGGGAACTCTGTTTTCTAAGCCAGAAAGAACAAACTGAGTAATACTCCTGGTCCTTTTGTATCACCATTTAGCAATCAGCAAGTTAATAAAGTCTCAAAGATTAGCATCAGTTTGAAAGGCAAAATTCACACAAAACAATTAATTAAGAGCATTAAAACAAATACATTGCTGAAGATGGAATTGGATCCAGGAGACAAAATGGGTTAAAAAAATTTTTTTTTCAAGGAATGCTCTAATTGAAAACTGGCAGGCGCAGAAGACACAGTATAGTTAAAACAGTATCTTATCAGAAAATTAGCAAAATGTAATTTTTATTGGGTTTTACAGATGTTATTTTTAACCACATCAAAAATCCCACCTCGTGGCTATTGGTACAAATTGTCATAATTACTATAATTTGAAGTCTGAGCGATGGAATGGCTGTCGAGATAGTTATCTCATCCCCAGACTTAGTCTGCATTAGTTGATCAGCCAGGAGAAGAAGCTCATGTTTTTGTACTTGGTCTGGACTTCATTTGTGTCCTTTATCCAATCTCATTCTTAGGAATATTGAAGAATAATTTTTTTTCCCACCTGAAACACTGGAGAAAATCAGGAGGTTAATATTAAGAGTGCTGAGGTCACCTTTAATTAACATACCAATCACCTCACTTCCAATCTGCAAGTAAAGTGTTGTATTTTGTTCTATTTTTACATTTCCTAGGGAACTCTGTCATATTTAATGCATACAATAATTCTGGGCATAATATATTCAACTACCTTCATAAGCATGGCTGACAATGCTGAACCAAGAAAAAGGAGCTTTTATAACCCTCTGATATCCAAGTTAACATTTTTTTTTTTTTTTGCTACTCGGAGGAAAATTATGACTAAACATGTCCAAAATATATCTAGGCTATAAATCAGAAAAAAAGATCAAGAGATGCCTTAGAGGAAATTCTGTAGATAACTGGTATCCACAGATTCACAGTAAAATTGAATAATGAAAACAATGATGACTGTGTTATACTTTACATGTGGGGCTAGATTGGCTGAAGGCCCAGCTCAGAGGCTGTAGGAACACTCAGTCAATTTGAAGAGAGGAGTCTCCATCAGCAAATAAAGCTCATCAGACTTAAGGAAGCACTTGCCAACAAGAGAAGAAAGGTTAACATGCTGTTTCAGTGATCGTCCAAAGCTGAGTCATCTCATTGTCATTTTTGGTCATGGAAAATTTTCAACATGGTTTCTTTCAAACCCTCAGCCATAGTTTCACTAAAGTATTATATGCAGAAGGGGACTGGATTAAATTTATTCTGATAAATAAATTAAATATAATAAAATAAATACAAATATTCAGATATTATGTGCTGGTGCTGCTCTAGGCCCTGGAGAACAGTCGTGAACAAGAAGCGGTGCTCCCAGTGGAAAAACATAGACAGGAACATTGAGGACAACAAAAATAAGCATGTTGATAGTATAATGCCAGGTAGTATGTATGTTTTGAAGAAAAGTTATACAGGGCAAGGAAATAGAGAGTGATGGAAGGGTGGCCATTTGAATAGGAAAGCACCTTGACTGAGGTAGTATGTGGGCAGAGATCTGAAAGAAATGATGGAGAAGATCAGGTGGATAGTAGGGGGATGGTCTTCCAGACAGAAACAACATCAAGTCAAACACCCTGAAGCAGGAACATTCTAGGACAGAGCTGTAAGAGATAAAGTGGAAGAAGGAGGCAGTCTACATTGTGTAGGCCCTGTAGGGCATGGTAGAAACTGTAGGTTTGTTCTAAGTATTGTGGGAAGCCTCTGGGGAGCTTATAAGTTTATAAAAACCCATGAGACTAGATGCATCTATCCAGAGAGAGTACAGAAAGAAAATAGAATCCAAACTGGGATTACAAAAGCAGGAGAATTCCTCAGAAGTAACTGAGAAGTATTACTTGACCTCTACAGGGCGTTTTCAATCCAACTCATAATGAAACAGATTGACTGTGAAGAGCTAAGGGTGGAGGGAGATCAGAGGCTCAGAGTGGACCACAATCTAAATTTAGTTGTTAATAAAATATTCACCTCATGGTTGATGGCACTTTTATTTTTATATAAAAGGAGATACTGGAATGAATATACGAAAAGCGATTTTGAGGCACTTTTCCTTTTTCGGTAAATACCGTATAAGTCGATTTTGATGCAAGTGGTCTAAGAATCTTATTTTTAAGAAAGGCTGTTCTTTTCTGTTTGCTTTTTAGGGCCACATCCTTAGCACATGGAAGTTTCCAGGCAAGGATCGAATTGGAGTTACAGCTGCTGGCCTACACCACAGCTATAGCAACAAGGGATCCAGGACGAGTCTGAGAATTACACCACAGCTCACTGCAACGCTGGATCCTTAACTCACTAAGTGAGGCCAGGGATCGAACCCACATCCTCATGAGTCTTAACTGGGTTCATTAACCGCTGAGCCATGAAGGGAACTCCCAAGAAAGGCTGTTCTGACATGCATCTTGGAAAGGAGCAACAATTAATGGAGGAAATAGCAGGTCCGTATATGTCTCAAAAGTGAAGCTTAAAAATTAATGAGCTTTTTGGTTCAAAGAATAATAAACTATAGGAGTTACCAAGTTTTTGAAGGGGTGAACTATAGTTGGTAGTAAATGAAAAATTTGCATTTCCACTGAAAATTGTATTTTAAAGAGGAAGCAAACATAAGAAATGTCTGTTTTAACTGTCAGAAGTATGTTCTAATATAAGACTCAAAAGAGACTAAAATAGGCTATTGAGAGTTTTTGAAAAATTTTAAGGAAATGGACAAAGATCTCATCCTAAGATGCCTTAAAATAAAAAAATTGTAGAATTATTTAAAATGAATTTGATATCATTACAATATCATTTTTTTTCCCTTTTCAAAGTCGAATTATAATTGTTTTCCTTTAGACACAAAATTAAATTTTAAGGAATCATTTGACATGATAATCAATTATAGTAACACACCTATCTTTTAGAAAGCAGTTTTCTGTAAACATTAAACATTCCTCTTAAGCGTTCAGAATGAAATTGTCTATGTTTTTTCTTGTTTGTTTTTTAAATTGACTTTTCTGTCAATAGAGAGAAAAAAAGAAACAAGTAATTGAACAGTAGAAAAACAAACAGTAATGTAACTAGCCAAAAAGATGCCATAAGATGTGTTAAGAGCAGTTGGCTTATGTTCTGGGAGAAAAGGATGGTGATAAATCTGGGCGGCGGGGGTGGGGGGGGTTGATTTAAGAGCCAACAGTTGCTTAAACTAAAAGGAAAAGAGAAGAGAAGAAACAGGGGGCCATTGGAAGTGACAGAGTGTGGTGTACGTGCCAGCTACTAGCAAAACTCCCAGATAAGGAATTAGGGTGCCCCCAAATATGAAGTTCCCTTTTTCAGAAGCTCTAGATAACCTAGATAGCAAACAGCTTGAGTGATCAGCTTTCTCCCTTTCTGAACCCTAATTCCTGCTCTTATACTTTCTTTTTCTTTTATTTTTTCTTTTTCTTTTTAAATGAATTTTATTACGTTTATAGTTGTACAACAATCATCACATCCTAATTTTAAAGCATTTCCATCCCAAATCCCCAGCGCATCCCCCCACCTCCCAAACTGTCTCATTTGGAAACTGTATGTTTTTCAAAGTCTGTGTGCTCTTATACTTTCAATTAGTCAATAAAGAGTGAGCTATGAAAACTTAGACATCCCACCCTTGGACTATAAAAGGAGAACCTTAGATTTGAGATCCCCCCCACCCTCAGGTATGCCTTTCCATCCAGGATCTGTGAATGATAAATCTCATTCCTCAAATGAGATTTTAGCTGAAGTACTTCTTGCAATCACAAAGAGAACCATAAGGGCTAGTCTAGCCACAACATTGACCAGGTTGGGGAAATGTTTGTGAGGCTAACTACCAGGACCGTGGGACAGGCGAAAGCCCCAGGCATTTCTGCCTGACAGTGTCACTGTTGCTAGACTGAGATAACACAGAGAAGAAGGTCAATTAAAACACCGAGGAGCAGTCACCCGGATGTTAGGACTCAGCTCAAAGGATTCCACAGGAGTCTTCGACAGCTTAGAATCTGACACCGAAAGAACCCACCTCCTCCCAGGAGCTTGCTAAAGGGCACACAAACCATGGGCAGCTCGGCCATGTACAAGGAGACCAACAGACACATATTCAGAGGGTTTATAAACCTCTGTGGCTCATAGTGATGTCTAAGCGGCCAAAACTGTTTTGGTACACTTTATTTAAGAAGGTAGGGGAATGTATGGTCTATTTTGAAATGGCTTCTATTACGCGGTGACTCTACCCATATATATATGAGACACGGTACTGGTTAAGGCATTGAAAGTACAAAGATGAGCATAACAGTCCCAACTCTCAGTGAGTTTACAGTCACTGGACGGGGGTGTGCACTGCTAAAGACAGAGTATAACAGATGCTTATAATACAAAACACTGTGGCTCTCCAAAAAAGAGCATAAACTCTGAGCAGGACTGGAACAGATATCAGGGAAGGATTTCCAGAAAAGGCGATGTTGAGTTGAGCCTTGGATGATGAAGAGGAACGTTCAGAGTGAAAATGATTCAAAGATTTGAATTTCACCTATATGCAAACAATCCATTTTTTTTGAAAAAATTCATTTTCATTCCCCCAATTGCATTAAATAACATATTATTCTATGTAAGTCCATTCAAATGGGCATCTGGCAGATTTCATTGTCTCAGGAAAGTTTTGAATCAACTTTGAAATGTAATCAGGTATCTATAACCGGTAGGTAATCCACATGTTAGAAACGTAAGTTTTATTCAACATGGGGTAGAGTAAAATGCTTTCAGTTTAGGAAAAATTGCTATAAAAGTACGTTATCCTGCAGGTTTACAATGAGTCAGGATTCTAATTGTGTATTATTTAGGCAACAAAATGTATGCTTCATGTTTCCACGTTTCAGTCCCTAACAGAACGAAGAGCAAATGCAGAGAAACACAAACTTTTTCAAATCTCAGAGGTATTCTGTTTTTCATTCTGTATGACAATCTCTTTGCTAGTTATCAGTTAAAGAAGATTGACTGACTGCCCATTTTTCCTTTTTCATCTGGTTTACACATGCTCAGTAACAAAGTAACACAAAAGAAATTTCCAATAAAATATGACTAATGAATTAGAAAGTGCCATTCTGTGCCTTGCAAACATTTCAAAATACTGTAAGCCTTTTTCCTCATTAAGATATTCCTAAAACAAAACCAAAAAAAAGGAAAAATTGCACTGTAGAAGCATGAAATATGATAACTAATAAGAACAATTATAATCATTTTCTTTAGAATACAGCAACTGTGAATGACACATGTAAATAGCTCCAATATATTCATTTAATATTGCTGATGATTAACGTGAGCGCTAAATTAGAATTGCCTTTATCAGCCAGTCGTAAAGCACAGTAACGGCCTAGAGATTACTAGAAAAGCTGATACCTGGGTGAAGAATATACCCAGGCTGCTGATAATGAAGGAGTGTTTAGACTTTTAATTCCATAAATAAATAGAGTGTTTTTAAGCATTGGACTTCATCAAAATTTAGCTGAATTAATTTGTAAACACATACTCCGTGTTCACCTAAATCCTTTTATTCTCTCCTCAGTGACTCAAACAGCCATAATGGCTTCCTGTCCCATTTCTTCCTCCACTTCCTCCCTCCTGCTCCCATCCATTTTCCATTCTATAAGCTGAATGACCTTTCTGAAACTTTCCGTAACCCCCATTCCCTCAGGATAAAACCCAAAGCATTCAAGATGCCCACAGCCAATCTCTCCAAGCTTCTTAATCTCCATAACTCAAGTTCTGGCACTTAATGCTCCAGCCATATTCAATTCTGCAGTTTTTCTACATGCATTTAATAATAATGACCCCAGGACCTTTGTGCATGCTGTCCCCTCTGTCGGAAAGCTTTATTCCTATCCTTCTTTGGCCTTCCATCCTTTCACCTGGATTACTCCTACTTGTCTTTAAAGTTTTAGCTGAGACATTATCTACTCCATGAGCCTTTCCTGACAGCCCCTACTCCTCTTTCAAGGCTAGATTAATGTTGTGCCACCCTGTGTTTCATTTAGCTAAGGACTCAACATTGTGGTTTATTTGTTATTACCTCTTAATAAATTCCTTGGGCTCCAAACACGTAACATGATGCCTGGTACAGAGGAGACATAAAATACTCTATGAATAAATTAGGAAAACCTTTGAAAAACTGAGCAATCTTCTTTCATGAAGTTGATCTAATAGTAATTTCTATTATGATAATGGTGAAAAAAGAAATACACCAAAAGTTAAGAGAATGAACTATCATCCTAACACTGTAATTAGCTGTAAATAATTTCTCTGTGCCCTTATTTAGTCTGCAAAATTGGAATAAATACCTAACCCTCCTACTTCACAAAAGGATAGATCTGAAGGTCTCAGTGAAATGAAAGCACCTTGGAAAATATAAAGCTTGAGTTGTGCAAGATATGATCACTATCATTATTATTAAATGCCTAAATTGCCATCTTGACTATATCACATTCCTGCTCAAAAGCCCCCAGTACCTGGGAAATTCCACAGGTCACAGGCACACACGCAAAAAAAATTTGTGTGTGTATTTACATATATAAGTCACTTTTCTGTACGGTCGAAATTGGCACAACACTGTAAATCAATCATACTTTAATTTTATTTTTTTTTTATTTTTTTTATTTTTTTTGCCTTTTGTCATTTTTAGGGCCGCACCTGCGGCATGTGGAGGTTCCCAGGCTAGGGGTCTAATAGGAGCTGTAGCCGCCGGCCTACGCCACAGCCACAGCAATGCGGGATCCGAGCCGCGTCTGCGACCTACACCACAGCTCACGGCAACGCCGGATCGTTAACCCACTGAGCAAGGCCAGGGATCGAACCCGCAACCTCATGGTTCCTAGTCGGATTCGTTAACCACTGAGCCACGATGGGAACTCCATTTAAAATAAAAGCAAAAAAGAAAATATCTGGGGCATTCTCAAGCTGCTGATTTGTGCCTCGCTTGACACTAGCACTACCTACCTATCAGTGATAATCAGGAAAACACAACTGCACATCTTAACACTGAATGTGACATCTCTGAATTTCTCCTCTTAGAAAAATTTTTAAAAGTTCTTCTGTTATAATAATGCTTTGAAAAATGAATAAAATTTAAATCCGCATTCAACTAATGCTTACAGAGCAATGGAGATCAAAATTTATAAAAAGAAAGCATTGAGATCTTTATAAGTAAAGGGTTTTATTAATTCAAGGTATTACTGTAAGTAGAATTACTGTCATTGATTTGATTCCTCACCTTCTAGTTCAGCTGCAAGTCTGTAGTGTTGTTGAAAAATGAAGTTAATGCATGGAAAAATGGTTGATTTTCTATAAAATCAGTATCTAAGGGGAAAAAATTAAGTCCATGAGATCTAGGAAAAGTGACCTTAAGAAGTACTTTATTGTTAAAATTCCAACCTGACTTTTCTATCTAAATCTTTCAAAAATGTTTCTGGCTCTACAGTTTTGGTAAGATCCAGGTTAACACATGCTTGTCAAAATTGCTTTCTTCAGAAGTAAGCAGTTAGATCAGGAAATAAACCACAAAAATTCCTTAATTGCTAGTCATCTAAGTAAGGTCTTATACTTTGGCTGAAAAAAATAAACCAAAGGAAAGAAATACCTAGCAATCCTTTACTGGGTATTTTTTTTTTTCCATACAAGCTAAGAAAAACACCTTAGCCAGCAAAGGGGTCAAAAGAATAGAGAGGAGATAGCTCTTCAAACCTTCCTTTCTAGGTAGAATTAATCATTTAAGCTTTGTCCACATTAGCATTAAGCTTAGCAAGGCTGGAGAGTGACTTAATTCATATGGCTTTGCCAATTTGTTTACTTAATATTAATCCCAAGTGTTTTAGGAATTGGTCTGAACCAAAGCATATTGGAATTAACCTCCGGAAAGGCAAAGCTATGCCTCAGGAGCATCTTAAATTATTTATTATAATGATTTATTTAGTATTTAAGGTTTGTGATGAATTCATTTACAATGAACTTCTAATTCCCATTTATAGAATTGTCAGTGTATCGATGGATGGTTGAACATGGGCCATCTCTCACATGTACTTTTGGTATGAATGCAAATTCCTCAGGCCTAGAAAGTATAAATCTTTTAGAGAATTTCAGATATGTAATTTGTATTTGATGAGTTCATGTTCAAAGTCATCAACAAGATCAGTCAATTAACAAATAGAGACTAAAAGTGACAAAAATGAAGCTACCACTTATTATTTCCTAGGGGCCAAGCACTATTCTAAGAAGGTAAAAAATATACTTTCTATTTCTTCAACCACTCTACAAGGTGAGTTTTATTAAACTGATTTTACAGAAGAAGAAATTGAGAATTAGAGAGGTTAAGGGACTTTCCAAAGTATTAAGGTCTGAATTAGAATAGTTTACACAGCAGGAATAGTATTATACAGCTATCTCTTCTGATAGAGCCAACACATAGAATTTAGCTTGTTATTAGCTCTCTTGTTTGCCAGCGCTTGTTTCTTTGTTTTCCTTTTATAACATGTATAATAATGTACATTTTGACTTATGAAAAAACTAGCACATTGATTCAATATTAGTATAGAATTTGAAATTAGCGTAGAATTTCAAGCATAACTCTCAAGGAATTGTTGATGAACCTGGGACTTTCTTCAGATTAAGTTTCCAGGACAAAACCCAATCACAGAAAACAGGACAGAAAGGAGACACAGAAGAGCAAACACAACCCTCTGCTAGCCATGTGGGCTCCCCAGCCACAAAGATGAAGTTTGAGTGGCTCAATAAGGTCACAGGAATCCTCTGGTCTGTGCAGCTGTTCCCCTGGGCTGGAGCATGCCACTGGCCACAGGTACCCCAGCAGTCAGTGACTGGGTATAGGATATGATTTCTAAGTTTATGATGCATTAATTCTGGGATGTACACAGAATCTTTCTGCTGACAGTGTGGTCCAAGTTTTTGTAACATTAGATATAATCAAGGCCATGACTTTCTTCTCCACTGAAGGTCACGGCAGGAGACTGACTGTGCTATGAGGTACATAAAGCCCATGTTTTAAGGCATCTTCTCCAGCTTAGCACTAATCACTCTAATGGGCAGAAGTGGATTGGGAAACTTGTGAAGGATCTGAATATCGGCATCTTACAGCTACTTTCCTTTTGGCCCCAACTTCTCAGGACCAGAGCATTTGCCCTTATGTATGAGTCACCAACAGATAAGCATCAACCAACCCCAAGGGAAGCCTCTTTGGCTGCCGAGAAAGTTCTTTAAGTTTCTTCAACTCTGTTTCAATGCCAGGTAAGACTTTTACTGTGAACACTTGGGTAACCATTGCTAACCAAGTCAGCTTCCCATATGAATAAGAATAGCACTGACTCTTCTGTTGGAGCTCTGGTATTCATTAGTAAAATGAAATTTGTCTTGTGAATAAAAACCACCACACAAGTAAATATTATACAATCTGCTAAAAGAGAGGCCTCGGGAGATGAGTTTACTTTCTAAAACTTTCCAGTCGAGTTTATAGAAAAGTTGAAAACTACAAACCCTCTGCTGTTGTGTTCATTTAAATTGTGATGGGATTGGTACATGCTGGACACGTGAGGAATCTCAGCAAACTTGCAGTCCTTCAGCTTGGACACCACATCCTGAAGAAGGCGAGGTGACCTTCTGTGCCCGACTCTGAGGGTGGGGCGGGAGGGAGAGGACCCCGTGGCCTTGGCAGGATCCTCTATCTACTGGCCAGTGCTACTCTGCCTCTGTTTCATTTATAGGCTGTGATTCCACATTAGGTTTATTGGCTTATAAGAGCTTTTGCTACTGCCTAAGAAAGAATAAAGAATTGGATTTCTGGAGTTCCGGCTGTGGCACAATGGAATTGGTGTCGTCTTAGGAGAGCTGGGACACAGGTTCGATCCCTGGCCCTGCACGGTGGGTTAAGGATCCAGAATTGTCACAGCTGTGACTGCAGCTAGGATCTGATCTCAGGCCAAAAAAAAAAAGATTGAATTTCCATTCATGATTAGTGCGACAGCCCAATTTTATCAGGTGGCACCTGAGGCCCTGGGAGGTGAGGTGACCTGCCCCAGGGTCTCCCCACTAATAAGTGACAGAGGTTTCCGGACTTCATCAATTACTTTTCACCTGACAACATGACAGATTATTCTGCTCACAAGTCACCTTTACCAGTCTTGAACACTTTTTTTCCAGTTTTATTAAGATAAATTGACCTATAGCACTGTGTAAGTGTGAGGTGGACAGCATAACGGCTTGACTTACCTATTTGTGGAAAGATTACCCAAGTGAGTCTGTTTAACACCTATCCTCTCATATATCAGCCATAAACTACCTTCAGCCCCCTGGACCTCACAGGCTTCATCTTCTGATGTGAAACATAACTGCACTAAGGGATCCCAGGGGCAATGTCCCTGTAGCTTGGAGGCTCCTCCCTTGTGTCTGCAGCACTGAACTTAATGAAAGGCAAATGCTCCCAGTTGTAGCAGTTGCTTCTAAGACATTCTTTGACTGAGGAATGCACATACAGGTCATTCAGCCTCCTATGTGCCCAGGCTGTTTGCATGCCAAGTGCATGACACAGAGTATTTACAATGGAGCCTTGATAAATGGCTGGTAGGGCTTCATATTTCAGAATTTGTTTTGAAAGGACAAACCCCTGAAGAACACAGTCCTTGACAAACTGGACCGTTTGGACTTTTATCTCTGTCACACCAACCCAGATGGACTTGCTGCTGGTTCCAGGACCCACTTTTGTTTATGCCATTTCCTGTGAACCTGCCTGAATCTTAAGGATGGGTGGAATGTGAAGACATATGATTCCCATGTCACGTGTACCGCTCAGGAGCATTTGCCACTTTCTAGAGCATTTGCCACTTTCTAATGACAATAGTAAAACATATATATAGTAAAACATACATATATATAGTAAAACATATATATATAGTAAAACATATATGGTACCTACTATGTTCCAGAGACAGTAATTCTTTTAAAGGAGATATTATTCCTATTTTGTACCTGAAGCAATGAAGCTCAGTGAAGATAGGAAACTTACCCAGTATCAAACAATAAGTGACAGAATGAACATTTGAGCCCAGAATTCCATAGCCCGAGCTATATGTCATTGTATAATATGAGCTATACATAACCGTAGGCTGTACATCATTATCTTTTTTCTAGGTTATAAGCTACCTGAAGGTGTGATCAGTTTCTCATTTGCCTCTTATCACCATGAGTTTTTGTCCAGCCACGACCAGAGTGGGGCCTCAATAAGGAAATGCCATGGTCAGAGTCAGGGAGACCACATTCTGCAAACACAAAATCCCTCCCCACTGGAACCACTGGCTACACACAGACACCTACCATCACAGTCAGCATTTGGCTCTTTCTGCTGTGTCTGCAGCAGCTTGGCAGTCCTAATATCTGTTGGATTAGTGCTGATCTACACTGATTGCTCACACCTGCAATTCAAACTAACCCCTGTTCCGCTTTGTGCAATCAGCCATGCCCAGGTAAGACCATCAGCTTCCCAAATGACAGGCAAACAGAGACCCACCTGACAGGTCTGACCAGACACCTGTGAGATCTGCAAAGTGGGAAGGAAGGGGGAAGGGGAAGGTGGAATTACAAAATTAAAGCACCAAATGTAAACGTAAAGAAATGAGTGCTTCATCTACTTCTCAGAAAGATTAAAAACTTCATTGATGGAAAACATCAAAGGTCCCCAACTAATGAGTACAGAGCAGTAACTGGTAATGGAATTTTTACAGGCACTAGGACTTGATATTTGTGTTTCTACGCGTAGTAAGCTTTAGTCAGAGAAGTTAGACCTTAGATTATCAGAAGTGCCAAACACAACCGTGCTTTGATTTTCAGTGCTGCCTCCTACCAGCGAGTTCTAGACACTCTTGCTAACATTGTCCTGATAATCCTCATGACATCTCCAGCTGGAGGTAAGGAGTGTGGATGGAAAAGTGAAGTCCCTGCAGGGCTAGTTCAGAGATTATAGCAAGGCCAGAAAAATACATTTGTTTTTCTTGATGAAAAGAGTCTGATTTTGGAGTTCCCGTCGTGGCTCAGTGGAAACGAATCCGACTAGGAACCATGAGGTGGCGGGTTTGATCCCTGGCCTCACTCAGTGGGTTAAGGATCCAGTGTTGCCGTGAGCTGTGGTGTAGGCTGCAGACAGGGCTTGGATCCTGCATTGCTGTCGCTGTGGTGTAGGCTGATGGCTATAGCTCTGATTAGACCCCTAGCCTGGGAACTTCCATATGCCGCAGGTGTGGCCCTAAAAACGACAAAAAAAAAAAAAAGAGTCTGATTTTGTCAATTATGTTTTCTATTCCGAATTTCTACAGTCTTAGTCTTCAACGTGTAATTACTAATAGAAATTAATGTATAGAGAACAGACTCGTGGTTGCCAAGGGGGAGAGGGGTGGAGGAGGGATGGATGAACTGGGAGTCTGGGTTAGCAGATGCAAACAATTACATACAGAATGGATAAACAAGTTCCTACTGTATAGCACAGGGAACTATATTTACTACTCTGTGATAAACCAGAGCAGAAAAGAATATTAAAAAAAAAAAGCTGCAAGCTGTGGTGCAGGTCGCAGACGTGGCTCAGATCCCGCATTGTGGTGGCTGTGGTGTAGGCCAGTGGCTGCAGTTCCTATTCAAATCAGAGCCTGAGAACTTCCATATGCCATGGGTGCAGCCCTAAAAAAGAGAAAAAAAGAAAGAATGTATACGTATGTATATCTGAATCACTTTGCTATACAGCAGGAACTGACACAGCATTGTAAATCAACTACATATCAATTTTTAAAAAATGAATGATGTACATATACATAAATATATATGCATGAATCTATGTATGTACATATATGTTTGTTTTATTAATGATCATACTCACAGAAATAAAAGACACACGTTCCTATTATTACAATGCCCTCATCCTTAGTACCTTTGGTAATATTCCCTTCTCAAGGGAATGGTAGTTAAATCCTGAATAACTGGAATAGTTCCAGTTACAACCATAAATAATTGGATTTTGGTTTATTTTCTTCTTTGAGGAAAAAAATTCCCTCTTAACTTTTCTAAGTGTCAGATTTTTGCACTATAAATTTCACAGAATTTGTTCAAGCTATCTGGCTGTTTTTTAAGGTGTAATAGAAGAAATATCAGAAAGACAAAGCTGAAGGCCTTGTTTGAGTTTAAAGGCATTATTTTCCAAATAGAGCCAAATGCAAAAAATATCATCACAGTATCTTGCATAATATGTTACCATTTTTCCTGTTGCTGCTGCTACTATTAAAACACTGAACCAGGGGAATTTTTCTTTAATTCAGGATTTAGTTGGGGCTCGATGAGCTTATAAAACATAAAGGCTTTGACTTCTTGGACAGGTTCGTGACATCTTGAGGGAGCTGTCCTGGAAGCAGCTTCTACTCCCCCCAAAATCATTACGACTTTCATTAAAGATAAAATGGGAGTTCCCATCGTGGCTCAGTGGTTAACGAATCCGACTAAGAACCATGAGGTTTGCAGGTTCGATCCCTGGCCTTCCTCAGTGGGTTAAGGATCCGGCGTTGCCGTGAGCAGTGGTGTAGTTTGCAGACACGGCTCGGATCCCGCGTTGCTGTGGCTGTGGCGTAGGCTGGTGTTTACAGGTCCGATTAGACCCCTAGCTTGGGAACCTCCATATGCCTTGGGTGTGGCCCTAAAATGACAAAAGACAAAAAAAAGATAAAATGATGCAGGGAATAAACAGGATCTTTTCGTGTCCTTTTCCTGTTTTTCTATTGAGAGCATTATATACCCTATCCTGTGGTATTTGTTTAGTGTTATTATTATAGTAGCTAGATAGGCAAAGTTGGCTCAGGGGGATATATCTGAACTTGAGTAGTTTTCAGTTCCAATGAGAATACTAAACTTGACTCTAGATAACACACTTCCTCCTGGCCAAGCCCTGAGCCACGGGAGTGATGTGCGAATGTGCTTTGGGTTGAAAGTTCATCTCTACCTGAGAGAGTGAAATCTAGGGCTTTAATCATGGCAAATCACACCAGATAAAATTGTTGGGTGAAACCCCTGAAAACTGAGTCTCCTGTGACTGTCCCCTTACTCAATGTATCTGTTGTTTTTTTTTTTTTTTTTTTTTTTATGGCCGCACCGGTGGCATATGGATGTTCCCAGGCTAGGGGTCCAATCGGAGTTACAGCTGCCGGCCTACACCACACCAACAGCAACACCATATCCAAGACACATTTGCGACCTACACCACAGCTCACAGCAACGCTGGATCTGTTAACCCACTGAGTAAGACCAGGGATGGAACCCGCAACCTCATGGTTCCTAGTCGGATTCGTTAACCACAGAGCCACGACGGGAACTCCTATTTCTGTTGAGTTGAGGAAGCAAAGAGTTTCAGGGAGCCAAACCACCAGCCTGGCACCGTTAGACAGAAAAAGCCACTGGGAAGCTAAGCACATCACCTTCCTGTCCTTTTTTTTTTGCCTCTGGGTCCTTTTGAAAAAGAACAACTCAAAATTACTACCAGTTGCTACATGTACTAAGCAACCATGTGCCAGACACCATAGCAGATACCTTATACATGATCTCCTTTAATTTCAAAAGATGACATAGGGGCATAGTTAAGACCATGGCACTGCTCCCAAGACTACCTGTGTTAAAATTCTGCTCTACTGTTCTTAGCTGTTTGACCTCAAACAAACTTTCCATGTCTCAGTTACTTTCCCTCTGATAGCAAATCTTTCCTCATGAGTTTTCTGTAAGAATTAAATGATTGTTACACAGTGTAGTGTTTGGCTGGCCCATGATAAGTGCTCAATACGAAGTGGATATTATTGTCACACAATCCTGCGAGGTAGGTAATATTAGCACCATTTCATAGGTGAAAAGATTGAGACTCAAATTGGGTTAATCTGATGGTTCTCAAAGTCTGGTCCTAGTGAACTTGCTAGAAATGCAAATTCTTGAGCCCCACCCAGCACTTACTGAATAGGAAACTTCGGACTAGTCTCTGGAATCTGTGTATGTATAGCCCTCTAGGGGATTCTAATGCATGCTAAAGTTTGAGAACAATTACATAATCAACTTGCCCAATGTTATACAGCTTTTAACTAATGAAACCAAGATTCAGTTTGATTTGAAAGTCTGTTTTTTTCTACTAAACATGTTATAAATTCAGTCCCAGGCAGGAATTAGGTGCCTTCCCTCATGGTTTTGACCACACATTACTGGGGTAGCTGTCCTTTCTCCATACTCCCACACATGGTTTCTCCTTTGTCAATGCAGCAATCCCTGCCTTAACTCTGCTATGAAAAACTTCTGTTTCCTTTTTCCGAGTCCAGAGCTTTCATACACACAGCAGTAAAATCCTGAGGGTGATGAGAGCTAGGGTGAAATGTTACACCGTGATCAGAAAAATTCATTATTTTGATGGGTGACATTTTCAATCAGAATTTTCAAACGCGTGAAGTTCCTTTCGTGGCTCAGTGGTTAACGAATCCGACTAAGAACCGTGAGGTTGCGGGTTCGATCCCTGGCCTTGCTAAGTGGGTTAAGGATCTGGCGTTGCCGTGAGCTGTGGTGTAGGTTGCAGATGTGGCTCGGATCCTGCGTTGCTGTGGCTGTGGCGAAGGCCGGCAGCTACAGCTCCTGTTAGACCCCTAGCCTGGGAATCTCCATATGCCGCAGGTGCGGCTCTAGATAAAGGCAAAAAGACAAAAAAAAAGAAAAGACTTTTCAAATGTGTGATTAAAAATAGAACTAGTGATAACTGATACCTAATTTTTCTTTCTACCTCCAAGATTGAGAAGGGCACAAGAAAATATGCATTTAAGAATAACTAAGTACAAATAAAATTAAGTCTAAAATGACTGTCCAGATATTAGACTATCCAGTCTCAAAATGGCTATCCAGATGTAAGAAGTGGCCTAATTAACTGTCAGGTGCTCATTAATAACTAAGCCAGAACTCCTATTGATCTCTTCCCAAAGTCCTAACTTTAGAGAGGTAACTATCCCCCACAAAAAGCTCCTGCAGATATATCTTATTCCCAGAGTCCATATATCTTGCCAATTAATGTAAGCCAGAGTCTTACCGACTTTATCCTCCTCCTCCACTTGCCATGAGCGGCCTTCTTTTGTCACTAAAGGATTCCTGAATAGAAACGTCTATTCTGTGACCTTACAACATTCCGATGTGCTCTGTTATGTTCTAGTCTCACAGTGACTCTCCTCAGATTTGGGGTGTCCTATTTCCTGTTTAGTTGTTTAAGACTGTCTTCCTTACAAAGCTGATTAATCTCAGGTGCCTGGCGTGAAGGCCATGAGGCCATGTAATATTAAGGCACCAAGAAAACTTCAATAAGTGGTTTAATGTATTTGCAGTGCCCAAAATTAGAACAGCTTCCTTTTTCTTTGATTTGACAGCCAATTTTTGTGCTACAATTTATGGTTCTTCCCCTTCTAACAACTTGAGTTAATTTCTGCTCTGAAAAGGAGAAGCAAAGGAGCTCAGGTAAAGCTATGGATTGAGATAGATGTGGGTAGGTAAAAGTGTCATGGCAGAGCAAGGCAGAACCTCTTCATGGTTCCAGTGACAGAGGTATGGCTTCACTGGCAGCTGAAGAATCAAAAAGGCAACATGCTCCTCAGTGGTGACAGTGGGGAGGGGCTCGGGAGCAGACCACCAGGACATAAGGTAAAAGAAGAGCCAGAAGCTGTGATGACCAATAAGTTTCCCCTCCTGCCAGAGCTAATTAATGTGCTATAACTTTTCCAATACCCTGAAAATAAGGCAGTTTCCTTGGAGTATTCATTACATGTATATGTCTTATACATTTAACAAGATGTTTATAGTTTATACCATTCAGAGTTACAAGTATTATTTTCACATGTCTTGTAAACAGATATGTAAGCTCTTTCACACTGTAAAATTGACTACGTAATGAGAAGATGCAAAGCGGAAAGTCGTTATTAACCTTCCCATTGGAAAAAAACAACAATCAAAGTCATATTAGTCCTGCAGCTAGTGAAGCTCACGCTCCAGGTCTCTTCACTAGCAAAGGACCCTCCAAAGCTCTGGGAGCCACCCTGGCAATGTGCTCACATGGTCAAATGCTTTGGGAAATTTTGAAAAAGAAAATTCAATCTCAATTAGTTAACGCGCTAATCTTTTTCCACATGCCTCCCTTCTGCCATGCTTCTCCTTGCGTCAGTACCCTTAGAGTGGATGTATCTTTGAAATCCAATTAAGGTGAATTTAACCAGGGGATATATTAATTTTGACTTAATGGTATATATCTGCTTTGCTAGCCATCCCAGTACAAAGAGTGGGTTCCAGCTTCCTGGTCTATACCTGTCACTACTATGCTGACTCACCCAGCCACATGAACCAAAGGTACAAGACCAGATGTACGAGGACATGAATGCATCCTATAGAACATGGCACCAGAAGTGTATGGGTAATGGAGAAGGAACAGTGTGAAGTATACAAAGCTAGAAGGTGAATTGTGGGAATTTTTTCCAGTCATCAAATGCATAAAATTGCGAGAATTTGTTTTTCTTTGATGTCTTATCAAAATGGGCATTCCCTTCTGTCAGCAATATACTCAAAAAGGCATGGTGAAAAACATGTGGACAGATGTATTTGGGTTTGAATCTTGATTCTTTAATACCTATAAGCCTCAGTTTCTTCCTTTGTAAGAAAGGAACAATAATAAGTCTGAGTTATGATGAGAATAGCTAACTTTAAGCGTTTTATCATGTGCCGAGCACTGGACACAACAACCCTGTGAGGTGGATACTGTTACTTCCATTTCAGAGTTGAAGTTAAAGAATTTACCCAAGGCCATACAGTTGGTGCAGCTGGCTATGAACTGTAGCAGTATGACTTTGGAGGCAGCCCCTGTAGCTACTAGACTCCTCTGTAAGGATACAGGATAGCATATGGAATGCTTCTATCAAGGACCGAGCAGAATCATTATTCAATAAATGGTAGGGACTGTTATAAAACCACCATGGGTCACTTTCCCCTTGTTTGTCACTGTCAATTGTAGTAACCAGCTCAACTTCACAGCTTATACAACTGTCTATTCCTTTTCTGTTCTTGAAAAAGTTTTTTTAGTCAATCTATATTATTTTGGGAATTAGATAATAAATTAGAAATACATAAAATGATGCTATTATATAATCTTACAAGTATATAATTGCTATCATTCTCTAAATGTTCTAAAGCTTTGTTATAAATCATTTGCATGTATGTATCATCAAAAATATTAATTTTTTTCTAGACCTGCAACTATCTTCTGTAACAACTGATATTTTCTGGGTCACTATGTAAACTTCAGCATTATCTTGCTTCAACCAGAGTATGTTATTTAAATTTTGTAACTTCTGGGGATGAGATTACATACCAAGCTGAGTGTTATCTATTTCTGTTTAGTCACTACTCTTTACTATATGCCAGATGTTGTCCTAAGTTTTTAAAACTTGTTTTCACATGTAATTGTTACATGACTGTATTCAAGGCTTAAATATAAGTCCACACTTAATTTTTTTCATTATTTTCAACCATTTTTTAGGTCTTTATAATTACCACTTTTGATTGCTACGTAATGTTCCATTTAAGAATATCTGGTATACTGTAACATTCATTAAATTCTTCTTGGGCATTGAAATAATTCATTGGCATTGGAAATGGTACTGTAATGACCATTTTTATACAGAAAAGTCTTCCTTTGGATTGTTTCTTTATATTAAATTCCTTCAATAAGTCAGGGGACTGAATTTTTTCAGACAGCTGTTGCATTCCAAAGGACTTTAAGAATTCACATTTCCATTTCCATCTAAAATGTAAAGATACACCAACTTCACCATAACTTTGCAAACACTTGAATACTATCACTTTGTAAATGTCTATTAGGGAGTTCCCTGGTGGCACAGTAGGTTAAGGATCCAGTGTTATCACTGAGGTGGCTCAGATCACTGCTGTGGCACAGGTTTGATCCCTGGCCTAAGGACCTTCTGCATACCACAGGTCCAGCCAAAAAAAAAAAAAAAGGAGAGAGAGAGAGAGCAGATAAATTTCTATTTGCAGATATAAAACAGTGCCTCGTTTTTCTCTTAGCTTTGCATTTTTCTGATAACTTGTGAGGTTAAACATTTTCTCTTTTTTAAAACATGCGTACTACTCTTAGATTATCTACAACAGGGGTGTATGCAGAGCATTAACACCAAGACTAAACATGAACCAAGCACATGAGTGCTGGGTACTGAATTAGGTGTATGTGTGAATATTCCTGTGGAGGTTATAACGGGGACCATATTAAGGGCACTATGAGTTGGAAATACTGTCCAACCTTGGGGTCATATCCTTCTGCCACTTACCAGCTAGGAAAACCTGGACCTTAAGTTCAGTGTCTACAAGATTGTAATAATGATATGCAGCATCCAAGGTTGTAGTTAGAATTAAATAATTGAGGTAGTGGCTGTATCCCTAGCACATAGCACAGTGCCTAGTATGCAGTAGGTGCCTGATAAATATGTGACCTCTGTCGAGTCCTGATAACACAAGAAGTACACAATAAACAGTAAAGTCTCAGATATTTTCCCTGATCTCCTGGAACGAATAAGCTGGATGAGACAAAAAGACATGATGAGGGAGTCCCTGTTGTGACTCAATGAGTTAAAAACCCAACATAGTGTTTTTAAGCATCCAGTGTTGCCATGAGCTCTGGCATAGTTCGCAGATGCAACTCGGATCCAGTGTCGCTGTGGCTATGGTGTAGGCCAGCAGCTATAGCTCCTATTCGACCCCTAGCCTGGAAACTGCCATACGCCACAGGTGTGGCCCTAAAAAGGCAAAGAAAAAACATGAAAGACTTGATAAAATAAAAAGTTCTTTATATGAATATTTGAACATGAGAGGCTTTCAATATAGAAATTTAACACACTAGAGGAATTCCCTCTGTGGCACGATGGGATCAGTGGCATCCGTTCTACCCCTGGCCAGGCACAGTGGGTTGAGGATCCAATTGCAGCTGTGGTTCAGATTTGATCCCTGGTGGGGAACGCCATATGCCATGGGGCAGCCAAGAACAAAACAAAACAAAACAGAAATATAACACACTAGAAGGGTGCAAGAACTCCTGACAGAAGACATGGGACGAAATAATCATTATGACTTGGTTCATCTGATTAAGGCAGAATTGTCTACAGACAAATCTGTAGGGAGAGGAAGTATGTTAGTGATTACCAGGGCCTGGGTAAGGGAAGAACTGGAAGTAACTGCTAATAGGTATGGGGTTTCTTTTTGGGAATGATTAAAAAAATTTTCCAAAATTTGATAGTGGTGATGGTTGCACAACTTTGTAAATATACTAAAACCCACTAAAATGTACACTTTAAAAGGTGAATTTTATGATGTATGAATTACTACTAAATAAAAAAATAGGAAGTACATTATTTTTTATGGGTCATAATTTTGTCAGTTAAGCAAATTCTGAGGCAAAATTAAATGAGAAATTCACACAGGGTTTCCAGTGTTTCATAAATATGTGATTGAGCCCCACATTCAGGAATCAGGGGATTGGTTGAATAAACTTTTGTACTAGTAGCCCCATAATCAAGAAGAAAATGTGGGGAGAGGAAAAAAAGGAGTTCCCATTGCGGCTCAGCAGAAACAAACCCGGCTAGTATTCGTGAAGACATAGGTTCCATCCCTGGCCTTGCTCAGCAGGTTAAGGATCCAGTTTTGCCATGAGCTGTGGTGTGGGTCACAGACACGGCTCAGATCCTTAGTTGTTGTGGCTGTGGCGTAGGCCAGCAGCTGTAGCTCCAATTCGACCCTTAGCCTGGGAACTTCCATATGCTGCAGGTGCAGCCCTAAAAAGTGGGGGGAAAAAAAGAAGAAGAAAATGGAACATCTCTTGTTATTCTTTCCTACCCTAAATTGGCTATTCATTAGTTTCCTTGAACTTTAAATGAGTATAAAAATGATGATTTTCAATTATTCCAGGTCTGTTTGATGATTATCAGTGTCTTAGATGCTGTTGAGAGCATATTCATAACTAGTGAGCAGTAGATCACAAGGCCTTGCTATTACTCACAGAAGCACTGATGATTCCTTCGGTAAAGACTGGAGAGACACCTTGTAGGATCCCCTAACCAACCAGCCAAAAGGCAAATGAAGGCAGCCGAAAGTGGGACCACCACCAGTTAAACTATTTTTCTACTTTTTTTTTTTTTTTTGCTTTTTAGAGCTACACCTGCAGCATATGGAGGATTGCAGGCTAGGGGTCAAATTGGAGCTGTAGCTGCTGGTCTACGCCACAGCCACAGCAACATCAGATCCAAGATGCATCTGCGACCTACGCAACAGCTCATGTCAGCTCATGGCAAGGCGGGATCCTTAACACACTGAGCACGGCCAGGGATCAAACCTGCATCCTCATGGATGCTAGTCAGATTGCTTTATGCTGAGCCACAATGGGAACTCCTATTTCTACATTTATAATTACTCTTGTTTCTTCTAGTGCTTCCCTTTGAAATAGCTCATTTTTCTCAACCTTCAAAATACCCAAACTAATCATTTATTATTATAGGATCTAGTTATTTCAGTATGAAATGGGCAGACAGTGGGTATCTGTTATACTGTGACTTATAATAAAAAATATGTATTTAATCCTCTTCCAGTTTCTGGCACAGAGCTCCTAAAACCCTTGGAATTGCCTAAGTGACAACACAGGTGTCTTTTGGGTTTTGTTATGTTAATGAGATGACTTTTGGACTATACTTAGGGTGGCATAGGGCTCCATCAGGATGTGTGTTTGGGTTGGTGGGGGGCAACAATGTAATTAGAGGGGTTGGAGATTTTAGTCCCACCTGGTCCTGGGGGAGAAAAAGGAGCTGGAGACCGAGTCCAATCACCAATGGCACATGATTTAATCATGCCTAATGAAGCCTCTGTAAATCGCTAAAGGAAGGGATTCAGAGAGCTGCCAGGTGAACACGTGGAGACATGGGAGGGCCTCTTTCCTCATACCTTTCTCTATGTCCCCTCCATCTGGCTCTTCCTGAGTGATAGCCTTTAACAACAAACTGGAAATCTAAAAAGAAAAGTGCTTCCCTGAGACCTATGAGCCCCTTTCGCAAATGAATTTAACCCAAGCAGGAGGTGGTGGGAACCTCTGATTTATAGTAACCAGTCAATCAGAGGCAAAGGTAACAACCTGGACTTGCTGCCTGCGCTCTGAAGAAGTGGGCAGTCCTGAGGGACTAAATCCTTCATCTGTGGAACCCGAAATGTATTGAGTTGAATTGTAGGACTCCCAGCTGTTGTCAGAGCATTGCTTGGTGTGGGGAAAAACATCACACTTTGGAACTGGGTGCAGAACCCTTAGGATCATATACCCTAAACAATTACATGTAGTTAAATCTTATATATACAATCTATATATAATATAACCTGTGTCAAATATAATTTTTCTGCTAAAAATTCAAGAGAGCTACAGTTTAGTGATATATATTCCAAACTTATAGTGGATTATGTGAGCATACAAAACATAATTGTGTGACTATACAGAGTAATATACACTACACATTGCGTCAAACATCAGATTGCAAGGTGTTAAGCATCAACTTAACCTAAAATTGTTCAGTAATAAATGAAAACTGTGATTTGGCCCCTTGCTGTGTGGTTTATTTTGCTACACGCTCTCCAGCTGTTGCCTGCTGGATCACACTCAGAATACCTGGCTGGACGCTCTCAAAGTTATCAATCAGACATGGAGGAATCAAAGTCTGGCTCATGTTTCCTGCTTGAGTCAACAGGAAGTAAAAATTAGTCCTCTGCTATTTTGTCCTATTTAGAAGTTAAGAAAAAAAATCTTGTACATGTGGGAAGCAAACAAAAGCCTTCTGCTAAAACAATCGAAGAAATCTAGCAATAATTAATGACTTAAAATGTCAAATAGGCACCCTAGATTTTTTCCCCCTTAACAAACTCAAAGAGTAACTTAACTTGAAAGTGCATGTATGAGAGAGGAATAAACACAACAAGTACATTTGTACTCAGGTGGATTTGAGAGTCAGTAGAGGATCCAAAGTAATGGAGAAAACAAATCCATATTGCATTGTTTCCATTTTATTGTCAGCCATGGGAAATTATGGTGAGTGTTTCTTTTCCTGGAAGTTTCTTTCAACTCTTGCTACTTAACAAAAGGAGGTTTACCCTTAGGGAATCATGATTTGGGAAAGAAGGTTAGTCTGCTCACATCCAGATCCCTTCCCCCTGTTTTATTCTCAGTTTTGTATCTTTATACACTTCCTTGCTCTCTTCCTCCTAGCCAAAGCATGGTAAGAATGAAATGGCCTTAAGATGATCAGAATACTCAAGTGAGTGAGGTGAGGCATTAGTTCCAGGAGTGAACAGATGAGGTTCTTAGAAGAAGGTTACCCCCAAATTTGAGCTATTCCGGAACAGTGATTTGTCCTGGAAATATCTGGCATCTGAGTGCATAGAGACTATCTTTTGTCTTCCCCCACCTGTTCTTTTTCTTCCATGCCCTGTTCTACAGCTCAAAAGCAGTAGCTGGGGAAAGAATCAGAGGAAGGAAAAGCCCTCAGAGTAAAAAAAAAAAAAAAAACTCTTCCAGTTCTCCTTCTGATGTGTCTGAGTTTGTGTAGTAGGAGAGAAAAACAAAAACAAATAAACCAAAAACCCTGTTCTGTGGAATCAAAGAAACCAGGATTTTAAAACTGGCTCAGTTTATTCACCCTTCAATGGATTCCTTAACCCTTCTGGGACTCGGGTTCTTGAGCTATTAAATAGATATAAAATATCTGCCCCTGCTGATTTACTGTGAGTAAAGTACATGACACAGAATGAGTGCTTGGTAAATGCTGTCAGCCTTCCTGTGTGTGCTGTGTGCGTGCATGGCAGGGCAGGGTGGGTGAATGCCTCTTGCCTCTGCATAGGTAAAGTGCCACATGAATTTGCTGGGTGAGCCCCAAAGCAGCTACAGTCCATCAGGCACACTTTTTGAAAGGCGATACAAGAACGCGATTAAAAATGTCAGGTGATACCAGCTTATTCAGGGATGGCTCCATAACATTTTGAGGGCTTCCTTTAAATCAGGACATCGTAGATCTACTAGAGAACTTTTTAAGACAGACCAAATTCACACTGTAGAAAACACCATAAGCTATTTTGTAATATGCTTAGATATAATTATGTATATAAAAATATATAACATATACTTTCATTATAATTCAGCCTTTACTGATATAAAGGTGGAAAAAAATGAAATGAGGTGAAACACTACATAACAAGTAGAAGAGAGTACAACAAAATTCAAATTAAGGCAGAACTACATTCCTGGCCACATTTAATTTAGGGAACTGTAGAGAACTATAAAATTTCAAGTTTGAAGGACACTCAGTGATGACGTGGTCTAGCCAAACAGCCCAGATTTATGATACATTTAGATACACATGAGAACTGGAGTCACTTACATTTTCTCATTTCCCAGATCACTTTTTGAAAGTATTTTATTCAAACTTTGGTACAGCCATCCACAAATAAAGATAAATTTGTATACATTTATATATAGGCCCTTTCAATCCCCTTTTTCCTTTTACATTTTGTTCGGCTTGTTCCAGCCCTCCTTGTCCACTCACATCAGCACTGCCCAGCAAATTAGCCATTGTGAACAACTTCCTATATGTCCACTCATATGTTTCTCCAGGCTTAAGTAATCCTATTGACACACACGCACACATGCTCGCACGCATACACACATGCACACATGTACACATGTACTCATGCATGTAGGCACACACACACACACACACACACACACACATATATATACATAGGGCTTTTTTCTTTTCGTTATTTATTTTACAGAAGTGGAACCATCTTTGCACAATATCCAGAATGGTTATTTAGATTCAGCCCAATCTTATCTACCTTCCACATCTAAAACTAGGAGTTTTATAATGTTTGTCCTACTACCAGAAAAATACACTTTAAAAGTACTTTCAAAAGCTAGGATGAAATAAATGGATTTTATTGGGCAGACTTTAGTGAGCTTGGTGATTTGCACATAGCACTTTTCAGTAAAAACTTGATTTTGAAACCATTTCTCGATTTTAATAAGCTTGTTTTTTCTTTCTTTCTTTTTTTTTCTTTTTTTTTGGGGGGGGCCTGCTGTTTGAAGTACTACTCTTTCTACAACGGTGAATTGTCAGAAGTTCCCAGATAAAAGTTTTGGCCAAGATGTGAGTATGTTCTAGGGGTAACAGGCACACACACATTGAAGGCAAAGGGAAGAGTGGAGACAGAGTATGACAGGTCCCCGTGAATGGATGTTTCAGTTGCTGAGAAAATGGGTCAGAGATTCCACCTCACAGGAGCACACCAACTGCCACTCATTCATGCCCCAGTCACCAGGGCTCTTATTTAGCTTCCTTTTGGTTCAGTGTGACAGGAAAAGCCTTTAACAAATAATGATGCCTCTAGTCTCCCACTCCAGGTTTAGGGCCTCCTCTCCTCGCTCAAGTCCCAGTGCCCCAAGGTTTCACCCTCACTCCCTACTAAAACTGCTTCAAAGGAAAAACCAGAGAGATACGTTCACACTAAAACCATAATAAAAATGAATAAGATGAGTTCCCGTCCATGGCTCAGCAGTAATGAACTCCACTAGTATCCATGAGGACCAGGGTTCGATCTCTGGCCTCGCTCAGTGGGTTAAGGATCCGGCGTTGCCATGACCTGTGGTGTAGGTCACAGACGTGGCTCAGATCTGGCATTGCTGTGGCTGTGGTGTAGGCCAGCAGCTGTAGCTCCAATTTAACCCCTAGCCTGGGAACCACCATATGCAATGGATACGGCCCTAAAAAGAAAAAAGAAGAAGAAGAAGACAGCATAAACATTTTACCTTCCAGTATTGTTTGCCTTTTTATAGAAACCAAATTTAGGATCTGCCATGTCATGAAGCTTTGGCACCTGAGCCATGAGGATGAAACTGATGTGTGTGTGTGTGTGTGTGTGTGTGTGTGTGTGTGTGTGTGTAGGTGGGGGGAGGGGCATTAAGAAAGTTTTCCTTACTGATTAAAAAGACACACATCAAGACAGAAAGCAAACAACAAACCTCTCCTCTACCATCATCTTGCGATCAGGAGAAGAACAAGTTTGAGGGTAAACCCTCATAACCAAGGGTGGCAGAGCAGAAAGGTGAAAAGAACCTAGGTCCTTAATGATAGAGTTGAGCCACTGGATTCGGCCATCTTGAAATGCCTCTGCCTTTGAGCATGTTCTTATATATGCTAATAAATTTTCTTCAGTGTTTAAGCCTTTCGGGGTGGGGGTTTCTGTTCCTTGCCACTGAACACATACTAATCCATCTATGGTGTAAAATCAGCAGACATTTTTTATGTTCTTCATGTTTTAACCTCATCTATATCACCATCCGTGAGTCTCTAGCCACCTCAAAACCTTTGGCTGAAATACCCTCCACTAAACTGTCCAGTCTGGTAAATGCCACTACCCATCCTTAACGTTCCAATAAAAGAACCTCCTCCTTTTAAAAACTTTGGCCAATCACCTCAGGCAGATTCTGCTGTCCTAATTCCGTACAGCATTTCTTACATAGCTCCATTATGTTGTAGCCACTTGCATGCCCATCAACCACACTAGACTGTGAACTTTTTGAGGGCAGGGCCGCAAGGGTCTGCTTCTCTTGTCTAACCAGCCCTTGAGCGTGTGCCTGTTTCACTATCTGCTGAGTGAACACAATACCTGATTTTATCGCTTTAGGTATACCGCTTACCTCTAATTTGGAAAGTTTAATTCCTTTTGATCTCAGCGTGGGCCTTGCCCAGTGGGCTGACTCAAATATAGAGTCTGAACAATTGCAACATCTGAGGCAACATCACCACCAGTTCCTACTGGAGACTTTCCCAAACTTGGAGAGACAGCTTTGGAGTTTTTTTATGTTTGACAGTCTGACAATCAATCACGTTCTCTTCCTTAAAGGAAATGTACAAGAAGAGACGTGTCCTATTCCATTTGCTAGGAACCGTATCCTCTGGCTCCGATCCAAGCTGAAGAAATGCCCAGGCATCCTGGGACACCTGGACAACCATGCTGAGACCCTCAGTGCAGGCTTAGTCTTAGAGCGACCAAAACTCCCAAAACAGAAATATGAAACAAGGGGATTTCAGACCACAAATCCGAAATCTAAATCGATTCAGCTGAAGCTCTCCTATCCTATATGTTGAGAAACTGCTCAGCCAAGATCAGACATCATCTCTGCAACACTCTGCTGCTCCTCCCCTGTGCCCACCCTGCCCCTTACACATACATGCAAACATCTAGGAAATCAGTTCGGCCTCTCTCCGTAAATACATGGTGCTTGTTCGGGTAGCTCTGATGAGTGACCACGTAAGAGTCCATATCTGCCCAGATGTGAAACAAAAGACACCCCACGATGCAAATGATAAACCGATGAGAACTGGAACGAACAATTTCAGCAATTCCCTATTCAGGCCAAAGCCCTCTTTTGCAAATGCAGTCACGTTCAGTGTGACAGGGGGTGAACAATTACACGAGGGTTGAGATGACTCATTTAAAAAGCATAATTCAAATATCTTATTCATCTTGCAACACAATCAAACTCCTGAGGGACTGCTACACTCCTTGCAGGAGAGGGGGAAAAAAAAGTGACAAAGGGAAAAAATGCAGAGACATTATGGGGCCTGGCTGGCAGGTACCAGAGGCGGGAGTCAGGATGAGCAGGACGCCGCCTGCCATCACAGTGAGTGGTCCCCAGCAGACTCCAGAGAGCAAACAGGCAAATTCCCACTACTCTTTGCAGACTTATGGGTCCCCGCTGGCTGTTCACTCTGTCTGCCTGAAAAACACATGAATGCTAGGCGGGAGTCCTTCCACCATCAAAACGTCCTGAGTACCTACTATGCACTAGCACTGGGGATGCAAAAACAGGAGAAAGCTTCTCCCACTGAAGGAACTCTCACAATAACAGGGCAGACAGACGCCCAGGGCTGGCACGCAGATGTAGAAAAGACACTTCTGAGGAAACAGGGGATTCAACTTGAGACTGCAATGCAGGCCTCACAGGACACATGTCTAAAATGCCTTGAAAGATGAGCAGAATTCTCTAGATGAGTAAGGAAGGGTGTCCTGGTCCTACACGAGGCTCAGAAACAAGGTAAGGTTTCAAGCCGTAGGAGCAGGGAGTGGTCTGGGTGGGTGGGTTGAAAACCTATGGGGGTGGGGGTGGTTTTTTCATCTGTACCCCACCTCAAGCTGCCTCTCCAGCCTTATTTTCCCTCACTGATTTCTTTTGACTTATAGTTTGGGCACATCCCTAAATACAGCCCCCATGCCTTTCCTGGTCTTTCTTGCTGAAGGGGTGCCCTGCCCTTTACCTTGATTCCCTCACTCTGTTCCCCTTCTCTGCCTGGACCATTTATCTCTTTGTGCAGCTCCCCACATCCCTGGGCAGACTGAGGTGCCTGCCTCTCTGTGCTTCCCATGTGGTCAGTTGGTCAGACCATGTCTCCTCTTCACAAAGGCATAGACCCAGTCCCCAAAGCCCTAAAATTCAAAGCAAAATGCACAAGCCATGAGTGTAATTCTGGAACCGAGATGGTCACCGTTATGATCGGTGCTCCAGGAATGTACAGTCACAGCCTTAATAGAGCTCCACTCGTCTTTTCCAATTCCAGGGCCCCGCACTGCATTGTCTCAATCACGACCCCAACTTTGTTTCATCTCTTTACTCCTCCATTGTAAGGATTGCTCCATTCTTTTCCTGCCCTGTGATCAACTGTCTGGGGAGACCACACAATGGGGAGGGAAACCATAGACTTTGACTTCAGGCAGAATTGGGATGGAATCCCATCTGCAACAATGTGATAACTTGCTATGAGGACTTAAGATGATGAGACTTCACTCTTCCAAGACACAATAAACACTCAAAAAACCACAACTCTTGAGGCTGTTGATGAGCCTTGAGGTCATCCATTGCTGCACGCATCTCTAAACTTCATATCTATTGTCCGGAGTTCCACCCATTTTCTCCCTTCACTTTTCTTCCCCACCCTGTCCCTTATCCCTCAACAAGAGTAGCAGATCCCACACAACTCTGGAACTTCACAAGTGTCGTGAAGGTGGTGGCATTCCTGATGGAAATGAAAAAGAGGTATCATTTAGACCTGTAGCTATGGCAAGAAGAGGGAGTGCCAACCAGTGGGAAATGGTGAATGAAGACAGAGGCAGGAAAGCATGTATCTTGTTCATGCAGGGAACTGGGATCCATGCCAGAAATATTAACGGTTGGGATGGGCAGAGATTGGGACTATCATCGGCAGTTTTTGGGAAACAAAAGCATGGACTTCTGCATGTGTGTAGGTGGGGTAGTTGGTGGGATGGGCAGTGGGAGTGGGTTGTAGTGCGCATGCAAGATGCATTGGGAAAGAAAGGGACCAAAGATAGGGTCTGCTCCTCAGGGTTGACACTCTTGTCTTGTAAATCACACTGGTCACAAATTCAGAAACCCTGGGTCCCAAGGTCTTCTACCAATGAGGCAGGTGACCTTGGGACTTCAGTTGGCTCATCTGCAAAATGAGAGGCTTGACTTTTGTGTGGTGTTATCCAAGTTCAAGTACCAGCCTAGCTCCACCTGGGAGCTTAGAGAAGATACTGAATATTGGAGTCTTCATTTCCCTCATCTGTGAAATGATGGCAAGAGCAAAGTACTCCCCTTGCCATGCTATTTCAGAGACACAGCACCAACAACCACACCTGGCACACAGGAGGAATTTTAAAGGAAGGGAAAAGGAAAATGGTGACTGTCAAAAGCCCTTCAAGTTTAAAAACGAAGGAAAAAAGATTCACATTCTTTCCTATGGCAGAAATAAATGTTCAGCAAAAGAAAAAATATCTGGAACCCAACATGGACTAGTCAGCAATACAACATGAAAATTTCTTTCTGATCCATTTTTCAAAAAATTAATTTGAGTACATACTGATCCTTTCCAGATACTTGTTGTCTTTGGAAAACGTATTATTACAAAGTAGAAAAAATGATTATAAAAGTCTTTAAAGCAATAAAATTCAAGTAAGCCTTCGGTATCTAACTCAGACTTCTGCATTTCAGAGGAAGCGCTATCAAATGAGTAAGCAGACACACCTGTGCCCTCATGTAACTCGTGTGGACCCTGGAAAGCAAACGACCCACAGAACTATAACCAAGTGTTGGCCAAAGTCAACCCAACCTCAGCAGTCCCCGTTTCATCTGTGGACAGATCGGTATGGACCCCTTCCAGAATCTAGCAACCAATAGCTTACAACCTATTTCAAGACTGACTAATAAGGTCCCGATTTAGTTCTTCTTTTTTTTTTTTTTGTCTTTTTGCCTTTTCTAGGGCCGCTCCCACGGCATATGGAGGTTCCCAGGCTAGGGGTCTAACAGGAGCTGGAGCTGCCGGCCTTCGCCACAGGCACAGCAACGCGGGATCCGAGCCGCGTCTGCAACCTACACCACAGCTCACGGCAATGCCGGATCCTTAACCCACTGAGCAAGGCCAGGGATCGAACCCGCAACCTCATGGTTCCTAGTTGGATTCGTTAACCACTGAGCCACAAAGGGAACTCCCCCGATTTAGTTCTTAAAAGAAATCCCAGGAAATCTAGTCCTGTTCCACCCTACCACACACCTCACACTGACCTACCGTTAGGAAAATGTTCATCGCATTGCATGGGGTTTTCTGCATGCCTGTCTACCCAAGAAACTGAACATAAGGGCACGTCTCCTTCACGTTTCTCTCCCCAATGCCACCTGTTTGTTAGTCACCACACCTACTATATATTCAACCTCTGTAATCCAGGGCAGCCGGACACTGAAGTGCAGGACGCTCTCATGATTGCAACTACTGCTTCTCAAAGACTGAAGAATAAGATACCTGGAGTAAAGAAATGAAGGAGCATTCAAATCCCATGCCATTCTTTCCATCCAGAACAAATTTTCCTCTCATCTTTGAGACTCTTCAAGTCGATTATGAAAGGCATTCCTTAGTGAGACCCACTGGATGCTATCTCTTGCCTCTCTGCCTTTCTTAGCTCTTGTGGACTCCATGCGCCTCTTGAGTGGTCTGCTGCCCTGAGGAGCTCCTCTCTGGGCTCTGTCCTTTCACTCTCCTGTCTGTTTTTTGCCTTAGAAAGCTTCCCAAGCCTCCCTCTTCCCACCCTCCTTTCCCACAAAAGATGCATCTCTGAGGTGGGCAGAGAAGGGCCCAAGTAGAAGATTCTTACTTGACCATCCATCATACGCATCATCAACAGAGGTTAAAAATAACAACAGATGGCTGTATGAAAACATTGTTTTGGGAAGGAAACAGAGCACAAGGGACTGTTAAAAGTGTTTTCCTTTGGGGAGAAGGACTGAGGCCTGGGTGGAAGGAGTACAGAGATTTTCTTTTCTGTACTGTGGTTTTTTGTTGGTTTTTTTTGTTGTTGCTGTTGTCTTTTAGGGCCACACTCACTGCATATAGAAGTTCCCAGGTTAGGGGTTGAATCAGAGCTGCAACTGCCTGCCTACGCCACAGCCACAACAACGCCAGATCCCAGCCAAATCTGCAACCTACACCACAGCTCACGGCAATGCCAGATCCTTAACCCACTGCACAAGACCAGGGATTGAACCTGCATCCTCATGGATACTAGTCAGATTAGTTTCCACTGAGCCATGACAGGAACTCCTCTTTTCTGTACTGTGAATTTTCACTTGGGGCAGAGGTGTCACTTAACTTTTAAGAAATGGAAGAATTCAGATGCTCAAGGCCTGCTCCCAAAGATGACTATTTAGTATACATGGAAAGCCTCAGCATCTGTATTTTAAAACTCTGGGTGGTCTTGATACAAAGGCAGAGTCGGGACTCATGGAACTAAAGGAAAAAAGTGTGTGTGTGTGTGTGTGTGTGTGTGTGTGTGTGTGTGTGGTTTGTGCAGGTGTGAGTGCTTATATGATTGTGTATAGCAGGGTGTGGGTAGGATTCCACAGGTTAAAAAAACTTCCTCTTCCCCAGTATACCTTGTGTAGAAGTTCCTCCTGCCTTCTCTTCCCAGGGGCCAGATCAGCATTTCAGCATTTTGTCACCTTAGGTTGAAATTCACTCTTTCCTTCTAGGCAGAGGGACTTCTGGGCTAAGAGTCTTTCCTTCTGTGTGATGCACTCCCAGATTTCAACACATTTCTGTCCACAGTTGACTTTCTCTGAGACCCCTGCAGAAAGCAAACAAGGTGTTAATTTGGTGCGTGGCCTCCATATCAGTGGGGGTGGGGGTGAGGGTGAAAGTCAAGCTTATCTCCAGGGGAAGGGTTTTTTTGTTTTGTTTTGTTTTTTTGGTTTTTTTTTAAGTAAAGGCTCTGCAAATACTTGAAAGAGAGGAATATGCTGTGTGCTGGTTCTAAAATCCTAGATAATTCACTGTATCAACAGTGTGGTCCTTTGTTTTTTTATGAAACTGTGAGGGAATAACCTTGCCAAGTTATTGCTATTATTAATAAAGTGCAGACCTTATCACATAGCGAATTGTGTTATGAAGATCGAGGACCAACGCAGGGGAAAACTGACAGGGAAAAGCTCTGTTGATAAGGGAGCGTCTTCCTTCAGACCTAAACTAGCTCCCTTCTGGGCCTGCGAATGAACTACAACCTCTTAAGCCCTAATCCCCTCCCTCTGCAAACTCACCCCCCACCCACCCACCCAGCAGGCCTTTCCAAAGACACACAGTCCAATCCACACAGTGTTCTGTTTTCATAGGGACATCTTCCCACAGTTTCTACTTCAGTCTTCTAAACCACACGTGTAAATAGGGCAATATCCTCACTTCTGTGATCTTATCCTCATTCTGTGTGACCTAGGAATTCTTCTCAACTAAAGGATGGGCTGGGGTGTGGGGGTGTGGGGGGCAGTGTTGAGCTTCTCACTAAATACGCGCCCTCCTCCCTTGGGCTGCCCAGGGGTTCTCCAGGAGGATTTTTGACACCCCTCTGGGGACAGCGGTATTCCCAGAGTGCACACAGGCAGCACCGCGCCAGTTGGGGAGAAGGAGGTGCATCTACGCTCATTACACAGTGTTGCTGGGCAGCACCCTCCATGGAACTGGCACCCCAGCCCCACAGTCCACAGAAGGACCTGAGGGCATACCTCGTGGAGGCTCTCCGGGGTCCACCAAAACCAAACATGGGCTGAAACCAGAAAGGAGCTGGTTTAACTTTCTAAAATAACCTCTTGTGGGAACTGTCTAGTCGCTTATGATAGAGCATGAGAATGTGAGAAAAAGAATGTATATATATATATATATGTATGTATGTGTGGTGACGGGGTTACCTTGCTATACAGTAGGAAACTGACAGAACACTGTAAACCAGCTATGACGGAAAACATAAAAATCATTTAAAAAAATAAAAAATAGAATAACCTCTTACTCTCTGACAAAAACCTGCCCAATGACCCAAACCAATTCTCATTTCCAATGCAAATTGTGCACACACACACACACACACAAAACACAGTGGAGGGTTTTTGTGAGGTAAATGATGGCTTCCTCCAAGTCCAAGTTCAGCACCACTTTTTAACTTTCCATCACCAGGCCTTATCTTTCCAGAAAACAGATGAAAAGGTCTGAGGCGGGGGTAGGTGATCATAGAGATGAGACTGGCTTTTATTAAAAGAGTGTTTTCCCAGACCTTAACTAAACCTCATCCACTTTTGTCAGTCAGGGCCGACAGTTGAGAGCAATATTAGAGGAGGTAATTGCATGTATCAGTCAACAGCTTTTGTCCCGCGGCCGCTGAGAATTACAGTAAAACAGGCACAGGAAAACAGCATACTGGATTAAAGGCAAAAAAGATCTTTCTCCAGTTTCTCCCTACTCACCAGCTGTTATGTTCGGCTGTAGAGACAGAAGCGGCAATAATATCTGGGGGAAATCTAGCCTACCACAGTCTGGGTTTTTTTCCTCCTGTTTTCCCTCTGCCTTGAAAGTGATTAATCTTTGGCTTTAAAGAAACTTTTTCAAAAAGCATTCTATCTCGCCATAGCAACTAAGCTATTAACCATATATGCATTTTTCTCCCAGTAAAGCGTATGGACACATATAAACCTGAACGTTCTACATTTCTTAGGCTGACTATAAAACAACCACCTCAGAGCCTTTGATGTCACTTGGTAACAGGTCCCAGTGGTTGCACATGTAAACAGTTCGCAAGACACATACACCTTTTATGTACGTTTGATAGTAAATCATGCCCAGCCCAACTCCCGCTGATGAAGAGGTAGCATCGGGGTCTAAATTCACCTCAGGTGAGTGGGGAGCTGGAGGGAGAGGAAGAGGCAAGAGAAGAGACTAGCTTATCTCTGTGCCCAGCTGGCACAAATCTCCACAAGATAAGTGTCATTGTCACCAGGTCCCTGGGGCTCCAGACACCATAGACTGCCCCCCCAACCCCCCACCCTGCTCCAATGTTGAAGAAACACTCTTTCTCTCAACTATGAGAAAGTAACTAAGCCTGTCTAAAAAGCTGCCAGAGACTTTGGATTTGAAAGAAGATAAGAGGTGCATTCTCAGGGCTAACTTGAAGGTGCCTTGGCGGGAGAGCTGACTGACCTGGAAAGAACAGAGACCAACACCAGGGAGAGAGCAGGGACCAGAAAACAGTGGACCCATGTCATTTCTGGGTGAGTGATGAAACAAGGTGCGGAGGTGAGTTTGATCAGATCTCCTGTGACTCTGAAAGAGGTCGGCTGGGACATCGATGCAGTGGGGGACAATAAAGCTGTTGTTATTCAGGACTTTGAGCCTAAAATCCTCTGGTGCAAAAAGATAGCCAAGGCTGACTTCATGATGCAACAGTAAACAATTATCATTTCCATTTCACAGATCAAGAAACCGAGGTTCAGAGAGTTAAGGTAACTCAACCACATTAATAGAGCCAATGAGTACTGTAGGCAGGATTCAAACTCAGCTCTGTCTCCTCCAAAGTCTTGCTCCTGGCCCTCCAACCATCTCACCCCTTGGGTGGTGCTTGTCCAGCAGTACTTGATTGTGGACACCAGGGATGTAGCAAGCTACAGGAGAAGACTGCAGGAGCTTCCTGGGGGGTGCATAAATTTATTCAAACATTGGCAGGTGTCAAATGGAACAGGGTGGCGTGGGCTTAAAAAATTGCTTTGATGAGTGCTTAAAAACACACTTTTTGATACTAAATTCAATGGCTATATTAGAGAGCCAGATACACTATTTCTATTTTTTGAAGAATAAATAAAGAATTAATATGATCTAAAATTCAAGAGTGCAAAATGGAAAGATTCTCTCTCACTTATCTTCCAAGCCCCAATTCCAAATTCCCCTAAACAAACTATTGTCTATTTTATGCATGTACATGTGTACATATATAGTCTTTTTTCCTTTTATAGACACAAATAGTAGCACTAGACATGCTTTTCCACACTTTGCTCCTTTTCATTTCACAAGAAATCTTGAAGTTCACGTCTGTAAAGTCCTCTCTCATTCTTGTTTACGGTTGTTAATATTTCATTAAATTGATGCATCATTATTTATTTAACCAGTATTACTGGACTTTCAAATGTCCTGAAAACTGTATTACTATAAACAATACCTCAGTAATAATCTTCTGCGTGGATTGTTTCAGACATTTGAGGATATACACATGGGATGCACTGCTGCAAGTGGAACTGCTATGTCAAAAGGCAGTTGATCAAAGCATTTAATTTTGATAGAATGAACAAATTTCTCTCTGGAAGTTGTATCAGTTGGCAGAGAGTCATTTCTCAAACTCTTTGAGGTCTGTCAATCTCATAGGTAAGAAATGAAATTTCACTGTAATTTCAATTTGCGTTTCTCTTCCTGCAAGTAAGGCTGAGTAGATTTCAAGTGCTTAAGATCAATTTCTCTCTCTCTCTTTTTTTTTTTTTTTTTTGCAAACTGGCATTTTCTCACTTTTTATAGAGTTGGGGATTTTTAAAATTAGGTTGTAGAGTACAGAAACTAGACCTTTGCCTTATACTTGAGTTGCACAGTTTCTGCAGGCCCAACAGTCTGCCTTCCCTTGTCAGTTTCCACTGAGAACCCCAGCCCCACAATGGGGTGGGGGGAGCAGCAGCCTGACCAGCCCCACAGTGATCCATCCACACCTGAACTCTCGTGACCCCTGCTTGCTGCCTGGTCAAGCTTCCTTCCACAGCCTGGGTTCATCTGCTATGGCCAGTCTTCTCTGAAAGACAGCTTAGTCACCTGATCTAGCTACTCTATCTTCAGGGTCCCCTGAGGAGGTAAGGAGGTGAGGCAAGAAGTGAGAACTGGTGCATATTCTCAACATGAGACTCCAGCCTAGGATCCATACACACTGCTATTTCTTGTCCACTGAGCACTCCCAATATCATGTAGAGGATCTGGATAATGATAATTACTATCACATATTGAACACTTACTATGTGCCAAGCACCAGTCAATACACTTTACATATATTAACTCATTTCATCTAATCGTCATCAGTTCATTCTACAGATGACAACACAAGTGACAGAAATGCCAAATAATTTTCGAAGGGTTATAAGGCTAGTATGAAGCCAGGATGGAAAGTCAGGTATTCTGGACTGTTTATCAACCTAACCAGACTTTGACATTGCTGTAAATTTCAGCAGGTACCCTGGCCACCACTCAGGTCACATATATCACAGGCACACACACACACACACACACATACACATGCTATAACACAAAGAAATTTTACTAATATTTTATAGATTGAGGAAAACATATTGTCCTAGTATCAACATGATATGAAGCCTTGTGGTACTTATATAAACCATGATGCTGCAATTAAAGATGTTTTAGGCCTTAGAATGCCTAGTTTTAACTGAAAGCTAAAAAAAAAAAAAAAGCCTTAGGGAGTGCACTCTGGCTCTCAGAGTCCAAGATACACAAGACAGCAGCGGACACCCAGGGCAAGTGACAAATGAGCTAAGGCACCAGCATATCTAGGGAGAGTGGGGAAAATAATCCAAACAGAGGTGTACCATGAGCAAAAGCTGGGAGATGAGAAAGGAGCGCCCATCCGAGAGGTTCCAGAAGTTAAGTGAGGTTGCAATTTGCAGGGTGAAGGCTGAAAGAAGAAGCTCTCAGCATGAGCAGGGCCAAGTTGTGAAAGGCCCTGCACACTCTGCCCAATGTGTCTTTGACCCTGAAGGTAGTGAGGACACAGAAATATAGCAGGCAGGAGAGTACAATATGACCAACCTTGGACTTAAGAGAGGTCTCTATGATAACAAAGGAGAAGTAACTAAAATTAATAAATAGGCGACTTTTGACTATTTCCCTCTGCTTTACCTGTTCACGGTCTTTAACTTGTCATGTTCCTCCCTGACTTCTTCCACAGTAAGACAGCTCAGGGGGTTAAGCATTCATAATGGAGTGCAAATGACTGATAAAACTTAATCGGTTGGTGTTTTGATAAGAGACAAAATCTTAAGCAAAGGAAAGACTCCGGATGTAGAATTTGGGAAAATCAAATTAAAGTGGTGGGATAAGTGTCTGAGTGGAAGACACCCCACTGGAATTTCCCAAATCACACTAAATGACATCTACCTCTGCTCTCCTTAGCACAAAATCACATACCCACACACCTGCAAAATCCCTTATATGGTTATCATTCATTGCAGCAACTTATAATATCATAAGATTGAAAACTACCCAAATATTTATCAGTGTGTGACTTTAAATAAATTTTGACATATATAAAATGAAGCTATTTTTTTTTAAAAAAAGGCTAGTGAAACTCATATACCAAGTAAAAAGAGCCCTGAGATATAGTGTGAAGTGGAAAATGCAGAACAGTGAGTATTCTACACAACTAATTTTTTTCCACAAAAGATATTATGAGTGGGGAAAGGGCAATATAGATGTATTTGTTTACAATATTTGGTTCCAGTGCCAAGGAGAAATTCTGGGAGAAGCAGGCTTCACATACCCCTTTTTGTTCCTTTTGAATCGAGTAAAGGTCATCCCTATCTTTGACTAGCTCACAGCCAAAACAGATAAACACACGTACAATGAGCAAAAGCTCATTAGAACTACCTTATAGTCTGTGGCATGAGGGCAAGGAAAGGGTTAAACAAAGTCTTGGTTCTGGGCCAGAGGAACTGCAACCGAGAGAGATCCTATTCCTCCTACCTAAGCCTGTATTTCTGTGGAACCAATGGCTGTTCTCCAGTCCCACCCAGCCCCAACCCCACCCCCGTGACACACTGCAGGCATATTCAGATCATGATTTAGCACGCAGGGGGCTCTTCCCCAGGCCCCTCACTTTACAGGTGTGGCAAATGAGGAACTGAGGTGCAGCAAGGTAAAGGGACTTGCCTCCAGCCACGTCAGTGGGTAGCCATGTCCCAAGTCTGAACCCACCATGGTGTTCTTCCACCACCACAAACCCAGTGACCTTGGCAGTGCTCTAGACTGGCTGTGACACAATTTGGCTGTGGAGACTCCACTTGCCAATCCTCTTTGGAGGCCCTGAACAACCTATACACCCACGAAACCATTTAGAGGCCAGTTCCTCCCTCCTCGGCTAAGGCCAATTCCAGCAAACTTCTGAGGAAGTGCTCAGAATTCACGTGGTACTTGCCTCCTTGTTGGACCAAGATCTCAATCTTATAACTTTCAGTTTAGTTCTTGTGCATAAAAGAGTGTGGCCGCTCTGTGGAGTTAACCAACAGAAATCTCAACATTTAATTATTAATATTTGGTGCAAACAGTTTGGCTTTAAAGGAAACAAAATAAAGGTCCATCAACTTGTCATCGGCAAGCTCGCTTCAGCCTTTAATTTCTCTATAGCAAAAGAGCAATTTGTTCTCATTTGCAAATCCCCACACCCCCTGCCTGCAGCAGTGAGCAAGGCCTTCAGTACCTTGGGCTTTAGAAACAGAACAAGGCTTAGCCTGAGGCAGCTAAATTCCATAGGGATTTCAGAGCCCTGACTTGCTAACACTTCTATAGTTTTTCCACTGAACTGCTCTTCCTGTCCAGGACCTTTCATTTGCTCCCGCAACTCCACACAGTTAACCGTTGAGCTCCCCTCTGCCCTCCTCATCAGCCTCTTTATTCTTCCTGCTCCTTCCTAAGCACTTTAGAGCAGCAGCCCAGTCCTAAAAATAGCTCCCCCCTTGATCCTGCCTGCTCTTTCATCTGTGGTGCTATTCCTTTTTCCCTTTCACTTCTAGGTGCCTTTGGAATATGAGAGAAATCTCACTTCAGCAAATTTAATAATAAAATAGTAATAACATAAATAACAAAAGAGGCAAATATTTATTGAGCATTTACTTTGTACCCTGGACTGAACTAAATGCCGAGTATGCATGACCTCGAATAAACACCTTTTCTGTTTTGCAAGCTATTTTTTTCTCAAATAATAAATGGTCTGTGGTCTGATTGGTTTCATCACAGTCCACTCTCTAAGATGACAATAAATTCTGTTACTATATGACTGCTGTCAGGCTGCCCCTAATTCTGTGACAGCCACACTCAAGGACCAACGATCTGGCTATATGACGCTTGTGCTGTGGCCAAAAATGAATGGACGACCATCTCCCCTCCTATCCTAAGGTGCCATGAGACGACCCTGTCTCAGTTTTATTCTTATAGTTCCAAACTCAAATTTCCACATCTCTCGCCGTGACCAAATCAGCCCTGCTGAAATGCAAGCTAAATCTGAAGCTATATACCATGACAACCTAACAGCCACAGGATTAAAAGTTTGGAAGAGAAATACGTGTGAAAGTGAGCTCTGAAAAAATCTCTCACTTCTACCTACAAAGTTATCAAATTCAGCTGTTTGAGATGGGTGCTTTGGATAATATCTTCATTATAAGGGAATTCCACTAGAACCAATGATCTAAACTACTCATGGAGCTTTTGATACCATGTATTCTGTGCACCTTATTGTCACTTTTTAAAATAGCTAAGTTGCCGAATACTTGTCTCAGTCATTCAATTAGTGTAGCACCTGAACCTGGTCTCCCTTTCTCAAATCTTTCCCGCCTCGAATCAGTCTTCCTTCTAATAAAAATATTTTAATAGGGAGATTGGATTAAGATGGCAGAATAGAAGAACTGGAGTTCAATTTCTCTCCCGAAAAACAGCAATACTACAACCAAATGCCGAGCAGCCTTCAACCAAATGGACTCTAAACTTCCAAAAAAGATATTCTACTCCAGAAGACAAAGAGGAGACCACATCAAGAGGTAGGAGGGGCTATTATGCAATAGAAGCAACCCCATACCTCCTGGGTGGGAAGCCCCACAGACTGGAAAGTAACTGCATCACAGAGACTCTGCTACAGGACTGAGAGTTCTCAGCCCCATGTCAAAACCCCACACCTAGGGATCGGGCATAAGGAGAAAGAGCCCCCAGAGCATCTGGCATTGAAGACCGGCAGGGCTTGTGTGCAGGAGCTCCACAGGACTGGGGGAAACAGAGACCCCATCCTTGAAAGGCACACACAGACTTTCACGTGCACTGGGTCCCAGGGCAAAGCAGTCTCCATAGGAATCCAGGTGGAACCTGACTGCAATTCTTGGAGGATCTCCTGGGAA
>PVHT021183693.1:37700695-37713460 GCA_004024745.2 Catagonus wagneri | reverse complement strand
GGCTGGCAGCTGCAGCTCCAAATCAACCCCTAGCCTGGGAACTTTCACATGCCACGGGTGTGACCCTAAAAAGACAAAAAAAAAAAAAAAAAAAGTGGGCCATGCTAAGTGCTACAGGAGCACAGAGCAGGTAGAAATCAGTCCATATGCACCTTATTTGAGAAAGAACCATTGTAGCAAGAGCTCACCTCACTGAGCGCCAGGCTCCATGCTTGAGACATAATAATGTACATACTTCATTGACACCCTGTAACAGCCTTGGAGTGGGGGGTGCTATTTTCCCCTGCCATTTTATAGTTATGGAAGATAAGAGGTCAGATGTTCCATGATAATTCTAGGATTTGAGCCCAGGTCTGTGTGATTCCAAGGTTTGGCTGTTCTTCACTGCATTGTAAATCATAAAAATACACTCTATGTCCATTTCACATGTTGCAGTTCTCTACTATGATGGGACAATCAACCCTAATTCAGAAACAAATTCCCACATTCACATGGTGAAAGGCTCTTCCCTAAATTTGCTTCACTTATTTCCCACCTTCTTTGTTTTCTTTATTCCCCCACACAAGCAGAAAGACAGTATTTTCCAGAGGACCCAGGGCACAAAATATTGGTTCAAGAAAGGACCTGTATTTCAATTCCAAAAGACACAAGTTGCATATTTAATTTTTCTCTGGTTGTCTCCAGACCCTGGAGATTTGCTGGGGACACTATTCTTTCCTTGTCTCTCACTTTTTTCAATACTGCAAGTCCATAGTCTATCTTTTTACAAAGGAGCTCTTAGTCACTAAAAATAGGACCTCTGAAATGCAGATGGCCAATAGGCATGTGAAAAAAGTGCTCATCATCACTAATCATCAGGGAATGAAAACCAGTGAGGCATCACCTCACACCTTTCAGAATGGCTATCACCAAAAAGAACACAAACAACAAACTCTGGCCTGGCGAGGATGTGGAGAAAAGGGAACCCTCCTACACTGTTGGTAGGAATGTAAATTGGTGCAGCTACTGTGGAAAACAGTATAGAAGTTTCTCAAAAAACTCAAAATACTTTTGCACAGCAAATGAAACCATAAACAAAACAAAAAGATAACCCTCAGAATGGGAGAAAATATTTGCAAATGAAGCAGCTGACAAAGGATTAATCTCTAAAATACACCCACATGCAGCTCAATATTAAAAAAAAAATCAAAAAATGGGCAGAAGATCTAAACAGACATTTCTCCAAAGACATACAGATGGCCAAGAAACACGACAAGATGCTCAACATAGCTAATCATTAGAGAAATGCAAATCGAAACTACTATGAATTATCACCTCACACCAGTCAGAATGGCCATCATCAAAAAAATCTACACACTATAAATGCTGGAAAGTGTGTGGAAAAAAAGGAAACCCTCCTGCACTGTTAGTGTAAATGTAACTATGGAGAACAGTATGCAGGTTCCTCAAAAAACTAAATATGAAACTACCATATGATCAAGGAATCCCACTCCTGGACATATATCTGGAGAAAACCATAATTTGAAAAGATACATGCACCCCAATGTTCATTGCAGCATTATTTACATAGGCAAGACATGGAAGCAACATAGATGTCCATCAACAGAGGACTGAATAAATATGGTACATATATATAGTGGAATATTACTTTACCCTTAAAAAGAATGAAATAATGCCATTTGCAGCAACATGGAGGGAACTAGAAATCATCATACTATGTGAAGTAAGTCAGACAAAGAAATATATCATATGAGATCATTAATATATGGAATCTAACAAAAAATGATACAAAAGAAATTACAAGACAGAAACAGACTGAAAGATTTTGAAACCAAATTCACAGATACCAAAGGGGAAATGTGGGGCTGGAGGGATTAATTAGGGGGTTAGGATTGACATGTACACACTACTATATATAAACACTACTATATATTAAATAGATAGGTAACAAGGACCTATTGTACAGCATAGGATAGTCTATGTAATACTGTGTAATAACCTATATGGGAAAAGAATCTGAAAAGGAATGGGTATATGTATAAGCATAAATGATTTACTTTGCTGTATACCTGACACTAACACAACTTTCTAAGTCAACCATACTCCAATAAAATGTATTAAAAAAAAACTGAAAATAGAACTACCATATTACCCAGAAATTCCACTCCTGGGTATATGTCCCCAAAAAACCAAAAACACTAATTTGAAAAGATACATGCATCCCGATGTTCATAGCAGTGTTATTTACAGCAGCCAAGATATGGAAGCAAACTAAGTGTCCATCAACAGATGAATGGATAAAGAAGATGTGATAAACACATACACACACACACACACACACACACACACACACACACAATGGAATACTACTCAGCCATAAAGAGAAAGAAATTTTGCTATTTTTAGCAGCATGGATAGAATTGGAGGGCATTATGCTAAGTGAAATAACTCAGATGGGGGAGTTCCCATTGTGGCTCAGTGGGTTAAGAAACCAGCATAGTGTCCATGAGGAGGCAAGTTTGATCCCTGGCCTTGCTCAGTGGATTAAGGATCCAGTGTTGCCACAAGCTGTGATATAGGTTGAGGATGCAACCGGGATCCAGCATTACTGTGGCTGTGGCATAGGCCGGTAGCTGCAGCTCCAATTCGATCTCTAGCCTGGGAACTTCCATATCCTGCAGCTTTGGCCTTAATAAGGAAAAAAGGAAAAAGAAAAGAAAGAAAGAAGTCAGACAAGGAAAGACAGATACTGTTATGATATCACTTACACTGAAATCTAAAAATTACAACAAACACGTGAATATAACAAAAAAGAAGCAGACTCACAGATATAGAGAATAAACTAGTGCTTACCAGTGGGGAGAGAGGAAGGAGAGAGGGGCAATAGAGGAGTGGGGGATTAAGAGGTAAAACTATTAGATATAAAATAAATAAGCTAGGATATATTGAACAACACATGGGAATATAGCCAATATTTTATAACTATAAATGGAGTGTAATGTTAAAAATTATGAGTCACTATCTTGTATACCTGTAACTTATATAATATTTCACAGCAACTACAATAAAAGCCAAAATAAAAATAGGTCCTCTGTTCTTTTCTCCTTTGAGACCCATGTGATTAGAACTATTGCCCTTAATCTAACCTCTGTAAAAGTAATGAATTGTGTTTAAAACTCAAGGAGGCAAGAGGCCATAAGGCCTTATATGAAGATAGGAGGCCTCATCATCTAACCCAGAACTGCCTAAAACTCCAAGGAACATAAGCTGCCACCCCCCTCAAATTAGACCTCTCATGCAAATATTTTCCATTCACTGTCTTGCATTAGCTACAGGGAGATGACTTTTAGGCCAATCAATCTGTGCAGAATGCTTGACTGTCTTATTGGCAGATACGCATCTCCACCCTCTTGTTCATTCAGAAGTGTCCATGGGGAAAGTCACAGGGCCGGTAGAGCATGGGACACCCCATGGGGATTTAAGTATTCCAAGGGAGCAGAGCCAGCTGATGAAAGACATTTGGGTTCCAAGGCAGAGTCCATGTGGATTAAACAGAAGATCTCACCAGTGGTTGGGGTACCTAGATAGAGTTTTTAATTTTTTTTTTTTTTCGGCCTTGATCATGGCATACAGAAGAAGTTCCTGGGCCAGGGATCGAACCTGAGCCGCCTGACAGAGTTTTGATCCCCCAGGACAAGAGGACTGGCTGATAGCCTCTGGCAAGCATGTTGAAGTCTAGAAATGATAACAATTTCAGGCAGTGAACTAGAGAAAAAAACCAGGGGCCAGCACAGAAACCCAGACAGATTATACTAGTATCTCCATCACAGTCTCCTGCCTGCTGTTCTCTCAGCTATAAGGTTTCTTCCTAATCATGTTTCATACCATTGACAGAACTGTTTCATGACCAGGCTCAGGAAGCTACTATGGCTTCCTGTTGTCTCTCTTACAATGGTGATCATAAATCCTGGTTTGCTAGATAGCCCAGGCTTACATTTTTTATCTTTGTGTAATTACTAATGGCACCTCCTAGTTTCCTCAATACTATTCCAATGTGGATAATTATGTCATCACTGTATCCTCTACCTACTTCAAATTCCTCTGCCCAACTTGTCCTCTCTTTTACTCAGTGGTTCTCAAATTATTTTGTGTTCGTGGTGACCCATTTAAGGGATTAAATTGGATTCACTATCATGACTTGTTTCTCTCTTCAACTTTTAGTAGAGCAATTTAGTGTCCTGACTGTGCTGAGCCATGGTTCTTAAATATCCCAGTATGTTTCTCATTTAGTAAGTTACGTGTCCCAGTATGTGCAAACCACTTTATGGAGTTGAATGTGAAAGTAAACATAAATGTGTTGGACTCCCGACTGTGCAATTTACAATTTGTGTGGTCATGAGCAAAGATATCCTCTCTCAACCTGAGTCTCTTCACCTATAAATGTAAGAATTATCACAGAATTAACTTAAGGGTTAGTCATAAGTTTTAGGTAAGAAGATGCAAATAAAGTGCTTAGCATACACCTGCTGGCTAATGGCAGAGGTCATCAGCACCCAGTCCTGCAGTCTGCCCAGCACAATGCTGTCAGACAGATAGTTCCACAGTACAGTGTCCTCACTTGTACAATGATGCACTCTACACATCGATCACAATTTGGAGGCATATCCTTGGTGGGGTTTGATTTACTGGGGGAGTGCTCTCAGGAGAGAGTATATGGGGAGGGAGGAGAAATGAAGCAAGAACGTGAGCTCAGCTGCAGACAAGCTTAGATCTAAACCTATGGAGAAAAAGTCTGGAGCATAAAGCACATCAGCAAGTGGGTCCCAGTTTGAGCAAGGGAGCTGGACTTTTATGCTTCATGCATAACGGTTTTTGGCCAAGGTCTGCAGGGGTGCATTCTCCTGGAGAGTGAATGCTGCTGAGGTGATAAAGTGGATGCTGTCGTGGACACCGACAGCATCCATTAATTTGCAGTATCCATGCGGACCCACATATGGCTCACTATGCCTGGAAAACCTCATGAAGTCTTGTGCAGTTAACATGTGTGACTGAAGCCAAGTCACTTAATTTTTCTAGATCTCAGTTCCTTCTTCTGAAAAATGAGATTAGGTATACTTGGTATTATATATTATTCTCAGAATAACTGGAGAATCACTCCTAATCATGATAGTCTGTGTGATGGAACTGCACATCCTTTCCCACAGCCTGACCTCTGTATAAGTATTGTGCATACATAGATTCTAGTGGCTTCCGCTCATGTCTTTGCTCATGCCATTTCTCAACACTTCCCCCAAGGAAGTGGTGCCGAGCATGCATGCACAAAACACATACCCTCAGCCTTCCCCTCAAATGCACTTACCCCAAAATAACTTCCAATGTATCTCTACTTTAAGCACCCATTTCCAAATCCTCCTCACCTCCTCCCCAGGCTCGTCCACTTCCTCGGACTCACAATATTCTTGCCCTTCTCTGAACCCCTCTTCATTTAGTTCCATATAGCTTAACATTTTTTGATTTCTAATTATTTAGTATTTGTTTGGTCTCTCCTAACCAGGTCTTTTTTTTGCTTTTTAGGGCCGCACTCGTGACATATGGAGGTTCCCAGGCTAGGGGTCGAATCAGAGCTGTAGCTGCCGGCCTACGCCACAGCCACAGCAACACCATATCCAAGCTACATCTTTGACCTACACCACAGCTCACAGCAACGCCGGATCCTTAACCCACTGAGCAAGGCCGGGGATGGAACCCACAACCTCATGGTTCCTAGTCGGATTCGTTAACCACTGCGTCACAACAGGAACTCCCTAACCAGGTCTTAATGTCTACTCCTCCATCCTTACTCTAGAACATAGGCATCAAGGGCTAAACATCTAGTGGAGACTCAATACATACTTTGGGTTCAATTAAAAATTATTTCTTGGTGGAGTTCCCATCATGGCACAGTGGAAACAAATCTGACTAGGACCCATGAGGTTTGGGTTCGATCCCTGGCCTTGTTCAGTGGGTTAAGTATCTGGTGTTGCTGTGAGCTGTGGTATAGGTCACAGATGCAGCTCGGATCTGACCGTCGCTGTGGCTGTGGCATAGGCCAGCAGCAGTAGCTCCAATTAGACCCCTAGCCTGGGAACCTTCATATGCCACGGGTATGGCCCTAAAAAAAGCAAAAAAAAAGAATTATTTTTGATCAGAAGAACAATGAAATATTTTGATTGACCATTTTAATTCTCAGGATCCTCAAAGCTAGCTAAATCCTTCCCTGTGTTCCAGAGGTGCTTGCCTGACAACCTGGACCAATAGTGCATGTAAAATGAATGATAATGGCTTCCCCTGTAATTTAGCTCATAGATGAATCTTAGATGAGATTTTTCTATTGGGTTCTAACAGTTACTGAAAATTGGTGCCCTAGGAGGTGCAAAGTGGAATGTCCAACACAGTTCTGATTATCATCTGCAGCTTATGCATGCATTACAATAACAGAAGAGCTAGGCTGCTCTCAATAACCCAAAATCTTTTATTAAATCAAACTTTAAGCATTTAGCAAGTACAGGTATGTTCTAATTTCCAAACTAAGGATGTTTCTGGAAAAGTGATGCAAATTGAAATTTGGGGGGAAAGGTGATCCAAACATATTTAAAATTCCATTGGGGAATTCCCATTGTAACGTAGTGGAAACAAACCCAAATAGGAACCATGAGGTTTCGGGTTCGATCCCTGGCCTTTCTCAGTGGATTAAGGATCTGGCATTGCCACGAGCTATGGTATAGGTTGAAGATGCAGCTCAGATCCTGCATTGCTGTGGTTGTGATGTAGGCTTGCAGCAGTAGCTCTGATTTGACCCCTAGCCTGGGAACTTCCATGTGCTGCAGGTGTGGCCCTAAAAGCAAAAATAAATAAATAAATAAACAAACAAACAAAATAAAATTCCCTTGGAACACTTTTTAATTGATAGTATCATGCTACTAGGAATTTTTCATGTAAATAAGTATCCATTTAGTAAGTTAGCTTTAACATAGAGTTTTTGTTTTTGTTTCAAGTCAACATATACCCATATTTTCTCATTCAGACTTTTAGAGAAATAAATACAAATTTAAAGTTACTATCATCCAATGCTGCTCTCTCACCATCTTGTACCCCAATACAAAATAGATTATTTTACTTGTTTATTTTAAAATACAACATGATTTCCATTTTACAGGTGAGGAAGTGAAAATTCAGAGGGCTTAAATACACAGGGTTAAATAGTACATTAGTTTGCTAGAGCTGTCATCACAAATTACCACATGCTGGGTACCCCGGCTTAAGCAAGAGAAATTTATTTTCTTATAGTTTGGAGGCTAGAAGTCTGATATCAAAATGTTGGCAGGGTTGGTTTCTTCTGAGGCCTCTCTCATTGGCTTACAGATGGCATTCTTCTTCCTATAGCCTCTGTGCCTGTATCCGTATGTGCTAATCTCTTCATATTGGATTGCCCCCTCCCCATGACCTCCCTTAGCCTTAATTACTTCTTTAAAGACCCTAGCTCTAAATAGAGTCACATTCTGAGGTACTGGAGGTTAAGGCTACAGTTCAGGGGAGGGGGACAGACACAATTCACCCCGTAATATTAAATTAATGAGTGAAGGGCTTGAAATAGAGTCCAGCACCCGAAAGGCCCAATCCAAGGCTCTCTTCCACTGTACCTTTCTGTCTATGTTTATTCCTAGCTACACATTGTTTGTGGAATTATTTTAAGAGTAAAGTGTCAAGTAAACATAAGGTTTTATTTACAGTCCTGTGTTCCAGCTACAGCAATTCTGCTATAATACAATATATGCGTAACTGAAAAAAAAACCTTGCCATCTGAAAATTACACATGAAAAATAACAGAGTTTATGGGGCAAATAGCATTAGGCAGGCCACTTTGGAGCTGTAGATCTTTGGAATACACTAATACAAACATTAACCATCCTGAAAAAAATCCTTAGCAGTTAAATCTCTAATGGCATTAGCACCTAGCCTCCAATCAGTCTCCCTCATCTGCAGCCTTAAACTTCAGAGCTTGGGAATTATCTGCCTTCAAGATAACATTTTCTTCTAATAGAGATCATTTTCATCAAAATATAACAGTCTGAACCTGAGTGCAGTCTTCACAAAGGCAGTCTTCATACTCTCTAATTTTGTTGGGAGGACCCAGTTCCTGGGGACCAGTATCCATGCTGGTAAAATGCACACATGCTTCTATCTCCAAACACCGGTAAGATGATAACGATCATACTAACCATTTACCCAGCAGACACTCAGTGACAGGCTTTGGGCTAAGTCCCTTAAACATCTATAATCCTCATGACAAACTCTGCAAAGGAGGTATTTTTATCCTCACTTTTCAGTCAAGGAAACTGAGGCTCATAGAATTTGTGGGACTTCTTTGAAAGCACAGACACCCAACAGTGTGGCCAGGATTTGTTCCTGGATCTTACTATAATGTTCAAAAACCTGTGCCTGTTCCACACTTCACAGATAAGCTAGCCTGTTAGATTTAGGTCCTACCATTCAACCAGCCACCGATTTTCGTTAACTGTAAGAATCATCACCATCCTCATTACTTTGCTCCCCAAAGCGAACACTCTAATCAAAATGTTCTTTCTGACCATCGTAATGTGTGGTGACTTTTTCTTTCTCATAAGACAGAAAATAGAGCAGGTGAGGTGGTCCATCAATGTGTCACATAAACTATTGCCATGCTGGACTCCCAACCGCTTCCCACATTATTTTGTTTTCCTAAATCCAAAACTTAACCATAATCTCTGTTAATATTATTCTTGTCAGTTTAAACCCATTATTCCATACATCAGTTATCTTATCACAGTTGTCATACTTTCTGTTAACTCTCCCTCACAATCTGGACCTCTCTGCACATTTGATGAATATTGTATATGCCCCATTTAAGTCATTAATAAAGATACTGAACAGAACACGATTACCATTAGGACCTTTCTTCTTCTAAAGAATCCCTCTTCGTGGTTAGAGGCATGTTGCTAACACATCTAACTCTCCTCTCACCCAGATTTTTTCTTGAGAGGCTATCATCTTGCTGAGAAAAAGGTACAGCTTGCCAACACATTTGTTTTTTTTTTCAACAAAACCAATAACAACTAATAATTCTGCTTTTCTTTTAGGTATTTAGAAATCATTGGATTTGTTATTTGTTTTCAAGTACGGCCCAGGATCATCATCAAAATTTAGTAGTACAACTGTTTTTCCTTTTGTTAACAAGCGATAGCATGTGTTCGTTTCCTGTCTAGTGGCCCTGCTCACATTGTCAGCAATGTCTCATCACATTTTATCAGCAGTGGATTGATGGTCACATCTGAGACTCTGTAAGCATCCAGCATATGTCATTCAAAAATGCAGGCAGGAATCTGCTTGAAAACATGGATTTTAAATTTAAAGTTCTTACTCTATCCTAGTTCAATGCATCCTACATTTATCCATACCCTGCATGGAGATCATGTTCCTCGATAGAGATGCAAGGAATTGAATATACCTTTCTTCTTTCCATCTTCTGCTATTATTGCGTTTTCCTTCCAAATTTTATACATCTTTTTCTTCTTGCTCTGAATGTCCTTTTTTTGTGGTCTTTGGTGTTTCATGGGGCCTAATGAATATTAAAATTAACCTTTCTTATACTGTTTAAACAGATTGTACCACTCTTTTGCATGAATTCTCATTTATGTGGCCATTCTTCCATGGCTCCTTAACATTTGAGCTCATCAAAGAATTCCCTGGGCAAGTTGTGTCTCTCTCTTTAGATGCCTTCCCTAATATTTTGAATGACTCCTATAGGATTCTGGGGCAAAATCTTAGTTTTGTTTCAAACCACATTGGATACAAAATATTTATCTCCCTTACAGGTTTACAAAGGTTTGGAAACTGTTGTAATACATACACTGGAATTTGCATGTTTTCTTAATTTATGCAATAATTTACATAAAAGCTGAAGTTTTGAAGAGCTTACAAGATCTCATCAACAATTGAATTTGTAACTTATTATAAAATGTTTTCATGTTATGAGATAATCTATAATCTATGAAATGTATAATTTTAGTAGTCATTTTTAATTTAGTAAATATAAAATATTAACTTTATTGTATTTACATAAAGAGAGAATAATCAAATTCAGTTAAAAATTTTATGTTGTCTTAACAGACACTATACTGATTAAACAGAACATTAGTACTTTTGGTCACATTTTCAACTCAAGATGTTTTGACTCTTTAAAAATTTGGGAGCTTAGCAAAAATCAAAACATGTTTTGTCAATACATCTAGCCTTAATTTTTAAATACATGTGAATTCTAAAAAGGATTTCATTCATCTGTTTTTCATTAATTTATCCTGACCTCATCAAAATAGAACTTTGGAAGAGCTACTTGATGTATCCAGAATTTAAAATTTTAAGTCATTTTCTAGGAATTATAGTAAGTAACTTATTTATTAGTTAAAATTTATTTAAAAATGTACAATTATAAAGATGAAAACTTAAAATTGTTTATTTGGAGAAACTTGATGAGGCTAAGAACTTATAAACAATGGATTCTGCTACTCTTTAAAAGGCGGAAGCAGTATTTGCTAGAAGTTCATGTCTATAAACAAAAGTAACTGACTCATATCATGCTTCTGACTACATCTCCCCATTAAGTTGACATGGATGTCATAATGCAGAAAGATTTGGCCGAAGCATCTTTGGCCTCAGGAATACAGCCCAACTAATGAGCATGCAGTGGTAGGAACGGGAATCAAATCTGACCCTTGGCTTTGTTATGTCCTATCCTTTGGTCATATCATCTGTGTGTTCTTGCTACTCAACATGCTGCCTGGCCCATATAAGACTTTCATAGATATTCTTTTGTAGGGGGTAGGTTGGGCTGGGGGTGCAACCATGACATGCAGAAATTCCCAGACCAGGGACCAAACCTGAGTCATAGCAGTAGCAATGCCAGATTCTTAACCTGCTGAGCCACCAGGGAACTCCAAGACTTTCATAAATATTCTTTACCTGCGTGGGTGGTTCAATGGTAGAATTCTTGCCTGCCATAAATATTCTTTATAGAAATGTAGTAATATATCAATGAATGAATGACTCTATGGCCCAACAGTTAGTGGACTTGAGACTGTCAAGAGACTTCTCACTAAAGTCAGGAGTGTTTCTGGACCTAGGTAAGGCTGAGCTTACAGAAGATAGGTATTGTGGAGGCTGGCAAGAGGTAGCAAGTGTCCAAAAGAAGGAAGATAACTGGTGATGTGCTGGTAAATGTTTAAGAATAAATTTGGAAGGAAAAAACATCCTTTATTTTCAGGCTGAGTCTATTTTCGTAATGTAAAATACTCCCACTGTGGCCAAAGTTTACATCACTGAATGTGGAGTTGGGAAGAGATGCACAGAGTCAGCTCTCTCTGAGACAATATGAGCAGCTTCAGAGCACCAGTCAGCCACTCAGAACATCAGCAGTATCCAATAATTGTGTGTAGGCTATGACTCCTTTTCTTTGAGTGTGTGTACATAAAATTTTATTCAAATAAAATGCGAGATTAAATGCTTTAAGTTTCAACTATACAGAAATGCAATCATTTAAACTGATATAATGCATGCATATTTATGGACAGGGAAATACATTCCAGATCAATATTTATTGATAGAGGAGGTGTCAAAAGAGTTAATATGGCATAGCACTTTATTGAAAATATAAATACATAATCAAATCCACACACAGAACAGTTCAAAGTCAGATGGTAGGATCTCAAAGTAAAAGAGCAAATATCAAAAGCAATCATCAAAAATGGACTTCTTTTCTACAAAAGGCTTCCCATCAGTAGCAAAAGAAACCAGCAAATCACTGAATAATATCTTAAAAGTGTTGAAAGAGCTGTCAATCTAGAATTCTATAACCAACTAAACAGTCATTTGAAAATGAAAGACAAATAAGGATTAGCGTGATCATAATATGCAGAAATCATCACAAAGAAATTCTAAAGGAAACTGAAAGAACTACTAAAGAAAAAGAAATTAATGCAAATGAAATAAGCAGGACACAAAAAAGTAAACTAAAAGCATATAAATTGGTGTTAAAATTTTAAGAGTAACTACTAAAAATCTAAAAATAGAATCTAAAACATTTAACACTTTCAAGAACTCAGAAAATGTAATCAATCCAAAAGAAGGCAGAAAAATGAGAAAACAGAAAGAAGCATACAAAATATATAGTATATGTATATGTTTAACTGAATCACTTTGCTGAACACCTGAAACTAATACAATATTGTAAATCAACTATACTCCAATATAAAATAAAAATTAAATTAAAAAATTAAACATAGAAGTTCCTGTCATGGCCCAGTGGTTAACGAATCTGACTAGGAACCATGAGTTGCAGGTTCGATCCTTGGCCTTGCTCAGTGAGTTAATGATTCAGCATTACCATAAGCTGTGGTGTACGTCGCAGGCATGGCTCAGATCAGGTGTTGCTGTGGCTGTGGCGCAGGCTGGGAGTTTTAGCTCCTATTCAACCCCTATCCTGGGAACCTCCATATGCAGCAGGTGCAGCCCTAAAAAGAAAAATAATAATAATTAAAAAAAATTTAAGGAATTTACAAGTAACAGAAATAAGTGTAAATAAATTAGTAGTCCCAGTAAATATAATTAATCAGTTAAAAAACAGAGGTTATCAAATTGGGAAAAAAAGATTCAGCTATATGCTACTTACAAGAGGTACATCTAAAACAAACTACC
>PVHT021183693.1:37587844-37699695 GCA_004024745.2 Catagonus wagneri | reverse complement strand
AAGAGGTTTCTTTGAAGATCATAGATCCTTTAGAGACTCCAAATAAATTATGGAGCTAGGAAAAAGGTAATGTACATAAGCAGAATTATGCTTACTATTGACAGGAATCTACAGACATTCCTCCTCCCAGAAGCCAAAATTTGAAACCATACTCACAGCTACAGATGGATCCCAGTATACAAGCCCACAGGTATAAGATTAAAAAAAAAAAAAAAAAAAAAGCATTTTTAGGGGAAAAACCTGCTAAGTATGTCCAAGCTGCCTGACCAGGTTGTACCAGAAGCAGGGTTGAGCATTAAGGGTTGCCTTCCCTGAACACTCAGGAGTGCTCTGACCACCAGCTCACTATACATTTCCCAACACTGTCGGGGCTGTTCCCTGAAAGAGCACTTCAGAACTAAATGGAGGATCCTGACAAAAATGCCTGATAACAGCTCTTTCTATTCCATCCATCTTCAGAGCTATTTTAAATGAAAATTTTAAGGCAAATGATTCATTAACTATTAGCTCAATGAATGAAGAAGGGCCGTATGGCCAAATTATGAAGAAAAAATCATCATAATGTACGTTATGTTTAGGGGCCTTGAAGATATATCATGCCTTAAAAATCAGGCATGGAGTTCCTTGGTGGCCTGGCAGTTAGGGATCTGGCATTGTCACTGCTGTGGCTCAGGTCTCTTCCATAGTGTGGGTTCGATTCCTGACCAGGGAACTTCTGCATGACATGCGTATAGCCAAAAAAAAATGTTTTGTTTTGTTTTTTTAATTTGGTACAGGAGACGGGATTAAGATTGTAAACTAGAAGGACTAGAGCTCAACTTCTCTCACAAAAACAACAAAATTACAACCAAATGCTGAACAACCTTCAACCAAATGGACTGGAAACTTTCAAAAAAGATATCCTACTCCAGAAGACAAATAGGAGGCTACATCAAGAGGCAGAAGGGGAGATTAGGTGATATAAGCAACCACATATCTGCCAGGTGGGAAGTTCACAGACTGAAAAATAACTGTATCACAGAGACTCACCTATAGGAGTGAGTTCTGAGCCCCACATCAAGTCCCCATGCCCGGGGATCTGCCATTGGGAGAAAGAGCCCCCAGAGCACCTGGCATTGAGGGCCAGTGGGACTTGTCCACAGGAGCTCCAAAGGACTAGAGAAATGGAGACACCATTCTTAAAAGGCACACAGAGGCTTTCATGTGCACTGGGTCTTAGGGCAAAGCAGAGGCTCCATAGGAATCTGGGTCAGACCTGACTGGAGTTCTTGGAGGATCTCCTGAGAAAACAGGGGGTGACTGTGGCTCGATATGGGGGAAGGACGTTGGAGACAAAGTTCTCAGGAATATTCATCAGCATGTGTTTCTCCGAAGGTGGCCATTTTGGGAAAATCTGGTCACAACCATCAGCACTGAGAAGCCCCAGGCCAAACAATAATCCAGGTGGGATCACAGCCCCACCCATCAGTAAACAGGCTGCCTAAAGTCCCCCCAGGCACACAGCCGCCTCTAATCTCACCCAGAGACAAAGCCCCACCCACCAGAGGGATAGGAATCGGCCCCACCTCCCAGTAGGCAGGCACCAGTCCCTCCCACAGGAAGCTTACAGCAAGTCCCCATGCCAACTTCAGCCCACAAGGGGGGCAGACATCAGAAGTAAGAGACGTTACTACTCTATTGTTTGCAAAAAGGACACCACACCAAAAACCTATAAAAATGAAAAGGCAGAGAACTATAACTCAGATAAGGGAGGGAGAAAGAAAAAAACCCAGAAAAACAGATAAGTGATCAGGAGATTATCAGCCTCCAGGAAAAAGATTTTAGACTGCTGATGCTGAAGATGACATTGGAAATAAGCTGGGGGCAAAGACTGATAATTTACAGCAAACACTGAGCAAAGAAATACAAGATGTAAAACTTAAGCAAGCAGAGATGCAAAATACAATAACTGAAATAAAAAATTAATTAGAAGCAACCAACAGCAGAATGCAGGAGGCAGAAGAATGAATAAGTGAGGTGGAGGACAGACTAGTGGAAATTGCAGATGGGGAACAGAAAAGAGAAAAAAGATTGAAAAGAAATGAAGACAGTCTCAGAGAACTCTGGGACAATGTTAAACGCACCAGCGTCCATATTATAGGGGTGCTAGGAGGAGAAGAGAGAGAGAAAGGGACAGGAAAAATACTCAAAGACATAAGAGCCGAAAACTTCCCTAACATGGGAAAGGAATCACTCACTAAAATCCAGGAAGTGCAACGAGTACCACATAAAATAAACCAAAGGAGGAATACTCTGAGACACATATTAATCAAAAATGGCCAAAATTAAAGACAAAGAGAAAATATTGAAAACAGCTAGGGAAAAGAAACAAATAACATACAAGGGAACCCCAATAAGGTTATCAGCACATTTTTCAGCAGAAACTCTGTAGGCCAGAAGGGAGTGGCATGATATACTGAAGGTGATGAAAGGAAAAAACCTCCAACCGAGATTACTTTACCCAGCAAGGCTCTCATTCAGTTTTGAAGGAGAAATCAAAAGCTTTACAGATAAGCAAAAGCTAAGAGAATTCAGCAACACTAAACCAGCTTTACAACAAATACTAAAGGAACTTCTCTAGGCAGAAAAGAAAAGCCACAAATAACAAAAATACCACAAATGACAAGGCTCACCAGTAAAGGCATATATACAGTAAAGTTAGTAAATCATCCAGGCACAACTGTGCTACCAAAATCAGAAATCATGAGAAGAGAGCACAAATGCAGGACACTGGATATGCACTTGCAATTAAGAGACCAACAACTTAAAACAATCTCGCATATATATAGACTCCTATGTCAAACCTTCAGGGCAACTGCAAACCAAAAATCAACAATTGATATACACACAAATAAGAAACGTCAACTCAAATACAACACTAAAGATAGTCATCAAACCACAAGAGGAGAGAACGAGAGAAGGGAATAAAAAAGAGCAACAAAAACAAATCCAAAACAGTTAATTAAATGGCAATAAGAATATATATACTAATAATTACCTTAAATGTTAATGGACTTAACGCCCCAATCAAAAGACAGAGACTGGCTGAATGGATACAAAAACAAGAATCGTATATATGCTGTCTTCAAGAGACTTCACTTCTAGTCACACATACAAATTGAAAGTGAGAAGATGGAAGAAAATATTCCACTCAAACGGAAATCAAAAGAAAGCTGGAGTAGCAATACTCATATCAGACAAAACAGACCTTAAAATAAAGAATATTTTAAGAGACAAGGAAGCACATAACATAATGATCAAGGATCAATCCAAGAAGAAGATATAACAATTTTAAATATATACACACACAACACAGGATCAGAACAATATATAAGGCAACTGCTAACAACCTTAAAAGGAGAAATTGACAGTAACACAATAATAGTGGGGGACGTTAACACCCCCACTTACAGCAATAGACAGATCATTCAGACAGAAAATCAATAAGGAAACACAGGCCCTGAGCTAAGCTTTAGACCAGATGGACTTAATAGATATTTATAGAACATTCATCCAAAAGCAGCAGAATACACATTCTTCTCAAGTGCACATGGAACATTGTCTAAGATTGATCATATTCTGGGCCACAAATCAAGCCTCAGTAAATTCATGAAATTGAAATCATATCAGGCATCTTTTCTGACCACAACACTATACAACCAGAAATCAACAAGAAAAAAACTGCAAAAAACACAAACATGTGAAGACTAAGCAACATGCTACTAAACAACCAATGGATCACAATACATTCAAGGATTATACATTATGTTCAAGTGAGATTTATCCCAGGGATGCAAGGATTCTTCAATATCCGCAAATCAATCAGGGTGATATACCACATTAACAAACTGAAGAATAAAAGCCATATGATCCTCTCAACAAATACAGAAAAAGCCTTTGACAAAATCCAATACCCATTTCTGATTAAAAACAAACAAACCTTCAGAAAGTGGGCATATCTCAAAATAATAAAGGCCATGTATGACAAACCCAGGGCTCACATCATTCTCAGTCGTGAAAAGCTGAAAGAATTCCCACTAAGATCAGGAACAAGACAAGGATATCCGTTCTCCCCACTACTATTCAACATAGTTTTGGAAGTCCTAGCCATGGCAATCAGAGAAGAATAAGAAATAAAAGGAATCCAATTTGGAAAGGAAGAAGTAAAACTATCACTAGTGGCAGATGACATGATACTGTACCTCAAAAATCCAAAAGACGCTACCAGAAAACTGTTAGAGCTAATCAATGAACTTGGCAAAGTTGCAGGATACAAAATTAACACACAGAAATCAACTGCATTTCTATACACTAACAACCAAAGATCAGAGAGAGAAATTAGGGAAGCAATCCCATTTACCATCACATCAAAAAGAATAAAATACTTAGGAATAAACCTACCTAAGAGACAAAAGACCTATACTCTGAAAATTATAACATGCTAATGAAAGAAATCGAAGATGATATAAACAGATGGAAAGACATAACCATGCTCTTGGATTGGAAGAGTCAATATTATCAAAATGATTATACTACCCATGGCAATCTACACATTCAGTGCAATCCATCAAATTACCAAGAAGGTTTTTCACAGAACTAGAACAAAATATTTCAAAGTTTCTTTGGAAGCACAAAAGACCCAGAATAGCCAAAGACATCCTGAGAAAGAAAAATGGAGCTGGAGGAATCAGGTTCCCTGACTTCAGACTATACTCCAAAGCTACAGTCATCAAAACCATATGGTACTGGCACAAAGACAGAAATATACATAAGTGGAATAGGATAGAAAGCCCAGAATTAAACCCAAGCACCTACAGTCAACTAATCTATGACAAAGAAGGCAAGAATATAAAATGGAGAAAAGACAGCCCATTCAGTAAGTGGTACTGGGAAAATGGGACAGCCACATGTAAAAGAATGAAATTAGAATACTTCCTAACACCATATACAAAAATAAACTCAAAATGCATTAAAGACCTAAATATAAGACCAGATACTATAAAACTCTTAGAGGAAAACATAGGCCAAACACTCTCTGACACAAACCACAGCAGTATCTTCTCAGATCCACCTCCTGGAGTAAGGACAATAAAAACACAAATAGACAAATGGAACTTAAATTTAGTTTCTGCACAGCAAAGGAAACCCTAAAAAAAAAAAGGAAAGGACAACCCACAGAATAGCAGAAAATATTTGCAAATAAAGAGACTGACAAGGGATTAATCTCCAAATTTTATAAACACCTCCTACAGCTCAATACCAAAAAAACAAACAACCCCATCAAAAAATGGGCAGAAGATCTAAATAGACAATTCTCCAAAGACATACAGATGGCCAAAAAACACATGAAAAGATATTCAACATCACATCATTATAGAAATGCAAATCAAAACCACTATGAGGTACCACCTTACATCAGCCAGAATGGCCATCATCAAAAAGTCTACAAACAGGAGTTCCCGTCATGGCTCAGTGGCTAATGAATCCGACTAAGAACCATGAGGTTGCGGGTTCGATCCCTGTGCTTGCTCAGTGGGTTAAGGATCCGGCATTGCTGTGAGCTGTGGTGTAGGTTGCAGACGCAGCTCAGATCCCACGTTGCCGTGGCTGTGGCAAAGGCCGGCAGCTACAGCTCCTGTTAGACCCCTAGCCTGGGAACCTCCATATGCCATGGGTGCGGCCCTAGATAAAGCAAAAAGACAAAAAAAAAAAGTCTACAAACAGTAAATGCTGGAGAGGGTATGGAGAAAAGGAAACACTATTGCACTGTCGGTGGGAATGTAAATTGGTGTGACCACTGTGGAAAACAGTATGGAGATTCCTCAGAAAACTGAAAATAGAATTACCATTTGATCCAGCAATCCCACTCCTGGGCATTTATCCAGAGAAAATCATGACTCAAAAAGATATACGTACTCCAATGTTCATTGCAACACTCTGTACAATAGCCAAGACATGGAAACAACCTAAATGTCCATAGGCAGAGGAGTGGATAAAGAGGATGTGCTACATATACACAATGGAATGTTACTCAGCCATTAAAAGGAAAGAAATAATGGAATTTGCAGCAATATGGATGGACCCAGAAATTATCATGCTAAATGAAGTCAGTCAAACAGTGAGACACCAATGTCAAATGTTATCACTTACATGTAGTATCTAATAAAAGGACACGATGATCTTCTTTACAGAGAAGATACTGACTCACAGACTTTGAAAAACTTATGGTTTCCAAATGAGACAGGTTGGGGGGTGGGGGGATGTACTGAAGGTTTGGGATGGAAATGCTACAAAATTTGGTTGTAATGATCATTGTACAACTATAAATGTAATAAAATTCACTGAGTAATTTAAAAAAAATTGGCATAGACAAGAAGAGAAAATAAGGGGCTCGCCAGGAATTGGAAAGTTACTTGTCTCAAAAGCACCTCGAACTATCAGAAAAATTCATTTGATGATTAAAAGTAATTATTAGTAATTACATGTGGATTTTTATAGAGCAGAGATAGAAATGATCGTCCACTAATTCATACGAAGCTAGTGATAAGTGTCTTCCTCTAAGATTTTTTAAAATAAGGACTTGGGTAAAGGGCTAGGGTTAGCTTAAAGTGAGATAGTGTCCTTTGATTTCAGAAACTGCACTGTTTCTTTCTCATCTTGCTTCAGAATTAAATTTTCTATACTTTACTTTTGTTATCATGAAGAAATGGTAATGTTTGATAAAATGACCCGAACTTTTTATGAGTGCTGAGGTAAGCAGGGAAATGACTTTGTGTTTTAGCTATTAAGTTTTCTCCACATTCTATGGAGTGTGTCAAAGATGGGAAATAAATTAATGTTTATGTTCCCCCGTAAATATGAAGGACACTGTTTTGAGCCATTGCCTTTTGGCTTATCAACACTGACATCTGGTCCTGAAAGTCTATCTCATTGTCCAAAAAGAAACACTACATTTGGGAATTTTGTAATTGACTAGATCCAAAGACAAATTCAAATATAGCTACTCCCAACTGAATTTCTGAACTTTGCATATCGGATGAGTGAATCTAAAACATGCAAGGCCGACTCGAATAGTTTGCTTGATAGGACCTGTGAAAGGACAGAGACTGCGCTCTCCCCAACCAGACTGTAACCCTCAGGAGGGCAGGACTTTGGCATGTTCACAGAATGTCTGTCAGGCTTAACACAGTCTGAGAAAATATTTATTGACCCAATAAGAAATGTATACATTTTCCTGGTATGCTTGTATTTTTTATTGGAAGCATCTAGTCTCCAGTATCTAAAAAAAGTTTAAAGTTTAAAAAAAAAAAAAAAGCAGTCCATAAGTAAGAGCAAAGAGGGAAAAAAAAGGGAAGGAAAAGGAGATTGTTGAATGCACATCAAAATGCCCAAAAATCCGATTCAATGTGTAATGAATAAAGGTTATCTATCTGATAATATTTGGTTTCAAAATGGACACAGGAGAGTTCCTAGGATCCCCTGGGCCAGTATCTACTTACTCAAGCCCTGACAAGACCAGGAATAGAACGAGGAAGAGCCAGGAACACAAAGCAAATCTGACTCATGGGAAGGGCATGCCCATCAACAGCCTCTATTCCCCCCTTGCCCAACATTAACCTTCCACTTTCAGACCCTTTGCCAACTCCTGCTTCTCTCTCTTGTCATTCACTCTTACACACATAGTGTCACACCTTGCTGGTTTTGTGTCTTCATTTCTCCCTCTTCTTCCACCCACCTAGTACCTTTTGATTCCTACATGCAGGCTTGGCTCCTCCTGTTCTGAGGGCTTTAGGCACGAGAAGTTCCAGGAGCTCTCCTCTCAACGTTCTATCTACAAGCCAACAGCAAGTTTTCAACACCGCACAGCAGTTTTCTCATCTTTGTCCCTATGGCACAGTCACCTACTACATGTAAACATGCACACATTGGCGTATACATGAATGTATAATGCCAACACACAAACACAGGCACACACACATTTGCACCTTGCAAACATCTAATGATAGCTGATAATAAAACACTTCTCTAGTGTCAGATGTCTAAAAACCTTAAATGTCCTTTTTTTTTTTTTGTCTTTTTAGGGCCACATCCTGCTGCCCATGGAGGTTCCCAGATTAGGGGCTGAATCGGAGCTACAGCCGCTGGCCTATGCCACAGCCATAACAACGAGAAATCTGAGCCATGTCTGTGACCTACACCACAGCTCACGGCAACACCTGATCCTTAACCCACTGAACAAAGCCAGGGATTGAACCTGTGTCCTCATGGAGGCCAGTCAGATTAGTTTCCACTGAGCCAAGACGGGAACTCCTAAATGACCATTTTTTAATGGCACAGCATTGTGATCACTATTATTCACATTGGTGACCTTAAGACATTGTTAAGACATTAATATCCCTTATGACATAGCAAGGATTAATCATTTCTGGACAGCTTTAGTGATGAATGGATTTGAATGAATCTGACCCAGATCAAAGTCAGCAACTCCTGTTTAAAGGATGCTGACCAGCCTAACACCATCTGGGCACTGGCTTAGTGACCAAATATCCCTTGGTTCCTGAGGACTGAGGCTTCTCTTCTCAATGACACTTGAATGGGGTCTTTAACCCATGTCTAAAATGGAGTTTACTGGAAAAAAAAACCCTTATAAAATTAATTTCTCTTGTCTCTCCGTTCATTTATTCTCTACATAGCCACCTGTGATTTATTAAATGTAAAAGCTTAGAACTGCCTAGCACACAGTAAGTGCCATATAAGGGTTCATTATTATAACACAGAGATAGCATCATGGGTAAGACTTACAGTGCTCTTTGGATAACACAGCTTTTGGATTTTCTCTTCCTGCTGTCTAATCCCTGTATCGTCCAGTGTCGTCTCCTTTTTCTTTCCAAGTACTTGATCTGCACTAATCATTTCTTCTGTATCCACACCAAAATGCTAACTGGAAAATGAAAAAGCACATAGTACTCTAGGCAAATACTAAAAATACAATCAATGGAAAATTAAGATAATTTAAACTTATGAAGGTATAGTTTGCTATCAGCAAGAGGAGAAAGGGAAGAAAATGTTATTTTAATTGTTGATCTCTACTCGTGTCTCAACATAATAGATTCACAATAAATGTTTATTTTATAAATAAATGAAAGCCAGTAAAGCAGATTTCACTTATTAGCAGATCTAATCTTGTAACATTCTAACCTAAATGTAAATTTATGACATGCATCATAGTTGCTTTATATTACTTCATGAAGAGAGAAACAAACATCATTTAAGGTATTCACCACGTGAAACAAATATGTATGTTGATGTGTCCTTGACAAGATATGTTACGAAATTGAATGGATAGGACAGTCTCACCAAACTCCATTCCAGCATGATGTGATCCTACTGTTAAAATCATTGTACTCACACCTAAATCAGAGGGTTTTTCCTTCCTAAAGCAGGTGATAGACCTCCCAAGATAAATCAAGCCTTGCCTATGATATTTCACCAAGCTAACTATTCTGTAGAGACCACCCCTCATAAGTTATTGCTATTCCTTTTTTTTAACTAAGCCAGTAGACAAAATCTGACTTTTGAAATTAGCAAATAAAAATAACATAATTTTTATTGGAAAGAAAATACCATAGCATGTGCAGTAAAAACTTTCTTAAAGCATAATCTAGCTAGAAAAGTTGAAACAGAGAGTTCTGAGGAAAACACGGTAGTGAGTCTAATTTTAGTTCTGCCTTCCTTTTACTCAAATACGAGTTTCTTCTTACTTCTTCAAAATGTAGAAAGAAGGCTGCGTTGATTGAGCTATGAAAAGGAACATGTTGGGCTTCTGGGACATAAGCAATGACCTCTAAAACAAGGGGTGAAGTCTGGCTTTTTACCTAGAAATCAGGGCTTGGGAGCCTTTCAGTCAGGGGTCCCGGACCAATAGCCTCTGGCTGAATCCAGTCCAGTGCCACAAGCAAACATATATAGATGAGATACTAACTTTTAGAAATCATGGATTTTGTGTAAAAATCTGGATTTCTAGTTTCTCCAAAAACTTGAATTCAGGGATCCTCTAACTTAGAGGTTTCCCTCTCTGGATGGGAGTTTGGAACTGGGGAAGCCACGGGAACCCCAGGGATTCTCATTGCCATGCTTCTCTTTTGAGCTGCTTGAAAGTGACTAGGCTGAGCCCAAGTTGTTGTTCTCGCCAATCCTGAGACTTGGATTAGAAACAGACTAAAACCCAGATGCAAAGGATATAATTCTGCCATTTTGAATTGCTGCTTATTTATCCATTTTACAGTTGGTATGAGCACATGATAAATCTCTAATGCTAAAAGCTGTTCTTAGCATAAATGACCACATTTTAATCTGCATTTGTATTTGAACAATATTCAGATTGAAATGGGGTTATTTTTTCTTAGAGTTTGGTCTGCTAGCAAACCTCAACAAGTTGTAACTTCTTTGGGAGGAGGGAACTCTTGTGCCAGGCCCTCTTACGCCTAACACCATCACAGCAGGCAGACTGATGAATACTTGAGAGTAAGAGAGGGGGGCTGAGACAAGAAGGCAAGAGTCAAAACTGGAGAGAAACAACTGTACCTTCACTTTCATATATAAACCAATGACATTCAGGGCATTGTTTAAGAACATACAAAGAGGAGTTCCCATTGTGGCTCAGCAGAAACGAATCCGACTAGGAACTATGAGGTTGCGGGTTCGATCCCTGGCCTTGCTCAGTGGGTTAAGGATTCGGCGTTGCCGTGAACTGTGGTGTAGGTCACAGACACGGATGGAATCCTGTGTCGCTGTGGCTGTGGTGTAGGCCAGCAGGTACAGCTCCGATTACACCCCTAGCCTGGGAACCTCCTTATGCCACGGTGCAGCCATAAAATAAAAAGACCAAAAGAAAAAAAAGAAAGAAACCTCAAAGCATTGAGGTCAGTTCCCACCTTATTCAAATTATATTACTATTTCACAAAATAGGTTTCAAAGCCCAAGTTACTACAGTAACTGCCTCCATTCATTTTGCTGTCTACATTGCGTGAACCATCAGTTTCAGGATGGAAATATTTAAATAGTAAGGAATAAAATGTTTCTTTACCATAACTGATCTTCCTTATTCTTTGAGGTTAAAATCACTGATAGTTTTCATTTAGGAAAAAAAAAAAGCCAACTTTCAGTCAACATAAGTGTTTTAAGAACCAAAACCATATAATATAAAATTGAAATTACCTTAAAGACAGAAACAAAAACCACAAGTATTCAGAATCTGAAACAAAATCATTTTATGACCCAAAATGCACAGAATCAAATATTTTTCCATAGCAATAAAATACATATTTTCATTAGGGAGTTTGGAAAATCTCCTCCAAACTTCTGATTGATAAACTTTACAAGAGAAAGTCTGCTTTTTGAGGTAGTAAATCGTTACTGACATAATCTCCACAAAGCTTCAGTGTTTAATAGCAAGCTGCTGGGATACGAGTACAAAGACATCAATTATCCCAAAATAGATTGGGGCAGAGTCCAGTTCACTTATTAGTTCTCTATGCTATGTCCACAGGGGACAGGGAGAAATAGAGATTTGGCAATCAGCTGGTTAATTTGATCACTGCAGACAACTGCACTGTATAATTTAGGTCAGAAACATACCCTGACCTGGTATTCTAATTTGGAACATTCATCAAATTAATCAAATAATTGCCAATTCTTAATCTCACACACCCTAGTAAATAGGGTCCCAGTATCAATGACCAAGTTTTCACGTACAATTATAAACAAAAATGTGACATTACATTATCTGCTCATCTGCACCTTTAGAGCGTATTCCATAGACCTTCCAAGCCATCTCCATTCTCCCCAAGCTATCAGCTTACTTCCCCTTCCCCTCCTGCCAAACTGATCTTGCCTCCTGGCATGCGAGGAAAATGGAGGCCATCATATCCCTCTCTCTCAATTTATACATTAAACGCTTTGTAACTGCACCTTCCTTAATTCCTGCCCCAAAGGAGAGCTTTCACTCTTTTTACAAAACTACCTGCTAGCACCTTCTCCAGATCTCATCAACACTGCTTCTCAGGGACCCTGTTTCATCTTTTTTATCTTCAACATTTCTCTTCATACTGGCTCAGCCAACTCAGTATATGAGTGAAAAAGGCATTTTTTTGTGGTAAATAAAAAGTATTGTTTAAATTAGTAGGTACCTTCTGAAAAGCAATTTGGCAATAGGTATCTAAGTGCTTTATAAAGGTTCAGATCTTTTGACCAGATAAATTCCTCTTCTAGGAATCAGTTCTACTAAAATAGTACAAAATAAGGACCAAATTTAATTTCAAAGACATCTCTGGCAGCGTTGTTATAGGGGGAGATAAGAAAAGAGAAGCTAAATATTTAGCATCAGCCATTGAGAGTAACATTTCTGGAGAGTTTATAACTTTTGGGGAATTATCAAGTGAGAAAGTTATACAAATGGAATCTATTGTTTGTCAGTAAGTTCTAGCAGGACTTGTTACCATAGGATGAAGTCAAGTCCCCCTGCAAATGACACTGTTTGAACACCAAGAGATGGTAAGTATCTATCTGCTTCACTGATCCAGTCTCCAAAAACTAACACAGTGCATGTGGGGGACAACTAATAAAGATTTGTTGAATGAATGAATGAGAAGTTTTATCTCTGTCTAATTAAATTACTCCATATGGAGGAAACACCCAGGCAGCAGTGAGGGAAGAAAGGGGTCTAGCCAATTAGAGATGCCAAATCAACCCTGGTGATTAATACAGGGACAGATGCTAGAGCCAATTCTCTGTATGTACAAAAGCAGAGCCTATAATCACTCATTTGGTCTCTTCTCAACGCAGTTAAGATACATGGAGAAGACTGGAAGGGGATAGTTAAAAAAAAAATCGCAGCAGGGTTTGAATTAGAATGGTGGAATTATGATCTTTTTGGCTTTTTAATACCCTCCTGTGCTGTCCTAATATTCTGCTGTGAACATATACACTACCATTAATTGGAAAAGAAAGTTTTAAAGGCAAAACTTGCACTGACTCTACCTGCCCCTGACCTACCGCTATAGCTATGTGCTCCTTCTCTTTACAAGCAAAACCTCTGGGAAGCATCTTCATCCCTGGCCTCCCCTTTCTCACCCTCAGAGTCACCACTTGACCTACCAGGACACTGAGACTGGCATTGCCGTGATCACGAAAGATCACAGAGCTGTTAAATCCAGTGGTTACTTCTCTGTCCTCATCTTGCTGGACACTTGAGCAGCTGTTCACACTCTCTGACCCCTACACCACTCTCATCTACAAAGCAGTGTCCCAGCCCAGTCTCACCTTCTCCTCAATCTGAACTTCATCCCGTTGCCACAGCAACCCCAGTGCTCCCCACCATCAAGCAAGCTCCACCTCCTTGGCACTCAGGCCCCTGGGGCCACGGTCTTGCTCACTACACTGGACTACCTGCCCACTCACCACGGGAAGCTACACAATTGTAGCCAAGATCATCAAATACGTGGCCACTTCCACACTTCCAACATCCCTCTTATCCTTTTTCTTCCTTCCTTCCTTCCTTCCTTCCTTCCTTCCTTCCTTTCTTTCTTTCTTTCTTCCTTCTTTTTCTTTCTTCCTTTTTTTTTTCTCTCTCTCTCCCTTCCTTCCTTTCTTCCTTCCCCCCCCTTTTTTTTTTTTTTTTGAGGAGGAGGCACACCTGGTGTACTTGGAAGTTCCCAGGGCAGGGATCAAATCTGCTCCACAGCAGCAACCCAAGTGACAGCGGTGGCAACACTAGATCCTTAAGCTGCTGCACCACAAGACAACCCCTTTCTTTCCTTTGGACTCTGGCACTCTTCTTCACCTGGCTAAGATCCAGTCAGACAGCCCCACCTCTAGGAAGCTTTCTCTGCAGCCTATGCTCTGTACTCCAGCACCGCCCAGGCCTTATCTGATCTCCTTCATTGGGTCATTAGCACATAAGAGTTGTCTACTGCGGGCCAGAGAGTACCAGACACTGTGCAAGGTGCTAGAAATAAAAAAAGAAAATGAGCAAGATCAATATGGTTCTCCCCTGGGAGTGCTTACTGTCTAGTGAGGGAAACAGAAATGAAAAACAAAATTATCTATTCACGAATGTGGTAAATGCCAGGAAGAAAAGGTAGAGGGTAATCCTGGGAGTGACTTGAGGGCAAGAAGATAGTGATTTTTTTTTAATTGAAGTAAACATTAAATTTTTAAACATTTAATTGAAAATTTAAATATAGTCAGAGTACCACATATCTAAATAAATTTGTATTTGTACTGTCTATCTAAAAAAAAAAAAAAAACCCCAGGGAAAACAGCAGTTGATAAAATATCATGTCACATGGAAAGAGGAAAAACAAAGTATTCACTAAATGAAAACCATGAGTATCACTCACTTTTTGCTGGCAATGTCAATCCTTCTTCTAATCGATCATTCTTCTACACTATGACATAAAACCAGCTAAAAGCTTTATTGAAGCCTGAAAAATGTTTTTGGTCACTCAGAAGTACCCAGGGGTTCCATTGCTCGGTAGCGACTTGAATTCTCTTAGCTTTTTCATTGGTTGAGTCAAGTGTTGGTAGTGTATTTTCCTCATCAACCTTTGATGTTTAAGGTAATCAGGACACACGCACTTCTCTGCTTACCTGCCTGGAGCCCAGGCTATTTATTCTTGGTCTCCTGATGCTTCGGTTCTCCCTTCTGGCTTTCCTCTCTGACTTGCTTTTAGACCACCCTGGGAAGGTCCACAGCACGGTTCCAGCCTCCTCAGAAATCAAACACCAGATTCAAATGCTGCTCAAATATTCTTAAACCAGAGAACAAACCCTCTCAAGTTTTGCTGGTTTGTGAACCACCAGGGGCTCCTGTCCAGGCTTATAATAAGCTCAGTTAGCACCTAAGACTAATGTTAGCACCTAAGACTAATGAGACCAAGATTACAAACTTTTTGCTAAACAGTTCAGTCAGCTTTGACCTTACCTAAGGGACTAAAAACTTTTTAAATTTCTCTATACCTTCTCTTTGACTCCAATCTGAGCTAAATTTGCATGAAAAGATATAAAGTGTCCCTCCAGGAGTCAAGTAACTAGAGGAAATGGGTGGAAGAAAGGTTTTTTTTTTTACTTTGAGAACATTCTAATTGTCAAATTGTGTGAATCTGTTACCTATTCCCCCCAAATTCCATTTTAAAAATAAAACTCAAAGTGAACTTGCTCACTTCAATGCTAGTGTTAGAACTTAGAAACTAGACGGTCAGGAGTTCTGAGTCCTCCGTCACTGCAGCTTCCATTAGTTGGTAAATTCCTAGTGCTTAGCACAGTTGTCTTACTCTTAAATTGCACATGTTTTTCTTTTGTGTGTGTGTGTAGTTTGTCTTTTTAGGACCGCACCCACGGCATGTGGAGGTTCCCAGGCTAGGGGTCTAATCAGAGCTGTAACCACCGGCCTACTCCACAGCCACAGCAATGCGGGATCCGAGCCGCGTCTGCGACCTACACCCCAGCTCACAGCAACACTGGATTCCTAACCCACTGAGGGAGGCCAGGGATCGAATCCCTGTCCTCATGGATGCTAGTCGGGTTCATTAACCACTGAGCCATGACGGGAACTCCATTTTTTTTTTTTTTTTTTTTTGTCTGCACATGTTTTCCTTAATAAATGCTTCTAGTCTTTTAAAACTATTTTACACATCCAGACAATATATAACTTTAATCCTGGCCAAATGTCTTACAAAGATACCCCTTGGTCACAAAGCTGACAGTGTGAGAGAATAGGGACAGAGTAGCACAAATCATTGAATTATTAACTCTGGAATATGAAAGAAACCAATTGTTCATTCACTTAGCAAACATATGCTAGCCTCTCTCTTGTGGGCATGATCATGAAGTCCGTTCCATCTCCTTAGATTATATTTAAATCCCCCCCTTTAACAAACATTGATTCATTTATTCAACAAGGACTAAAGGTCCATTTTTGTGGCAAGTGCTGAGCTGACACTAGCGATACAAAGTCAGACAAGACATGGTCTGTGTTGGGATCAGGTTGTCGGATGGGCTGGTTATGTTCCTGAGATGAGTCTGGAGTATTTGCTTTTTCCCTCAAGCAGAGAGTAATAGTACCTGGGAGGGACTAGAGAGTACAAATGGGGGAAAACAGGCAGGAAGGCTGAAAAGTCAACATCTTTCCAGTCCACCCCTCCCTCACTCAGCACTGGTTTAGACCCACTATGATGCGGGAGATTTTTGATTGAGAATATGAGGAACATTTTCTCACGTGATTCATTCACTGGATCATGCAAAGCACATGCAAGGCCACGGGGGTGCCCAGGGGACAAAGTGCTCACAGAACAGGGAGCGCACCATTCCTTTTCCAACTCTGCCACAGATTCTGCACCTATTTGGAACCCTGTGCCAATGAAGCAGCGTTGTCACAGGGCCCTGCAGCTGGGCCAGGGGCAAGGTGATGACAGGTTATGAGACTGGGGAAAAAAAAGCATGAACTGGTTCCCACTCTGGAATCTGGAAGAGATGCTGAGGAAAACTGGGAGTCCTACAATCATGTAAGGGGACATAAACAGTCATCTTACTTGACCCATAATCTTGATAAGAGTTCATTTATATTCAAAGGCTAATAAAGTTCGGTTCATTTGGGTATTATTTAAATCATGCTAAAATCTACCTCCGTGGACTTCCTCACTTTGATCCCATTACTGTCTCCAGAACTAATGGATTAAAACAATTTTTTTTTCATTTACTAAACTGTAATCTTCTTGAGGACAAGGACTCTATCTTATCTCTGAATCCATAATTCCCATTTTAACACCTGTGTGCAACATGTGTGAACCGATAACATTGCTAATATCAACTCCACAGGAAAAATATTGCATATTTGCATTTAAAAGTTAACAAACAGTCATTCTTCATATTCAAAAAGACAGTGTTTCTTAATTTACTTTTTTGTTAGTAAAAATTTTGGAGATAAGCCCAAGTCAAAGAGTTTTTAAAACTGCTAGGAATATTTACTTACACAAAGACCATATAATAGTAAAGAGTAGGAATAAAAAGCCATAAAGGGTCTTCCTATATGAAAAGACTCCCCCACTAGCACTACACCAATCACCATCATTATTCTGCCTTTACCATCATCTTTTCCCTTGAACCAGAAAACCACAGTGTTAAATGTTCAAGGGAAATTTTGAAATCACCTTATCCAGTTGTCTCATTTTCAGTGTCCAAAGGTCCTTATAGCTTTAAACTCTAGGACACTAGGACTCTAGGACTCAGAAACTTTATGATTTCATAAATTAAAATGTTGATTTCTATAAAGGTTTCATAGCATTTGCATGAAAGGAACTGTCCAGTCAGTTTGGGCTGCTACAACAGAACACCATAAGCTGGGAGGCTTAGAAACAATGGAAATTTATTTCTCACAGTTCAGAAGTCTGGCTCAAGGGAGTCTAAGGACAGGGTGCCAGCATGGTTAGGTTCTGCTGTGGATCCTCTTCCAGGTTGCAGACAGCTGACTTCTCATTGTATCCTCACATGGTGCAGAGAGACAGACAGACACAGAGAGAGCTCTGCGGTGTCTTTTTTAAGAACACTAATCACTTTGATGACGGTTTGACCCTCTTGTTGTAATCACCACCCGAAGTCCCCATCTTCTAATACTGTTGCATTGGGGTTAGGATTTCAGCATATGAATTTCACTCCAGTGCAGGAGCTATTGAAATAAAAATATTCACAAAAGCTGCTGAGATTTATATCTGAACAAAATCTTGCAGGTCTCAAAGTTAGAATTGCAGGATCTAAAGACATGAACATTTTATGTTTTTGTTTTTTAAGAGCTGCGCCTATGGCATATGAAAGTTCCCAGGCTAGGGGTCAAATCGAAGCTATAGCTGCCGACTTACACCACAGCCACAGCAATGCCAAATCCGAGCCACATCTGCAACCTACACCACAGCTCACGGCAAAGCCGAATCCTTAACCCACTGAGTGAGGCCAGGGATCAAACCCGGAACCTCATGGTTCCTAGTCGGATTCGTTTCCACTGTGCCACGACGGGAACTCCGTACTCTCAGTAGTGACCTCTTGAAGAGGGTGGCAGGAATGGGGTGGGAAGCAGCATGGAAGGGCTTTACATTTTTACTCCATATACTTAAGGAAAGCTTTGTATATAATTACTTGTAAATATTTTATGACGAGTACGTACTGCTTCTGTAATTTTCCCCTAAAATGCCATTAGATGAATTGCTAAGCTGATTCCTATTAGTAAAGAAACAAGTTGTGGGTACCAAGGAGGAACTGGTTTTCCCCAGGAACATGGGCCAACAATTTCCACAAGTGCTGTCAGGCCAGCACCACAGTGCTCAGTGATTAAAACGTGCTACTGAACTGCCATTGACCATATAATCTAGCTCTCAATGGGATTCAAATATATCACAGCTTGATTCAATTCCATTTTATAGGATATAATTTCACCCTAAGCTAGGAATCCAGGCCCCCTGGATAACAGATCTTTATTGGGCATCTGCCTCTGAGCCCCTGTGCCTTGAGGCAGATAGAATTAGTGCCCTTAGAATGAGTGGGGATGAGAAGGTATTTTTAAAGCACATATTGATTTTGAATGCCAGACTAACCTTCCCCTAGAAAGCAATCTAAACCATAGCGTTGTAGACAGTGGAAATTATCTCTTTTTGAAATGTTCATTCAGAAAACTCTTTCAGGCTGAAAGCCTCACCAAGGCTTGCAAAGTCCAGGCTTCCCCATGTCTCCTGGAATGTGACAGCCACCCACAGCAGCTCCAAATTCAGACCAGCAATGGTCTTCTGAGACTAAGGAACTCAGCACAGCACAAGGAGCAGCTGGTGTAGAATGCTCCCAGGAAGGGCAACGCAAACCCACTGGCCCTTGCTCTCAGTTCAAAATACAAAAATGCTCTAAGTGAAAAAGTTTTTAATAACTCATTTGCTCCCCAAACTAACCAGACCTGAATGCAAGTGGTAGAAAACCTGAACAGATTGGACACATTGAAGCTCTTTATGGTCTTTATTTATTTCACATATTGAAATTTTTCAGGAGTTCCCGTCGTGACATAGCGGAAATGAATTGGACTAGGAACCACGAGGTTGAGCATTCGATCCCTGGCCTCGTTCAGTGAGTTAAGGATATGGCATTGCCATGAGCTGTGGCGTAGGTCAAAGACATGGCTGGGATCTGGCATTGCTGTGGCTCTGGCGTAGGCTGGCAGCTGTAGCTCCAATTGGACCCCTAGCCTGGGAAACTCCATATTCTGTGGGTGTGGCCATAAAAAGAAAAAAAAAAGAAAATTTTCAATATGTTTAAAAATATTAGCATGAATTACTAGTCATCCTGACCCTCTGGAAAAATTATATTCATGCAGAATATTCATTGTACTACCTTTCAAAGATTAAAGAAAAGAGAAAGAACTACACATTTTAAACCATTCTGAGCCAGAGTGTTTCCAATAAGGAATGAGGACCTGTACATGCAATGAACAATGAAGTTTTAAAAGAAATGAGATTCAAGTTCTCCCAATAATCAAGAGCAATATGTATTCTTGAGTGTATGCGGGTGTGCATGCACACGCACACACACACACACACAAAGAACCTTGTTAAAGGCTAATAAACTATAGCCTCAAGATCTAGAGAAATTAAATGAGTTCCTAGGAATAAAGAGCAGCAAGTAGAACTATGCCCTTGTCAAAACCATTCATAATAGGAAATGACCCTTTACTGCTTCAGTTTTGAGAGACATTATCCTACAATTGCTAAAAGAAATAGCACCCTGAGAACATTCTATTTATACAAAATAAATATGACCTTCTCAGAGGAAACCTTTCCAGATCCTTCTAACTGAGCACGATCTCACATTTTTCATTGGGAAAAGATTTTGAGGGGGTCAGTGATTAAGGACAATTTGGTTGATTCTGTGGGTACACAATCTAGCCAAACTATGAAATCTACAATGAAAAGGTAGGAAAGACGGCCTGTTAAGACTTAACTCTATGGACCCACTGATTTCAGTCTACAACAGCCTACAATAAACATTAGCTTTACCTAATTTTTTAAATAACTTACAAAATTACCTTGTTTCTATGAAACTTCCAGAAGAAAATATGAGAAAGTCTTTGTGACCTTAGTGAAGCAAAGACATCTTAGATATGACACCCAAAGAATAATCCATAACAGAAAAACTTAACTAATTTAGATTCCATTAAAAGTAAATAATTTTCTTCTTCAAAAGTCACCACTAAAAAAAAAAATGAAAATATAAGCCACAGATGGGAGAAAATATTTGTAAATCATATATAAATGTATGTGTGTGTGTATATACATGTAGTGTAAATAGATAAATATGTAAACATATAAATAAGGTTTATCATAGGAGTATATAAAGAACTCTTCAAATAATAAAAAATAAATGGCCTGGTTAAAAAAAATGGACAAAACATTTAATTAAGCATTTTTCTACAGAACATATATGAATGACTTTATTAAGGCCCAGCATCATTAGTTACTATGAAAATGCAAATTAAAGTGACAGCATGCTACCACCACACAATCACTAGAGTTGCTACAATAAAAAGGACTGACAGTACCAAGTGATGGTGAGGAAGTGGAGAAACAGGAAGCCTCATACATTGCTGGCAAGATTGTTAAATGAAATAATCACTTTGGAAAACAATTTGGCAATTTTTAAAAAAGTTAAACACCTACCTATCATAAGACCCAATAATTCTACTCCTAGATAAAAAGAGATAAAAATATAGGTCCATACAAAAACTTATACACAAAAGTTCAGGGTATCATTATTCATAACAGACAAAAACTGAATTAACCAATAGCCTCAAACTGGAAACAATCCAGCAGAACAAACAATGGGTCCATCTATGCAATGGAACACTACTCAGCAATAAACAGCAGGTCCTCCAACATGGTTGAATCTCAAAAAATATTTTGCTAAATTAAAGAACCCAGACTCAAAAGGCTATATACTGTGATTCCATTTATATGAAATTTCTAAGTAAGGTAAAACTTGAGACAGAAATCATATCACTGATTGCCTAGAGCTGGGCTTGATATATACCTCAAAGAGGTACAACAGGGAAATTCGGAAAGTTAATGTAAATCCTGTAAATCTCAGTTGTGATAGTTGTACAAGTGTATAGATTTATTTAGAAATCACCAAACCATAAAAAGATTACTTGCTTTGTCCATACTTGATTCTATCTCTTTTGGGACACATGTGTTTTAGGTCAAGAATGTGTTTTAGGAAGTATGGGTTAAAACAGTCTGAGGAGCTCCCACTATGGTGCAGTGGGTTAAGGACCTGACTGCAGCAGCTTGGGTCACAGTGGGTTTGAGCCCTGGCCAGTGCAGTGGCTTAAGGATCTGGCATTGCCAAAGCTGTGGAATAGGTTGCAGCTCCAGATCATATTTGACCCCGACCCAGAAACTTCCACATGCTATTGATGAGGGTGGGGGCTGGGGGGAAGAAAATTGTCGTTGATTATCCAGGATGTCTCTAGCCAGACTGAAACATGGAGAACTTCCCAAGTTGATCCCATTCATGATTTGAGATTCTACTTCCCTCTACAAGAGAAGATACTGCTTTGCCCTACTTCCCCTCAACTTTCACCTCAGAATGCCCTCAATCCCCACTTCCCCAAAGTCCAGGTCAGCCCAGCCTTCCCACAGCCAGAGGGCAGAAGGGTCAGCAGGGGAGTGGCCTGAGCCACCACCAGCAGAGGCCTGAGAGTTCTATAAGCCTCCAATGGCTGGGGGCTAGTAACAATCTCCTGGCTACCACACCCTCAATCTGGCTGGGAATTCCCACAGCCTGTGAATGGGAGTTCGCACAATGAAAGGTGAGTGAGTGAGTGAGTAAAAAAAAGCAAATCTGAACTTAGGTTGAAGGCCTGCAGCCACACTGCTTTGAAGAGGAAACAAGGGCCTTGCGATTTCAGAGTGGGTTTCCTTGTGACAACACTGGCTACCCCAGCAAGGGCAATGTCATTTGGGGATTGATCTGCGGGGATTCGACTCCCGCCTTGGTCAGTGGGTTAAGGATCTGGCATCACCATAAGCTGAGGTATAGGACACAGATAAGGTTTGGATCTGGCATTGCTCTGGCTGGGGTATAGGCCGGCAGCTGTAACTCTGTCCCATTCGACCCCTAGCCAGGGAACTTCCATATGCCACAGGTGCGGCCCTAAAAAAAAAATAAAATAGATCTGAGTTTTCCATGCACAGACAAGAGGCAAAGCTCTAAGACTGGGAATCAAGTGGTCCATGCTAACAATAAAGAGGCAGAATTTTGGAACCAGAGAAACAAACATGAGTTCAGAACCTCCCTTGGATTCTATTTGGATAATTTAGAGTAATCTCTATGCCTCAACTTCTTTGTCTGTAAAATCAAAGTAGGGATAACCCTTACTTTGATGGTGTGATTAAAGATTCATCTACAGAAAGTACCTAATACCATTCCTGACACATATTACATTATTGCTAGGAGGTAGATATCATTACTCTCAAACACTCATCCTAGTTCTGCCACAAAAATGAAAAAAAAAAAAATAGATGATCCTCTGAGATCCTTCTGGGTCTAAAACTTTATGATTCAGTTACTGAAATGAGCAAGGAAACCACATGACTTGATTACCATAACAAGGCCCAGGATTCCCAGAGGTAGGAATTCATTTCAGGGATTTATCCCAGGGCCTATTTCCAGGTCTCCAAGACACCACTGTTTCTGCTGTTGCAGGGGCACTAGAGCAGACCCCAGACTCCACTCATCAGCAAATCGAGGTGACCCAGGTGCGAGGCCAGGTGTCCACTGTAGCATTCAGTAACCACGAGGATGAAACCAAAGAAGCATATTTCCTACTCCTACATTATTTCTTCTTAAAAGCTTTTTTTCTTTCTTAACTCTCTACTGATAACAAATAACACTTGTTCTTTGTGGGTTGGGAAGTGTAAAGACAAAGACGAAAACTATCAACTATAATCTTACATGCAGCTGTGAATACTTCAGTTTACTTCAGATCTTTTACCTACACATATTCCTCTTTATATAAGTGAACTCATTACTGCATGTTTAACTGCCCATTTCACATTTTAACAACCAATCCCCTGGCCAGTGGTTGCCCACAGAGCTTGACGCCCGTGGCTATAAACTCCATGCACTCTCAGACACAACCTCATACTCTACTCAACCCATCTCCTGAAAGTCCTGGGAGGGGAAGAGGTCCAGAAAAATCAGTAGCCATCCCTCTTAAAGTCATCGAACCCCATGATTTTCAGAAAATCTAAGGTTATTCCTAGGTCACAATCTTCCCTTGGCTTTTGATGATCTCCCTGGAGAAGAAGGGCATTAGGGAGAGAAGTTTGAAATTCCTCTCTGAACCTTGGGATTTTTACATCTCACCATCAGGCAATGGATGTAAAACACTGAAAGGCAGGAGTTCCCATTGTGGCTCAGTGGTAACTGACCCGACTAGTATCCATGAGGATGCAGGTTCGATCCCTGGCCCTGCTTAGTGGGTTAATGATCTGACATTGCCACGAGCTACAGACATGGCTCAGATCCTGTGTTGCTGTGGCTGTGGCTCTGGCAGCAGCTGCAGCTCTGATTCAACCCTTCCTGGGAAACTTCCATATGCTGAGGTTGTTGCCTTAAAAAGAAAAAAAAAAAAAGACTGAAAGGCCATAAATGGAGAAGGTAGGTCATGGAGGAGCTAGAGTATAAAAGCAAACAGCCTCCCAATAATACATCTACAGTTCATGTGATGGCCTACCTGAAATGAGACAGGGCAGGTGACAGGCCATAACTACCTCTAAAAACCTTCACTTTGTACAGACGTACTCCTCTCTCATAGGAAAATGCCCAGGAGAATGCAGTGATGAGGTTCCTGTGGAGTGTGAGGGGAAAAAAAAGGGGGGAAGGAGGAGGAAAAGAAAAGAAGAATATGAAATAAATGCACATAACTTGAAGTTTAATATTGGCAGTGTCACTGGCATTGATAAACTAGTGCCTGAAACCCCAGAAGTCAGCTTGAGGCTGATCTTTAGTAGAGAGTGGTAGAGTTGGAATGATGGCAGTGGTATTTTTGCTTAAAAAATTAATAACACTGAAGGATCAGTTTCCTTTCAAAAATGACATTTGGACTGAACATGAAGCCAAAATTCAAAAATACCCAGCTACCATCATCTCTGATATTTGATTGCTAAAACTCCAGATTCAGAAGCACATCCAAGAAGGGGGCGCTGCTGTTAGTCAAGAGTTTGCAATAAGAGGTAGGCTTTTATCCATGTGCCCCTTCAAGAGAACTGGAAAATTGGCAAAAAACAGTGATTTCATGTTGCACTGAGAGCCGGCCAGGATAATTCAGAAGAAAAGAAAACTGCCAGGACAGGACAGTTTGGCCACCCAAGCGAGCTGCCTGGGAACAGAGTGCTTGTCAAGACAAATACCTGACCCCTTACTTCTTACCCTTTCATTTGGTACCAAAGGGCAAGAATGGCATTGGAGAAAGTTATTTTCATGGCATAGTAAACACTTCTCCCTGGTTGAGTGGAAGAATAAGAGTTAGACTGCCTGTAAGAGCAGTTCTCCAGGGCATGTTTTATTGATCCTCATTTTCCAGTGGGGCCAGTGTGGGGGTGAGCAGTTATCTGAAAATTCTCTTTATTTTGCATCTTCCATTTTACGGCAACTTTGTACCTATCCTAAGAGCCAAAAGTGAACCAGGGTAAAGGTAATCACCTCAGATAGTAAAATTTTTCATCTTCAATTTTCAGTTTGCTGCTGATGGAATTTTGGTGAGACCTCCTCCTTGGGGTGGAGGAACATGGTAATGAGGTAGCTGTGACAAGAACAGGGGTTTCTGTACGAGTCTCTCCAGTCAGTCAGGGCCCCTCATAATAACCTCTAGAAAGCAGAAGAAGATACTGAAAAACCCAAAGTAAGCACAAAGTGTTATAATAGATGGGATACCAAAGGTACTCAAGGATGCTGACAGACTCAAGGTACATCTCAGCTCTTAGAAAGGTTTCTTGCCCCCAATTATTTCTTCCTCCAACTTGCCTAAACGTTGTTTCTCTTTTAAAGCTTTTCTGTTAAGCTTCCTCTAATCGCCTTCCCAGAAATCCTTTCTTCCTCTGAATTCCTAGTGCTTTTATTGTTGCTACAATTTTGAAATGTCACTGTCCTGTATTGCTGGTCATTATGTCCCATCTTTCATTTTTAAAGAGAGACTTGAAAATTAAGAACTGTCTCTTCGTTCTGAAAAGTCCTCACAGCTCTTTGAGCCATGCCTGGTAGTGAGGCTCATTGCTGACTCAGAGCCCCACGGGGGAGCCCTGACCCACCTGTGACCTCCAAGAACCCACTGGATCTATTCTCACCCCTGCCTCTACATTCTCATCCCCTGCTTCCTAATCTCCACTCCTAACACCTCCCTCTACCCAGGAGGGAAACGTTTTCTTTCCTAGAGCCCAGCACTCTCAAGTGGCTGGGATCTCAAAGGATATTTGGTTTGTCTTGTTTTTCAGTTTTATTTCATAATCTTCTCCTTCACAATGCACAGAGCCTTCTCAGGGGATGGGGACCAGGGGAGTTCAAAGACCTATCCTTTGAAACACCACCTTTTCAAGGACAATCTCCACTGTGCTGACTAGTCTCTCATGACAGACTCCTTACTTTGGGTGATGGTTCTCTTAGAGATGGGACGTTCCTCCGCGGTCCCAGCACCGTCTATCCATCTCAACCGTCAAGGTCTGAATCTCAACTTCCAAGAACATTCAGATTCTCTCCCAAGATGCTCCTGGGCACCAGGCCAATCAGATGGTGAGATATCAGTCATGCAACCATGACGGTTCTCTGGCAGTTAGGAGGGTTTTCCACCTGGAGCCCTAGGAGGAGGCTTGGGGGCAGGGAGTACTCCTCAGGCCAATACATTAGAAACTTGGTGCTGACATATTCCAAACCTTCCAATCAAGAAATGGAGAATTCCTAGAAATTAAGTTAGACAGGTTTTCAGTGGGGGCTCCTAAGTGTACAGGACAACACTGGACAGAACCCTTCTTAATAGAGAGTTTTGCTTCTCTTACAAATTTTGGGTTAATACTAGAGAGTTTGCTGGAAAGGTGCATGGGCCAATGCTTATTAGCATTTTTGTTGCTATTTATTTATTTATTTATTTATTGTCTTTTTAGGGCCACATCCATAGCATATGGAGGTTGTCAGGCTAGGAGTCACATAGGAGTTGCAGCTGCTGGCCCATGCCACAGCCACAGCAATGTGGGATCCGAGCCACGTCTGCAACCTCCACCACAGTTCATGGCAATGCCAGATCCTTAACCCACTTAGCAAGGCCAGGGGTTGAACCTGCATCCTCGTGGGTAATAGTCAGATTCGTTAACCACTGAGCCACGCCAGGAACTCCGCATTTTTGTTGCTTTTTAGTGTTGGTCTTCTTCGGGAGACATGTCAAGTCTAACAGCTTATGTCCATTTGTGGTCGCCCACCCCTTACAGGTTGCCTTGAACAGTTTGGTTTCTTCCCTATGATGGGCTGGAAGTTCTAACAATAACCAGTCTCTTATTTATTATTGCTGAATAATTCCTTCTTGGTGGCTTTATAATAATAATATTAAAAAAAAAGAATCCGTATTGTTCTGCTTGGCTCTTTTGAGATTCCTGGTATCTCATTACGTCAGGGGAGTCTTTGTTTCCTCAAGGTAAAGAAACAAAAAACAGAAACCCACATATTACTGGCCTTTTTATTTAGCTGTCACAATACCAGAGTGGGAGAGTCACTATGCGGAGGAAACAATAGTAACATGGATCACTTCACATTAAAATGTGGTACCTAATTATTGTTTTTAGGGGCAGTTAATGAGTGGTACTTATAGGTGATTAAACACATTTGGGTTTGGAAGACCAATGGGGTGAGAAGAAAGCCACTCTGCTTAGTAACAGTGTGGAGGGAGAGAGAGTTTGAGTACTGCATCTGCCTCAAGAGTCCCATCCCACCCCACCCACAGCGCCTTCTCATGGTTTTAACAATGGGCTGAGGATGCCTGGGAAACCACCCAGTCAACAGAGCCCATTCACAAAGGACAACCTGAGTTTGCTATGTATCATCACAGATTCAGCTTAGCAGCCACGGAGAACAAAAAAAAAAAAAAAAGCTTAAGTGTATTTACAGCTGGTGATGCTGAATAGAAGGGCCCTGAAAATGTCAAAGTGCAGGAGTTCCTACCCTCTATCATGTATTATACTTGATACTGAGTATACAAAGATAAATAATAACCCCAGCCCTCGGGAAACTCCACCTTGCAGAAAAGATAGACCCATACACACTGCTATAGGTTTAATGTTTGTATCCACCAAAAGTGATATGTTGAATTCTAACCCTCAAGCTGATGGTATTGGGAAGGAGGGCATTTGAGAGATGATTAGGTCATGATGGTGGAACTCTTAAAAATGGGATTAGTGCCCTGATAGAAGTGCCCTAGAGAGCTGCCTTTCTCCCTCCCATCATTTGAGGATAAAATGAGAAGTCTGCAGCCGGAAGAGGGCCTTCACTCAACCAGGCTGGCGCCCTGATCTCAGACTTCCAGGCACCAGAACTGTGAGAAATAAATGTTTGTTGTTTATAAGTCATCTAGTCTATGGGATCTTATTATAGCAGCCCAAATGGTTTAAGACATACCCTTCACTAAAAAAGCACAATTATGTGTTAAGACAGAGGTATGAACAAAGCATTATGGGAGCACAAAGATGAGGATGATTAAGTCAGGCCAGTTTGGAGGCACTGAAGGGGAAGGAGGGAAAAGCTCTGTAGAGGAAAGGGCATTTGAGCTTAATTTCAAAAAGGAGGACGCGTTCAGCATGTAGAGGATGGACCCTTGCCAGAGGAAACACAAACAAAATAGCAACGCGACATTAAAGTGTGCAAGCAACAGAGACCAAATTTGCAATGCAGTTTCAATCTGACATATGCAATAGCAATATGTTTATGCTTTCTCAAAGATGTCCCTCTCTTTATAGTTTAAGTTGCTATAAAGATAATTTATGTTAAATACCTTTCTCTCATCCAGCCAGTGCTTGAAACTCAAGTTTATGCTATGGAAAAAAAAAAAAAAAAAAAAAAGACTGCCTGTTACTTAATTCTACAACGTAGGTCTTTTGTTTAAATAGTGGACACCAATTTAAAGAGCAACTTTGGGAAATCTGAATGATAAAGTGAAAAGAAATCAGTTCAGAAATAGGATATGTTTCCTTACTGGAATCCATCATTTAGCAGGTCTCCTCAGCCGCTATTATTATTATTATTTTTTTGCTTTTTAGGGCCGCACCTGTGACATATAGAGATTCCCAGGCTAGGGGTCAAATCGGCGCTGTAGCTGCCGGCCTACACCACAGCCACTGCCACAGCCACAGCCACACCAGATCTGAGCCGCATCTGCGACCTACACCACAGCTCACAGCAACGGCTGATCGTTAACCCGCTGAGCAAGGCCAGGGATCAAACCCTCAACCTCATGGTTCCTAGTTGGATTCATTAACCTCTGTGCCACCACAGGAACTCTCTCCAAGTCCCATTTTAATCAGGAGAATTTTCATAGACTTCGGATAGTATTTTAAAATAGAGTGTTTTGAATGCCAATATAAAATTTCAAAATAATAACTACCCTTACTCATTAAAACCTTTTCTTATTATTGAACAGTTAATTGGTTTGCAATTTTTCAGTATTGTAATGGACTTGGCAATGAGCCACCTCACTGATGGTGCCCCAACGCTGGTTCTAGGCTGACAACGTCAGAATCACCCATACAGCTTTCCACCCTGGAGAGCCTGAGCAGTGGGCTTAAGGAGAAGGAGGTGGCTTTTGAGGGGAAACACCCCCCCCAACACCCTGCCAAGCCCTTTAGGTGATGGAGAAGAGGGACATCTAATTTTGAGTTTCCTGAGGACTCACCTTTTACAATGCTGGAGTCCCTGAGCCTCATACCTGGCACACAGTGGGTGCTCTTACTAGATAAGTGGTGACTGGATCTTTCAATATGTTTTAATCCTGGTCCCTACCTCCTTAGTTTGGAATCTCAGAAGAGAAATTATAGCGATAAAGCTTTAATTAAGAAAAAGTTTTTTTTTTTTTTTCCAGAGCCTCACCTGCAGCATATATAAGTTCTCCAGGCTAGGGGTCGACTTGGAGCTGCAGCTGCTGGCCTACACTACAGCTCACCACAACACTGGATCCTTAACCCACTGAGCAAGGCCAGGGATTGAACCCACATCCTCATAGATACTAGTCGGGTTCTTAACCCGCTGAGCCACAGAGGGACCTCCTTTTTATTTTCCATTTTCTTTTGAAAAAATAAATAAGGAATTATCATTCTTCCTCAGTGATAAAGCTCACAGGAAAGCAGGCTACTGTGGCAGCAGAAACACAGGCCTCTCTACCCAACGTGGATCTGGAATGTCTGCAAGTCCTTAGTTTACAGGAGGCAGGGCTTGATGAAATAGATTTGATGATCTTCCTTGTACAAAGGGAAAGGAAGCCTCAGAAATCTCTTCCACTTATTATTCAAAAAACGCTTAGAGAGGAGTTCCCTTCGTGGCTCAGTGGTTAACGAATCCGACTAAGAACCATGAGGTTGCAGGTTCGATCCCTGGCCTTGCTCAGTGGGTTAAGGATCCGGCGTTGCCGTGAGCTGTGGTGTAGGTCACAGATGTGGCTTGGATCCTGCGTTGCTGTGGCTGTGGCGAAGCCCGGCAGCTACAGCTCCTGTTAGACCCCTAGTCTGGGAACCTCCATATGCCGTGGGTGCCACTCTACATAAAGGCAAAAAAGACAAAAAAAAAATTGTTTAGAGAGCCCAAGAAGCAGACAGTCACAGTGTGACCAGGTCTCTGTCTCTCCCCCCCAGAATCCCACACACTGGCCATTCAGTTTTCACAGATTTTTCCTCAAAGCTGGAGCGTGGCAGCCAAGGATGTGAATCCAGGTCCTTCTGCTTTCAGGACTCAGATTCTTTTCACTGGAGCCCTGCTGTTCCTAACCACATATTCAAGATGTATTAAACTGTTTCAGGGCCCCTGAGGCAGGCATGAAAGGAGTATGGCCACACTGCACAGGCTTTCTTATCTTCAGCTCATCCTTTGCGATTACTACCTGCCATCTCAGCACACGGGGTCTCCACGTCTCATCAGAGAGTGGGGAAAAGTGATTGAATAAAAATACAAGAACTGTATTATACATCCACTTTCATCATGTCACTCTAGTGCTCAAAACTTTTTCAAGCGTTCCCCGAGGCCTATAGGCATGGTCATTCAAGGCCCTCCACTGCCTGTCCCAAAGTTCCTCCCCCACTTCCCACGTTGCCCTCCAATCTATGAGTGCCTTACCTTTCAAACAGTCCACTTATTGGATTGTTTAGCAGCTCCATGGCTTAGGAAGTTTACTCCCTTTACCAGCTCCATGGCTTTGGGCAGTTTACTTAGCTTTATTAAATTCCATCTCCTCATTTATAAAATGGAACTGTATCAAATAAAGTATTTCCTCTGGAGCGCTTAACAAAGTCCAGCCCATAGGAAAATGATGTGTAACTCTATTTTGTTGTTATTATTATGGGTGCTACTATTGTTATTCTTTTGCTTTTTGCTTTTCCCTTTCCATATCTTTATTTATACTTTGTCTTTCCTCCTCCTTACAACCCAAACCTACACCATTTTAAATCCCAGAGCCTCCCTGAAAGCCCTAAGGGCAATAGTAGCCCAGAGTAAACACTCACTCCTCTGAATCCTTTTCGTGGTGACTGCGATGTTATACTGATAGTTGCAAGATAACCTAATGGTTAAATGTTTGGGCTCAGGTGTCAAAGTACCTGAATTCAAGTCCCTGCTCTACTGTTCACTAGCTACAGGCAAGTTACGTCAGCCAGAGTTGGTGTCCTGTCACATCAGGCTGTCCAGGAAAGAGGCCATCAGACCCGTGCCTGCTACACTCACCCCAGAGTCTGCTGGGCACTGTGGCTGGGCTGTCAGAGTCCTGTTCCCCAGCTCTAAAGTGCATCACCAGGTATTTGAGGGATCGGGCTACCTAGGACTATCAGAGATAGCTAGATATTTAGGGGCTGGAAGTCCCCATGCAAAAAACAGCCTCCAGTCCTTTGAAATCACATTGTCAAAAGTCAGTCACAAACTTGCAGTGCAAACACAGCACACAGTCCTAAACTGCAAACTGTTGTATTATAATGAAGTGGCCTTAGTTAGGCAAAGGCCTACATCCTTTCATTATTTTAGAGCACAATTTTGTGACCAAAGAAAGCAGGATTAGTTCGAAAGCATTTTTGTCTGAAAACGCCGAGGCCCCAAATGGGAATCATTCTATTTCCTACTAAGATCTGCCTAAAGTTTATGCCTTGCCTAAAGCCCCATGCACATAGCAGGTATATAATATATGCTAGTAATTGATTTATTAATTAAAAGATGGGTTTTACTTGAAAAGGATAGCAAAATTGCCATCTTTGACTCAATAATTTTAACACATTAGAAATTTCTACTAGAAATCCACTCACACTTGTGTGAGGGTAGGGGGAGTTTGAAGTTTAACTGTAATCGAGAAAAAAAAAAGAGACAGCCTCAATGTCCATCAATGGAGGAAGGAGCAAGTGAGCTGTGATAATGCCACACTAAGGAACATTATACAGAGACTCAAATGTGCACTGATTTGGAAGTCTCCAAGACATAAAGTAAAAAAAAAGCAAATTTCAAAAAAAAGACATTTTATTTCTATTTATGTTTACTTTTAAAACCTCCAAAAAATTTATATTTGTAAGTAAATATGAAAGGACATTCAAAAGATAACAGAGTAAACTTCTGACAGTAACCACTTACCTCTAAGAAAGGCAAAGATAGCATGGGTGATTGTGTCTGAAGAAGGAATGGAAGTATTGCCTGAATCTTTCTCAATAATATGATATTTGGGTATTACCTATAAAATATAAAAAATAGATTGTCAAAGGGGAACAAACAATCTAAATTTTGTTAGAAGCAGTTATTTTAGAAATGATGCAAGCCAAAACATGTTTGCCAAAGTATAACCACCAGAGTAAGGAAATTGATTATTTCAAATCTATTATTTGCCTGTGTGTATGTGTGTGTGTGTGTGTGTGTCTGTGTGTGTCTGTGTGTGTGTGGTTTTAAAACTGGTTTCCTTTAGGTTTTTCCTACCACCTTATTCTGTCTTATCTGGGAATAAATTCCTTTGCTAATGTGTTTTTAAAAATTAGAAAGTTTCCTTACTTAAAAGCCACCAATCAACAGGATTGACATTAACAAGTGTGCTGAGCAAAGTCTGATCTGAGTGGAATGGCAAGCCCAGGAAATGAACTGTTTGCATCACACGGCATTTCAGAACCTGACAGTAGTCACTTAACAACAGAGTTCCCTTTATCTTTCCTAAGGAGAGCCTTTTAGGATGGAAGTTGTCTAATTGTTCCAGAACATCCAGGTGAAGCCAGGCTGCATTCACCTGTGCTCCCCCCACTGCTGCCCCCCGCCATTGTCCCTCGAAGGCTTAGCTGCCAGCACCACCATAGCTGGATGTACAGTGGCTTAGAGGGCTAGCCCCAGGGGGCTGTTTCCCCATAGTCTGCATGCTGCATCTTGCCCTGAGACCCTGAGGAGGCTTTGTGGTGTCATAACTTTCAGACAGACAAGCCGCTAAAGTAAACAGCAGGGGAAAAACACGTCGGGCCACACACCTAAAAGACACCTACATTTCAAACATTAGCACATGTCAAGATGGTTTAAGATTGATTAAAATAGTCTCAGTGCCATCAGAAGCCTCATTCCCCATCCCCAAGTGAGTTTCTCTTTCTTTCCCCCCTTCCTCAAACATGGGTAACCAGATAGCAATTGTCTCAGAAATCTCAGAAATACAGGGACAAAGTGTCCAGACTAGAATGTTGTGGGACAGCAAGGAGAAAATAATGCCACTAACCATAAAACATTGGGCTGGCTCACAGAGTATCTAGTAATAAAGATGGGGAAGTTTTATTTATTTATTTATTTATTTATTTATTTATTTATTTATTTATTTATTTTGCTTTTTTAGGGCCACACCCGCGGCATGTGGAGGTTCCCAGGCTAGGGGTCGAATCAGAACTACAGCTGCCGGCCTACACCACAGCCACATCAAAGCAGGATCTGAGCCATATCTGCAGCCTACACCACAGCTCATGGTAACGCCGGATCCTTAACCCACTGAGTGAGGCCAGGGATGGAACCACAACCTCATTGGTTCCTACTCCGCCAATTCGTTTCTGCTGCGCCACAACTGGGAACTCTGAGGGAAGTGTGTTTTAGAAAGCAAAAGGTAGCAACATGATCAAAAAAATATTTTAGCAGTTTTTTTTGTACAGGCTAGCTTTAGAAAATGTTTTCATCTGTCAGATAAGTTCCAAACATCAAAACAGGATTTTGTTTGGGTCCAAAATTCAGGAAGAGGTTGGTGATGTACACAATGGGTATACGGCTATGCTCCAGTGGAAGGGAAGGACGGCAATTATCTAAATAAATCAGATTTTTAAAGCTGAGTAAGGTGGTCTTTTGATTAACAGACTTCTACTAATTTTAGACCTACTTTTAATCAGACCTATCTTTAATTGGTGTCTTAGATTTTTCTGAGACATTGCTCAATTGTATACTGTCTGAAATACACAGGAACACAGATTAGAGTGAATGTATTTTGCATTTCATCTCTTTGGGATCTTTTTAGGGCAAAAAGAAGTCAGATTAGGGAACGGTTAAGCAGGTAGCTCCTTCCACCCATCCAGCACCCCCTCATAGAAGCTTCCAGACAGTACTTCTTGACTAAATTTGGAGCTCTCTCAACATTCATTCTTTCTATGAGAAATGCTAAAAGAATACTCTGGTCCTTTCCTATAAACAATTCTTACACTAAACCTCACTTTTAAGTGTAAGATCTGGCATGAAACTGTGGCATGAATATGAAAACCCCAGGCTATCTGATTTCCATTTTGGTCTGTTTCTGGCTTGATTTGATTAAAGTCCACTCAGACTCTACATCCAGCGTCTTACTTTCTCATTCTTCCACCACCCCTTAATCCTTAATTTCCTCTTCTGCTGGAATGCTTCTTGCTGAATGATTGGATTAAATTCACAGCACATCAGGATGTACCTAAATCAGCTTGGTGGTCCAAGACTCCTTTAATTGATAAGTGGCTTTTCCACATTTATCTATATTAAATGTTGCCTCCTCCTTACTTTCTTTGGTTAATACCAGCTATTCGCAAAGAAGATAGAATTTTGCAGAAAGGTCTGTCTCTTTCTCAGGCAGGGAATGCTGGGAGAACACCACTTACGCTCACTTTTTTTTTTTTTTTTTTTTGCCTCTGAAACAAGCATTGCATTTATTCTTTGTCTCCAGCTTTCGTGGACTTTTTTGTCTTTTCTCTCCTTTAGATCTGTGTATATTCACAACACCTGTCACTCCGGGAAGCCCATATCCCGTTTCTTCAGCTCACCAGAAGTAGACATATATATTATTTCCCTGAGGGTTAGAGAAAGCTATCAGAACTTGGCAACATATAAAGTAAATACCCACTAATTGCAAGACATTCATTTAAATCAGGTCTTTATCCTCCTTAGGCATTGTAGTAGGTGGCTTTCTTTGAAGTCTTGTTGAATTTGTCCAAAATTACCTTGCCCGAGGCAGACGGCTGTTTGGAACATTTGTTCTAAACCAATCCCCAAAGCAGTAAATCTTAGTGTTGGTAACGGCTCACATGCCACAAAGAGGAAATGTCCTGGGTAGGGCATGGATCCAGGCTTAGATCCCCCATTGTATGTAAAGAAAAGAAAGAGAAAGGTAGAGATAACTACACAACTCTCAGGGATATAATGCTATTGAACAGTTCTGATGATGTTATAAACCACAAACCCTATACATTACTGAAATACATAACTAAAAGACTCCCAGTGAATTGCTTTTCTCTTTTTTTCTGCTGCATCCATGCATGCATGCCTCCCTCACTTGACAATGATTTTTGTTAGTGTTATTTGTTTGTTGCTTGCTTACTTGTTTTGGACACAAGTAGCATATACCCCTCATCATTTTAAACTCATCCTGGGAATTTTATTTTACCTGTATGAGAAAATTGTGCACTGTCAACATCAAGATATCATAACTTTCACAAACTCTCATTGTCCCCACAAATGCACTGATAATCTGGTGCAAACAATCATGCTCTAAGATCTTCGGACACAGGCAAACCTTTATTTAGGCTGTGTTTCATATTTCTACCATGTTCATAAAACTGCGTTTAAATTTTTCCAGTCTGTTGCAAGGCTTTGCTTCTGTTAAATCAGAAACTTCTCTGCAGTAGGCAAAGGAGCTATCTAAACTTGGAGCAAATGATTCTCTAGTTAATTGTCATGGAAACAGCCTTAAGTCATGGCCTTCTTGAGTAAGGCTACAATCCAAATCAGGTTGTGGAACATTTATCCATTACACGTTTTAAGCGCCAAATGAAAGCACATTAAGGGACAGAATGTGTAAGAACAAGTCATTCAAATGATGCTCCAGTGACATCCCTTCTTTGAGGGGTGGTAGATGAAGCAGGGTAAGAGTTATGAACCTCATCATGGCATCAACTTAAAGGAATTTAACTGAGCTAAAATGAGGGAGTAAGGCAAGAAAGAAGGCCAGGAGAGGCAGTAAACAGGTAATTTTACTCAATTAAAAAAGGAGAGAATTCTCAGGATGATAGTGAAAGGAGACTGTAAAGTGTGGGATGACAGTTGTGCAGCAGGCCAGAGGAACTACCCATCTGGATTACAGCAGGGAGGAGACCCTGAGAGAATGAATCCAAGAACTTGATTGAATACCTGATGTGTGTGGGTGGGTGTGTATACAAAAAATTTAGACAACTGGGGAGTATGTGAAGATAAATTAGTTATAAATGTCTAGAAAAATATACCAATCTAAAAAAGAGATAAGTAAATGGAAAGTGATTACTATTAACTTCAGAGAAAATAAAAAGTTGTGAAAGATGGTAAAAAAGAAATTAAGGAGTTCTTGCTATGGCGCAGTGGGTTAAGGATCTGGCATTGCCAAAGCTGTGGTGGAGGTTGCAGTTACAGCAGCAGCTTAGATTCAGTCCTTGGTCTGAGAATTTCCATAGGTCTTGAGTGTGCCAAAAGAAAGGGAGAAAGAAAAAGAAATGAAGGACATCTTTACTTATTACTGTGAACTAATTGTGATCTCCATGTTGTTCAGGTATATGCTTCTATTTTTCTAATATCCATTTGGTTATATTAAAAATAAAACAAGGGATATACAAATCATAAAATATTTTTTTTTCTTTTGACAGCTGTACCTGCAGCATATACAAGTTCCCCAGCCTGGGGTTGAATCGGAGCTACAGCTGTGGCCTACACCATAGCCACGGTAACACTGGATCTGAGCCACATCTTCTCCCTGTGCCACAGCTTGCAGCAACACCAGATCCTTAACCCACTGAGCAAGGCTGTGGATAAAACCCACATCCTCACAGAGACAATGTCGGGTCCTTCACCCACTGAGTCACAACAGGAACTCCAAAATATAAATTTTAAAAGATTATCTACAGAGACAGGCACACAGTGGCTAGACATTTTTGAAGATATATTGTTTTATAGACTTGACTTTGGAGCCAAGTTAACATTTTACATACCACTAAGCAAACTTAAATTTTAAAAGGCAGTCTCTACTGAGATCGTGGGGAAAGTTTTGTTTGTTTTTTGTCTTTTTGGCCCACACCCGCAGCATGTGGAAGCTCCCAGGTTAGGGGTCGAATCAGAACTGTGGCTGCCAGCTTTGGATCCCAGCTGCATCTGTGAACTACACCGCAGCTCAGGGAAATGCTGGATCCTTAAACCTCTGAGAGGGGCCAGGGATTGAACCTGAGTCCTCACGCCTACTAGTCAGGTTTCTTACCACTGAGCCACAACAGGAATTACATTGTGGGAAAGCAAAATGGAGGGGTGTGCGTCTAACCTAATGGTCTGCAACCCGGCAACTACGACGGGAAGTTGGAAGAGTTGAAGGAGAGGATCCTGGCCAATAAATCCCCTGCTACTGGCACTGACCAGGTCAGCAGAACAGCACTGCAACGGGCGTGCTTAGCTAGACACACAGAAATCGTTGAATTCTTTTTGCAACTTGGGGTGCCAGTGAACAATAAAGATGATGCGGGTTGGTCTCTTCATATTGCTGCTTCTGCTGGTGAGATGAGACCATTGAAGCCTCTCTGCGAAAAGGTGCTCAAGTGAATGCTATCAGTCAAAATGGCTGTACTCCCCTACGTTACACAGGTTCCAAAAACAGGCTGTCATGTGCAGGAAGGCAGAGATGATCCAGATGCTAAGGACCATTACCAGGTTGCAGCAGTGCTCCAGGCCGCAGCCAGGGACACTTAGCCTGTAAAGAGAAGAGAATGGAAGAAGCAAAAGTGCTGATGTCCCAAGCAGCAAATATTTATCTTGAGAATAAAGGAAAGACACCCCTGTAAGTGGCCAAAGGTGGTCTGGGTTTAACTCTCAAGAGAATAGTAGAAAGTAAAGCAGTTTGGATTTAATCTTACTTTGTATGTTTTGTGGTGTCCTCTAATGTCCTGGAAACTAATGTACCTGTGCATAAGACATCATCTAGGAATGATGTTTTCTCATCTTCGCAGCCTTGTAGACATGTTGAATATTGTTCCTGCTGAGGTATTAGTTCTAAGCTTACAGCTTGCTTTCCAGGCGTTGAATAACTGTTGAGACTATTCTGATATTGTTGTATATTATCCTGTATTGAATTTTGGTTAATTTTGAGTAAGCAGTTTTGCTGTTGTGAATCTTCAGCATCCTGCCATGCACTCACTGTCCCCTTCTGAGGCAGAACAACCCCAATAGCACCAGGCCAATTGTTCTGCCAAATGTTTCTAGGTGGATTCTAGAATGTTCCTCCCTACAGTTGAAACAAATCCAAACTCGTTTTGCAAGCTCACTCAGAAGCCTGTGCCAAATAGTTCTGTTTTTTTTTTCCCCCAACAAGATGGTTTAATTGGTTTTGTTATAGGAGGAATACCACAATTTCAGTTGGAAGGTGTGCTATCCAAGATTGGCATTTATAAATACTAAAATAATGAAAACGAATAGCCTATGTACCCATGTATTTTTTAATGAGGTATTTCCCTCCAAAAATAAAATGCATTGTTTTTAAAAGGGAAGTTTTCCAAGTACCTACATTAAGTCATCCTGTATTGAAAAGAATGTCAAGCTTGTTACCGTGATATGTAACAAAAATGTCTGTTGATTTGTATTTCAGAAACTGAAAATATAAACTGTTGAGAGAATCTTCCCCCCACCAAAATGCAATCTCTAAAAAACTCAAAAGTAAAATGAAACCAATGAACCTCAGTGTATAGCCAGGTGATGACATAACCTCACAGAGAGGGACGATTCCACATGACTTTGACAATACAGTTATTTGACCATAGGTTCTTAGCAGGATATACTCTTAAGGTAATAGTTTTCACTAATTACATTACGGTAGTAATAATAGTATTGGTATTGCTATTCCAAGACTATTGTATAGTTATATTGGTGTATTCAAAAACTGGAATTTCAGTATGAATAAAAAGAGGTAAATATGTAAGATCAATGTGGTTAAGAAAAACCTCTGAATCTGAATTGCAGGTATCAGTATGAACTCATGTATTTTACCTCAAATGTATATATCCTGAAAAGACCAACCCAGTAAGCAATAAGCACAGCCAGTGTTCAGACCATGCTATATAAATACCATTACTTACTAAAATGGATCAGTGTTCTCTGCGGAGTCTCATTTCCACTGCTAGGGTAGAAAATGTGTAAGATGATCCTGGAACACCTTATCATACCAGAAAACAAAGCTGCTATCAAAGATGACTGAGGTCGTGGAGTACCTGTGTGGCCTCGCGGGTTAAGTATCCAGCATTGTCACTGCAGTGTCTTGGGTTGCTGCTGTGGTACTGGTTGGATCCCTGGCCCAGGAACCTCCATATGCCTCAGGCACAGCCAAAAAAGAAAAGAATACTGAGGTTGCATCAAAAGAACTCGGGAGCCAACTTGAAGAGGTTTCTACTGGCTAAAAAGGGGATAAATTGAGCATCAATAAGGACAGTAAATGCAATGTATGGAAATATATCAAATACAGACTTGGCACAATTCCATCAATGGAATTGTTACTGTTGTAATAATAATAAGCTCCTCTATGATCACCTATGATCAGAAGTTCATCTATGATCTCTTTCTCCCTTGGACTTCTACAATGCTCATGGCCTATAACATTCTTCTGATAATGAGTAATGCGCCACCTTATTTTACTTTCAATCATAGTCTGCCTCTTGTATGCCTTTTAAAAATTGACTTCTAGGAGTTCCCTGGTGGTCTAGTGATTAGGACTCAGTGCTTTCACCACTGGGGCTCAGGTTCAGTCCCTGGTTTGGGAATTGACATCCCACATCAAGGCCTGGCACGTGACAGCTGAAAAAAGAAAAAAAGGAAAAAAATTGATTTCTAGGAGTTCCCACTGTGGCACAGTGGGTTAAGAATCTATACAAATAGTTAAAAGAAAAAATTAAAATATGCCAAAAGGTATACATAAAAGCAATTCTTCCTTTACTCACTAGTAACTTAACCTCCTGCAGTTATCCCCAATCCATCTCCCCAAAAGTAACTACTGTCATATTTCTTACAGGACACTTTTTAAAAGTACACTTATCTAAGTACAGACATATTTCTAGATACCATTTTATCCCCCCAAAATTATAAAAATTGAATAATTCTATATCTATCATTTTGCTTTCTTTTAATCTAAAAAAAAAAAAAAACTCTTTAAAAATATCTCTTGAGACTCTTTACATGCCAGTATATCCAGAGCTCCCTAATTCTTCTTAATGAGTACATGGTCTCCCATTATATGGATATTCCGTAATGTGTTTATCTAGTTCTACACTGATGAATACCTAGGCTTATTCAAGTATTATGCTATTTTTTTCCTATTTGGTGTTTGTATTTCACTTTACACAGGTTTATAACTTATTTGATTGTGAACTCTTCATTATGGCATGAAGCCTATTGCACATTTCGTTACATCACACATTGTAAGTACTAGAAAATAATGTGTGCTTCAAGGATGGTGTCTACTTGGCCCTCAGCTTGAAAGGCTCCTTGAAAAATGCCTATAAGAAGTTCAGTTACTGCAAATTTCCAGTTTTACTTTTGAGGTCAGTGAAGAGATGCTAATAATTCATCATTTTTCCTGGGGTTAGCAAGAAGCCCTTTACAAGACTACCGACCATTTAGCACTGTATAAATCAGAGCTAACACTCGAAATTACACTCAGAGGTGAAGAACCAGTCTCCATAATGAAGGAGAACCTAAGCCATGTTATGCCCTGAAGATTTGTACTGGTTTTTGTCTGTTTGGATCTATTTCTCCTTAGGGCCATTAGATTTTGTTTGGAAGACAACATCATGATTGAAAAGCACACCGTGTAACAACAAACAAAGCAGTTGCTCCTGCGTTTTCCTCATCTGTGTCACTGGAGAGTGTCACTGCAGCTGGCTCAAGAACTTCATCAACCTTCAGCAACAGCTAAATTCAATGAGGCCCCAAATGTGGAGTGTGTAACAAGGGTGGTTACTCCCTGACATATTAATGCTAATTCCCAGAACAGTAGGAAGTAAATAATTCAAGAAACTAAATTTTAAGAATGAAGCCATTTTATCAAATGAAACAAATTCTGCTTTTTATCCCTACATTTGAAGTAAAAAAAAAAAAGGATAGCATTAAACGTTACTCAGAAGTCTTTAAAATTAAATTTTTAAATATCAAGAAATATTAGTATCTAATTCTGTGGTCATTTGTAAGGTTATTTCTTTGAAATTTAAGTGGGCTCCCTTCACACTCACTTACACACACACACACACACACACACACACAAGCATGCACACACAGGTGTGAGAAGCCCAACCACTCCAGGATTAGCTGTTCCTCAGAAAGCTCAGTAATGATCTGAAATCTGAAGCCCTACTTGAACTTTTCTACTAATTCAGTAATTACTGCTGTGCCTGAAATTGGCCCCTTTCCTGCAATTACTCAACATGCACTTTCAGTCAAAGAGGTTAACACCTGAATTTAGATTCTAATTAGCACCTAAGGTAGAATTTTTTGTTTAAAGCTTATTAAAATGGGGACTTTTCCCAGCATAAGATTTCACTAGTCCATACAGGAAAACACACGTTTTATAAACCATTCTCTTTCTGGTTATCCTAAAAGCAACAGTGGTAGAGATAAAACCAAAATCAGCGTATCACCATTTAAGACACTAACTTAAGAATAAATCAAATTCAATCAATATCTGGAGTTGTCAAATTAGACAGGCTCTCAGTAAGCCAAAGACCACTGTTTCTAAATCCCCATAAAGAAATGATTTCTCTCAAGGGAAGATGTAAATAAAGGAGGATAAAAGCAAATTAATATTGGTGTCACTGGCTTTCAGAGTTATCTCTATTTCCTTCTCCAAGTCTTCCTAAGCACTAATATTTAAAAGATAACAACAGCAAAAATTATGTGGGGGCATGTGGTCTTTAATTCCTTAGGCAACAATTTGTGTGAGTTTAACTTCAGCTACCAGGGTGTCCTCTCAGTCATTGCTTGGATGCCTTCAGAAACGGCAAACTCACTGCTTCCCAAGGCAGCTCATTTTCTTACCAGGTACCCTGAAAATAAGAATCCCATAAATGATGGCTTATAAGCACACTGGATTTAGGGGCATTCTTTATGATTCAGTTGACTTATAATGAGCTTTCAATATACACTACTGTTTAGCAACTTCCCCCCTCCCTTTCACTTATGCAGCTGACATTTTAAAATCCAAGTTCAAGGAGTTCTTACTGTGGCTCAGGGAAACAAATCTGACTAGTATCCATGAGGATACAGGTTCAACCTCTGACCTCACTCAGTGGGTTAAGGATCCGGCGTTGCCGTGAGCTGTGGTATAGGTCACAGGCGTAGCTTGGATCTCGAGTTGCTGTGGCTGTGGTGTAGGCCAGTAACTATAGCTCTGATTCAAACCCTAGCTTGGGGACCTCCATATGCCGTGGAGCAGCCCTAAAAAAGATTTTTAAAAATAGTAAAATAAATAAATAAATAAATAAAATCCAACTTCAAGCACTTACATTTATATCTTTTGAATTTTCCTCTACTTCAGTTCAACGCCTGGCTCAACCAATCAAGATGATTTGGATTTACTGTGCTTTCTGGTTGCTCGCATCTACACAAATATAAGCATCCTTTGGAACCCTCATTCACTGTCGGTAGCAATGTGAATTGGTGCAGCCACTGGTGCAAAAAAGTGTGGAGGTTCTTTAAAAAATCTGAAACTAGAACTGCTGTATGACCCAGAGATTCACATCCTGGATATATATCTGAAAAAAAAAAAAAAACCACCAATTCAAAAAAATACATGCACCCCAATGTTCATAGAAGCATTATTTATAATTGCCAAGACAAGGAAGAAACCTAAGGGTCCATCAATAGATGAATGAATAGAGAAGACGTGAGATATATATGATGATAGGTATATACACATATACAATGGAATACTACTCAGCCATAAAAAAGAAAGAAATTTTGCCATTTGTGGCAACATGAATGGACTTGGATGGCATTATGCTAAGTGAAATAAATCAGACAAAGACAAATACTGTATGGTATCACTCATGTGGAATCTAAAAAATACAACAAATTAGAATCTAATGAAAGAGAAGCAGACTCACAGATCTAGAGAAAAACTAGTGGTAACCAGTGGGGAGAAGGATAGGGAGGGGGCAATATAGGAGTAGGCAATTAAGAGGTATAAACTACCATGTATAAAATAAATAAGCTACAAGGATATATTGTACAACATGAATAATATAGCCAATATTTTATAATAACTATAGATGGAGTATAACCTTAAAAACTGTGAATCACTATATTGTATATTGCAACATACATAATATTGTACATCAACTTTACCTCACCAAAAAAATTTTTTAGTTAAAAAAAGCAAACATAATAAGCATTCTTTCTTCATTCCCATTCAAGGGTAAATTTGAAGATATACACAAGGTCTCTCAATACTGAACCTGTCTCAGCTAACACCACAATACAGCAATGAGACTCTTGTGACTTGTAAGCTATTCTGAGTCATGTCATCTTCAGAGCCAAACCAAGTACAAGAAGTTGAAACCATGCTTGTGTCTTCAAAAAACAAAAGCAAGAGAGTTAAGGTGTGGGAAGTGATAAAAATATGTATTCATTTGCTGGGGTGCTCATTGCAAACTACCACAGACAGGGTAGTTTAAAAAATAGAAAATTTTTCTGACAGTTCTAGAGGCTAGAAGTTTGAGATCAAAGGTTGATTTCTTCTTGGCTTGTGGATGGCCTCCTCCCTTTGGCTTCACATGGTCTTCCCCTGTACATGTCTGTGTTATAAACTCCTATCCTTATGAGGACTCTAGGCATGTTGGAGTGGAGCCTACCTTAATGACCTTACTTAATTACCGTTTTAAAGGCCGTATCTCCAAATACTGTCACATTCTGAGGTTCTGGGGGATAGGACTTAAACACATGAATTTGGGGGGGAATCTAATCAGCCTATAATAGCACTTGAGACATTTCTACACACGTTCAGATTGCCTATGTCCCTTTAATGTCAGTTTCTCTAAACAGTCGTGTCTAATCTCACTAGATTTGCAATCTTACTATCCTGATGCACATGTGTTTTCACATAGCTTTTTTTTGTGCTTCTTTTCTTTTTTAAAAAAATTTATTTCTTGGCTGCATCCACAGCATTTGGAATTTCCTAGGCCAGGGATTGAACCCATGCCACAGCAGCAATGAGAGTCACAGCAGTGACAACACCAGATCCTTAAATCCACTGTGCTGGCAGGGAACTCCATCACATACATTTTTAAGGTCTTATATCTATACTACAGACTCTGTCTTCAAATGGATTGACACTGAAATATGAATAGTTTGCAGCTGTTTCACAAAAGTTACATTTTGTTGATACACCTATTTATTACAATAAATCATATTTTAATCTAGGTTTTAATGAGTATCCATATGTAAATATAGATATATTTATAAGCTTATAACATATTTACTTATATTTATGCCACTACACTTCATCTTTCCTTGAAGGAATACATCATGAATATGTAGGTAGACGGCCTCAACTATCTTGAGCCAGGTGTTAATAAGAAAATTTGATTATTTGACCTCCAGTGAGGTCAAATGTATGCTATAGATGGACCTTTGACAAATATTTATCTCTCTTAAATGTGTCTCATCACAGTGGAGCCCTATAGCTGTACAAAAAAATCTCAAAGCCCACGGAAGTAAGGCTATAGAAACTTATGATAATAGATTTTAGCCACATGTGATCGGTAATATACCTTCCGCAACCTAAAATTCTTAGAATCTAGATATTATTAGCAAATAGTAAATGCTGTGTGTTTGTGAGTGAATAAAACATTTTTTTAAAAAAGAAAACAGTCTAATTCCCTTTTGACCACACTGTACACTACTGTGTTCCTATGTAGTGTCACTGCCCACAAGCACTCAGACAAAATTCTAATCGTGATGTAAAATTAGTTCAATTATACCACGTAAAGAAAATAATAATATAATAAATAGAGCAACATTTTGAATTGAAGACAGCTACTAGTCTTAAGAATTGCCTTGTCTGCTAAACTAGCTAGCCCCTTTAACAAGCAACTGGAGGATGTATGTTTGCCCCAACCCCTGCCCCCCCAGTATGCCCAGTTAACTTCATCCAACTGTCAAAAGAGCTGGACATCTGTGAGTCCAAGCCACATGTGGTCCAACTACACATAGCAGTTAATACATCAGTGAGGCAGGGAGAAAAAGCTGAAGTTAAAAATAGCATGAAGGATGGTCTGTTTTGGGGGGGGAGGGTTGCTTTTTAGGGCTGCACCCACGGCATATGGAAGTTCCCAGGCTAGGGGTCAAATTGGAACTACAGCTGCCGGTCTACGCCACAGCCACAGCAATGCAGAATCTGAGCCACATCTGTGACCCTACACCACAGCTCACAGCAAGACTGGATCCTTAACCCACTGAGTGAGGCCAGGGATCAACCCGCAACAGCATGGTTCCTTTCCTCTGCACCACAAAGGGAACTCCTGTTTGTTTGTTTGTTTGTTTGTTTTTAATAGTACCTATTTATTTCATTGAATAAGAAAATTTGTTTTTTATGTAGTCTAAGCCCTGGAAAACAAGAGAAATAAAGATAAATTTAATAAGCTCCTTGTAAAATGTTTTGCTATTTTTTCCCACAATAAGAGAATAGAAATTTTATCCATATCTTCAATTAACCTCAACCCCAAGGAAAGAGCATAGTGAGTGAGGGCATGAACTCTGGAGCCAGGCTGCCTGGATGAAATTCTAACCCTTCCACTTGCTCACTATTAGCACAGGAAAGGTACTTAAGCCTCACCATCCTCACCTGTAACATGAATATATTAGTATCTACCGCTTAGGATTGTTGCAAAAATTGAACAGGGTAAGCCCTTAGGACAATGCCAAGACTGTAGTCAGCACTCTATCAATCATTATTATTTTTTGTTAATAGTATTAATAATCACAAAAACCTATGAGGTGACTATTATTATCTCTATTTATGCATGAAAATTTACATATGAAGATTTGGCCAAGGTCAACTGGCTGTTAAATGGTGGAACTGAGATTTCTGCCTAACACCTGCTTTTGCTGTAAATTCTTCTATAAAATGTAATCTTACGTGGAGATAGTTTGTTTCCCCAAGGCCAAGGGCATATAGCAGTAGGGGATTAGAATTCCTTTTAGAGAACTCAGTCATTACACAGTTCTTTTCTCATGCTAATGAATTCTGGCAAATCCAAGCATAGTTTGGGCAAACACCTGAAGTGGAGAAAGGCAGGGACCAGGAGAAGAGTAGAGGCATCAGGCAGTTCCTGAAGTCAGGGCATCAGTGGCACTGTGATTCTGAGCCATCTGTCCAGGAACAGCAGGATGCCAGCTAGTGACAGGTTAGGTTAGGGCAATGGTCTTTGAGGGCAGAGGCCTTGTCTTCTCTAACTCTGTGACATGTCCAATAGAGCATAATAAATACTCAATAATAACTGTTTGTTAAATTGAGTTGTCTTGAACTAAATTGAATTGGCCAGCCATCCTCACTGGTATTGCTTGAGAAGCATAAAAGGCCCCATCCCTGCCCTCACAACCACACACCAAAATAACTCATTTTTTTCATTTGTTCTTCAGTGTTTTGCATTGAGTACTCGATAATAAGCAAGACAGTCAGAGTCCTGTTATCATGCAGCTTAGAGTCTGATGATGGAGGAAATGGATAATTAAGCAAATAATTACAGAAAGCGTGAGGCGTGCTCTGGGAGGAAAGTAGGAGGTATCCTGGGAGCACGTAGCAGAGAAACCTAAATAAAATGGGGGGAGAGTGTATCTCAGGGTACGGGCCCATAGAGAGGAAGCTGAGGGGCCTTGCAGACCTTGATAAAGAGTTTGGGTTCTAGTGAGTGATAATGAGATGTTCTTCAGTGTGTTTAAGGTGGGAGTGACATGTTCCATTTGCATTTTAGAAAACTCTATTGGGCTCTGTTATGGAGAACCGAATGGCAGGAATAGTCTGGAAAGATCATGCTGCTGCAATAGCATAAACAAGAATTGATGGTGATGTAGGTTAGAGGAAGGAGAAAGGAGGAAAGGAGTAAAGTGAAGGTAAAGATAAGATGTGGAAGATGAGAGTGAGAGGACAGAGATGAGCTGAGAGTTCGGGTGGAGAAACCGAAATCATTGTGGCTCCATTCATTGAAATGTAAGGAGAGGAGTCCAGTTTTGAATATGCTGATTTTTAATGCCCCTGTGACATCTGAGTTAGCAGTTGCATATTGTAGTCTGACGCCCAAAGGTAGTAATAAAGACATAAAGACATTATGTGCTGGCATGTGACATAAAGTTGTCAGCATACGTGTGGCTGTTGACTGAGACACAAGCAAGGTGAACACAGGAAAGGATATTGAGAAATACTGTTATTTCAGTTAGCTGACTCCAAACTGAAAAGTGCAACTGAGTCATAGTGGAAATTGTTAAAAATACAGGGCCCCATCCTATGAGTTTCTTATTTAGAAAGTCTGACCTGAGGACTGAGAGTTTGCATTTTGCTATATGATTCTGAAGCAGAAGGACTGTGGACCACACCTTTAAAAATGCTGATTTCAGAGAAGGGCAGGGGAAGAGAAGCACTTAAGGAAAGCTAAGAAAGAACAGCTGGAGTGGAAGAAGAAGGACAAGGAGCAGGATGAGTCCTAGAGCAAAGAAGACAGAAGAAGGGGTCAGTCTCACCGTCTCCCCACCAGCCAGCTTGTATGGGTCATTCCTAAATGTTACATCCCTGAAGGTCCCTGTCAAAATGGAAGTGTGTCACCTAAAATGAGTCACACAGGTTTCGCCCTTGCAGATCCACATTCTTTTTATCCAAAAACCCTTGGGTCCATATGTGTTTCAAAATTCAGAATTTGGGGGATATTAAAAGGCTGCTTATTCTATGCATTATTTAAATCTCCAGCAGGATCTGAGATAGCATCTAATTACCAGAAGCAAAAATATTTCTGCCACAAAACGTGTAAGTATTTATGCTAAGTGAAATAAGTGAAGACCCTCACATCCATTTAAGCCAGGTGACAAATGAAGCTAAGTCGGATCCAGTTTTAGCTAAACTGAGTTACAAAAACAAACAAACCTTTTCGTTCTCAGAGCTCTATAGATTTCAAAATTGTGCTTAAAGTGTCACAGATCTCTGCCACCTGGTCATGCCTTGCTATGGGTGTGTTTGTCAGACCACAGTTAATTTTGCTGTAATATTTGCTTTAGCAACACTAATTTATTTTAATACCATAGATATATTAAGGAACAGTTTGAGCATAACTCAGATTTCACATTTGCTTTTGCACAACTTTTTCTGCAAGAAACACTAGGTGAAAACAGAAAACGGCATCAAGCTGAACCAACAAGGGTAGGAATACATGAAACACACGTGCACGACTCCAACTTCCAACTACCTGAATTCATCACATGTGTTATTCTATGAGGTTATGTCTTCTGTTTTCGCACTTGTTAACTTTTCTGTACAAACACACATTCAACATCCCAACCTGTCTAAGAGTCTTGATTCAAAAGCCAAGCAGTGCACACACAAAGGAAAGAACCATAGACACTTGAGGACCTCAAACAGAAATAATCAAGCCCTGTGACAGTGGTTCTTTTTAATGACAGTAGTGGCTGGTTTAGTTGCGTCAAATATTAAAATTTTCAAAGCGTTCAGTTACCCAGTGAAGCTGCAAGTAAATGAGAAAACTACAGAAGAATTTCTAGCTGTGAAGGGAGCTATACATTAGATGACATTTTAATTTCTTTTTCTTTTTTTTTGGTCTTTCTAGGGTCACACCACAGCGTAGGGAGTTTCCCAGGTTAGGGGTCGAATGGGAGCTGTAGCTGCCAGCCTACAGCACAGCCACAGCAACTAAGGATGCGAGCTGCATCTGCAACCTATACCACAGCTCATGGCAATGCCGAATCCTTAACCCACTGTGCGAGTCCAGGGATCATACCTGCATCCTCCTGGATGCTAGTCAGATTCGTTTCTGCTGAGCCACGATGGGAACTCCTTGATTTTATTTTTTTTAATATTTTTATCTTTTTAGGGCCAAGTGCTCAGCATATGGAAGTTCCCAGGCTAAAGCTGCATATGCAGGCCTAGGCCACAGCCACAGCAATGCCAGATCTGAGCTGAGTCCACAACCTATGCTCCAACTTGCGGCAATGCCAGATCCTTCATCCACTGAGTGAGGCCAAGGATCTAACCCACATCCTCATATATACTAGTCGGGTTTTTAACCTGCTGAGCCGCAACAGAAACTCCTCACTGAAAGGACTTTTTTTTAACTCAATGAATTTTATTGCATTTATATCTGTACAACAATTATCACAACCTAATTTTATAGCATTTCCATTCCAAACCCCTAGCCCATTCCCCCCCAGCCCTCTGACTTGTCTCCTTTGGACACCATAAGTTTTTCAAAGTCTATTGAGTCTATCTGTTCTGCAAAGAAGTTCATTGTATCCTTTGTTTAGATTCCACATATACGTTTGGATATGATGCTGGTGTCTCACTAACTTCACTTAGCATAATAATTTCTAGGCCTATTCATGTTGCTGCAAATGTCGTTATTATTTTATGGCTGAGTAATATTCCATTGTGTATATATACTACATCTTCTTTATCCACTCCTCTGTCAATGGACATTTAGGTTGCTTTCATGTCTTGGCTATTGTATAGAGTGCTGCAATGAACACTGTGGTACATATATCTTTTCGAGACATTATTTTCTCTGGATAGATGCCCAGGAGTGGGATTGCTGGATCAAATAGTAATTCTATTTTTAGTTTTTTGAGGAATCACCATACTGTTTTCCATAGTGGTTGCAGCAATTAACATTCCCACAACAGTGTAGTAGGGTTCCCTTTTCTCCAACCCCCTCTCCAGCATTTATTGTTCGTAGACTTTTTGATGATGGCCATTCTGGCTGGTGTAAGATGGTACCTCATAGTAGTGGTTTTGATTTGTATTTCTCTAGTAATGAATGATGTTGAACATCTTTTTATGTGCTTTTTGGCCATCTGTATGTCTTCTTTGGAGAACTGTCTGTTTAGACCTTCAGCCCAAATGCTGACACCACTTTTGAATTATCCCTTTAATCCCTTTTCCCCATAAGTTCTATGGTTTTTATTGTGCAATTATGCAGAGCATGGATAGTCTCAGGAGTGCATATGGATCACATTATAATAGAACTGACTACACCTCTAGCATTCAACAAGGTCTTAAAGGAATGAGATATAGAATAAATCTTGATGGGGGAAGAGTAGAAAATAATCCTAAAGGTCAACTGATATCCCCACTCCTACTCAAAATGTGTGTGTAACATCTAATAGAAACACAATAATCAGAATAGCTTATAAGTCATTTATCTCTGAGTGACGGATAGAGAGTAACTCATTGTCCTTACTCTTTACTGAATATTCCAAATTTTCTGCAATTAATATCTACTATCTTTATAATCACAAATACATAAAGTGTTGGTTGTTGTTGTTTTACTGCTTCTTTTGAAATCTGGATCCCAACCAAGCAATCTAGGCTCAGGTTGGAAATGACAGTTGTGGAACCCCCACATTACTGGGTGCCTGGGGTGGGGGAGATAGAGCATCTGAAAAATCAAGCTTTCCCTTCCTCACAACTTTGCCCTGGTCCAGCCCTGCCCAACCCTTAACCCTCAATCCCTTCCAGGCTCCCATGGTACTAGGTCTGGGTCCTCCTCTCTAGGGGGCGAGAGTTGACCAGGCTTCCTTTCCAGACCTACTGTCATCTATTGGACCAAACACTAAAAGGGTATTGTGAACGTCAAAACCAAATACCAATCTCCAGGTCTTAGATCCTATCCTCTTTCTTAGAAAATCCAGCCTTAATCCAGTTTGCATTTTTCCGCAAAAGCAGCTTATTCACTAATGGAACAGTCAGATTCTTCCACTTCTACATTTGTTCACACAGAAAAGGCTGCCTGGGAGACCACCTGTATCGGAAGGGCAGCTGACTAAAGGGTTGTTTTTTCTGAAAATAGGTTTTCAGAAAAAGTCAAAGTCTCAGGACTTTGCCCATGCCAAAGTCACTTTTCCATATAACAATGTGCAGCCTCCACAAGGTAGTTCCCTTGTATCCTGTGGAAATCCCAGCAAATGGAGGACAGAAATAAAATGTTCATTCGTTCCAGAAGTTTCGAGGTTTCACTTCTCCCTCCCCCACTTGACACGCAGACACTGAAACTATTCACCTCGTATCTAGAATTTGCCAATTCAGAAATCTATGTTGGGCCCAATTCTAAAGTAATTATTCAGACATAACTCCCAGTGATATTAAAGGGAATTTGATCAAGGAAAAAATTAAACACAAAACATATTAGGCAGTTGATTTACAAACCAGAATGGTTTCTGCAAACTAGCTAGAGTCTCCTTTTTAAGAAAGATTAAACTTTTTAAATTACTGAATAATATTGAAAAGGCAACATTTGCTTTTCCCTGATAATTTTTGTCTTCTTCCCTACCCTGTCAGTGTCCAACGGTGAAGGTCTACATAGGCAGTTATTTTATAACATAATGATTTAGAATATGAAGGCTTCCTATAGAGGAAAAAAATGTTTCAAATGAAATAATTCTTTCACCAGCTTCTTTGCCTGGGACATCCCAAACTTAATTAATACTAATTACTAGGTCAGGCATGACCATAGTATGGTAAACCAACTTTTGGAGCTGAAATTAACAACAGCACTTGGAAAAGTATTGCTTTCTTTTGTGTGTGTGTGTGTCTTTTTGCCTTTTATGTAGAGCCGCACCCGCGGCATATGGAGGTTCCCAGGCTAGGGGTCTAACAGGAGCTGTAGCCCCCAGCCTTCAGCATAGCCACAGCAACACGGGATCTGAGCCGCGTATGCAACCTTCACCACAGTTCACGGCAATGCCGGATCCTTAACCCACTGAGTGAGGCCTGGGATCGAACCCGCAACCTCATGGTTCATAGTCGGATTCGTTAACCACTGAGCCACGAAGGGAACTCCTGTATTGCTTTCTTTATATGGGAAGAAATCCTGTCCAACAAGGTACATGAAAATTTTTGTTTCATGGCAATAAGTTCTATATCTCTATGGATGAATTGAGGAGAACCCATGCATAGTTAAATATTTAATAGTTCATAGTCAAGTAACACAGTCCTAATTAGGATGAGGGAGGAGAGGATAGTGCGGGAAGAGGGGATAGCCCTGGAGGAGGAGAAGTCAAGAGATTCATGATTTTGTGGATACATGCAGGGTGCACTTAGAAATTTTCATACTCTGTCCTTCATATGCCCTTCTGTTTCGTGTTCTTATCAATACAACACATGGTATGACACATTTAAGAACATTAAGTTAGGAATTCCCATTGTGGCTCAGAGGGTTAAGAACCTGACTGGCGTCTGGGAGAATGCAGGCTCAATCCCTGCCCGCAGTGGGTTAAGGATCCAGTGTTACCATAGCTACAGCATAGATCAAGGATACAGCTTGGATCTAATGTTGCTGTGGCTGTGGTGTAGGCTGGCATGTGTAGTTCCTATCTGACCCCTGGGCTGAGAACTTCCATCTGTTACAGATGCAGCCCTAAAAAGAAAAAATATATTAATCTTACTATGCTTGGTCTGGTCTATAGGGGTTACTGAGTTATTTTTATTAAATTAGTTATTTCTTTGTTTTTTGGGGTTGTTTTTTTTTTTTGTATTTTTAGGGTCGCACCCATAGCATATGGAGATTCCCAGGCTAGAGGTCCAATCGGAGCTGTAGCCGCCAGCCTACGCCACAGCCACAGCAACGTGGGATCCCAGCCGTGTCTGCGATCTACACCACAGCTCACGGCAACGTTGGATCCTTAACTCACCGAGTGAGGCCAGGGATCAAACCCGTGTCCTCATGGATGCCAGTCGGGTTCGTTAACCACTGAGCCACAACAGGAACTCCAAATTAGTTATTTCTTTCAACCAACTTGTGTGGCTAATCTGGCTTTTCTCTGACTTAACCAATTTTTTTATTTTATTTTTTTTACCCATTGGACCAGTAAGTCTAAGTACACTGAGCTTCTTTGTAGGTAAGCCTGACCATGCCATTATGTTCCTAAGATTATCTGTAGCTCACAGGAAGAATAGAAAAATAATCAAGTCAATCCAAAGAACTTCCAGACTTCTGAGGAATGCTGGAATCAGTCCTGATGAGTCCTTACTCATCCTTCTTCCAGTCCTGGAGCAATGACTCAGTAGCAATGAGATGATTCACTGTTGTCTGACAAACAATTATAAAAATATCCCTGTGTGTGTGGTTAAAAAAAAAAAAAAAGGTTCAAAAGGCAGGCTGATGCAGTAAATTTCAAGTAGACTTAGACTTCACATTCTGTTAACCTGGGGTCAGTTTTTAAGCCTCTTCTTATTGCTAAAGACTATTCTGAATTCCATCCTGTATGACCTCTTCTATCATGAAAATATGGAACAGTGTGGACAATCATTCAAACAGAACCATACACGAAGAGAGCAGGCAAGAGACGACCACAGCTGTGCTCTATTGAGTGTATACCACATCTTCTGTTATCTAGATGGGAAACCAGGGCCCAGAGATGCTCAGTCCTGCCTGAGGTCACACAGCCCTAAGCTACAGAGGCAAGATTCAAGGTGAGATCAAGGAGTTCCCTGGTCACTCAGAGGGTTAGGGATCCAGCATTGTCACTGATGTGGCTCAGGTCTCTGCTGTGCCACAGGTTCGATCCCTGGCCCTGGGAAATTCTGCATACCATGGTACAAAAAAAAAAAAAAAGGTAAGATCAGTTTCGCTCCAAAGTGTTTCTACTGCACTTTGGTGGAAAGTTTTACAGATATATACCTTTATAACTCCAAATGAATTCTTTCCCACCCAAGCTACTTCATCCTTTAGGAGGCAATTATCAAACAGCCCCGTGCTTTCACGGCTGGTTATAAATAATCTGCCTTTTATTAACATATGACTCAGAGCAAGTTGCATAAATTCTTTAAGCCTGAGTACTTATATTTTTAAACATATAAATATTTTATGTTATTTACAAGTACATATATCAAAGGGTGGTTGTAGAGGTTAGATGGGATAATATTCTTAAGGTCCAAGTATATGTTAAGTATTCTATAAGGGACTGTTAATATTATTTTTATTTTTTACTGACAGTAATCAGTGGTTGCAGAGATGTGGTAATTTTACCACATCATTGCAAAGGATTAATAATTCCCTCTTGCCTGCTCTCTTTCCTCCTCCTCTCTTTCTAACTTCCTTTTAATTTTTCTTATTGGCCTCTCTTTGTCTTTAAAATTTTATATTTAACTTTTTATTATTGAAAATTTTAAACGTAAATTAGAGGAGTTCCTGCTGTGATGCAGTGAGTTAATGATCCAGCCCCATGCAGTGGATTAAGGATCCGGCATTGCTCAGATTCGATTCCTGACCTGAGAACTTCCATATACCAAGGGTGCAGCTGAAAAATGAAAAAAACAAAACAAAACAAAAAAACATAAATTAGATATTAGAAACTCAAATATCCATCATTCGGATTCAACAATTATCAACTCGTATCTAATCTTCTAAAGGTTAACACTAGGTGGGAAAAGTCCTCTTCAGTTTATTTTTTTATATAGAATCACTTGAGTTTATCTTATCAAAATCCCAAAAATCCCAGGAATTATTTTCAAATGTATAAATACTGCTCACAGTTACTTCCCTTCAGCTTATTAAAAAGAAAAAAAAAGTAGCCCAGTCTTTTTGAAATCATGGTTTACAGTATAACAAGCTGAGAAAAACTTACAAACGATATATGATCCATCAAATTCTCAAACCCAGCATGGAATCTAGACAAGTATATGAACTTGAGAAGGGCCTAAGATCTGTGAAAAGTTTACAAATCCTCTAGCAAGTTTTTTCCTGAATCTGATCCAAGGGTTGGATTCTAAACAGAATACAAAGAAAAGGAGTTAAACCGAACTTTGTCCCCCAGTTAGAAGAATTCCCCACAGCTCTATCTCTGAAAATTGGGCCTTTGTCTTCAAATATGGGCCTCCAAAGTTTAGGTTGTTGGTGCAGAACCACTGAAGTTATTGCAAACCACATCTCATGGACTCCAAAAATGACTTCTTAGTAATGGGGAACTAATTATGTGATTACTAGACTCCCTTCATGTGCCATTAGTCATATGAAGCAGGAAAATATGCCTGTTTGCAAGGAAAATTGCTCATTTTGAATTGTGCCTCAAAATGTAGACTCTCATCTGTAGGTCTAAACTGAAAAATCCAAGCCAAGTTTTCAATTAAAACTTCTAAACAGCCATCCTCAGTCAGGCCAGCAAATGGTCTGTGATGACTTGGGGAATCTTCAAAATGGGAGACAGGAATGAAGAGACTAGTGTCTTCTGCATATTTTCTCCCTTTCCTGCAAGTGCTTGAGGGGAATTCAAATCATAGCCGCTTTTCTTCCCATAACTCAGAAAAACACAACCATAATGATTTTTTCCCCTGACAAATCCACAGTTCACCAAGCTGTTGGCTCCGCTTCTCTGATAATAACAACTGGGCTCATTTTTCAATCCAGATGCACAGGCTCATCCTTCCAAAGCTACTGTAGCCCTCGAACCAGGAAGACTATAGCAGAGTTAGGAACAGGGCTTGGGAGAGTTTGCCCACAGCAAAAGGAAGAAAAACCTCTCACGTGTGATGCAAAGAAGAGAAACAGCACCATCCCCCCCCCCCACACACACACACACACCACACCCCCACACACACAGAAGCAGTGGGTAGGGGTAATAGAATATGGCTGCAAAAGAGGTGAGGGAGAATGAGAAACGCCAAAATTTGCTAGATCAAGAACTCCTTAGGGCGCAAACCACATCCCATTCATTTCTGTAACCACAGTGCTTGGCACACAGTAGGAATGCAATGAATGTTTGCTAAATTCAATTTAATTGAAATGAGAAGAAACAGATTGACCCAATGTAGCTGGCACTGTCTCCAAACATAATTAATTCTGGAGGTTCTCGAAATCATCTGAGAGTTGCTTGCAGGCTCAGTAATAATTTTCATCTAACGACAGCTCCTTAGACCAGATATGAATTTCATTAAACGAGTCAGCATGCCAGCAGCTAGAATATGAGCAAAACGTTAAAAATCTGTACATTACCAGGGTCAGGGGACAGAACAGGATATAGATTAATTACGCTCTCTCAAGCTGTTGCTATATGGAATTTGTTTCCTAGAACTGAAGCGGACCTGTTTCAGATCAGAATCAGGGTGATAACAAGCAGTATTCTACAAGAGTGTGTGCATTTCAGCTGTGGCCAGGCCGGGCTCGGCAGGCACACCCTGGACTCTGTGGCACAAAGAGCTGCAGGGACTAGGCCCACAAGTAATGTCAGCCGAACTGAAATTAATTGTTCAGGTTGGGCTTTGGTCCCCTTTCAAACAACTCTATGAAGCAGTCTCATTTCTACAGTGACGCTTGCTGTTTTCAGTTCCAAGTAGCACTCAAGTTCAATCTTGTTTCAGCACCAAACTTTTCATTCAGGTGTGGCCTCAGCAGAGCTGATAACAATTTCGCACTTTCCCTGACCTTGTCCCAACTTTCCTGTAAACATGTAGGATATGAAAAAAAAAAAAAATGCAGAATGGTAACCTAATACGAACTGCAACTCTGGGGTGGCTGCTACGCTGCTCCATTGTGTCTCGAGGAATGCTTTCTGCTACCACTTCAATGTAGTCAAAAGAAAGGGTGTGACACTGGAGGTCTAAGACAAGGCTGGAAATTACATCTTCTTTTCATAAGCTGGAGATGAGTCTTATACCAATAAACATCTGGGCCTCCCATTGTTCCACGTCTGAGTATCAGGAAGTTTTGGTAGTAGAGACAATGTGAAATGCTAGAGACAGAAATAATTACTTGAATCAGTACAAGTTACACTGGCTGTGTTGATTTAAGATGCTCTGTTAGCTACTGGACCAAGTCAGGGCTTGATTTCTTTTTGTTGTGTTTGCTTTCTTCCCAAGTGAACAAATAAAATAAGTACAAGACCGGAAACCGGAGAGTACATAAACCAGGTAGGTGGGATTTAATGAGTTAAACCTTTAAGCTTTATAGAAAGCTAGACTTTTAGGGGACAAAAAAAAAATCACTGACTGGAGGCTTAAACTCCACGCTTTCATCTCTGGCATGACAACTAATTAAATATGTCTTACAATATCTTAAATTATGTGCTCTGCATGAAAAAGCATAACCTGATATTGCGTAAATAGAATTTTCTATATTTCCAAATGCTATTTGATAATGACATATTGCTTTTCTAATAAGGAAAAATTATGGTAAGCTTTATTAACTATTTGAAAAGTGATCCTTCAGGAAAACTGTGTGGAACAGATGAGAGATCATTTGATTCAGACTGAATGGGTTTGAGTTCAAGTCCTAGCTCTGTCACCGCCTAGCTCCATGAAATTGGAAAAGTTCTTTACTTCTGTGAATTGCAGTTTCCTCCCCTATAACATAGTGAGTGGTAACACCGCCCTCTTCACAGCGTTGTGATGAGGATTAAAGCAGTAAGACATGGAATTCCTGCTGTGGTGCAAGGGGATCTCACAGTGTCTCTGCAGGGCCAGGACGAAGCTTCCATCCCCTGCCAGGCACAGTGGGTTAAAGGATCTGGGGGCAGCTGCAGCGTAGGTCCCAAATATGGCTCCAATTTGATCCCTGGCCCTGGAAACTCCATGTGCTGCGGTACGTCCAAAAAGGGAAAAATAAAACAGTAAGACATACCTGACACATACCAGCAGCTCAGCAATGACATTAACTAAAGAACTTCCTTCATCCCATTACTGTTGTACAGAAAAAGCCAACACCATTTTACAAGAAAGCCCTTTGTTTTTCTTTTTAGGGCCGCACCTGTGGCATATCAAAGTTCCCAGGCTAGGGGTCAAATCAGAGGCCACAGCAATGCTGGATCCAAGCCTTGTCTGTGACCTACATACAACATAGCTCATGACAACGCTGGATCCTTAACCCTCTGAGCGAGGCCAGGGATCGGACCTGCATCCTCATGGATACTTGTTGGGTTCTTAATCTCCTGAGCCACAATGGGAATTCCAAGAGAGTCTTTTCAAAAGACAAGCTAATTCTCTATAACCGTAAATTTAAAAAATGCTAATTGAAAAGCACAGTACTAGATATGAAAGAGTATTTTTAAAGACAGTACAACTGGACAAAAAGAGCCAGGAAGCCTGGGAAGGGAATGATCTTAGCTAAGTGTCCTTGTACCTCAGTCTCCCCATCAGTCACACTGAGATGATAAAGCCATCTTGACCTACCCCATGCAATGTTGTGAGGATCAAATGAGAAAAAAACATGAAAGAGCTTTGAAAGTTAAAAGATCTATACACACAAAAGACGGATGTTATTATAATTCCATAGTTTGAAAGTATACATATTAATATCTACTCAGAGTTCAGTCATGCTTTTGAAGCATAACCTACCTAACCAACATCCCCCAAACAAAACAAAACAGAATGAAAAAAGATTTTGACTGCTATTAAAAAAATGAGCTCCTGAAAAATAGGATGAGAAAATAATCCTATTTCTATATGCGCTTACATAAAAGATTCTGATAATGCAGTATGTATGTGTTGTTTCTCTGCATGTTTCAGGAAATTTGCAGAAACATCACCAAATCTGTAAAATCATATAGACAAACAAGCATTACGTGCAACAAAAACTGAGTGGCTTTTCTAGGGTCTTAACTAATAGAACTCTTGTTATTCATCATAGTCTCCTCGTTTTATTTATTTCTTATGAATGAATGAGTCAGATATGGAAGGTCCTGGCAGACAAGGATCCTGAGACATGCCTTTACATATGGCTGGTGGATAATTGATTTAAATAATCACTTTAAATGAAGCACATTCATTGCTGGTGTCAAGTTCATTGTTACTAGCCTTTGGAAAGCAATATGGCAAAATCTATTAAGAGCCATAAAAATGCCCATATATTTTCACTCAGTCATCACACCCCTGGGGGTTTTTCTGAGGAAATAATTCATGCACAAAGATGTTCGTGACAGTTTTGTATGTAAAAGGAAATCACTTAAATGTCCAACCGTGGTTATAACAAACAATAATTATAAAAATAATGTAGCAGCCAGAACCATATTAATAATAAAATGTTAAACTTCACATGCAAAATATAAAACGATATCTTAACATGATTTCAAGTCTGTAAAATTTTGGTGTATGAGTAATGACTAGAAATAATGTGCAATTTTTTTAAAGTGTTAAGAAGGTATGATACATAATTTTAAAATTTTTCCTTAACTATGCTATTTTTTTTTCTTTTTAGGACCACACCCACGGCTTATGTAAATTCCCAGGCTAGGGCTCCAATCAGAGATACAGCTGCTGGCCTACACTATAGCCACAGCAAAACGGGATCGAAGCTGAGTAGGTGACCTACATCACAGCTCACAGCAACACCAAATCCTTAACCCACTGAGCGAGGCCAGGGGTCAAACCCACACTCCCATGGTTCCTAGTCGGATTCATTTCTGCTACGCCACAATGGGAACTCCTTAACTATGCTATTTTTACAATTAAAATAAATAAATATAGATGGAGGATTTTTTTTTTTGAATAGAGCCTTAAGGCTATCAAAACACTGGCATTATTTGATTTTTTGCAACAGTTCTCGAGAGGTAATAAGAGTATATTCATCATCTTTCGACAAACGGAGAAACTAAGGCTCAAAGAGATTCAGATAGTGTCTGGAGTCCCTCTTAGAAAGTGGCTGAGCCAGGGTTTGAACCAATCTGCCTCTTGACTCTTTCTTCAGTGACCTGTCCAAAGTGCCTGCTTTAGGCTCACCTCAAGGTGACTGGTTCCTCTAGCCTGGACTGCTCAGGACATTTGGGCAGAGCTTTAACTCAACCTAGCCTTTGAGGTGCTCTGGTATTTTTGAAAGATCATTTGCCTAAAGAGGTCCCACCCTCTCATACCTGGGTCTCACCAATCCAACAAAGGCTGAAACCTCAACTAGCACAAATTCTTTTTCAAGTACCCCAGATTTTGTGGACCAAGAGCAATCTTTGATTTAGTGTTGGACAGAACCTTGTTTCATACAAAAATCGGTTTAAAATATTGATTTAAACTCTGAAAAACAAACAGCTTACTTATCCCCTCATAAACTTCATGAATGTGCTGAAAGCAATAATGAGTTACCCCCCCAAGAGTAAAATCAGACATAAGTATTAGAATGAAATTTACCCTCCAGATATCTGGGACTCCAGTAAAACCTGATCAGATCAGGTACCTCTCCAGTAAACCCAGCTGCATGTGGCCAGTGCTCTTGGGAACAGGCTACATTCTCTGGGACAGCTAAAAAGCAAAGACCATTCAAATCTAATTTCTGCATATTCAGAACCTCCAGCTCTCTTTATGACTCATAAGGACTACTGATGTGACTGTGTCTTTGCAGAAAGAAATCCAAAGGGGAAAAAGAAAGAACTGAAGGAAAAGGGAGAGGGGGGTGGAGTAAAGAAGAACGGAAAGATGAGGGGAAATATTTCAACCACGTGAAAAATGTCTAAGAATTAGTTTTATGGGAAAATGGCTGACAAATTATTAGCATTTTGACTTATGAAACATTATATATAAAATGGCCAGCATATGGTAGCATTTTAATAAGTAGCAGATGAGAATGAGTTTCTCTTTAAAGAAATATTCTGTCTAATAAATTATTGTATACAATAATAGTATAATAAAAAAAGATTATAAAATTGGAGTATTACCATTTTACGGCCACTAATGAATTAACGGGTCTGGGCAAAGATTGTCAACAACTGCTGACCTCACCAAAAGAGAGAACTAGTCAGTAAACACCTCTGATGGAAGATCCAAACACTGCCTATGAAATAATCTCACCAAAAGAAAAATCGAATCAGAATCCGGCCAGTCCTCCAGATCCAAATATCAATTTATAAGAAATACAGACAGAAGATAGAGGAATATGTTAGGTACACTGCAGGAATACAGTCCACCAAATCCAGACTGGAAAATTCTACAGGCCAAATGGTCTCTTTTCATCAATAGATAAGTCACACCATGTGAAAAAAAGAGACAAAAAACATAACAAATTATGTGTGAGACACATTTGGACACTGATTTACATACACTATAAAAACACAGGAAATTTGTGAGACAATTGCAAATGAAAATACTGACTAGCTATTTCATGATATTAAAGAATTGTTGTTGGAGTTCCCATAGTGGCTCAGTGGTTAACGAATCCGACTAGGCACCATGAGGTTGCGGGTTTGATCCCTGGCCTTGCTCAGTGGGTTAAGGGTCAGGCGTTGCCGTGAGCTGTGGTGTAGGTTGCAGACATGGCTCGGATCCCACGTTCCTGTGGCTGTAGCATAGGCCAGCGGCTACAACTCCGATTAGACCCCCAGCCTAGGAACCTCCATATGCTGCGAATGTGGCCCTAGAAAAGGCAAAAAGACAAAAACAAAAACAAAGAATTATTGTTAATTTTTTTTAGGCCACACCCATGGCATGTGGAAGTTCCCCAGCCAGAGGCTGAACCCAATCCACAGCACTGACAACACCAGATCCTTAAGCCACCAGGAAAGTACCAGTGCTAATTTTTTCTTTTCTTTTCTTTTCCTTTTATTTATTTATTTATTTATTTATTTTGTCTTTTGTCATTTTAGGGCTGCACCCGCAGCATATGGAAGCTCCCAGGCTAGGGGTCTAATCGGAGCTACAGCCGCTGGCCTTCACCACAGCCACAGCAACGCAGATCCTTAACCTACTGAGCAAGGCCAGGGATCAAACCCGCAACCTCATGGTTCCTAGTCGGATTCGTTTCCGCTATGCCACGACAGGAACTCCCCTAGTGTTAATTTTTTAAGATATAATAGTACTGTGTGTTTTTGCTCAGAAGCTTTGTTTTTTAGAGATACATGCTTAACTATTTATGGATGAAATGGTAAGATGCCTGGGATTTGCTTCAAAATAATACAGGAGGGCAGATGGACAATTTAGATGAAATAAGTGTTCCGTGAATTGAAGCTGAGTGGTGTTGGGTACACAGGGGGATCATTATACTATTTGTATTTGTTTTGAAGTTTTCCTTAAAAAAAGTTTTTTTTTAATAAATGTTAATTTCCCTTTTCCCATTCTCCCATTAGCAAAGTAAAAGTTTAATATGATAACCTGTGTTGAAAGAGAAAAGCTATAGCTGCATAACTTTTTAAATAGAGCAAAAGATATCTTTGGTAGGCTATAGATTAGAGCACAATGAATTAAGTCCCCTGTTACTTTTTCTTACATTTAAATGTTGTTTCTCTGTGTTTAAAAGAAAGAGAGAAAAATAAAGAAAATGGAATGGATGAAAGGAAGGAGGAAAGAAGGAAGAAAGGAGAAGTGTCAGCATAATAATATAAACAAGTATCTAGATTTGACTAGGCTACTTGTAAATAATCGAGTAAGGCTAGGGGATTGTGTTTACAGTGAAATCATGGTATTGATGATTGAATAGGCATCAGGTTTTCAGTCAGACAGACCTGGGTTCAGGCCTAAGGACTTAAATTCTCTGATAATCATGCCCACCTTGCAGAGTTCATACAGAGAGGAGACAAGGCATGTGCAATGCCTGGCCCACAGTGGTGCATGAGTAAATAATAGCCTGCCTCTTAGTCTAGGGAGGCCAAAGGCCTTGCTGACTACAGCATGTATTTATAATGAAAAGACCAAAAATGTCAGGTGAGAGTTCCCTTGGCCAATGGGCATGAGGGAGTCTACTACATTCGTGGTTCCGGGTCCTACCTAAAACACTGCCACTCAGCCACGAGATACACAGCCCAACTGTCCATTCACCTACAACACATCTATAGGGCACAGAGTCAGCAAGTTCTTTATACAATAGACTCAGACATTTGGGCTAGAATTTTTGCATCCTCAGAACATTCACCAACAACAAATGTTTTTGGCTAAAATATTTCCTTTCTGTGATGAAGTCACTTTCACCTTAGCTTATGAAACCTAAAACCCCCATGTATATGGTGGTACCCAGCCAATGTATCACTCACCACATGTGGACTTGGGACTGGGAATGAGCATAAACGCCCAACATATTCTGTCCCAAAGCCTATGGCTTTCTAAAGGAATTTCTAAATTCTTCCTGTCATTTGTTCTTTCCACTACTATGCCACAAGTGACAAACACAAAAGTGAGAAGCTCTAAAAGCACCAAATAATCAGTTTTCTTAAATTATATTATCATTATTATTACTAACAAAATAACACATGTTCTCTGCCTCTTAAAATTCAGATACACAAAAAGAAGAAAATTAAATTCCCTGCTATCCAACCATCCATAGATAACTAATGCTAGCATTTTAACAGTTTGACATTGATTTTCCTGTTTTTCTATATGGATCTACCTTTTCTCTTCTTTACCTTTCCTTTTCTTCGTGAAATAGGTTAATATTGCACCACAGTTTCATAACTTATCTTTTTTTCTACATAACAGTCTATCATGAAACTTTTTTTTTTTTGCCTTTTATTTATTTATTTTTTAGGGCCGCACCCAGAGCATACGGAGGTTCCCAGGCTAGGGGTTGAATCAGAGCTATAGCCGCTGGCCTACGCCACAGCCACAGCTACACCAGATCTGAACCATGTCTATGACCTACACCACAGCTCATGGCAACACCAGATCCTTAAGCCACTGAGCAAGGCCAGGGATAGAACCTACGTCCTCATGGATAGTAGTCAGATTTGCTTCCACTGAGCCACAATGGGAACTCCTCATGAAACGTTTTCATTATTTTCTACTGCATCATTCTTAACAGCTATGTACTCTTCCATCATATGGCCATACTATAATTTATTTAATAATATCCTACGTGGGTTACTAGGATATTATCATAGCAATAATATTTTATTAACACAATCCAGTTTCTTAAAATAATTTAAAAATATTAGTGACAGTGTTGGAAATTTCTGCTTTAGCAGATCCAGACCTAAACGTGTTATCCAAATAGGCTCAATGAAACCAAGAAAGCCTAGATCTGAAGTTCAAAACTGCTTTGAACTCTGGTGATTCCATTCATATGCACCTGTGCCTCTGCCTCCCCAGCTCGGCCGGAATTCCTGAAGGGACCGATGCCACGCGATGGAGCGGCTGCTTTGTTTCTCCAGAATCCTGCGGGAGCATTCATCTTGGGGTTCAAGCAATGTCATGTTTGCAAAGCCTGAGTCAGAACCTCCACCACCCACTGAATGAAAGTACTTTTACTGTAGCTTTGTTTCAAGTTTTGCCACAAAAATAAAAGGAATGTGGAGGAGCGTAAGAGAAACGACCAAACTTCAGGCGTCTTTTCATTTCCAGTTGGGAGGCTGGTGCTACATCTCCTTCTGCTTCTTGGGTTCTCAGCATCAACTCCCATGAGTCACTGGAGCTGCTTTGACTCTCACGCAATCCTGGACATCCAACCTTATACCCCAGGTGGTTTTGTCCAGAAGGAAATGTCTCTTGAACAAAAGCAGCAAACCAGGAAGAAACTGTGAGTATAAGTCATACCTGGTTGAGGTAGAAATCCGTTTAACAGACTGCTGGCTTTTCCCAGTGTTGATTTTTCCATACAATGTAAAGCACGAAAGCTGGCAACAAAGATTCATTCTAGGGAAGGGGAGAAAAATACACGTGTGTGTGTGTGTGTGTGTGTGTAAATATATACACATTTCTTTACAAATATTTTGGCAACATGAGGTCCGAAGGAATAGTTAGTGTTTTTGGGGAAGGGGAAGAGCAAATGAGAGGACCTAGAGACAGAGAGAGGGAGGGCAAGGCACAAAAGAGATACTGAGGTGGCAAAAAAAAAAAAAAAGCTAGAGAATTTTCTGCTAAATTGAGATTATTTCACTGCTTTTGAGTGTTTGCAATAAAGTGTTTTTTTTTTTTTCTCCAAGCGAATTAGTTATCAGAAAAATATCCTGCCTCCCAGCCCCTTGCTCTGCCTGACAGTACTTGTCAAAAAGATAAAATCTTTCAATGAATTAAGGAAGGTGAAAGGCCAATCCCTCCCAGGCATCTGGCTGTGATTTACATCAGTATAATTATATCTTCTATTGCTGCGGGAAATTGACTATACCTACAGGGAAATGCTACTAGTGTATAGGAAGTTTCTTTTTTAATTACTACAGACTACAAATCTGCAACTTTTTATTTTTGGACCAATCTTATATTGTGCTTATGTGGGGGGAAGTATGGTCCATAAACATAGAGGTATTTTTTTCTTAATGAATAAAAATCTCAAAATAGAAATGGCTAGTACTAAAGAGAAACGGAAACCAGAGATCAATATTAATTCCAGTAATTCTTTATTTGTGAATGTGTATGCCCTTGCACATGTTGGGAGGGGGTTATGTTTTTAATCCCACAAATCTTTCTACATGTTTTATTTCTGCACAGAAGATTGCTTACCAAGCAGATTGTACCCTTGCAGTTGTTCCTTAAATCACATTTAATTTCAGCTTTCAGGGAGTATCCTCATTCGAGGTTTTGCTTCTTTATACCATGTTATACTTTCTTATCTTATGTACCTTGCAATGTCATTAACATGTGTGCATCATACACACATATGTACACAGACAAATATGTGGATGTGTACCCACACAAATACATGTACACATAGAAAATAGTTATATTTAGGCAAAGTCCTGTCAGTTCTTTACTTTTAATTGAAGAAGTAAACCAACTTTAATTATTTACTGCTTTGTCTCAATTTCAATATTAGTTTCACATGATGTATTTATTTTTTAATTTTTTTATTTATTTTTTTTGTCTTTTTGCCTTATCTAGGGCCGCACCCGCGGCATATGGAGGTTCCCAGGCTAGGGGTCTAACAGGAGCTTTAGCTGCCAGCCTTCGCCACAGCCACAGCAACAACGGATCTGAGCCACATCTGCAACCTACACCACAGCTCACGGCAATGCCAGATCCTTAACCCACTGAGCAAGGCTAGGGATCAAACCAGCAACCTCATGGTTCCTAGTTGGATTCATTAACCACTGCGCCATGACAGGAACTCCTGTATTCATTTTAAAACATCAGCTCATGATGCTTACTACTTGGGATAAATCGAGTACTGAAAAAAAAAAGAAGAAAGAAAAGAAAAAGAAAAAACACTGTAAATATAATTAACACTAACTCAGCTGCCCTCTCTTCACTCATAAATGGTCTAATTTTATCATATTGGAATGATCTTTAGACTCCAAGTTCATAGCCTAGCTAACTGAGTTAGTTTAAGAACTGATCTGATATGATTTATAACCACTGAAGCTAATTTAAAGTATTAATTTAGGGAGTTCCCTTCATGGCTCAGTGGTTAAGGATCTGACTAAGAACCATGAGGTTGCAGGTACAATCCCTGGCCTTGCTCAGTGGGTTAAGGATCTGGCGTTGCCGTGAGCTGTGGTGTAGGTTGCAGACACGGCTCGGATCCCGCATTACTGTGGCTGTGGCAAAGGCCGGCGGCTACAGCTCCTGTTAGACCCCTAACCTGGGAACCTCCATATGCCATGGGTGCGGCTCTAGACAAAGGCAAAAAGTCAAAAAAAAAAAAAAAACAAAGTATTAATTTAGATTCGGGTATAGTTTTAGATCCAGATTATCTCCATGGCATCAGTTGATGGACTTTCAATGCACTTTTTTTTTAAAAATCAGTAAATCAGAGCCTTGAACTTGGAAACTTTTTCAAAGTGAATTCCAAATCTATCTCAGTTACAAATGTATCATTGTGACATGGGACTCACCCCCATCTCTTGCCATCAAACATCATCTGATTTAGACTAGAGATCCCAAACTGTCTGGGGTTAATGCAAAAACTAGCAATCTGGAATACACAGGCTAAATGTGATTTGCTTTATCTGTGTTTAGAACTAGGAGTCCTCTTGTTCCACCTTCTTATTTATAAGTGAGAAAACTGAAGCCTGATGATGTTACATAATGTTCTCAATTTCAAAGGGTAGCATAATGGGAAAACTGGGACCATGACTCAAGCCTCCTCAATCTCAAACCAATTTCCACATTATCTTCTCTGATGGAATATTTTGCACATCGAGCTTCCTATGGAAGTTTGTCTAGATCATCATTCATTTTGGCAACAGGTTTCTCATAAAGATATCAGTGTCTCAGAGTTCTTGCTGGGGCTTAGTGGTGTCTCTTCAGTGCCAGGATGCAGGTCCCTGACCCCACACAGTGTAGCTAGGATCTGATCCCTGGCCAGGGAACTGCACAGGCTGTGGAGCAGCCAAACAAAAAGAAGAAAAGGAAAAGATATCAGTATCTCATTATGGGAGATATATTCCAGCAGACACTATTTTCCAAAGATGGTGGCAACACTATTCCTCAGCCCATATACTCTTGTCATAATGCATTGATGTTCCTCCCAATAAGGGCTGGGGTTTATGTTCCATTGCCTTAAATCTGGGCTTTTGTCTTTTGCAGAAGGGATGCTGTGTGACTTCTGACACTAACCTTAAAAGGTGATATAGCTTTCCCCTGGTTCTTCTGGAATATTTGCCCCTAGGACCTAACTACTATGCTTTGAGGACTCCCAAGCGGCAGACAGAGAAGCCCCAAGAAAATGTTCTGGCCAAATGTCCCAGCTGGGTTCCCAGGCTACCACCAGCGTATACCCCCAGATAAGTTAAGTGAATGAGCCTTGATTTCTGCCTTCTGACATCAAGTCACCCCCACCTCTGGATCCACTGACTCCTGGCTGCAAGCTCAGCCTTTGCTGTTCACAGGGAGTTGGGCAAGGGATAAGGGAATAGGTCAGAGTCCAAGGCAAGGACAGTACAAACTTTTTCCTCACCCCATCCTGTGCTATTGAGGGAAGACTCGACAGAGGCTACTCGGGTGCCCTCTTTTCCTGTATCTGACCATTTGCTTTTTCTTCCATGTGCTACCTCTTCTCTCCTTAAAGACTCATTCAAATGATCTCTTCTTCCAAAAAGCCTCCCTTGAGCCCTTCATGTGGAATAGCAGCCAAATGCAGCAGTCAAGGTTATATCAGCTACAATGCAGAAAATATACCCAAGGATGGACCACATTTGACACATTTGAAAGTCAGTAGGATTGCTATTCTGAATTATGTGCATATTAGTTCTACAAATGCTTAGATCGGAGGAGCTTTATTTGGCATTTATCAATGGCACATATGGGAGGCAGTGGTCAACTTAAACCCTAACATCTTTTTTCCATAAATTGTTCCCCAAGAAGTCTGAACTTATGTCTCAGACTTGTACCTAAACTCAGAAAACTCCCTATGAGCATCTCGAATGCAGGGATGTATCTATTGATCTCTTTAGTATCCTGAAAGGACATGGTAGGTACCTAATACAGTAGGTGCTCCAGAAATCTTTATCTTGGGAGATTTTCCCCCCGTCTAAATATTCCAAACAATAAAATTACTTTGAATTAGTTGTGGCTATATTAGCTATTTATATTTTATAGTCTTCAAACTTCCCAAGTATACCTGCTATGATTTCATACAAATTATTCCTTTTTTTTCTTTTCATTTTTTTTGCTTTTTAGGGCTGCACCCGCGGCATATGGAGGTTCCCAGGCTAGGGGTCTAATCAGAGCTATAGCTGCCGGCCTGCGCCACAGCCACAGCAACGCCAGATCTGAGCCACGTCTGCAACCTACACCACAGCTGACAGCAACACCGGATCATTAATCCACTGAGTGATGCCAGGGGTCAAACCCGCTACCTCATGGTTCCTAGCTGGATTCGTTAACCACTGCACCACGAAGGGAACTCCTAAATTATTCTTTTTATTAAGTGCTGAGTAGAATGAAGTTGGAGATAGAAACTTTGATACGATATTCTTTGATTTTAGTAACTTTTTTTTTCCTTTTTAGGGCCACTCCTGCAGTATATGGAGATTCCCAGGCCAGGGGTCTAATTAGAGCTACAGCTGCCGGCCTGCACCACAGCCACAGCAACACAGGATCTGAGCCACATCTGCGACCTATACCACAGCTCACAGCAACAATGGATCCTTAACCCTCTGAGCAAGGCCACGGATCGAACACGCAACTTCGTGTTCCTAGTCAGATTCATTTCCACTGCTCCATGACGGGAACTCCTGATGTTAGTAACTTTTAATATACCTGACAATACCATCATTAGGCTCAATTTCACTAGATTATTAGTCAAAATCATATTACAGTAGACATGTTCATAAATCTGAAATTCCTCTTTAACATATGTATTTATTCACTTTTTTTTTTTTTTGGTCTTTTTAGGTCCTCACCCATAACATATGGAAGTTCCCAGGCTAGGGGTTGAATCGGAGCAACAGTTGCTGATCTACACCATAGCCGTAGCAACACCAATCCAAGCCATGTCTGTGACCTACACCACAGCTCATGGCAATGGCAGACCCTTAACCCAATAAATGAGGCCACTTACTCAAGGCCAGGGATCGAACCCACATCCTCATGGATACTATTCATTACCTCTGAGCCATGATGGAAACTCCTATTTACTCACATTTATTCATAAATATTCATTAAATACTTACACTTGCCAGGCACTGTGCTAAGTACTAAAAACAGAAGTAAATAGAATTAAGTATTTACTATCAAGAAATTCATCATGTATGGGCACAGAGAAATCATGTAAGCAAATAACTGTAATACACAAAATTTAAAGCTTTTAAATAAAAAATTATAAATTTTATCCTATCACAAATTTATCTGTATAAAAAGGCAAAAGAGAAAAAACAAGACAATTAAAATGAGAAGAAAATCTTTGTAACACAAGACTAACTCCTAGAATGTATAAGAACTATAACAGAAAGAAAGCAAACAGCCCATTTAAAAATTTTAAATGGGCAGAGTTCCCATCACGGCACAGCGGAAACGAATCCAACTAGGAACCATGAGGTTGTGAGTTCAGTCCCTGGCCTTGCTCAGTGGGTTGAGGATCCAGCGTTGCTGTGAGCTGTGGTGTAGGCTGTAGACGCAGCTGGGATCTGGCATTGCTGTGGCTCTGGCGTAGGCCTGCAGCAACAGCTCGGATTAGATCCCTGGCCTGGGAACCTCCACATGCTGCTGGTTTGGCCCTAAAAGGACAAAAGACAAAAAAAAAAAAAATTTAAATGGGCAATTCAAGAAAGAAGAAATACAAATGACCAATAAAAATATAAAAGCTGCTTGGTCTTATCCATATCCAGGGAAATGCAAATTAGGACATTACTTTTTTTCCCCACCAGATTGACAAAAGGTCGCACATCTGGTAACATTCAGTCTTCAAGTTGTGGGAAAGCAAATTTTTTTTTTTTGACATTTTTCAGGGCTGCCCATGGCATATGGACGTTCCCAGGCTAAGGGTCGAATCAGAGCTGTAGCTGCCAGCCTACACCACAGCCACAGCAATGTCAGCACTGAGCCATGTCTGCGACTTACACCACAGCTCATGGCAATGCTGGATCCTTAGCCCACTGGGCAAGGCCAGGGATCGAACCTGTGTCCTCAAGTATTCTAGTCAGATTCGTTTCCACTGAGCCACGACAGGAAATCCCCAATATTCTTACGTATTACTAGTAGGACTAAAAATTGCTTCATGCACTTTCAAAGGCAATTCAGCAGCATTTATTAGATTTTGTAATGATCCCACCATAGACCCCACTTCTCGCTCCACTTCTCACTTCTCTTACATTTCTAGAAAAGCACTGACAAAAGGACATGGCCAAGGGCTGCAGCTTTGTTTATGTTAGCAAAGAACTGGAAACAATCTAAGGGTCACTAATTCAGAAATAGTTAAATAAGTTATGAGACAGCCATGTCATGTTGTGTGGCAGTAAACTAATGATGAAATACCTTTATAATTCAATAATACGTGATTCTGAAAGTCACTATGCAGTTTACATAAAAGAGACAAATTGCCAAATAATAGACACAGTACAAAACTACTTACAAAGACACTTTTTTGTTACTTAAAAATTATGTTTCTCTACGTTTATATATTTGTAAGTACATGTAAAGAAAAACATCTAAAAGGATACACACAATTGTTGTACACCTATAAATGTAATAAAATTCATTAAGTAATAAAAAAATAAAATTAAAATAAAATAAAAGGATACACACCAAAACAATGGTAAAGGTACAACTGGCTTGAAGACTGTGGTTCTAGAGCCTTTATTTTTATCTATATTGTTTGAATATTTAAAAGAATCCCTTCATATATTACTCGTATTATTTCAAAGGACTTTTTACATTAAGGCTTAAAAAAGAATTGCAACTTTAAAAAAGTGCCAAAATAGAGATATGAACAAGGTACCGACAGAGGTGAAAATAATCTGTTCTGTGAAGTTTTCCATCCACTAAACATACCTTTATTCCTTTTTTAAAAATAACTTATAGGAGTTCCCTGCTGGCTCAGTGGGCTAAGGATTTGGCTTTGTCACTGCTGTGGCTCAAGTGGATGCTGTGGTGCTGGTTCAGTCCCTGGTCCCAGAACTTCTACATGCCATAGATGTGGCCCCCCCTCAAAAACTGTTTTTAAATTATATATCTCTGGAGTTCCTTCATGGCTCAGTGGTTAACGAATCCGACTAAGAACCGTGAGGTTGCGGGTTCGATCCCTGGCATTGCTCAGTGGGTTAAGGATCCGGCGCTGCCGTGAGCTGTGGTGAAGGTTGCAGACATGGCTCAGATCCCGCGTTGCTGTGGCTGTGGCATCAGCTGGCGGCTACAGCTCCTGTTAGACCCCTAGCCTGGGAACCTCCATATGCCACGGGTGCAGCTCTACATAAAGGCAAAAAGACAAAAAGTAAATAAATTATATATCTCAGAATTCCCACTGTGGTACAGCGGGCTAAGGATCCAGTGTTTTCTCTGCAATAACGTGGGTTCCATCCCTGGCTCAGCACAGGGGGTTAAGGACCTGGTGTCGCCACAGCTATGACATAGATTACAGCTGTGGCTTGTATTCAGTCCCTGGTTTGAGAACTTCCATATGGCACAGGTCTGGCCAGAAATAAATAAATTAGTTAAATTCTACATCTCAAGTGTTCCTAACATAGTCATTCAGAGACTTAAACTAAGCAAGACTACTTGGGCTGTCTATGACAGCTTTAGAATGCTCATTAATTTTCAGAAGTTAGAATCAAAATTATGAAGCATCAGGGAGTTCGCTTCATGGCTCAGTGGTTAACGAATCCGACTAAGAACCATGAGGTTGCGGGTTCGATCCCTGGCCTTGCTCAGTGGGTTAAGGATCTGGCGTTGCCGTGAGCTGTGGTGTAGGTTGCAGACGCGGCTCGGATCCCACGTTGCTGTGGCTGTGGTGAAGGCCGGCAGCTACAGCTCCTGTTAGACCCCTAGCCTGGGAACCTCCATATGCTGCGGGTGCGGCTCTACATAAAAGGCAAAAAGACAAAAAAAAAATCATGAATCATCAGGTTGATTAGTTATTCCTGCCAGTGGCTCTCTGCGGTGTCAGCATCGTAAGGCTTACCTAAGAGGTGAGGAAATGGGAAAGGGAAATGAGTGCCCTGCCCAGAATCATGCAAACGTCTCAATACTCCATGGTAAGAGTGGAACTTCTAATCCAAAAGACCCTCTGAAATTGATCCTGTGTTCAAATCAGAGGTCAGATAACAGTAGGTGATGGTTTAGAGGCGTTTCTTATTAAGAAACCAGAAAATATGGCTGGCCTCACCCGTTAGATGTCTTTACAGGGTCATGGGTCTCATGCCTATAGGACAACCAGGACATTTTGGTCCTTCCTCCACAACAAAAAAAACAGTGAGACGTAGGCCTCCAAGAACATTCAGAGCCTAACTCCCCAGGCTTACTCTTCTGCTGCACTTCAGACATGAACTCAGCCTCTACACAGCGCGAATCACTGCCTTAGAGGGGTCCCTTTATGTGGCAATACGTCTCAAGATAGAAGAAGAGCCAATGATTTGAATGAATCTCCCAGCATGTTTTCCATGATAGAGTAAAAATTCCATTTTATTCCTCACTCAGCTCCACAAGTAAAAAGTACCTAGAAATGTTTGCACATGCCTCACATAAATTCATGGAAAAAGCTGAAGCTCCTGTCAGCCCTCATTTATTCCCAACAGGTGAGTCAGAAGCACATACTGGCAAGATGTGACGCCGAATAACTTGGCTTTTTTTCTCCCCGATTTAACTGAGACCTGTAATGTTAGTTGATGCAGTTTTCTGTATTTAATTAATTTAACATTCCAGATTTTTAATTTGCATTTAATTTAACATTTCAGGTTTTTAATTTACCAGATATTGTTTATCAAATATTCATTTCAGAGACTTTCTCTGTATATACAGTGCATACCCCCTTTAATTAGTGTGTGGTAAATTAATTCTTCTATCCTTGCTCCTTCATCAGATATTGGATTAAGGAAGTTGTGCTGTTTCAACACAGCACATAAATTCGCTTATTAAACCAAGACGGTAAATTTCCCCATGTACAGGCATTGCTAGTCTGCTTTCATGCTTAACCTGATAAAAACTCTTACGGTTAAAACCAGAAATCTGTTATTATTTAAAACCTGCTGCTTGGGCTTGACAATGGGAGTGTTAAATTTTGTATACGATCCAATTACTGGATCCAGTTTTGCTCTTTTCTTGCTGCTGGAACTGTAACTCGGCCACCTCCCTCTCTAGCCTTTTTGCTCTGTCTCCCTTCATCCGTGTTACCAACTTCTAACCCTCCCTGCGATACTTGTCAAAATGAGATAACACTCATCCAAGCTCTCTGTTCACTCTTCTGTATGATTTGGACAACCCCAAGTTATAAACTTACCATCTCATCCTTAAGTTTCACACCATACTTTTCTGTTACCTCCTCCCTACCTCCTAGCAAATAATAACCAGTTCCCAAAGTGATACTATATTTAAATTATCTTGGTAGAGACCATTGTGGAAGGAGGAAGCCTTAGCTCCCCTGTTTGAGAACACATTCTTCTCAACTCTTTATCCCAAACAAGTCTACCAAGCATGATGCCTTACACAAATAGGCACACAGTAAATGTTTGTTGGAAGCTTGGATAGATGCTAGATAAGTAGGTGGATCATGAATACACAGCAAGATGTCTGCTGAATGCCTAGTACCAAACTAGCTCTTTAAACTAGGTTTTCTCATACAAGTGTTTCTCATAAGGAGGAAGTATCCCCATTTAACTGATGAGCACACTGACGTCTGGCAGTTTAAATAAGGGTTTGCACATGATCTCACAGCTGACAAGGAGCTGAGCCTAAATCTGAACCTCAGTCTCTCTGATCCTCCTGTACTTATTGTACCTGGCCAGGTCTGGCTATATAATTTGATGGAACTGCTGTCATCTGAGTGTGCCCCCTGCCCCCAAATTCATGTGCTGAAATCCTAATGTCTGATGTGATGCTATCAGGAGGTAGAAATTTTGGCTGGCTTAAGTCATGAGAGCAGACCTAAACCATAAATGAGATTAGTGCCCTTGTAAGAGAGACCCTAGGAGACCCCTCACCCCTTCCACCACATAAGGATACAATATGTCTGCACCCCAAAAGAGAGCCCTCACCTCCCTGATCTCAGACTTCTAGCCTCTAGAACTGTGTGTGGGAAATACGTTTCTGTTGTTTCTAAGCTACCAAGTCTATTGTATTTTGTCACAGCAACCCAAACAGATTAAGACAGAGTTCCAATGCAAAATTAAAATGTGGACCCCTTGTCTGAAGATTATTAATAATTTCAAGACAGTGACAGCAGAGCATTAAACATAATGTGGGGCCCTTGTAAGCACAGAGTCTATGGGGCTTCACTGGTCACACACCCGCAAAGACAGACCTGTACCTGGGGCTGAACCAGTCATTACCCATGTTCCAGCTCCTCATTCCCAGGGTGCCATCCAGCCTGTCAGAAGCAGAGAAGCACACCAGGCTCACCACATCTGCAGACAGGGAATTTGAAACTTGTTCAGATACCTGTGATAATAATTTAAATATATCTCCTAGGAGTTCCTGCTGTGGTGCAATGGGTTAAGGCCCCAAATGCAGCAGCTTAGGTCACTGCAGAGGAGATGGTTCAATCTCTGCCTGACGCAGTGGATTAAAGGATCCAGCATTGGAGTTCCAGGCCTGGCTCAGTGGTTAAGGAATCCGACTAAAAACCACGAGATTGCAGGTTCAATCCCTGGCATTGCTCAGTGGGTTAAGGATCCAGCGTTGCCGTGAGCTGTGGTACAGATTGCAGACGCTGTTTGGATCCCGCGTGGCTGCGACTGTGGCATTGGCCGGCGACTACAGCTCCGATTAGACCCTTAGCATGGGAACCTCCATATCCCTCTGGTGCGGCCCTAGAAAATAAAATAAATGAAATTTAAAAAAAAATTAAATTAAAAAAAAGTTAAAAATTAAAAAAAAAAAAAAATAAAGGATCCGGCATTGCCACAGCTGCAGCATAGGTCACAGCTGTGGCTTGGTTTCAGTCCCTGGCCCAGGAACTTCCATATGCCGAGAGCGAAGCCATAAAAATAATAATGATGATGATAAGTTAGATATACCTCCTAAAATAGATTGGGAAGGAGTTCCCTGGTGACTAGTGGTTTAAGGATCAGGCATTGTCACTGCTGTGGCTCTGGTTACTGCTATGGTGTGGGTTTGATCCCTGGCCCAGGAACTTCCACATGCCTCGGGCATGGCCAAAAAACAAAATAGATTGGGAATGACTATGAACAAACACTTCAAAATATGTTTCTATAACATTCAGCAGGTTATCGTCCCGTTACCCCAACCAGGGAAAGCGATGGGAACCAGGGAAATAGTATACTTTGCTCTGCAATTCTTCACTGACAAACCAAATAAACTCTCTAAGAATAGGTATCCTGAACTTGCTTCTCTGCTGAAACAGATTAAATACATTGGCAAGTAAGTAAGAAAAAGCCAGATGCAACATGGGAACCATAAGGAGTGTAGAGGTAACAGTCCAGTATTTGAGCTCCTGAGAGCTGGAACTGATGGTGGTGCCCCAGAAAGGATTCTCTCTCTGAATTTCTGTCGGGCAATATCAGGGCCAGTTGATGTGACCCAGTTCTAAGGAGTCCTAGTGTGAAGCTCAACACTTTATAGGCCACAAGCTAAATGACTGCTCCTCCCACCTCTATAGTCATCTCACTGTGGCTACTATTCCTTTCAAAGGAAAGATAATGACATGTTGATGGCTATTTAAAGAAATCCTTAAGACACCAATTTCAGAGGTGGTGGCCATTGATAAACTATCACAAAACAGGAACAAGAAAGTCTTTGAGATCTTGTAGAACAGCACAAAATGGTGATGGCAACCCTGCCTGTGACCTAGGAGAGCATGTTAAAAGGCCGACAGATAAAACTAGCACTGAGGTCATTCAAGGGGAGAGCATGCACCAAGCTAGGGGCAAACACTTACCCTTTGACTAGTGAAGGCCAAGTTTTGGTGTCCTTGAGAGCAGGGCTCACGTCTGCCTTGATCCTTGACGAATCCTCAGGATCCCACAAAGATGCTCAATAACTGGAAGAACAGAAGGAAAGGAAGATGTTACAAGAGGAACAATGAGACAAGTTGAGAAGGCACAACTGCAAGTGTCCTTCCTTTGTCATTTTTATTTCCAAAAGTAGATGATGTCATTTGTACAAATTCTTTTTTGAGTTACACTTTAGCGATTTACACATATCGCATTTAACTTCATCTCCGAGGAATTTGGGTGCCATAGCTGTCACCTAAAGTCCAGAACTGAAGGGTCAGCATTTGACTGTCCTTTTATCATTTACTTCTGGTCACCTGAACAGCTGCAGTGTTCCTGGAAATGCCCTATTGGATAAAAATACTGGTACCTGGGGGGTTGTCAGCCAGGAGACACTGACTGTCATTTGCTGTGAGGCATTCTTTTTTAAATAAGTTTTTCATTTGGACTGATTTCAGATCTCCAGAAAAACGACAAAAATAGTAGAGGGTTCTCGCATATTTCTTACCTAGTTTCCCATAATGTTAACATCTTGTATAACTATGATAGCTTTCTTAAAACCAGGACATTAACATTGGTACACGATTGTTAATTTTTTTTTTTGTCTTTTTGCCTCTTCTAGGGCCGCACCCGCAGCATATGGAGGTTCCCAGGCCAGGGGTCTAATCAGAGCTGTAGCCGCCGGCCTACACCAGAGCCACAGCAATGCAAGATCCAAGTCGCGTCTGCAACCTACACCACAGCTCACGGCAATGCCAAATCGTTAACCCACTGAGCAAGGCCAGGGATTGAACTCGCAACCCCATGGTTCCTAGTCGGATTCATTAACCACTGAGCCACGACGGGAACTCCCCATGATTGTTAACTGAAATCCAGAATTTATTCTGATTTCGCCAGCTGTTCCACTAATGTCCTTTTTTAAAAAAATAATTAGTACAGTTTTAGATTCAGAAAAACTGAGCAGGTAGTACAGGTCCTACATACCCATCCCATCCCAGCTACTCCATACGTTGCACACAGCTTTTCCTATTATTAATACTTTTTATTACTGTGGTACATTTGTTTAAAAAATGAGCTAAAATTGGAGTTCCCGGTGTGGCACAATAGAAACAAATCTGACTAGGAAATGAAGTTGCGAATTCGATCCCTGGCCTCTCTCAGTTGGTTAAGGATCCAGCATTGCCATGAGCTGTGGTATAGGTTGCAGATGTGGCTTGGATCTGGCATTGCTGTGGCTGTAGCATAGACTGGCAGCTGTAGCTCCAGTTATACCTCTAGCCTGGGAACCTCCATATGCTGAGGGTGTGGCCCTAAAAAGGAAAAAAAGAAAAAGAGAGCTAATATTGACACACTCTTAATCAACTAAAGTTTATAGTCTGCATGAAGATTCAGTCTTCATGTTGTACAGTTCTATGGGTTTTGACAGATGACTAATGACATTTATCTACCATTACCATATCATACAGAATAATTTCACTGCCCTAAAAATCCCCTATGCTTCACTACTTATCACTCCCCTCTCTCTCCTAGAACTCCTGACAGCCACTGATCTTTTTACTGTCTCTTTACCTTTGCCTTTTCTGAAATCTTACATAGTTGGAATCATACAGTATGAGTAGCCTTTTTCTTTTTTTTTTTTTTTTGTCTTTTTTAGGGCCATACCCACGGTACATGGAAGTTCCCAGGTTAGGGGTCGAATGGGAGCTGTTGCCATGGCCAGCCTATGCCACAGCTACAGTGATGAGGGATCTGAGCCTCATCTTCAAACTACACCACAGCTTATGGCAATGCCAGATCCCTAACCCACTGAGTGCGGCCAGGGATTAAACCTGTGTCCTCATGGATATTAGTTGGATTCATTACCACTGAGGCAAAAAGGGAGCTCCTGGGTAGCCTTTTAGCTTGACTTCCTTCTCTTAGCAGTGTGTATTTAAGATTCTCTGACTTGACTCATGTCCTTTTTCTGTCTCAGGATCCAATTCAGGTTACCACATTTAGTACAAAGTCATTTTTAACACTCCTTTTTTTGTGATCAGAATTCTTTTCACAGCAAGTGATTCTGTTTGGTGTCCTTCAGCAATCTTTTCCCACACCTAAGGTTGTATTTATTTGTTTAACAAATATTAATTAAGCTTTTATTATGTGTCAGGCATTGTCTTATGCAAGGAAAATACAGATATGGATGAGATATAAAAGATCCTTTCTCCTATAGTGTTTAAAAATCTGTCCTAAAATTACTATTAATGGCTACCTTTTATCAGTTTATGTGGGAACAAATCATCTCCAAATTTTCCCTTTTTTTTTTCTTTTTAGGGCTGCACCCAAGGCATAGGGAGGTTCTCAGGCTAGAGGTATAATTGGAGCTACAGCTGCTGGCCACAGCCACAGCCACAGCAACGCCAGATCCAAGCCATGTCTGTGACCTACACCACAGCTCTTGGCAACACCGGATCCTTAACGCACTGAGTGAGGCCAGGGATCGAACCCACAACTTCATGGTTCCTAGTCAGATTCATTTCCACTACACCACAACAGGAACTTCAGATTTTCCCTATTTTTAATAACACCATGATAAATATAAATCTTTGGCTATCATTCATTATATCCTAGGAGAGAGTATTAAAAGTAAGTTAGAAAACTACCGCGAGATACCACCTCACACCAGTCAGAATGGCCATCATTAACAAGTCCACAAACAACAAATGTTGGAGGGGCTGTGGAGAAAAGGGAACCCTCCTGCACTGTTGGTGGGAATGTAAGCTGGTACAACCAGTATGGAAAACAGTATGGAGGTACCTTAGAAAACCGTACGTAGAACTACCATATGACCCAGCAATCCCACTCTTGGGCATATATCCAGACAAAAATTTCCTTGAAAAAGGCACTTGCACATGCATGTTCATTGCAGCACTATTCACAATAGCCAAGGCATGGAAACAACCCAAATGTCCATCGACAGACAATTGGATTAGGAAGATGTGGTATATATACATGATGGAATACTGTTCAGCCATAAAAAAAAGAATAAAATAATGTCATTTGCAGCAACATGGATGGAATTAGAGACCCTCATACTGAATGAAGTAAGTCAGAAGGAGAAAGACAAATACCATATGATATCACTTACATCTGGAATCTAGTATACTGCACAAATGAACCTTTCTACAGAAAAGAAAATCACAGACTTGGAGAACAGACTTGTGGTTGCCAAGAGGGTGGGGGAGGGAGTGGGATGGGAGGGGGGGTCTGGATTAATAGTTGTAGACTATTGCCTTTGGGATGGAAAAGCAAGGAGATCCTGCCATATAGCACCAGGAACTCTGTTCTAATCACCTGTGACAAATCCATATATGTCAGTGTAACCTGGTCACCATGCTGTGAAGTTGGAAAATTGACAAAAATCTGTAAACCAACTATAATGGAAAAAAAAAAGTTAGGCATATGTCTGAGGTATTTAATTCATGGAGCCATATTCCTGATCAGAAAGGATGTAGCTATTCACACTCCATCCAACCATGGAAGAAATTCTTACCTTATCTCTACTGTAAATTCCCTCTTCCCTCTTCCCCCTACTCTTGGTGTTTTCCTTCAATTTATTTGCCCTCTTCCAACACAAGCAATCCAACCAGTCAACTTCAGTCCTGAGCTGGCCGCTTGGCTCTAGACTGATTCATACAATCTGCCTTGCACCAAAACACCTTTCTTTGTGTGTGTGCTGAACATGCCTATCTCGTACATCACTTTTCAGTATTCCCTTCCATCTGGGACCTGGAATTAGCTTTTCTAAGCCTAGGTTACCACCATAAAACTGGCACATTCTAATGATGCAGGCTAACCATCATGTAGGGTTTGCATGTTTACAACCATTAGTTTCTCCCAGGTAACCAACCTGTATTTCCATGACCCCAAGAGGTAAGTCTAGACTATGAAAAGTATGTAAACTGAGAGCAGTTTTTTGTGGTTCATCTCAAAACCCACTACTTATAGGTCACCACGTTCTTACAAGTACATACCTAAGAGATAGCCCCTCATTCTGAAAAGCTCATTATCTTTATCTTATTGAACATAGTAGTATGTACTGGAAATAATATGGCCTTTGGAAGTAGACACACCAAGGTTTAAAAATCAGTGCAATCAGGAGTTCCCGTTGTGGCTCAGTAGTTAAAGAACACGACTAGTATCCATGAGGTTCGATCCCTGGCCTTTCTCAGTGGGTTGAAGATCAAGCGTTGCTGTGGACTATGGCGTAGGTTGCAGATGGGGCTTGGATCCCTTATTGCTGCAGCTGTGGCATAGGCTGGCGGCTATAGCTCCAATTGGACCCCTAGCCTGGGAACCTCCATATGCCATGGGTGTGGCCCTAAAAAGACAAAAAAAAAAAAAAAAAAAAAATCAGTGCAATCATTTGCTAATTATGTGACATTGAATAAGCTCTTCAAGTACAGATTTCTCATCTCAAAAATTGGGCCACATAGAATATTTAACCCTAGAGTTCCCTGGTGGCTCAGCAGATTAAATATCTAGCATTGTTACTACTGTAGCTGGCTTGGATTACTGCTGTGGCGTGGGTTCAATTCCTAGCTTGGGAACTTTTGTATGTCTCAGGTGTGGCCAAAAAAAAAAAAAGAATAGCTAACCTTTAGAGACAGTTTATCATGTACTAGACTCTGTTAATTTGATCCTCATCACAACCTTATGAGTAAAATTCCATTATTGTCATTCCCATTTTACAGAGACACAAACTAAGGCACAGACACAGTAAGTGACTTGCCCAAGATCATGCAGCTAGTGAGTAGCAAAACTGAGATTCAAACCTGGGAAACTCTCTCCTGAGTCCAAATTTTTTTTTCTTTTTTCTTTTCAGGGCTGCACTCACAGAAAATGGAAGTTCCCAGGCCAGGGGTCAAATCAGAGCTGCAGCTGCTAGCAATGCTGGATCCTTAAATCACTGAGTGAGGCCAGGGATCAAACCCAAATCCTCATGGATACTATTTGGGTTCATTATTGCTGAGCCACAGTGGGAACTACTTGAGTCTAAATTCTTGATCCTTATGTGCATTTTGTTTCGCTGATATTGCCTGAGATAATTATGAGGATAAAATCAAACAACTGATATTAAGGACACCAAATAGTGTGCATGGCACATAAATTTACACACTCCTCTTGTAACATTGTTATCTTCCTGGTCCTGGGGACTCAAATCTCAGCCAAACATAATGCAAACAGATCATTCTGCCTTTGGATCAGACATCAGCTCTTCACATAGAGGGAACTTAGAGCTGGTTGGCATTATGAGAGAGAAGAATGAGCAGGAACAGTGAGAATGTTTTGATGGATGGGAGTATGGCCACGGAGGGCTTTGAGTATCCATAGGGAGGCAGTGTAAATGTAGAGTAAAGAATATGGGCTTTGGAATCAACAGGGTTAGAATCCCAGTTCTGCCTACCTCATAGGGTAGTTGGGAGGATTAGATGAGATACAGAGAAAATGGTAGTCACCACACCTACTCCTCTTAAATTCATTCGCAATCACGCAAACGGTCAGTGTCTGGCAGCCTAGATAGAAATAAAACTAAGCTCAGAGTGAAAATTTTTATAAATGTATAGTTCTGCCTTAGATTTAGTCAGCAGATGGATTGCATCTGGTGTTGATGCCAAGCTACTAGGAAGCTGGGGTCTGAGAAAAAGGTAGGCCTTTGGGGGGTTGGGGAAGAGGGAGGCTGGGGAGTGTGGTAGATGAGGATATGTCTGTCCCTAAAGCAGTGTGCTTGTTCAGATGTCACCAAAACCTGTATGAAATAACCCACATTATTCTAAACCATTTATTATTGCTCAGATTCTATATTCATCAAGCAATCTCCTGATTAACCCTTAGATCCCCAAGAGTGTCTAGAGTGCACAGAAATATGATGGCCCCAGAAAGAAAGATCTATGTTATACAGAAATTGATCGTATATGAATTAAGGAGCTATTGCTGCCCAGAAGGTAGAATAATCCTTTCTCTCTTAACATCCTTTTGATTCCATCATCAGGAAAATTTTGGAAACCCTGTACTGAATCTGCCTGAGCACCTTTGTGCCAAGCACAGTGAGAAATTCAACACTGAAATGACACAGTCCCTGCTGAAACAACTAAAAAATGTAGAGATAACAAGGCAAATACACCAAGTACTAAAATAAGGGACAAGTCAGAGAAAATGCCATCTCATTATCACCTTGAAAAACCCCCAAGGCCAAGTCCAGGCCTCCTAGTTCTATTCAATTTAAGGAAGTGATAATGAGGAGAAAATGTTCTTGCCCATTAAAAGGGTTCTTAAAGTGTGGACTAAGACTAGCTGTTAAATGGTGGAATTTTACCTTCCAAGTGACATAGGTAGTGTTACTTTTATGGTGTATACTTTAAAAGACTATTTCTGTGAAGGGGGGGAGAAATGAATACATGGGGAACAGAAGCACAATTTATTTATAGTTAAAGAAAGGGCAAGAGGAGCTGATGGCAAAGGCCATTTGTCCTCACAGCGCCAAGTGAATCTATAGGTATAATTCACTGGCTCCCAAACCCAGCCAATGCTGACCTAGCTGATGACAAAGACCTGGCTGATGACCCCACCCTCACACATGAACCACTCTCCCCTGACACATGCGCACTCATCTTCCTCTGTAACATCCTACCCTGCTTTCTCAGCCCGGACCAAACAGTGCCTCTGCATTAAGCTCTTCCTGCCATCAGCCAAGAGAAGGTGTCCCATCCGTTCCCACATCTCCACATACTTTGCCTCAAAGACCTTGATGGCATTCCTCACGTTTTGTCCTGCAGGTGGCTATGAGGTAACAAAAAGAATATCAGAAACAGATTCAGAGAACTTGAGTCGGAATCCAGTTCTTATCGCCAACTAACTGTAGATCTGTAGGAAAGTCGTAACCCTGCATTCCAACATTTGGAGAAATTGTGTCCACCTCAGAGGGTGGCCAGGAGATTTCAGTAAGGAAATTTATGATAGTGATGAGCTAACTGAAAGGGCCACACAAAATTGAACCTAGCAGGAGAGCATAAGACATGAACTTCATCAAAGGTGGCTTCAAAGGGAAGAATCTAGTTTTTAGGAAAAACCCCCAAGGACAAGTCTGATGGAAAGATTTACAGAAGCTGTACTTAACTTACCTATGATCTTCTAGTGATAGGAGAATATTCCAGAAATAAAATTAAAATAACTGATATCCCTTAGGTTTATGACAGTGGCCGGAAAGAATTACAGAACTGAAAAAAGTATAGGGATATGTGTTAACAAAGTTATATTTTAATTTAAATGTATAAACAATAAAGTTTTGACTTTAGATGAACAAGAATAACCTCCACGTGGATCCCAACAAGAATTTTTACTTTAGTCTGTTCTGTGCACAACGCACCTGCATCTCTCAAAAGCTATTTTATTAGCCCTGAACTTAGGCACTCATGGACCAGTAGAGACTACTTAAAAGCAGTCCAAAAGCTGAGAATAAAATGGGGCGCGGGGCAGGGGGCATCAGACTGAGACATGAATGTTTGTCAAGCAGCCACTTGGGAGAGTCTCTGGCACTCTGCTTCTTCATTACTATAAAGAAACAGAGCCAGGATTGTCTTCTCAGGGCCCTTTCAACCCTGTGCTTCTCTCACAATTATCAAACCAACAAAGTTCAAAGCCAAGGGAAAAACCGTTCAGTCACAGCCTTGAAGCCTTAAGTCATAAAACCTCCATCACACTCAAAGCATTCAGTAAACCCTGTCCCAGGCACTAGGACTAGACATACGTCATCCAGGAGCTGAATACCCATCTGAGGAACCAAAAACAGAAAAAAACACCTGAATATCAGAAAATCAGATAATATTAAAACAGAAAGGAATGGGATGGATTATCTGGCTCTAGCTCTTTCTCAGGCAGGAAGGAAATTAAGCATCACAAGGGTCAGAAGTCCTTTAACCAAGAGTGTACAGCTAGAGGAGGACACAGGAAGTACTAGATGGAAAGAGCACTGGACTAGGAGTCGTGACTGTGCTGGGAACTAATCATGCCACTTGGGCCACATCTCTCCAGGCCTCAGTCTCTCCTTCTGGGAAATTATACAGCTCGACTGCTTCCTCCAGCCTAACCCTCTCTATGGTTGTGAAGTCAAGACCGGAGTCCAGGCCTCCTGACCCTCTACACTGCCCAACCAAAAAGAAATATGAATGCTGCAAAAATACACCCAACTACAAAGTTTTGGGAAGACAAGGAATGGTAGAAACCAATTTGTCCTGGAGCCCATTCATTCCCCAGGAGACTCATCTAAGAATTGGTTTGTGTGTTTCTCAAAATCTCTCTTTTTCTTTTTTTTTTTTTTGGTCTTTTTAGGGCCAGATCCTTAACCCACAGAGCCAGGGATCGAGCCTGCCTCCTCATGGATACTAGTCAGACTTGTTTCCGCTGAGTTGCAATGAGACCTCTTCAAAATACTCTTTACCTGAGCAGGGAAAGGCCTTTACTCATTCAGAAATGTGTAATTTTATGTAGGAAATAACTGACAGTGTTCAAATCCAGAAGACAAAAACGTATATGCAGGCAGAGACTGTTTACAATAAAGCTGATTCAAGCTTAAGCTCTGAATACTTTACGAGCAGAGGCTCCTTCCAAGAGGCTGGAAGAGGCCTAGCAATGGGTTCACATGGTCATATGATTGTATAAAATCTGCAGAAGTGAGAAAAAGAGAAGAATAAAATTTGCAAAAGTAAATGTTTTTTATTTTTTATTCTTTTTGGTCTTTTGTCTTCTTAGGGCCACACCCGCGGCATATGGAGGTTCACAGGCTAGGGGTCTAATCAGAGCTACAGCTGCCAGCTACACCACAGCCACAGCAACACCGGATCCTTAACCCATCCAGTGAGGCCAAGGATTGAACTTGTGTCCTCATGGATGCTAGTCAGATTCGTTTCCACTGAGCCACAACATCAACCCCTTTTAATTGTTTTTCCTAAAGAGGACAATAAGCCTCAGGCCCTATAAAACCTGTATCCATGCTTGTCTTTAGGGCTGATTTCTTCCCTTCTCTGCTCTTCTCTCCTTCTTCCTTTTTTCTAGGACTGGAAGAAGCAAAGTTTTTATTTAAATTACAACTTAAAGGAACATCAAATCTGGAGTTCCCATCACGGCTCTGCAGAAACTAATCCGACTAGGAACCATGAGGTTGCAAAGGCTTTGATCCCTGGCCTCGCTCAATGGGTTAAGGATCTGGAGTTACCGTGAGCTGTGGTGTAGGCCAGCAGCTGTAGCTCTGATTAGACACCTAGCCTGGGAACCTCCACGTGCCGCAGGTGTGGCCCTAAAAAAAAAAAAAATGACAAAAAGACCAAAAAAAAAAAATCGAATCTGAGGAATTAAAAGTAAGAACATATCGATTGGAGTTCCCGTTGTGGCTCAGTGGTTAACGAATCCGACTAGGAACCATGAGGTTGAGGGTTCAATCCCTGGCCTCACTCAGTGGGTTAAGGATCTGGTGTTGCCGTGAGTTGTGGTGTAGATCGCAGATACAGCTCAGATCCTGCATTGCTGTGGCTCTGGCGTAGGCTGACAGCTGTAGCTGTGATTACACTCCTAGCCTGGGAATCTCCACATGTCGTGGGTGTGGCCCTAAAAAGCAAAAAATAAAAAGTAAGAACATATAAAGAGCAAACTCTAGGGGTTCCCTGGTAGCTCAGCAGGTTAAGGATTCGGCATCATCACTGCTGTGCTTGGGTCACTGCTGTTCTTGGGTCACTGCTATGGCTCAGATTCAATCCCAGGCCTGGGAACTTCCAAATGCCACAGGTGTGGCCAGAAGAAAACAAAACGAAGAAGAAACCAAAGAGTGAAACCATCACAATGCCCTTGAACAAGATTTGATAGGAGGAATTCTGCTATGTGTACACTGAAGTTTGCTGAAAATACATTCAGTTTAAAACTCAGACTGCGTTTTGTCTCACGAAAATTTCAGTCATTTGGATTGATTTGACAATGGTGACAGGCCAAAAACAAAAATTTCTCAAACTGGCCAGTTTTTAACATGTATTTATTATTAAGTTGTCTATTCTCCTGATCAGTTAAGTCAAATCAAAATAAACCCTTTGCTGGAGTTCACATCGTTGCTCAGTGGGAAAGAATCTGACTAGTATCCATGAGGACGAGGGTTCCATTCCTGGCCTCACTCAGTGGGTTAAGGATCCGGCATTGCTATGGCTGTGGTATAGGCCGGCAGCTGTAGATCCAATTCGACCCTTAGCCTGGGAACCTCCATGTGCCTAAGGCCCTAAAAAAAAACAACCAAAAAAAAAAAAAAACCAAATAGAAATAAATAGCCCGAGCTCCCATCATGAGTCAGTGGTTAACGAATCTGACTAGGAGCCACAAGGTGGCGGGTTCGATCCCTGGCCTCGCTCAGTGGGTTAGGGATCCGGCGTTGCCATGAGCTGTGGTGGCTCGGATCCCGCGTTGCTGTGTCTGTGACGTAGGCCGGCAGCTACAGCTCTGATTAGACACCTAGCCTGGGAACCTCTATATGCCACAAGTGTGGCCCTAGAAAAGGAAAATAAATAAATAAATAAATAAACAAACAAACAAACAAACAAACACTTTGATGACATGGTCACAAGTCCATTTGTGAGTGATATTTTTAAAGTTACTGCTAGAAGAACTCCAGAGGAGGATTCATTTAACTTTTGACTTCTTCTACCGTAGAACAGAAGAGGCCAATTCTAACCTATCGACCTCATTGAACAGAACCTACCAATTGGGATTTTTACTTTGCAGTGGATAAAAGCATTTTTTTACAGAAGGGGCATTTTGTTGTGTTTGATAGGTATGCCACATAAATGCCTCTAGGCTGCCCCCTTGAGAGACCAGTGTATCTGACAGAGGAAATAGGGTGTGGCCAATTGCAAAATCATGAGGGTAATTGAATTATGTGAATTATGTAGTTACCAGGTGCCTTTACCCAGTACAACCCCGAACTTTTACATATAGCTCCACAGATTTCTGGGCTCTGTATTTAAAATAGAAACCTCTGTGAAGAAACAGCAGGTATTTAATGAACTTCGTCCTAAGCCAAAAAAGAAAAAGTCAAGTATTTTAAGGATGAGTCTCTAGTAAAGGCAAATGAAGACCCTGAGTATTCTCCCATAGGCTGACATGCAATGACATCCCAGGAATGGAGGATGCTTGCTCCTTTCTTTATGGGAACAGACATTTGTCAGTCCTGGTGGAAGACATCAGCCTAAAGACAGAATGATTCAGTGAAATATCGCTTTCCTCTCAAGATTCTGAAATGCAATGTTTCCCAGACTTGCCAGATAAGAATTATCTGAGGCAGCTGAGCAGATTTCCAGGACTTAGGTGGAGTTCGGGAATCTGTGTTTTTAGCAAGGATCCCAAGTGATTCTTATCACGATCACAAAGCCAAGGTTCAGGGTGGCCCCCAGAGTCACCGCATTATTGGAATACATACGGCAGTCACGGTGAAATGTACTTTAACCTGCACACAGCTGGAAAGCTACTGGGATTCGTGGCTTAGAATTTCATCTTCAAGCCAAGATGTTAAACATATCAATGAATGTGCATTCCTTATTATCACCCAAAATGGCTTGCTTTTTCATGTCTTAGGGGAATGCCATATGCCCAGAGTTCCTGGCAGCAGAAAACCAAAATATTAACAGAATAAATTACTTCAAATTAGACATGTGCTGTCGAACTATCCTAAGGTATTTGGAATATTAACAAACTTGGACCTGGCCAAGGATCATTAACAGCATTGTCCTCTGAGCATATTCTTTGAATGAAAACCTTCAGAATTTGCTTTCAACTGCCCCAGTTTTAGCATCTTCATCATCCTGCAAAGAAAGTAAGGGGTTGGTTTTGCCAGCTCTTCAAAGCTCTCTCTTTGATACTGGCAGTCAGAAACAACTCGCCTTGGGGTGAGTGCCAGAACCCCTGGCTGCCTCCTCCCCTTGCCTGTCAGAAAGGTAGTGCCAGTTTCAGCATGACCCAGGCAATTGAAAAATGCAAGTGTCCTGTTGCTGCCTAAAGGAAGGGAATGACTCACTTCCTTCTCTCCACGGTTGCCCTCTAAGAAGAGCCGCCAAGATTCACGGTCAAGGTTAAACTCATCACACACATAATTGGTGGGAAGAATCCCAGAATTATGGTAAAATATAAACTGTGAGAAAGTAGCCCTTACTATTAGGCACTGGGCTCTCTCTCATTAGTATGCCATGGTTCTGTTCCTTGAACACAAGTGTAATTATTATTACTGTCGTTATTGTTATTAATTTTAAGATGATACATTCACTTGTTCAAAACAAAAAACAAGGTACAAGGTGAGAAGTCTCACTCATACCCTCGTCTTCCATTTGCTTTGTTTCCTTCCTCTGGCCCAAACATTACCATGGTAAGTAGTTTCTTACATATTTTTTCAGAATTATGCAAAAAACAAGCAAATACAAGCAAATATATGCATCTCTTCCTTTGTCTTTTTTCACCAAACAGATGAATCTTAGAACTTTTTCCGTAGTGGTACAAAGAGAATGGCTTTGTTTTTTTTTACCACTGCATAATATTCTATCATAAGATGCACCAATTTGTGATGAAACCATTGGTTTTCAGCCTGTTTTCCCAACAGTGAAATACATGGCTTTGTTTCAGATACTTGAAAACTGTATAAGACCAGAAACAACAAGAGGGTCCATGAAGATGTACGTGCAGAATTTCCAGAGATGCTCTGATGGGTTTGATGTAAGAAATATATTCTGTTCCATAGAATTACATAAGGTGATTTGCTATATCGTGTTGTCCAATTAGAGCAGCCAGAAAGCATCTGAGAGATATTAGAAAAGAATGGGACCCAAATCTGGGTTAATTAAGGTAAAGAAAGGAAAATCAAGAAAGACAGAAGACCAGCTTTGTTTCTGTAACTCCCTTTCAGCTTTGTCAAACTCCTCTCAGTTCTTGGAGAAACTAAGGCTTGTTTGAAAAGCCTCCTTGAGAGTATGGACTTAGTGGTCTAATTAGGAGGGGAAAAAAAGAGATTGGGTAAAGACAAGGCCAGAAGGAAGACAACGAGGGCTGTTTCCCGGTGTTTTCACTCTAAGAAGCTAATATTATTTCCTAAATAGGGTTCTCATGGTAGTATTTCCTCTAGGCTGTGATTTTATAAAAGAAAAACTTTTAACTTATAACTCAGTATCTTGAGCCACAATATTTAAAGTCTGACCCTTTGTTTTCTAACTAAGCCTTGAACTGTTGAGTCATATAAATATCTGTGATGCCCCCTTCCCAGGGTTTTTCTCTCAGAAGAAGCCAACAAGAAATTTTGTCTCTGGCTTAAAACATACTAATAAGTCAATAAGTACATCTCAAAGTCATTTTAAACTTCAAATAAAATAAAAATAATCCAAATATTTCTTTCAAACGTTGGGAGAACTTTTTTTTTTTTTGGTGTTGTTGCTTTTTAGGGCCACAGGTGTGGCATATGGAAGTTCCCAGGACAGGGGTCAGATTGGAGTTGTAGCTGCCAGCCTACACCACAGCAACAGCAAATCTGGATTCGAGCCACACCTATGACTTACACTACAGGTCATGGCAATGCTGGATCCTTAACCCACTGAGGGAAGCCAGGGGTTGAACCCGAATCCTCACAGATATTAGCTGGGTTCGTTATCACTGAGCCCCACAACTGGGAACTCCTGGAGAACTGTAACATAATCTCCACCTTTGTACTCTAGCTGGTGTTTTAGGTTTATCATACTCATATGCTAATCATAATAATATAAACTGGCCCCACGCTTCTAGAGGGCAATTTAGCACCATATAGAGAAATATTTTAAAAATACTTACATTCTGGAGTTCCCATCATGGCTCAGCTGTTAACAAACCCGACTAGGATCCATGAGGATGAGGGTTTTATCCCTGACCTCGCTCAGTGGGTTAAGGATCCGGCGTTGCCATGAGCTGTGGTGTAGGCCGCAGCAGACACAGCTTGGATCCTGCATTGCTATGGCTGTGGTGTAGGCCAGCAGCTGTAACTCAGATTCAACCCCTAGCCTGGGAACTTCCATATGCCATGGGTACGGCTCTAAAAAAAGGAAAAAAAAAAACAAACCAAAAAAACCCTTACATTCTTCTTTTTTAATTGAGGTTTAATTGATATTACAATATTATATTCGTTTTCAGGTGAATCACAACATAGCAATTCACAATTTTTAAAGGTCATACTCCATTCATAGTTATTATTAAATGTTATACTTCCCACCCTGTGCTGGGTAATAAATATATTCTGCAGCTTATTCATTTTACACATAGTAGTTTATTCTTCTTAATCCCCTACCGCTACCTCGCCCCTTCTCTCTTCCCTCTCTCCACTGGTGACCACTAGATTATTCTCTGTACCTGTGAGTCTGCTTTTCTTTTTGTTATATTCACTAACGTGTTTTATCTTTTTAGATTCCACATAAAAGCGATAGCATACAGTATTTGTATTCATTCTTAAACTCCGAGGTCTAAGATTTCTGAGAGGATATACTAAGGAAATTTTATACTTTCACTGCAGGTATGAAAATCTATAAGAAACTGGATTTAGCAGGTGTTCTCAAATGTTTTGGTCTCGGGACCCCTTTACACTCTTAAAAATTACTAAGTACCCACAGAGCATTTATTGACGTTGAATCTGTTAATAGCTGCTATATTAGACATTTAAACCAAGAAATTGAACTAGAAACTCAAACAGTCGTTCAAGGGCTTTTCCTCCAGATGTTCACAGTGACGCCAGGATGCAGCAGGAATGCCGTGTGAGTGCTTCTCATTTCATCACCTAGTACACTTATAGGCTGTGAACTCATAAGTTGAACTTTCACAAAATTAATAATTTGTTATCTAATTAACCCATTAGTTAAGTGATGATTTAAATGAATTATTGTTTAACTGTTTATTGTCTAATTATTATTCAGTTATTAATTATTTGCTAAATATTGATTATTACTGCATTATACAAATTAGGCAGTAAAAACTTACAGGACTTAATGGGAAACTTGGTTTGGGGCATAACATTAAAAAACTATCAGTGACACAGTAAAATAATAATAACTTAAAAAACCAACAGCACAGCTTTACACAAGTTAAACATGTGCTTTGTAAATACGGCGCTTTACCTTGAAAGAGATCCAGAGTTTGTTGTGGAAGCAGATGTCTGCCGGGCTCCCTGCAGGGTTCCCACGCCCACCACCCTGTATGGGAGAGGCAAAAAAACAACAGAGAGAAAGAGAAAGAAAGGTGAGAAAAAGAGGAAAATGAACAGAGAACGGGGAGGAACAATACAAAATTGGCTGAAAGAAAAGAGAAAGAAATTAAAGACCGAGAAGGCACAGGCCAGGCAGGGTACTTGGGTGTCAGGGAAGAGAAGGGTTGCAGCTTGCCAATTATGACGAAGTGGTGGTAGGATGCTTATCTGAATCAGGAGAAAAAGTTGTAACATCAGATATCAGTGTCTGCGGCTCATTTTCCTTGGGAGAGTGTTTGTATATATGCATGCACACACACACTCACACAGCTGAATGCAGTTTTGTGCATTCACTGGTATTTCTCCTGGAAGAAATTCAGCATACATGAACCTGTTCAGTTGCTTCCTAGTAATAGCAATCATGTTGGAACAAATGTATGTTTTCAAAACAAACCTTACTGGAACTGACTGTATTTAGATGATGTCTATAAATCTGAAAGTATGTACACCGTGTTGACATTAGTTATATCTCAGTGTAGGATTATAAGTGATTTAAATCTTCTTCTTTCTGCTCGTTTGTATTTGCTAAGTTTCCTCCAAGCAACATGTATCAATTTGTAACAAGAAACTGGAAAAAACTGTTCTTAAATTTAAAAATCCAGTCAAGGGTGGGGGGATGCACCGTGGGTTTGGGATACAAAATCTGTAAAATTGACTTGTGATGATTTACGTACACCTATAGTTGAAATAAAATCCATTAAGAAAAAAAGATAAAAATCCAGTCAAGGTTGTGATCCGGTTCTAAAAATCAGCTACAAAATGGATTCTCTTCCTGAGCCAATCAAAAATGTTGGTCATCAACTGGTCTCTGTGAAGACACTGGAGCTTTATTCTGCATCCTCCAAGTAAAAGACCACAAAGGTGAAACTCCAGGCACCTGAGGACCTGTCTTGCCCAGCCGCCTCATTTTACATTTAAGGGAAATGGAGGCCCCAGGAGGTAAAATGACCTGCCCAAGGTCACGTAACTGGTTGGTAACAAAGCTGGAATGAAATCACAAACTCTGCTGGCTTTTAGTTTAATAATCCTTTTCACTCTTCATTTGCTTTTTTTCCTTTTTTTTTCTTTCCCCGCCTAACAGTCACAGAGGTATTGTGGAATTTGGATTGATTTACACAATACCGAATCAACAAATCATTTCAGTCCAAAGAAATCTAACAAAACAAAACAAAACAAAATGGTCAACGAGGTGAAAAATAAAATCATGCCAACTTCTTGTTTCACATGGTATAGACAAAACAACCAGTAATTACGTGGATGTTTCCTTTTTCAACTGGTTGCTTTGGCATTAGGTTCTCTCTCATAGTCTCAGTGTAGCGGGTGGTGGGAGGGAGAGGAAGGGAAATCTTGTTTTCTAAAGGCAAATTAAACTGCTCAAAACCCTACTATCCATATAAATAACTGAATTTGGATATTAGATTTAACTGCACTTGCCAGTAACCACCAATACTCTGGACTACATAAGAAAATAGATCCATTAAAAAGTCAACCTGCTTGATGTGAATCCTGGGTACCCACAAATTCCAAGTGTTCAAACATTCTCAATGATCCAACAAAACTAAAATAGGAAACATGAAACATGTTTGTGCATCTTCAAAGATAAAGAATTGTATCTTGATAACACAAAGGTGGTTTTATTTATCTGTCTTAAATCAACTATCTTTATTTTATTGACTATCGAAAATTTTCAATTTGTTTTTAATATGCAGCTGATTCTGTGTACAACTTAGCAGGTTAAAGATGCAGTGACTATATCAGGAAAAAAAAGTAAACCGTTTGAATTAGAAAGGTTGGAAATCCTTGTGAGTCAGAACACCGGCTACTCTCAAGATCCTGATGGGAACTAATGAAAGACCTGGTTTCCGGCCTTCAACAATTAAGTAATCAGCTGCCCTTGGTTACCCCTAACAACTCACACAGACAGGAGATTACCAGGCAAACAAGCTGCAGCAATTCAGGGTGCAGAGCCAACTGGAGTTCTGAAATGACACATATTCCCAAGGCAGTCACTACCTTCTTGTGTAAAAAAAAGAAGGAAGTGAAATTATCTTAAAAGTCCAGGACTTGGCAGCCATTTGCTGAGGTGCACTCACCAACGTAAAGCATATATAGAAAAGCCACTCAAGAGGGCAGGTGTCTGAAATTGACAGAACATTGTAAACTGTGATCAAAAAAAAAATTTTTTTTTTTTTTGCTTTTTAGGGCTGCACCTGTGGCATATGCAGGTTCCCAGGCTAGGGGTCACATTGGAGCTGTAGCCATTGGCCTACGCCGCAGCCACAGCAACACAGGTCCGAGCCTAAACCACAGCTCACTGCAAGGCCAGATCCTTAACCCAATGAGCGAGGCCAGGGATCAAACACAAATCCTCACGAATCCTAGTCAGGTTTGTTAACCGCTGAGCCACAAAGGGAATTCCCTAATCAAAAAAATTTTTTTTTAATTTTTTAAAGACAAGAGAGCAGTTGTAGTCCAAAGGGTTAGGCTTCCCAGCCTCACCAGAGGTCAAGTTGTCTGATAACTAAGGGCTCTGCTTTTTCCTTAAATAACATTTACTGATGCTTTGGTTTTGGTTTTGTTTTATTTCCTATAACTTTATTTATGGTAATGCTCAGAAAGGTAAACTCTGTTAATTTGAAATACATGCAAAATAATAATAAGTAATGCTAATAATTAAACAAATGGCCACTTGAAGAGAATATGCCATGTTGAAGCAGAACTAAAGGATATCACCAGTTTAGTACAATGAAATCTCCTATTAGGGAATCCAGTTGCTGGATGTGGGGGGAATGAGAGAAGGAATGGATTAAAAGCAAAATTTTATTTGAATGGCTTTGACAAAGTGGCTTTTGGGGGTTTTATTTGTTTTGAAGGAAAATTTTTTTGTTTGTTTTGTTTTGTTTTATTTTGCCATGACATGCAGCAGCTTGATGTAGGATCACTTGATGCAGGATCTCAATTCCCAGACCAGGGATTGAATCCAGCCTGCAGCAGTGAAAGCTAATCCTAAAAACTAGGCCACCAGGGAACTCCTCAAAGATTTTTAATTGAAATGCAATTTCTTCAGTAGATATAGGACTATTCATCTTTTCCATTTCTTCTCGTGCCAGTTTTTATGATGTCTTTCAAGGAATTTGTTCTTTTCATCCACAGTTTTTAGTTTATTGACATTAAATTGGCCATACAATTTCTTCGTTACTCTATTATCTTTTTAATGTCAACACTTAGGATTGTAATGATGTAACCTCTTTTAGTCCTAATATTGGCAATTTCTGTCTTTTTTTTCTTTGCTAGGGTTTTGTCAATCATATAGACACTATTCAAATAGTCTTTAATTTTCTGAGGAAGCACTGTTGTTTTTCCTCCCCTTGCAGCTTTGTTTAAAAAACATGTTTGATCATTTTTTACTTTCTTTTATTCTTTTTTTTTTTTGTCTTTTTGTCATTTTTAGGGCCACACCCATGGCATGTGGAGGTTCCCAGGCTAGGGGTCTAATCGGAGCTGTAGCTGCAAGCCTACACCAGAGCCACAGCAACGTAGGATCTGAGCCACATCTGTGACCTATAACACAGCTCACGGCAATGCCGGATCCTTAACCCACTGAGCGAAGTGAGGCCAGAGATCAAACCCCCAACTCCATGGTTCCTAGTGGGATTTGTTTCTGCCGAGCCATGACAGGAACTCTTTTCTTCTTTTTTTTTTTTTGGCTGCACCTGCAGCTTGCAGAATTTCCCAGACCATGGATCAAACCCAAGCCACAGCAGTGACAATGACAAATCTTTAATGACTAGGCCACCAGGGATCTCCTCTACTTTATTTTCAAAATGGTTCTATGTGTTCCAGCCCACCACCCACTTCAGCCCCTTAACACAGACTGAATCTGTGTGGGGCAGGCAGTCCTCATGGTCTCCCATCTTCCATTGCATATTTCATTGATTTCTGTTATTTTTAATTTCCTCTGTTTTTTACTTATATCAAATTTAATTTGCTCTTCATTTTTAGGTTCTTGGTATGAAGACTTTAAATGGTGATTTTAGACCTTTCTTCTTTTTCTTATATAACCATTCAAAACCTATAGATTTATTTCCCTCTAAACATTCTTTTATCATAAGTCTATAAATTTTTATATTTTATTTTATCCATGGGTTATAAGGAGTAATTGCTTAATTTCCAAATATGGGGAATATTCCAGAAATCTTTCTATTATTTACATTGAATTTAATTCTACTTCAGTCAGAGAATATGCTCTGAATTATTTTAAATTACAATTTTTTAATTTGTTAAAACTTGCTTTACTTATTCAGTATATAATCAATTTTTATGAATAGAAAAAATTGAATAAATAGAAAACGGATAGCACTATGGTAAATTAAAGCCCTGTCACATGGATAATTACACTAAATAAAAATAGTTGAAGCACTATAATTTAAAAGCTAGAGATTGTCACACTAAATTTAAAAAGCAAGATTCAGTTATATGATGCCTAAAAAAAGAACTTTAAATACATAGAAGCGGAGTTCCCTTAGTGGTTCAGCAGTTAAAGAATCCGACTACGATCCATGAGGATATGTGTTCTATCCCTGGGCTTCCTCAGTGGGTTAAGGATCTGGTGTTGCAGTGAACTGGGGTGTAGGCCACAGACATGGCTCGGACCTATGTTGCTGTCACCAGCTGCTGTAGCTCTGATTCGACCCCTAGCCTGGGAACTTCCATTTGCCGTGGGTGTGGCCCTAAAAAGCAAATAAATTAGTTAATTAATGCATTAATAAATACATAGACACAAATAGATTAAAAGTAAGAGGATGGAAAAATGATACAAGCTTAAGAAACTGGCAATGTCTATATTAATACCAGAAAGAGTATATTTCAGAACAAGGAATAATACCAAATATATAATATACCCAGAAGCAAAGTTTCAAAATTCATGAAGCAAAAACATAAAAGTGAAAGGATAACCAAATCCATGTAATTGTTAATTTCAAGACTCCTTTCTTAGTAGTTGATAAAATAAGTAGACAAAATTAGAAAGGGTATAGAAGACATGACCAATGCCACTAACCAACTAATCCTATTGACATTTATAGAATACTCCATTTGGCAATAGAAAATCGATTTTTTGATGTTTTTAGAATGTCTTCAAGGAGAATGAAGACAACCCTGTATTAACATGTCTCAGCTAGAAAGGATACAAACTTGAAATTTAAAAAGCAAAAACACCTCATCTGGATTGAAGACAATGGTTCTCAAATTTGGCTGTACATTAGAATGACCCAAGGAAAATTTTTCAGAACTTGATGCTCAGACCACAACCTAGACCAATTAAATCAGAATCAAACAAAAGAAGTGATGACTGCATAAACCTAATAGGACTGGTTTTAGGCCAGATTGTTAGATAGTGCAGTTTCTCTGGGGAGGAGTCAACTTTCCTTTTTTTTCTTGTTTCACCCTTTTGGGTGAAGCCTTCTTCTTTTCATTGCATCCCAACCCATTAGGTCATAAAAGCCCTAAGGTGTTTGCCTACCCTGTCCACTTCATAGACTCCTCTTGAAAAAGAATCTTCTTTACCATTTACTTCTTAACATGACTATGTGTCAAAATTCCTTATCCTAAGAATTAAGCTTTATTTTTAATTCATCCTCAATTAAAAGAATTTTAACCATCTTCTGGCAAATTACTTAATATAAGAATAGGGTTTTGGAAGTTCCTGTCATGGCGCAGCGGAAACAAACCCAACTAAGAACCATGAGGTTGCGGGTTCAATCCCTGGCCTCGCTCAGTGGGTTAAGTATCCAGCGTTGCTGTGATCTGTGGTGTAGGTCGCAGATGTGGCTTGGATCTGGCATTGCTGTGGCTGTAGCATAGGCCGGCAGCTGTAGCTCCGATTAGACCCCTAGCCTGGGAACCTCCATATGCCGAGAGTGTGGCCCTAAAAAAAAATGGGAAAAGGAAAGGGGTTTGGGTTTGGTGTTTTGCTTATTCTCTGAAGAAGATTCTTTTAAGGTCTATGAAAGAGATTAGATAGGTAACACCTACTCAGAGAGTCATAAAATTACAAAATTGGGAAGAATCTAAGCTGAAACCTCATCTAACTCCATACCCAAGGTATAACCCCTACCATCTAATATCCCTAAGAAGTAATTCTCCAGCTTTTGCTTAAATAATTATAACAAAACATCTTTCCTCATTCCAGTTTTACTAGTCTTAATTATAATATTTTTCCTTCTTACATAATCATTGCACATAATAATTTTGAAAATTCTGGAGCAAAGGAGAAATTGTTAATGATGTCACTCATTTCTTTTATTTTTAGGGCTGCACCTGTGGTATATGAAAGTTACCAGTCTAGGGGTCTAATTGGAGCTGCAGCTGCCAGCCTACATCACAACCACAGCAACATGGGATCTAAGCCACATCTGTGACCTACACTGCAGCTTGCAGGAACATCTGATCCTTAACTGAGTCAGGCCAGGGATCAAATCTGCATCCTCATGGATACTAGTCAGGTTCTTAACCTGTTGAGCCATAGTGGGAACTCCTAATGATGTCTTACTCATTTTTTAAAATAATGCTTAAGAAAATCTATCACAAGATGCCTGAAAAGTTTCAACTCCCATACTAAATCCTGTAAATTGGAGAAAATGACTTAACTTCTCTAGGTCTCAGTTTCTTCATCTGTAAAGTGGGGATAATAATACTACCACATTTATAAGGTTATTAAAACAAATTTAAATGAGCTAATCTAAATAAATCTTGTGGAATAATTTCTGGCACAACTTTGGCTAGTTTTATTGGTTGTGGCTTCTTGGAGAGATATAATGAAAAAGATTCAGAGGCTTCTTTCAGGTGGCCATGGGTTAGTGTCCATGGTGTAGGAGATCACAGGTGCATGTGACTTCTAGCCATTTGGGAAATACGCAGTGACTGCATCCCAAAAGGATGCATGCAAATTGACAGTGACCAGAAGAGAATAAGATAATTTAACTGCTGAGGTGTTAAAGGCAATCTAATGGTGGCTAATTTTTCCCTTTTTAAAAAAATTTTACAGCGGTTATAATGTGGTAACTCAAGATTAAAGTAAAATTTTAAAAGCCTACCTTTATTTTCTATTATAAATTCCATCTATAATATCCATAAATATTCTTTAAGCGTTAAAAGCCAAGCCTAATATTCTGTCTGCTGTGGTCTGAATATTTGCCCCCCACAGAATTCATACGTTGAAATCCTAACTTCCAAAAATACTGATATTAGTAGGTGGGTCCTTTGGGAGATGCTTAAAGTCATGAGGGTGGGGCCTCAAAATGGGATTAGTACCTTAAAAAAAAGCCTCCAGAGAGATCCATAGTCCCTTCCGTCATGTGAGGATGTATGATCAGGATACCATGAAAAGTCTGTAGCCTGGAGGAGGGCCTCCACCTAACCACACTGGCACCATGATCTTGGACTTGCCAGACTCCAGAATTGTGGGATGGAAATTCTAGTTGTTTATTGCCATGTAGTCTGTGATATTTTGTCATAATAACTTGAATAGACTAAGGCACTCTCCTTTGTCAGAACACTTTACATCTGTTAATTGGCCTTTGTTTATGCTATATGGAGGAGGGTTTTCTAAGCAAAACCTCTGATTTAATGTTTTTGAGTGTTAGTTTACTAATGTAAAACTCCATGTTACTAATTATTCTTCATAAAAATTCTTCACATAAATTTTCATATCTTTATGCCACATCAAGATTTGCTTCTGAGCCCCTATGGTTGGACATTAAAGTTACTTCCATTTTTCTCTTATAAATAAAATGACATTTGTTTATAAGTTTGTGGGTTCATTTCTGATAATTTCTTCCAGATACTAAGCCACATGCCTGGAATACCACGCTGTCAGTATGTAACTAAGCAGGACCGTATGGGGCCTTCCCAGGACAGACCCCTGCCCCATATCTGCTGCTTTAACTCCTCTCTGAAGTACCTAGATAACAGTAACTGATGTAAGTTTCCTAAATTTTTCGGATGTTAAAACCACCAAGAAATGGAAGAAATTAACTATTTGATTATCATGAGCACAAAGCCCCCAGACTTCTGATGCCTCAGAACTGATCACTATCAACCAATCAGAGGGTCGGGCATGAGCTGATCACATACCCTGGGACCCTCCACCCTCAACTGACCTTTAAAAATCCTTTGCTGAAACCCTTTGGGGAGTACGGAGTTTTAGGGCATGAGCCACCTGTTCTGCTTGCACGGCCGTGCAAGAAACATATCTCTGTTCCAAACTCTGTTATTTTGCTTTGTTTGGCTTCACTGTGCATCAGTCACACACGAACTTGCTTTGGGTAATAAGTACTCTAGTTGGCACCAGAATCTTGGGCAGCAACCTGAACACGTTTCTTATTCACACAGAGTTTCAGTCAACCCCAAAAGCCCTTTTTTTCCACACTTGCTACTATTTAACCACATCTCCTTTACCCAGAGTCCTAACCATTTGTTTTTAACCCATCATTCCAAGCCTATCAAGATTATTTAAGTTTTTGGGAGTTCCCACTGTGGCATAGCAGAAACGAATCCAAATGGTATCCATGAGGATGTGGGTTCAATCCCTGGCCTCCCTCAGTGGGTCAAGGATCCAGCATTGCAGTGAGCTGTAGTGCAGGTTGCAGACACACGGCTCGGACCTGTGTTGCTGTGGCTGTGGTGTAGGCCTGCAGCTGTAGCTCCAATTCTTTCCTTAGCCTGGGAACACTCATATGACACAAGCACGATCCTAAAAAGCAAAAGAGCAAAAAAAAAAAAAAAAAAGGAAAGATTATTTAAGTTTTTATTACTTAGTTCCCAGAACAGTACAAGTTGAATGTAGGAAATATGGGGGGGGCAACACACAAATCCTAGTCAAAAAAATACAAATAAAAAATACTCACCGCAGATAGATAACAAATTTATGGTTACCAAAGGTGAAAGTGAAGGTTAGGGGGAGAGGGGGCACGGATAAATTAGGAGTGTGGGACTAACAGATACAGACTACCAAAAAATTTTTTCCCACAGAATTAAGACCACACAGTTTTTAAACTTGCCTGGAACCCACACCTTATAGAAGGAACCTCAGTGTTGAGAGATCTGCTCCCCCACATCTCCCACCCCATCCCCTGCCTCGCACAGTAAGACTTACTTCGTGACTCACTGCAGAAGCCTGGGGCGATTAGCTTTGCCTACTCTTGAACTTCCTGGCTTTCTCCTAGTTCAGAAGGTTCACAACCTTTGGGGGATACCTTAAATGCCACCTCCCTAGGTCCATTCCCAGCCTGTATTTCATGTCTAGCTGCCTCCTTAATGTGGAATCATCAGAAGAATGAGTTCTGTTTCTGGCAATACTGAGTGGGGTGGCTCCTGTTAGGCAACTATTAATGTCAGTGTAACTTCTCAGTTCAGCAAATATTTATTCTGGGCCTGCTATAGGCTCAGTTTCAAACTGTGATATCCAGACTTACTGAAGATACAAAAAAGCTGCGTCCCCCTAAAAGCTCTGAGTTTGGTGGATCTGTAGCAGAGGAGAAGATGGGGTACAAACAACCCTCAGGGAGTAATTCAGAAATTGTTTACAAAGCAAAGTAGTAAGGTTTTAAAGCTAATGAACCTATAAGAGTAGCTTCATGACACCCAGCCGTCTTGGCAGAGCTGATCACTCGTTCTTTTGTTCCAGAGTGTACCGTGTCAGCACCTCCAGTGAGCACTTCGCTTATCTTTCGACTTACTTGTGAACAAGTGTGTCTCCCCCAGCAAACTCAGTGCCCAATTGCTCACAGCATGCAGAGGACCAGTGCAGCACTGGACAAAGTAGACGGTCAGCAAATGCTCACTAACAGTACAGGTGTTTTCATCTGTACGTGACTGTCCCAGGGAGAACCGCTTTAGAAATAACAAATAATTGACACCTTAAAATCTGCCACTAACTCTTCTGAAACAGGCATTAAAGATAGCAAGGAGGAGGAGAAAATGAAAATTATTTTGGGATCTCAGGCCAAAATGTCATTCCCACTATTTTACAACTCTACAACTACCTTATGGATTTCCCCATGAACAATTTGTAACTGGGTGATGAAACCCATGCAAGGAAAATGTAAATGCCAAGAAATCTAAGCAACGTCTCCACATCGGATTTCAGAAGAGAAAGAATACAAGCTTACAAATGCTAATCTAAGTCTAAACTGACAAAATAAAGACAAATTAATGTAGACTGTCTGAAAAGTCTGGGGCTGAGTAAGCTCTAGTGCTTGAAAAAAAATAGGTAAATAGTCCCTTCTTCTGGTCATTATCTTCTGAAGTGCACAAGACATTAAATAAACAGTCATATTATGTTCAAAATACTTCTAAGATGAAAAAGACTGTCAGCCAAGCATTTGCAGAAGATAATAGTGAAGAAAAGACAATGTTGTAGAAGTAAGACATCCGGAAAATAAAATCATTTAGCAGGCTTTCAGAACTGACAGGTTTTGAAGGAGGCAGGCTTCTTCCTACCTAAATTTTTCTTCTAAGGGAAAAAGCTTTTTAGAAAAATAATGTTTTGTTGTTTATTTATTGATCCCTAAGGGTTGGAGAGGATTTGGAATATGCTTAAGCCCAACTCTGCCTTCTCCCCTCTGACAGGTGAAGACACTGAGGCCCTAAGGACTTTTCAAAGTCAAGAGCAGAACAAAGCCTGGGCTCTCAGTCTGGAACTCAGGATCCACAGCCTCTGATCACAATAAGCACACAGCCATCCCCTGAGCTTGATGCAAGAGGCTGTGCTCAAAGGGTCCAGGGAAAACTTTAGAGGCTTTTAAAAAAAAAAAAAAACAGGATAATACAACAGGTAAGTGCACTAGACTGAATCCTATATTGGATGCAAATTCTATAAAAGACATTACTGAGAGAATTTATATATCTATAATAATATTTAATAAATGTTACATTTCTCGAATTTGATAACTCCCGTTATATAAGAAAGTGGCCTTGTCCTTGGGGGATAAATGCTGAAGCATTTAACAGGAAGAAAGCATATCATGGCGGGAGCTTGTTCCCGAATGGTTCAGAAAAAAACACACTTTTTTAAGGAGAAAGAAATAACGCAAATTTGGCAAAATATTAACAATTGGTGAAGCTGCGTGAAAAGAATATAGGAGTTCTTTGTGAGTTTAGCAACTCTTCTGCAAGTTGAAATTATTTCAAAATAAAAGGTTTAAAGTATTTTTAAAACCAAGTATTCTGTATATTTATTCTGATCCACTGAACAAAAGTACTCTATGTACTCAGTTGTACTCTATGCACTCTGTGTATTCAGTGGACTTATGGCCCACCAAGCAAAAGTACTCCCTCCAGACCAGACCTGCTCTGAAGGAGAAGGTGACAAGCACCTACTTGGCACAGCTTTCAGAACACAGAATCTCCATCAGACAGAATGCTGAGCCATTGAGCCAGCCAAAGCTTCCATGAGAGTCAGGATCAACTGAAAAGAGCAGAGGCAGAGTCTGCAGGCAGCCAGGTTAGTGTGGGGCACAAACTCTGGGACCAGACAAGGCTGAGGTTCTAGTTTGCCACTCACTGGCTTTGTGACTGAGGGCAAGGAGCTCAGCTTCTCTGCATCTCAGCATCCCCAGGAAAGGATGCTAACAGCACCTCCTTTACAGAATGATGATAAGGATTAGATTACATAGTGCATACAAACTTCTAAGCCTGACACAAATACATATTTAACATGAAACATGAGGAGTTCCCATTGTGGCTCAGTGGTTAACGAACCCGGCTAGCATCCGTGAGGACACAGGTTCAATCCCTGGCCTCGCTCAGTGGGTTAAGGATCTGGCATTGCCGTGAGCTGTGGTGTAGGTCGCAGATGTGGCTCACATCCTGCGTTGCTGCTGCTGTGGCTGTGGCTGTGGCGGAGGCTAGCGGCTACAGCTCTGATCCGACCCCTAGCCTGGGAAACTCCTTATGTGCTGGTGTGGCCCTAAAAGACAAAAAGACCCAAAAAAGAAGAGAGAGAGATGAAACTTGAAATGATTACTAGTAGGTCTGAGTTTAAATGTACGGGCTGCCAGAAAACATCTCATTCATTCGCTCACTCATTTGCTCCTTCACTGAAAGCCACAGACTTGTATTCTGATAAGAGCTGTGCCAGGTACAGGATTCCAGCAGTGAGCATAACAATTTCCTCACTCAGAGGATTTACATTCTAGGAGGATCCAGGAGGTATGGAAGCAATTACACCAAAAGTGTGACCAGGAATGTGAGTGGCCAGCATGAGAGGATGTTAGCACCAGGTGGGAGCACTGGGACAGGCACCCAAGCCAACCTGAGGGGGTCAAGGAGGAGGTGCCATCTGGGCTGTGACCTGGAGGATGGGTAGGAGCTATGCAGGCAAAGGTGGTTCAGAGGGAAGGACATTCCAGAGGGTGAGAGCAGAAAATATAAAGAGAGAGAAGTTGCAGTGCCTTTCAAGAAACAGCAGCCCAGGTCACACCGGCAGAGGTGCCAGTAATGCTGGAGATAGTGGTCAGTGAGAGATGTTTTTCGGGGATGAGGCTAAACAGAAAGTTAGACCCAGAGAGAGATCCTCCAAGTGTTCAGGAGCTGGAGTATGTCCTGAAGAAAGTCCAAAAAGGATATATAAGCAGATGACAGATGAAAAATCATTCTGGCTGCAACCCACCCCTATACGTAAGACCAAGGCTGGATGAAACTCTGGCTGGAGATGATAATGGCGATAGGGGCTAGGGTAGATTCCCGAAGAATCTGGAGAGAGGATAAAAGGATTTGGTACTTGCCTGAGGGTGGTTTTGAAGAGGGAGGAGTCTAGGAAAACCTGGGTTTCTAGGTCATGAGGGCTATGTCCTTGGTTGGATGATGGCCCCTTTAATTGAAACAGGGGGAAATGCAGAGGGAAGGCATTTCTTCTGCTACTAGAAACTGCTAAGTTTATCAGTCACGTGGTGTGGGGTGGGGCGCATCTGGGTGGGATGGGAGTGACAGAGGGAAGGCGGGGCAGAAGAGTAAAATCTACAGGGGTCAAACGTGATGCAAAGATAAAGTTCCCCCTTCTCACAGTTTTGCCAAGGGCTAGGTTGACAAATTAAACATTTTGAGAACTTGTAATCCTCCCACTAAGAACTATGTGAAGAATAGCTGACAACTGAAAAAACTGTAAGATGCATACATTCTATGAGCCAGCAATTCCACTTCTAGAAACCTGTCCTGCAACTCCACCAGCATTTGTGTGCACATGATGAACACACAAAGTCTACCACTGGGGAAGGAACAAATCAAATAGGATACAACGTTACTATGGAATAGAAATAGTTATTAAAAGAATGAGGTAATAGGGTTAAATCTACCCAGGAAATGCAAAAATCTCTGAAATGTGTTAAATGAAAAAACAGACATAAGGAGTAGAACACCACCTCTAATATTATCCCGTTTCTGTTTGCTAAAACACTCCGTATGGGTTTGGAAGCCAGGACTGTATTACGTACGTGTGCATGTGGATACATGCAGTATAAAGAAATAGAAAGATACACATTAAACATCCCAGATATGAAAGTAGCACTGGGGAGAGAGAGTTAGGTGTAGGATAAGGAGAACCTGTATTTGCATTCAAAAATTGTTTTGTTTGGATTTCTTTTACAAAAAAACATGTCATCATGTTGCAAGTGTGTATTTTTTTTTCCTTTTTTTCTTTCTTTTTTTTCTTTTTTTAGGGCTGTACCTGCAGCATATGGAAATTCCCAGGCCAGGGTGGAATCAGAGCTTCCACTGCTGGCCTACGCCGTAACTACAGCAACATGGGATCTGAGCCACATCTTCGTCTTCCTACACCACAGCTCACAGCAACGCCGGATCCTTAACCCACTGAGCAAGGCCAGAGATGGAACCCACATCCTCATGGATACTAATCGGGTTTGTTATCGCTGAGCCACAATGGGAATTCCTTGTATATTTTTTAAAACCATCCAAAGGGTGGAGGAGGACTTTGGAAATACAAAGAGAGTTCATTTAGTAAATATTCTTTGGGATTCTACTGTGCATCAAGTACTAATTAGACACTAGGGAATAAAACAGTGAACAACAATAACGGTGGTACTTCCTTGTCAAACTTATGGTCTACCAGTGAAGACAGAGAATTAAAACCTGTGATTATAATAAGGAATGACACGTTGAGTAAGAGTAAGCGTTAGGTCCTAATGGGGCATATAGGAGCCCTAGGAGAAATCAAGGCTGGCTTTCTGGAGGAGGTGCCATCTAAATTGAGACCTGGAATATTAGCAGGAATTAGGAAAGGGTTTCCAGCAGAGGATACTGCAGAGGTCACCGCTGGATGGAAGCCAAAGAGATCATGGCGAGAAGCTGCGTAGAGCTGGAACCTAGTGGGAGAGGCAGTGAGACATGAGGCTGGAGGCTTAAGCAAGTCTCGGTTATGAAAAAGCATGTGTGTGCCTGGACACAGGATTTGGATTTTTTTTTTATCGTAATTATGATAAAACTGATAACTTTTAAATAAGGCGGTGAAATTTGCAGATTGCCTTCAGAAAGATCACTCTGTCAGCCGTTATTCTCAGTTGTATGAGTGGATACATAGATGGGATCAACTGGAGAAAAAGAAAAGGTAGAAAATTCAGGATCCCTAGTTTAAAAATGTTGACTATAGAAGAGCACATCTGGCTCCTCTAAACCAGTTGAATTAATAAAGGCAAGATATGCAAATAACAGAAGTGGAACACAAGCAGCTGACGGTCTGGTAGAGAAGGAAAGTAGATAACCAGTGTGTACAAGGAATCATACTGAATATTCAGGGTGAGGTAAATGGCAGAAGTCTCAACACTAACCCTGCAGCATACAGGAAGGAGGAGCTGATCCCAAGTAGGAGAACCAAACATGTTTCTGGAGGAGGTGATATTTGAAACGGGTGGTGAAGAATGCGTAGAACCTTCAAAAAGCAAAAATAGCGTATTTGGTTAGAGGGAACTGTGTAAACAGAGACATAAAGACCAAAAAGTCCAGAAAGCAGTTGCATGGCGCTGGAGGATATGATGATTTTGAGTGTGTCATGGAAAAGCAAGATGGAAAAGTGAGTTGGGATTTGACACTGATGATACTAATAGCTAACAGGAATGACATGTGTGCCAAGCTCTGCGGTTGTTCTTTTTTTTTTTTTTTTTTTGGTCTTTTTAGGGCCGCACCTGCGGCTTATGGAGGTTCCCAGGCTAGGGGTCGAATCGGAGCTACAGCTGCCGGCCACAGCCACAGCCACAGCAACGCGGGATCCAAGCCGCATCTGCAACCTACACAGCTCATGGCAACGCCGGATCCTTGACCCACTGAGCAAGACCAGGGATCGAACCCGCAACCTCATGGTTCCTAGTCAGATTCGTTTCCACTGCACCACGATGGGAACTCCCAAGCTCTGTTTTTTATAACACTCATGTAACGTGTATGTGCTTCCTTGTCTATTGTCTGAATCTTCACTAGAGTGAAAGTTCCAAGAGGGAAAGACCTGTTGGTCTCATTTACAGCTAATTCCCAAAAGCCCACTCCAATGACCGACTTCTAGTTAAGTGTTCAACAAATGTTTGTTAGATGAGTACTTGAAGGAGTGAATTAATAAATAAAATAACACCACTTAATACAGTAGATGGCACAAAATAGGTATCTAATAAATTATAACTATTATTCATAATAATAATCATTATCATCATCATATATTAGAATTAGAAGACAAAAAGCTAACAGATTGCAGGGGATGGACAACTGTCCTGTCAAAATACCTTGTTTAGGAGTTCCTGACATGGCTTAGTGGTAACTAATCCAACTAGTATCCATGAGGATGCGGGTTTGATCCCTGGACTGGCTCAGTGGGTTAAGGATCCAGTGTTACTGTGAGCTGTGGTGTAGGTTGCAGACACGGCTCAGATCCCACGTTGTTGTGGCTGTGGTGTAGGCTGCCAGCTGCAGCTCTGATTGGACCCCTAGCCTGGGAACTTTCATATTTCATATTTAGGGCCCCGTAGGTGCGGCCCTTAAAAAAAGCAAAAAAAAATCTTGTTTAAAATATACCATTACTTGGAGTTCCCGTTGTGGCGCAGAATCCGACTAGGAACCAAGAGGTTGCAGGTTTGATCCCTAGCCTCGCTCAGTGGGTTAAGGATCCTGTGTTGCAGTGAGCTGTGGTGTAGGCTGGCAGCTGTAGCTCTGATTAGACACCTAGCCTGGGAACCTCCATATGCCGCAGATGCAGCCCTAAAAAGACAAAAGACGAAAAATAAAATATACCATTACTTCTCAAAGTTCATTGACTATGCCATAAGATTAAAATCTTTAGCAAGGTTGTTTTTTGCTAATTTTTTTTGGTCACAGTATGTGCAAGTTCCCAGCCCATAGAGACTGAACCTGAGCCACAGCAGTGAACCAAGCTGCTGCAGTGATAATGCCAGATCCTTAACCCACTGCACCACAAGGGAACTCCAAGCAAGGTTTTCAAAGTCCTTCATTCTTTAATTCCAACCTAACCTGTAAGAAGTTCAAGGTTCATTTACTACAGGCTGTTCTTCCCTGATTCCTACCCCCAACAATTCCATTTCTCCTAGTTCAAGTGGCAAACTCTAGGGACTTGGGTGGTGGTGGTGGGGGATAAACATTAACATAAGGGTGCTACATAAATAATAATAACAATATCTAGCATTAGCACGTTCCTCAGAACTATGCTAAAGCAAATTACTCATTAACAACCTAAGGATAGGTATTATTCTCACTATCCTGGGTGAGTAATTTACTCAAGGTCAGAGATCCTAGTAGGGGAGCTGGGACTTGAACTGCCCCAGAGGCCACGTGATTAACCACTCCGACATATTCTCAGTTCTGGCAGCAGAGGGTCAATGAAGGCACTGAATCCAAAATTTGAATTTTATTCTGAAGGCTGATGAGTCAGGCTCTAGCTTAGGGGAAGGATCCTAACTCTATTCAGGGACTGGCTCCCCGTCACATGTTTACAGAGCACAGGTACATTTAGGGAGACAACTCAAGAGAAAACTGAGAAGTTAGTTGGAACCTGATCCCAGGAAATAGTCCTTTACTTGGTAAGAAATGAAGACCCAAAGAGAGTTTGAACAAGGAAGTATCGACAGAACTGGTAAAGTATTTATCAGGCACCTCTTCTAGGAAAGCAGTACTCCAGGTAGGTACTTGGCAGTATAATAGTCATATACATCTAAATGGTGATTAGTTCTGCACACAGGGAGTTTATGGCCTAGACACACACACACACACACACTGACCCAAAGTGGGGAGAGCCAAACAAGCCCAACGGAAAACCACCAGATTCCCACTAGTAGGCAGAAAGGAGAAGGGCTTGGAGGCCAGGAGCTGAAGGATTCAGTTCCCAGCCCACAGGCTCCTCTCCGTGTCCTTTCCGTCCCTTAGCTAAGCGCTAATTGAAGATAATGAAGGCCTCTATCACCTCTTCACCAGAAATCTGCATTCCCTTTCATATTAACATCTCCTGGGAACCAGAAAACTCTAGTTCCTAATATTCCCCTTAAACCAACCTAGACTTTTGCATTAAATTAACCCTAACTACCTCAGGCTGGCCTTCCCCAGATTCTGGTGGCTCTAATGTAATTGTCATCTGCAAAATGTTAAGAAAGAGAAAACTGCCATGGCATTGCCTGGGTGTGAAACCTGGACAGAAGAAATGGTCTTGGAATTCCCGTTATGGCCCAGCAGAAAAGAATAGGACTAGTAGCCATGAAGTTGCGGGTTCGACACCTGGCCTCGCTCAGTGGGTTAAGGATCCGTTGTTGCCATGAGCTGTGGTGTGGGTTGCAGACTTGGCTCAGATCCTGCATTGCTGTGGCTGTAGCTCCAATTAGACCCCTAGCCTGGGAACCTCCATATGCCGTGGGTGCAACCCTAAAAAGCAAAAAAAAAAAGGAAAAAGGAAAAGAAATGGTCTTTTTTTAATATATAAGAAATCACTCTTTTAGAAAAATATGCTTCACCTGATTACAAGTTTTTTCACCTGATTACAAAAGTTATAAATGCACTGAATAGCTGTAAACAATATTACAGAAACTAAATCCTCCATGACCCCACCCTCTCAGAGATAACCACTGTTAGCAATGCGGTATGTGTCACCTCTGGCTTCTGATTAACTTTTAGACTACTAGATAAGAAATAGATAGGCAGATAGATAACATGAATCCACACATGCATAAATAAATAAGCAAGAAATGCTGTTTTACATATTTTTGGAGCTTTTTCATTTATTGAAGTATAATTGATGTACAAAATTGTCTCAGGTGGACAACATAGCGATTAACATTTCAATACATTACGAAATGATCACCATGATAAATCTAGCAACCATGTGTCACTATACAAAATTATTACATTATTGACCATATTCTTATGCTGTATAATACATCCTCATGACTTATTTATTTTGTAACTGAAAGTTTGTACCTCTTACAAGTACCCATCATGACTCAGCAGTAACCAACAAGGCTAGTATCCATGGGGCAGCAGTTTCCATCCCTGGCCTTGCTCAGTGGGTTAAGGATCCGGCGTCACTGTGAACTCTGGTGTTGGTTGCAGACACTGCTCAGATCCCGTGTTGCTGTGGCTGTGGTGTAGACCAGGGGCTACAGCTCCTATTCACTGACCCCTAGCCTGGGAACTTCCATATGCCGCTAGTGAGGCCCTGAAAAGACCAAAAAAAAAAAAAAAAAAGGGAAAGAAAGTGTCTACCTCTTAATCCTCTAATATTCCACTGTATATGTCTGTGTGTATATATATATATCACATCTTCTTAATCTATTCATCAAAGGACACTTAGCTGTTTCATTATCTTGACTATTGTAAATAGTGCTGCAGTGAATATCAGGGTGCATATATCTTTTCCAGTTAGTGTTTTTGTTTTCTTCCTGAAAAAAATACCCAGGAGTGAAATTGCTGGATAATATGTTAGTTATATTTTTAACATTTTGAGGATTCTCCATAGTATTTTCCATAGTGGCTGTACCAATTTATATTCCCAGCAGCAATGCACAGAGGGCTTCCTTTTCTCCACATAGTAGTTATTTGTTGGTCTTTTTTTTTTTGCTTTTTAGGCCCACACTCATACAATATGGAGGTTCCCAGGCTAGGGGTCTAATTGGAGTTACAGCCGCCGGCTTATGCCACAGCCACAGCAACATAAGATCCGAGCCTTATCTGCAAACTGCACCACAACTCACAGCAACGCCAGACCCTTAACCCACTAAGCAAAGCCAGGGATTGAACCCGCATCCTCATGGATGCTAGTCGGGCTTGTTAATCACTGAGCCACAAAGGAACTCCTATTTGTTGTCTTTTTGATGAGAGTATTCTGACTGGTGTGAAGTGATATCTTATTGTGCTTTTGATTTGCATTTCCCTGATGATTAGTGATGTTGTGCATTTTTTCCTATGAATATTTTGCATGTTTTTATCACCAAGCAATATGACTTTCACTCATTTTTAATGCTGTAAAGTATTCTGGCATATACAAACCCAATTTTTTCATATAATCTCATATCCACAGATAATAGATTTTCCTCAATTTTTTTATAAATTTACTTATTTATTTATTGCTATTATAAAAATGCTGTGTTTAACATCCTTATACATATATGCTTGCTCAGGTATGCTAATACTGAAGAATAATTTCTCTAAAGAACTGGCTCAAAAATCTTGTTCTTTTTTTTTTGCTTTTCAGGGCCATACCTGCAGCATATGGAGGTTGCCAGGCTAGGGGTCCATTCAGAGCCAGAGCTGCCAGCCTACACCACAGCCACAGCAACGCCAGATCTGACCCGCATCTGAGACCTACACCACAGCTCACGGCAATGCCAGATCCTTAACCCACCAAACGAGGCCAGAGATCGAACCTGCAACCTTACGGTTCCTAGTCGGATTCTTTTCTGCTGCACCACGAAGGGAACTCCTCAAAAATCCATTTTTATATGAATCAATATTGAAACAACTCTAAGTGGATGAAAATGCCTACTTCTCCACCACCTCACCACACCAGTATCGTCACCCTGTTCTCTAATGAATTTTTTTTTTTTTTTTTTTTTTTTTT
>PVHT021183693.1:37528524-37587744 GCA_004024745.2 Catagonus wagneri | reverse complement strand
ATGAATTATTTTTAACTGAAATCAAAACCAAAGGTAAGGGCACATTGTGGGCCTATTTTTGTTGCTATGGCCCCAGGAGGCCCAAAATTTTATAAATGCAACAGCATATTTTCAGAGGACAAGAAAACACATCACTACTTACCCTTTTAGTCTCCCAATAAAAGTAAAAAACAGAAACAGCATATTAATAAATGCCACCTTGCAGTTGCATCATTTACAGTGCTTAGCTTCAGACTGAGAGAGTATTAGTCAAAATCCAGACATCAAACTCAGAATGAACAAGGGCACATTGATAAAGGCCTGTGGTTTTAAGCAGGAGATTGAAGAAGTGAAAGACCTCGTTAGATGGAGAAATGCTTTTCTATGGGAAAGGATATCATTTTAGTTTGGATAGATTAATTTGGAAATCTCTACTATTCAGCTGGAAATTTTACAATGCCTTAAAACCTTATCTTGGGGGCCACTACATAGAATACATTGTTATCAGACAAAATAAGTACCTTTGTGGTCAGGTAAGGCAGTGCTAAAAACTTTGAAGGGCGGATTTTCTCTGGGAAATCACACTTGCTTCAAGAGCTGATGGCTATGTGCCACCTATACTCAGCAGTCACGTGGACACCCCTACACCTAGAGGCCCTAAAACAGCAGAAAGGAGCATACCAGAAGTTGGTCAACCCAGCGGAAAGGTCTGTGCTTGGGTGATGGCTTAGACAACTGGCTGGCTCTGCCACCCTGGACAAGCCACTTAACATAGCTAAACCTTTGTCCCCTTCCTTGTAGAGTAAAGGCATCCACAGGATGCTTTCCAAAGTAATTTTCAGCTCTGAAAACCGTCAGACCGGAAGTAAGCTAAAAGTTACTGATTCTCAGTGCTGGTGTGTATCAGATCAGTCTTGAGATCCAATAAAGAAAGAGTGCTGGGTAGGACATGGCCCTGGAATGCTTATCAAAATCCTGGAGAATTCTCATACTCCCCAAAGTTTGAAAACCACTGAACTAGAGAAAGGATGAGAGTCTGAGCAGAGTTTTATTAAAAAACATATAGCTATTTTGAGGATTAGTGGGGTGAAACAGTAAGGTGTTAAGTGCTACTAAAATATCATTTTTTATCATGTCTGAATGACTTTACTTCTGGGTAGATAAATTCTTTTTTTTTTTGTTCGTTTTTGTTTTTGTTTTGCTTTTTAGGGCTGCACCTACGGCATATAGAGGTTCCCAGACTAGGGGTCTAATTGGAGTTACAGCTGCCGGCCTACACCACACTCACAGCAACGCCAGAACCAATCTCTGTCTGCGACCTAAACCACAGCTCATGGTAACGCCCAGAGTCTTAACCCACTGAGCGAGGTCAGGGATCAAAACCACAACCTCATGATTCCTAGTTGGATTCTTCTCTGCTGCGTCACGATGGGAACTCCTCTTCTGAATTTTTTATACTACACATGCATTGTTCTTGTAATAAGGAGGAAAAAGAGAAAACAAGAAAAATAGGTGGTAAGAAATACATTAAAATTCTAACAATGGTTTACTCTGGTGGTGAAAATATGGGTTATACTTTTTTAAATTATTTTCTTTTTCTTTAAATGTTTTTTAATTATTTGCATTACTGAACAAAAATTAAATTATCAGAAACTTGCAAGAATCTCATTTGCTATGCGCTGAGATATACCCTGCAAAGTCAAATATTTGTCAGTAACTTGAAGCACACACCGAGTGTCAAATTTTGAAAAAGGAAACTTTTGCAGGTTATCAGTAAAAACTACAGTTGTGACTTCCCAGAAAATCCCATGAACTTTTAGCTGTGGGCACCAAAACACTCCCAGAGTGCTGCTGGTGGGGTGAGGAGTTGGGGTGGGGCCAGATAGGGGGGCCTCCATGGAATCCATAATATTCCCATAGACCTCCTACGGCAGGAATGATTGATGGATGATATATAATTAATTTCACTTGACAAGCATAAAGAAAAAATTTCCCTGAGCCACTGTAACCTGAGCTAATGAAACTCTATTTAACCAAGGGTGTGTATTTAGACTGAATCTTACCTTAGTGACTTAGCCATTAGTAGGAATTCTGTGTTTACCTTTAGGATTCTTATCAGTACTTAGACTCTGTTTGCATGTGATTTTCACCTGATTGCTCAACGCGCTCAGCTCAGTTATATGATTTGGGAAGAAATGAAAATGTTGCCGGATCACAAAAAGCTAATCTCAGCCATCTAATCTGCTTAAAAATGTAGGATTCTCTCTTCTCTTTTAGGATGCATTATGGCTCTCTCTGAAAAGATTCTGTAAACAAACAAGACACCTGTTTCAGCTCTTGTAAAATACCAGATCGTTCCAATTCCTTTAAGGCTTTTAGAGATGCAATGTTTATGTCATCACACATAAACACCGCCCCGATTACTTCTCCAATTCCACGGGTGCGATACCTTCGAGAATCTCCCCTGGGGTCTGCTATCTATTAGACCCCCTTCTATAGAAAATTCCACGAAAAAAAAAAAAAAAAAAGATGAGCTCTAAGAGTTCATAAGGAACTTTTGAGGGACCCGCAGCTAGTTAGCCTTGGACAAGGAACAAGGAGATCCAGACTTTGGACAAGTCATCCAATTTTTAGAGACTTCCATTTCCTCTTTGTACAAGGACAACTGAAGCATGTAACATCTAAAGTCTGTTTCAGTTCTAAAATTCTCTGGCTCAGAAGAAATCCCTCATGAAGCTCAGTCGCAGGAAGGCCCAAGATGGATTAATGGGCTCTACTTCACAGTAAGAGAAATGGGAATTTATGTGGGGTCTAAGTCTCAGCAGAAACATGGGATATTCCCATCCAGCTCTACTGGGAAATAAGAGCATAGGTTCAACCCTCTTGAATGCTCCTCAGAATCAAAGGCCTGGATGCGTCAGGTGAGTCAGCGTTTGTCTTTCTCCTGGATGGTTGGAGCTGTGTTTTTATTTCCAGGGCAAAGAGACATGCTCATAGCTGTGCCATGGGGAAGTGTTCATGAATAATTAGAAGGCAGTGAGAACTAAAGATCAAAAAGATTGGTTCTGTGAACGCTTGGATTTGGGTAGCCTTGAAAACCTTCTACATGGAGACCTAGTCTAGGGCTGCTGGAATGTCATCCAGTGCCTGGGGCAAGCAACAAGCTCAAAGGTCCCCCCATCCTCTGCCAGGTGTGCTCATAGGGGGTGGCACAGATCCGTGGCAGGGAGGAGCAAGCAGCTGTCCGCCCCTACTCCCGGCCCAGGAACCACATGACAGTCTCCTTTAGTCTCCATGTTGAGGACAGTTTCCTTTTATTTTTCTGTCTTTTTGCCTTATCTAGGGCCCCACCCGTGGCATACAGAGATTCCCAGGCTAGGGGTCTAATCGGAGCTGTAGCCGCCGGCCTACACTGGAGCCACAGCAAGTGGGGATCTGAGCCGTGTCTGGAACCTACACCACAGCTTACGGCAACGCCGGATCCTTAACCCACTGAGCAAGGCCAGGGATCGAACCTGCAACCTCACGGTTCCTAGTCGGATTTGCTAACCACTGAGCCACGACGGGAACTGCTGAAGAGGGCTTTTTGATGTATGCTTAGGCCTCATCTCTACACGTGTTTCCTCTGGTGGGAGCCAAATTCCTTCCTCAGCCTTCCTTGAGTGTGCTGACTCCCTGCGTTCTGCACTCTGCTGCCACTTCCAGTGCCTCAGAACTCAGAGGGAAGCCCTAGAGTCAGGCCCTGTTTCTCCTTCCCACCTCTCCCCTGCATCAGTCTTCCCTCCACATTAATACTGGGTCAGTCTTCCCAAAGCATCACATGGTATCACCAGTTCAAAAAATCCAGTATCGGAGTTCCCATCGGGGCTCAAAGATTAACGGACCCGACTAGTATCCATGAGGATGCAGGTTCTATCCCTGGCCTCGCTCAGTGGATTAAGGATCTGGCATTGCAGTGAGCCGTGGTGTAGGTCGCAGACATGACTTGGATCCCACGTTGCTGTGGCTCTGGTGCAGGCAGGCAGCTACAGCTGTGATTAGAACCCTAGCCTGGGAAACTCCATGTGCCATAGGTGTGGCCCTAAAAAAAAAATGACAAAAAAAAAAATCCAGTATCACCTCCTTCCTGGTAAACTAAATCCAAATTTTTCAGTCTGACCATCAATGTTCTTTTACAAAATTTTCCCTAATATATGTCAGGCATTCCAACTCAAATGGAAAATCCACCTAAAGCAGCCCAGACTTACCCATTTGTACATCTTGCCTACTCTAAACACACACACACACACACACACACACACACACACACACACTCCACCTTTGCAGAGCTCACTCATCCTGCAAAGTCCAGCTTAAATGACTCTGCTCTTGGGAAGCCTACCTAGCATCTCTCAGCCTAAAATCTTTTGAACTCCTGTAACTTTCTGATCCATGCCTGTTTGGAGAGAGTCAAGACTTTCTAGTTAAAATCAGAGTATGCTTGTTAAGGAACAAAGACTTACTAGCAATTAAAACCTTTTTATCTTTGTATATCTGTAGCAGAATATATGCAACATGGTAGGTTCTCAATGAATGCTCAGTGAACCAAGAGTGGAGATCAACCATATGCTATAGGCTCATTATTACATCCCTCTGGGTTGCTAAGGTGAAAAGCAGGTCTGAGTACCATAAATCAGAATCCATAAAATGGAAATATAGTAGTTCCTCCTTATCCACACAGGATATGTTCCAAGACCTCCAGAGCGTTCCTGAAACTTCAGGAAGTATTGAACCCTGTATATGCTACGGTTTTTCCCCATATACACGTATGTATGATAAAGTTTAATTTACAAATTAGTCACAGAAAGAGATTAACAATAATAACTAATAATAAAATAGGACAATTATAACAATATAATTGTTATAACTGTGTAACTGTAATAACTGTTAAGTGAGTATGGCCTCTCTATCGTTCTCAAAATATCTTGTACAAATTTAATGCCTCTTCCATCTTAACCAAGCACTTACCACACCACACTATGGCCATAACTTTTGCCATTTGAGGTGCAATGGCAAAACTAACACAAATTTCTTTTTCTTTGTAATTTCACAGATAGAAGATTCATTTTTACTGTAGATCTTAGCAACCTCAGCATACAACTTTTTTCTTTCCTTATTAACTTCCACCATGTCACCTAAAGTGAGCACTTTATGGCTTCTCTTTGGCAAATCTGAACTTTATTCTTGCACTTTGGGACCATCATTAAGTAAAATAAGGGCGATTTGAACACAAGCGCTATGATACCTGGAGAGTCGATCTGATAACAGAGATAGCTATTAAGTGACTAACTGACAGCATACACAGGACAAAGGGATGACTCACGTCCCAACAGGGACAGAGTAAAATGATGAGAAATTTCATCACGCTACTCAGAATAGTACTCAATTTGAAACCTATGAAATGTTTATTCTAGAGTTTTCCATCTAATATTTTCTGACTGCAAGTAACCTAAACTGAGAAAAGCAGAGCCACAGAAAAAAGTGGACCACTGTACATGTTTCTTTCTCTTAAAGAACAAATTTCTTTCCAATGAAGGATATACTGTTCTTCACAAAACAAGATGGTATATCTCAGCCACTTTTTTCTATTACAGATTCTCATAAGAAACTAAGAAAACTAATAGACCTTCTCCTTGCAAAAATGTATGTGTACACATGCATACAAATATTCATGCACAATTTTTAAATTTTTCATTGGTAATAACTTCAAACTTATATGGTTAAAAAAATTAAAATAGTATAGAAATATCCATATGTAATTTACCCAGATTCACCTATTGCCACCATTTGTTTTCTCGTTTTCTCTCTCTAGCTCATTCATTCTTGCTCTGTATATGTGTGTGTTTGTGCAAGTCTGCATGTATATGTGTGTGTGTGTGTGTGTGTGTGTGTTTGTGTGTGTGTGTGTGTGTGTGTGTATGATTTTATATGGCTGCACCTGAAGCATATGGAAATTCACAGGCTAGGGATTCAATCAGAGCTGCAGCCGAGGCCTACGCCACAACCATGGCAACACCAGATTCTAGCCACATCGGCTACCCATGCTGCAATTTTCAGCAACCCCCGATCCTTAACCCACTGAGAGAGGCCAGGAATCGAACTTGTATCCTCATGGATATTAGCTGGATTGCTAACACGCTGAGCCACAGTGGGAACTCCCTGAATTTTTTCCTAAACAATTTGAAGATTACTCACATACATCAAAGCCCTTTACCCCCAAATTCTTCAGTATGTATTTCCTAAGAATAGGGATATTCTTTTACGTAATCATGGAACAGTTTCAACTTTATGAATTTGTATGTTTTTGTCTAATTCACCACCCCTAATCCAACTGTATCAGTTAGTCTAATGTTATCCTTTATAACACCAATTTTTTTCTTCTAGTACAGTATCAAATCCAGGGTCACGTATTGCATTTAATTGCCATGTCTCGTTAGTCTCCTTTAATCTGAAACATTTCCACAGCCTTTCTTTGTCTCTTTTGATAGTGACATTTCTGAAGAATAAAAAACCCCTCACCTTCTTTCTTTTTTATTTATTTTTTTTAATTAAATAGAACAGGAATTCCCATTGTGGTGCAGCGGAAACAAATCTAACTAGGAACCATGAGGTCGTGGGTTTGATCCTTGGCCTCGATCAGTGGGTTCAGGACCTGGCGCTGCTGTGAGCTGTGGTGTAGGTTGCAGACATGGCTTGGATCTTGTGTGACTGTGGTTGTGCTGTAGGCCTCCAGCTACAGCTGAGATTTGACCCCTAGCCTAGGAATCTCCGTATGCCATGGGTGCGGCCCTAAAAAAAGCCATAAATAAATAAATACATAGATACATACATACATAAATACATAAATAAAATAGAACAGTCTTCACTTTGTGTTTGCAGTTTCTTTCTTTCTTTCTTTTTTTTTTTTTTTTTTGCTTTTTAGGGCCGCACCCACAGCATATGGAGGTTCCCAGGGTAGGTGTCCAATCAGAGCTATAGCTGCCGGCCTATGCCACAGCCACAGCTACACCACAGCAACACCAGATTGTTAACCCACTGAGCAAGGCCAGGGAATTGAACCTGCAACCCCATGGTTCCTAGTCAGATTTGTTTACCACTGCACCATGACGGGAACTCCTGTCTGCAGTTTCTTCATGATTGGATTGAGGCTTTACATTCTTGGCTGGTGAACTGTGCAGGGGATGCCATGTTCTTCACTAGGTATGTCCATCCACTCCTCACTGGTGAGCTTCATTGTTGCCCAGTTTATCCACTGTATATTTGCTGTGATTTTTCTCTCTTACAGCTATCACTGACAATCAGAGGAAACAGAGATCCTGCTCGCGATCAAATTCACTTGAAGGCACTTTACACACCTCTGAAGGCCATCCACGCACTCTGAGTTAAGAACACAAGTTATGTGTTTGCCATTTTTCTCTTTGCGGGGCAGTGAGTTTGCACAAGGTCAATCACATATATTTTCCTAGCACTATACGGATGTTGGAAGAAAAATTCCACCTCTTTCCAGCTCTGCAATGTTGTAGCTAGGTTGCTGTGAGCATTAAGTAAGAACAGAATAGAGTGTCTCTGAGTCTCTGGTATATGGTCTATATTTCATCAAGGTTAGTCCCCTTTCCTTCCTTGTGAATAATTAAAGTCTACTGTGGTAGAGTAATCTGTGCCTAAAGATCCAAAGGGGAGCAATGCCCTGTGGAAGGCACTCAGCCACGGTCTTTGTTGAGATCAGGATGTGTGGGGCCTTGGACAAACTTCTCAACGTCGCTGATCATCAGTCTCTGCATCTGTAAACAGGAATAATGATACCGTAGCATTGTGAGAGGTAAATGAATTAATACATATAGACTGTAGGGCACATAGCGCTATATAAATGTTAGCTTTTATTGATAGAATGCAAGCTCTATTAGGGCAATGATTTTGCTCCCTGATGTATACCTGCCTAGAAGAGAGTCCTGCACATAGTAAACAATGACACCCCCAAGAAACAACACAGAAATGCTAAGATACCAGAAAGGCCTCAAAATCTCCAACAGATGTATAGTTTCCCACTTGGTTTGCTATTGTCCGCACTTGGCTGAGAGAACTCATCAGACCCTGAACTCTTTTTTTTTTTTTTTTTAATGGGCTGCACCCATGGCATATGTCAGTTCCCTGGGTTAGAGGTCCAATTGGAGCTGCAGCTGCCAGCATAGGGCACAGCCACAGCAATGCCAGATCTTTAACCCAGTGAGCAAAGCCAGGGATCAAACCTTCGTCCTCATGGATACTAGTCAGATTCGTTACCGCTGAGCCACAACAGGAACTCCTGACCCTGAAGCCTTTGAGGAATACTTTGCTCCTACTGATTCCTGGCAGGCACTTCCTTAGATGGGAGCTTTGTTCTCTTATCACAGGACAGGAAAGCAAAGGCCAGAAGCAGGTGCAGCCAACCAGGGCAGGCTGAACAGTCTGGTTGTCGGAAAAGCTTCCTCCAGTCCTCACTTCTAGCAGAAACAGGGAAATAACCACCCTGTAGCCCTGCCTAGTGCGCTGCCTCCTTCCAAACCAGTTTGACCTCTAGTTTAACCAGCTTCATTGCAAACTAGGGAATCCCAAACTGTAGGTTACTTCAGGACATGGTGTTTAACAAGTGCATATTGAAAGCAAGCCTTGGAGTTCCCATTGCGGTGCAGCAGAAATGAATCCAACCAGTATCTGTGAGGACGCAGGTTCAATTCCTGGCCTCGCTCAGTGGGTTAAGGATCTGACGTTGCCATGACCTGTGGCAGACAGGCTTAGATCCTACGTTGCTGGTTGCTGCGGCTGTGGTGTATGCCGGCAGCTGTAGCTCTGATTCACCCCTAGCCTAGCAACTTCCATATGCCATGGCCCTGAAAAATTAAAAATAAAAAAAAAATTAAAAAAAAGGAAAGGAAGCCTTGTCTTTAGACCGAAATAAACAGTGTGTCTCTTCAAAGATGAGCCACCTCCTCAACAGGCTTGAAGGCAGAGACTAGGATTTCTGAAAGCAGCTTTCCACCGCTCATCAAAATTACTGAAAATGCAGATTCCAGGGCCTCACCTCAGAACAGCTAAACCCTCACTGGTGGGGGAGGGGTGGGCGGGCGAAAGTGGTGAGGGGGCTAAAATGGAAATGGGGACTTGGAGGAGCAAGGTGATGAGGTAAGGCAGAGCAGGAAACTGCCTTTTTTTAAATTAATTAATGAACTTTATTTTTAGACCAGTTTTAGGTTTACAGCAAAACTAAGCAGAACGTAGAGTTTCCAAATACCTCTTGTCCCCACACACTGACAACCTCTCCCACTATCAACTTCCCCCACCACGGCAGTCCATTTGTTACAATCAGTGAACCTACCTTGACACACCGTTATCCCTCAGTCAACAGATTACATTAGGGTTCAGTCCTGATATACATTCTGTGAGTTTGGGCAAATGTACAAGATATGTGCCCACCATTACAGTAGCATATAAAAATCATCTGTGCAATGCCTATTTATCCCCCCTCCCCACAACCTCTGACTCTGATCTTTTTTCATTGTTTCGCCTTTTCCAGAATGTCAGATAGTTGGAATTGTGGAGTATGTAATCTTTTTACATTGGCTTCTTTCACTAGAAATATGCATTTAAGATTCTTCCGTATCTTTTTTTAAAAATATAATTTCTCTTGATGTCAGTTTCTCATCAGGTCTTGATATATTCTCCACATCTCATGAATTTACAGACTTTCACATTTTTTTGTATTAAAGTATAGTTGACTTACAGGAGTTCCCGTTGTGGCAGAGCGGTTAATGAATCTGACTAGGAACCATGAGGTTGCGGGTTCGATCCCTGGCCTTGCTCAGCGGGTTAAGGATCTGGCGTTGCCGTGAGCTGTGGTGTAGGTTGCAGACGCGGCTCGGATCCCGCATTGCTGTGGCTGTGGCATAGGCTGGCAGCTACAGCTCCTGTTAGACCCCTAGCCTGGGTACCTCCATATGCCATAGGTGTGGCCCTAAAAAGACAAAATAATAATAATAATAAAATTAAAAAAAAACTAAAGTATAGTTGACTTACAATGTTGTGCCAATTTCTCCTGTACAGCAAAGTGACCCAGTCATACATATATATACATTTCCTTTCTTATATTATTTGCCATCGTGGTCTACCCCAGGAGACTGAATATAGTTTCCTGTACTTTACAGAAGGACCTCATTGCTTATCCATTCTAAATGTAATAGTTTGCATCTAATCCCAAACTCCCAGTCCATCCCACTCCCCTTGGCAATCCAAGTCTGTTCTCTATGTCTGTGAGTCTGTTTCTATTTTGTGCCATATTTTAGATTCCACATATAAGTGATATCTTATGTTATTTGTCCTTATCTTTCTAACTTAGTTCACTTAGTATAATCTCTAATTGGATCCATGTTCCTGTGAATGGCATTACTTTTTTTTTTTTTTTTTTTTGCTTTTTAGGGCCGCACCCATGGCATGTGGAGATTCCCAGGCTAGGGGTCTAATCGGAGCTACAGCTGCTTGCCTACACCAGAGCCACAGCAACACAGGATCCGAGCCACATCTGTGACCTGCACCACAGCTCACAGCAACGCTGGATCATTAACCCATTGAGTAAGGCCAGGGATCGAGCCCACAACTCATAGTTCCTAGTCGGATTTGTTAACCACTATGCCATGATGGGAACTCCTACTTTGTTCTTTTTATGGCTGAGTAGTATTCCATTGTATATACGTACCACATCTTCTTAATCCATTCATCTGTTGATAGAAAATTAGGTTGCTTCCATGTCTTGGCTATTGTGAGAAATGCTGCTATGAACATAGGGGTGCATGTATATTTTAGAATTATAGTTTTGTATGGATATATGCGCAGAAGTGGGATTGCTGGGTCATATAGTAGTTCTATGTTTAGTTTTCTGAAGAAACTCCATACTGTTTTCCATAGTAGTTGTACCAGTTTACAATGGCACCAACAGTGTAGGAGGGTTCCCTTTTCTCCACACCATCTCCAGCATTTGTTATTTGTTGACTTATTAATGGTGGCCATTCTGACCAGTGTGAGATGGTACCTCATTGGAGTTTTGTTTTGCATTTCTCTAATATTTGTGATACTGAGCATTTTTTTCATGTGCCTGTTGGCCATCTATATGTCTTCTTTGGTGAAACGTCTATTTAGATCTTCTGCCCATTATTTTATTAGGTTTTTTGGTTTTTGGTTGTTGAGTTGTATGAGTTGTTTGTGTATTTTGGAGATTAAGCCCTTGTCAACTGCATCATTTGCAACTATTTTCTCCATTTCTATAGTTTGTCATTTAGTTTTTTTAGGGCCACACCCATGGAGTATGGAGGTTCCCAAGCTAGGGGTCCAATCAGAGCTACAGCAATGCCAGATCCAAGCCACATCTGCAACCTACACCACAGCTCATGGCAGCGCCGGATCCTTAACCCACTGAGCGAGGCCAGAGATTGAACCCACAACCTCATGGTTCCTAGTCAGATTCATTTCCACTGCATCACAGTGGGAACTCCGATTTAGATTATTTTTAATGGTTTCTCTTGCTGGGAAAAACTTCTAAGTTTCATTAGGTCCTATGGGCTTATTTTTGTTTTTATTGGCTTGGGAGACTGACCATAAGACGTTTATACAGTTTATATCATAGAATGCTTTTCCTATGTTCCCTTCTAGGAGTTTTATCAGGTCTTATGTTTAAGTCTTGAAGCCATTTTGAGTTTATTTTTGTGCATGGTGTTCTAGTTTCATTGATTTGCATGCTGCTGTTCCATTTTCCCAGTACCATTTGCTGAAAAGACTGTCTTTTCGCATTTTTATATTCTTGCTTCCTTTTACAAAGATGAATTGACTGTAGCTGTCCGGGTTTATTTCTGGGCTCTCTATCCTGTTCCATTGATCTGTATATTTGTTTTTGTATCATTACCACACTGTCTTGATCACTGTAGCTTTGTGATGTTTTTTGAAGTCTGGAAGAGTTATACCTCCTGCTTTGTTTTGTTTTTTTTTTCCCCTCAGAATTTCTTTGGCAATTCTGGGTTTTTTATGGTTCCATATAAATTTGGGATTATTTTTTCTAGTTCTGTGAAAAATGTCAAGAGTGATTTGATAGGGATAGCATTAAATCTGTAGATTGCTTTGGGTAGTATGGCAATTTTAATAATATTAATTCTTCCAATCCAGGAGCATGGAATATCTTTCCATTTCTTTGAATCCTCTTTAATTTCCTTGTTTAATATTTTATAGTTCTCAGAGTATAAGTCTTTCACCTCCTTGATCAGGTTAATTCCTGTGTATTTAATTAATTTATTTATTTATTTATTTATTTGTTTTGGTGCAAAGATTCCTCCATATCTCTTCATGACTTGATAGCTCATTTGTTTTTAGCTCTAAATAATGTTCCATTGTTTGGGAGTTCCCATCATGGCACTGCAGAAACAAATCTGACTAGCAACCATGAGGTTGTGGGTTTGATCTCTGGCATCACTCCGTGGGTTAATGATCCAGCATTGCCTTGAGCTGTGGTGTAGGTTGCAGATGTGGCTCAGATCTGGTGTTGCTGTGGTTCTGGCATAGGCTGGCAGCAACAGCTCCGATTAGACCCCTAGCCTGGGAACCTCCATATGCCGCAGGTGTGCCCCCCTGAAAAAAAGACAATAATGTTCCATGGTCTGGATATACCACAGTTTGTTTATCCATTCACCTACTGAATGGCATCTTGGTTGCTTCCAGGTTTTGGCAATTATAAATAAAGCTACTATAAACGACCATGTATAAGTCTTTGTGTGTAAATGACCGTGTATAAGTCTTTGTGTGAACATAAGTTTTCAACTCTTTTGGGTAAATATCAAGAAGCATGACTGCTAGATTGTATGGTAAAAGTATTTTCAGTTTTGTAAAAAAAAAGCAGCCAAACTGTCTTCCAAAGTGGCTATACCATTTTGCATTTCTATCAGCAGTGAATGAGAGTTCTGTTGCTCCATAGCCTTACCAGCGTTTGGTGGTGTTAGTGTTTTGGATTTTGGTCATTCTAATATGTATGCAAAGCTATATCATTGTTTTAATGTGCAATTCCCTAACGACATATGATATGGGGCTTATTTACCAACTGTTTATTTTCTTCGATGTGTTTGTTCAGGTCTTTTGCTCACTTTTTAATTCAGTTGTTCATTTTCTTACTGTTGAGTTTTAAGAGTTCTTTGTATATTTTGGAAAACAGTCCTTTATCAGATGTGTCTTTTGTAAATGTTTTTTCCCATTCTGTGGCTTGTCTTCTCATTCTCTTGAGGAGGGTTTTTTAACCAGCTCATTCACATATGCAATGAAATTCATGCTTTGTACTTTCTTTTTCTTTTTTTTTTTGTCTTTTTGCCTTATCTAGGGCCGCACCCGTGGCATATGGAGGTTCCCAGGCTAGGGGTCTAACAGGAGCCGTAGCTGCCAGCCTTTGCCACAGCCGCAGCCACAGCCACGCAGGATCCAAGCCACATCTACAACCTACACCACAGCTCATGGCAACGCTGGATCCTTAACCCACTGAGCGAAGCCAGGGATCAAACCCGCAACCTCATGGTTCCTAGTCGGATCCGTTAACAACTGAGTCACGACAGGAACGCCCATACTTTGTACTTTCTGCTCAAACAGAAGAGTGGGAAAATCTTTCCTTCAGACATCAAATCATAGTAATGTCCTTTAATTTTCCCTTTAAACACAATCCTATAAATACTGAAAGTTATAAAAATATAATGAATGTAATTCAAATGCACATTTGTGAATATTCCCAAAAATATTTTTAATAATTCTTACCCAGTTTTAAAAAATGGACAGAGTATAGAAAAAAATAAAGAGACCTGGGTTCTAAAAGGAATTTAACTACTAATTAGCTTTATAACCTTGGACCAATCTCTATCCATCTCTAGACCACAGCTTCCTCAGGTATAAAATGAAGTGAATGAATTAGATGAGCTTTAAATTTCCCTCTGGCCTGGTGGTTCTGTCTTTCCATCAAAGCCAAGGCAAGGAACATATTACTATCAACAAAACTTCTGAGTAAACATGGGTGTGTGCATATTAATAAGAAATGCTTTTGACTTGGCATCCTTTACACTGTGGGTAACAATCTTCAAAGTCAGGATTTACTGCATATTTGACTAATACATAGATGAAACAAGGTTAGCAACCCCACAAAAGTGCCACTGTGGTCGGTGAAACAAACCCAGATTGATAATGGCTCATTTTAAATGAGACACTGTGTGTACATATACACAATTACATATAGGGCAGAACATAGGGAATTTCAGACTCAACAGAGTTTGTGAATGCAAAGAGAAACAAAAATAGAAACCATCAAATAGCCAGATGGCTGAGCTTTCTATTTTTAAATTTGTCGTGAGTTCTGTGGGAGTATGTCAATGAGTAGAACTAAGAAAAATGTGGTAACCTTGAGCGTTTCTGTTTTTTAAACAAAGCAATATCACACAGAGTGCCAAACAGCAAAGAAATTACAGAATGAAATGAAAGAAGTGAATGCTTTTAAGTTCGTGAAGCCCAGCCTTTAATACTACACCATGATTCAAAGCACTAATCAAACATTCTTCATGCTTGAAGCTGCAAGTTATTTACAGTGGCTGTCATATTTCCAAGGAATACCTAAACCAGTAGGTGAAGTTACCTTTTTTCCCTTTTCTCAAATTTCTACACTCAACTTCTTTTCAGATATCCTAATATAGTCATGGCAGAGCCACAAAACGTGACAGAATAAACACATCCGTGGGTCATCGATGAGCCGAACTTTGTGAAACATCTAAGAAAATGTGTTTGGAAAGGGACTGCACAGTTTAGAAGAATTTCAGAGTAACTCACGAATCAGCTAACCCAGTCAAAAGATTACTCACTTAAGAATGATATAATTACTTTCAGTTTGCTTAAAGCCAGGGAAAAGTTGACACAGCGATTAAAGGAAAAATGGGTGAAAAAAATAGAGTTACATTATACCTACTAAATTCAGGCTGTTCCAAGGAGTATGCCCACGGCTTATTTGAGGAAAGATTATCTTGACAAATTGGATAAACATTTTCTGCATGACAGGACGCTGATGGAGAGTCTGTTCTGCAAGCACACCTGGTGGTGGTTTGCTTAGTGTTTGACCAAGGTGTTCAGCTCGCCCGAGTTCTCCCAGGGGCTTTGTTTACCATTTGGCAGGTAGAGGCAGAGCTGAGGTAGGCCTTGGTAACAGTTGTTGGGCTCTGCAGATGTCTTGCCCCACCCCACCCCCACCCCCATCTCCCCATTCGGGCTAAAACAACTCTTGGCTAGACCGGTCCACAAAAGCCAACACCAGACTTTAACAAATAGTTCATGCTTAAGGAGACCTGCAGTCTAATGTCCCCGAGGCAAATAAAAATGGCAAATGCAAATATATGCACCAACACCCCCTCTCCCTTCTTTGGCTTCCTTCCATAGTCAACTGGGATGGAGAGGTCAAGTCCCACATGGGGCATTGCTATGGATGCAATTTTCCAGCACAGAAGTCATCTCAGAAGCAGGACTGAGACGGTTTGAGCGCCACTCAAGGCCGTGCTTGCGTGAACCTAAATGACTATAGATATGGGAGGTTGGTGGCCTCCCCTAAGGCCTTTGGGAAGACTCTGGAGTTCTCAAGTTACCTAAATATCTGTAGGTGGCCTCCCCAAAGTGCCTTTGCTACAGTTTGGCATCCTTGAAAAGCCAGCACTTTCTAGAGGCAGTAATTTGTAGAATGGCTTCCTGGGGTTGGCCATTCTGTACTTTATGTGCTACTTTATCATTCAGGGAAGCATCAACTTGGGGAGCAGCATATCTACAGATGTCATTGGACACTGTTGCATATCCCATTGCAATTCAGGCCTCCCAAAGGGAAATGAACAAACAGCCCCACTGTTAGGATGAGTTTGCATTTTGCTAGGTCAACTTGGTTCATCCAAAATTGCTTTGGGTCAACTAATTTAATCAATTTGTAGCCCATCTAGAGGTTCTAGGCATAAAGGCCTCATATTACCATGTTGGATAGGCTGGTTAGAAATGATTAGAGGTAACAGTGATTTTAATTTGTTAAGTCTATAAATCCTTAGAGAGTCAATCCCAGGTGCCGGTATATGAAGCACCACTGAGCTCCACCCTCAAGCAGAGTTCATTTTGCAGTCCTAAAGCTAAAACTTCAGTTTTAGAAAATACGTATCAACAATCCCCTTAACAGCATGAATGCACCAGATTTCTTTCTGGACCCTTCTGTTTAATCCCTCTGCCCAACTCCTTAACTTTTTTTTTAAACAAGTAAAAAAATATTTTTTTTAATTTATATATATTTTATAATATATATATAATTTATATATTTTAATTTATATATATATATATATATATTAATATATATATATTAAAATAAAGCCCTGGGGGTGAAGACAAAACAATGAAACAATGAAGTTTGATTCAAAATTATCCAATATTTACTATATGTCTACTAAATTCCTAGATGTATCTTGTATAATCCTCACCTTGAAGTATTAGTTACCTGTGCATTAAAGATATAGCAGCTCAAATTTAGAAGAAGACATTGTATGTCAAGTCCATGTTCACACACCTAAAATGTCCAGAAGCCAGGAGTGAATTTCAGTGACTTTCTCCCTGACTTCGTTCTGGTGCTCATTTTATAAGACTAACTTCTGTGTCTTTTAAAGATTGATCAAGTCAAAGACGACAATTTTTTAGGGCACAATAACAAAACATTTCTAACCATATATGTTAATTATATTTTCTAAGTCTACTATTTGAAATATTATTTTCTTTTTCTTTTCTTTTTTTTTTTCGAGGACTGCACCCATGGCATATGAAAGTTCCTGGGTTAGGGGTCAAATTGGAGCTGCAGCTGCAGGCCTAAGCCACAGCCACAGCAACACTGACGCCAGATCCAAGCCACATCTGTGAACTACACCACAGTTCACAGCAATGCCAAGTCCTTCACCCACTGAGTAAGGCCAGGGATTGAACTCTCATCCTCATGGATACTGGTTGGGCTCTTAACCTGCCAAGCCACGATGGGAATTCCTGAAATAATTTTTTTTGGGGGGGGTCTTTTTAGGGCCGCACCCACGGTATATGGAACTTCCCAGGCAAGGGGTCAAATCAAAGCTGTAGCCAGGGCAGCATATGCCACAGCCACAGCAATGTCAGATCCAAACCGCATCTGCGACCTACACCACAGCTCACAACAGTACTGGATCCTTAACCCACTGAGCAGAGCTAGGGATCGAACCTGAGCCTCACGGATACTTGTCAGGTTCATTACCACTGAGCCATGATGGGAACTCCCTGAAATAAATTTCAAAATGTATTTTTCTGGTAGAGCTTTTTTCCCCTAATGGTAGATGTTTTGGTGTGATTCAGATCTGAATTGAAATTTTAGTTCTAACTCTGTGATCATGAATTCATCACTTAACCTCTGGTGGTCTCAGTTTCTAAATTTATAAACTGGGAATAAAAATACCTCCTAAGAGGGCGAAGCCTTATTCAGTATTACTAATTCTACTCTTTCTCCTTAGAAATGATCTGTCTCTTAGTAGACTGTGAGCTTCTTTTATGCATGGACCTTATCCTCATCATCCATGTATCCTCAATTTATTTAATCAGATTGTGCATATACTATTCATTGAACCAATAAACGATTTATGTGATGGCAATTGTCACAGAGCAGGACCTCAGTAATTGCTCATTTATCTTCTTTTTGGTCTTTCCTTATTGAGGACTGAAAATCTGTCTAGTATATTATTATTATTATTATTATTATTATTATTATTATTATTATCTTTTTAGGGTTGCACCCATGGCATATGTAAGTTCCCAGGCTAGGCGTCGAATCAGAGCTATAGCTGCCGGTCTATGCCACAGCCACAGCAACTTGGCTGAGCTGAGCTGGTCAAGCTGAGTCCGCAACCTACACCACAGCTCACAGCAACGCCAGATCCTTAATCCACTGAGCAAGGCCAGGGATCGAACCCACGTCCTCATGAATACTAGTCAGGTTCATTAACCACTGAGCCATGACTGGAATCTCCAAAATCTGTCTATTATAGAAGATAGGAAATTGCTCAAATAAATATCTGTAGACAGAAATAGAAGAGATACACAATTGAACTCCTTTCTCATGGAGGCAAAGGTTTCTCTCTAGGTGATACACAGTAGCAGAGGCAGGTATCTGAACAGGTTGCCATGCAGCCTGCTCGCCACAAGACCAAGCCACAGGAATGTGAAAATTATCAGAGAATTAAGACAGAACAACAATTATCTTGTGTGTTTCAGAAACTATGAAGAAGCAGTTGAAGAACTGGTCTCGCCAATCACCAGGAACTGAGCTCCTGTACAATTTTTCTGGTTGCAGCTTCTCCCCCTCTGTTAAAGTATCAAGACTGCATAGACACAAAAGAAGCCAAAGGAACATGGTTTAAGGTAAATTATCTATACACATTTTATACGTGAGTAATATTGGGAACCCCATTCCTTGCTGAGATCAGTTTGGATCTCAAAGCAGGTCTGATTTCAGAGAGTGCTAAGGTATTTGCCTGTAGCCTTGAATTGTCCAGAAAGAAGGCTCCAAGAGGTGACATACAAATTGGGAAAAGAAGACCAATCTCGAGGGGAAAAAAATACCAATAATCCCATGACTATACCAATGGATACAGAAAAATCATTTGACAAAATTCGACACCGATATTTTATTAAAAAAAAAAAACTTTCAGGAAAAGGAGAATTAAAAAGGAGCTTCCCCAACTTAACAAAGAACATCTACAAAGACCTACAGGTAACATTATACTTAATGGAGAAAGACTAAGTGCTTTTCTTTGAAGACGGGAAACAAGAGAAGGACATTTACTCTCACCAGTCTTATTCAATGTAGTACTAGAAATTTAGCCAGTTCGAAGAGTCAAGAAGTGTAAATAAAAGGCATAGAGATAAGAAAGGAAAAGGTAAAAAATGTTCCTGTTTAAAGAGAACATGATAGTGCTATTGAAAATCGAAAAAAAAAAATCCTCCTAGAACTAATAACTGAGTTCAGCAAGATCACAAGATGTAAGATAAACTACAAAAATTAACTGTATTTATTTATACTAGCACCAGACATATGGAAACCAAAAAAGAAATATTTGTGTCAATCTAAGTTATGTATAAGATTGGTATACTGAAGATTACAAAATACCGATAAAACCAATCAAAGACGTTCTAAACAAATGAAGAGACATATTATGCTGATGGAGTGAAGAAACTCAACATAGTAAAGATGTTGCTTCTCTCAGTTTGATTTACAAGCTTAACACAATTCCTGTCAAAACACCAGCAAGATATTACTGCAGATATAAACAAGATTATTCCATGTGCCAAACACTGTGCTAGGCAATCTATAAATGCATGCTGTCAAGGTCTCCCCTTGTTAATACCAGTCAAAAAATAAATAAGATTAATATGTTCACTCACTCCAATTGCCTGTAACTTTTGTGGATGCCAAGCGGCAGAAGTCTTATCATTCCAGTCCCTGGTTCTAAGAGAGTTCAGCATCATGAAGCACTAGATCTTGCATTAGATGTTCATCCAACTAGGTGAAAGAAAATCAATCTTTCTGTTTCCTCATCTCTAAAATGAGGAGAGTGACATTGCAGAGCTATTGTGAGGCTCAAATGCGATAACGAAGGGGAAAGTACACTTTTAAAGTTTACATAATTGATATTTGTTATTAATAAATCAAAAGTAACAAAATAGAATAATTAAAGGCTCTGGTGATGTCTAAGTGTGTTAAGGGCACACAAATTCCCTGGAATCTCATTCTGTCAGCATTTCTCTCTCTCTCTCATACACACACACACACACACACACACCACAACACACATTACTTTCACTGCTTCTCTTCTTTATCATCATTACTTACCAAAAAAAAAAAAATGCCATTAATATATGAAAACAATTCTTGTTTTATTTGACTTTTGCAGGGAATAAATGTAAAATAAGGAAATGAGGAAAAACTGAAGAATGCGTATTCTCCTCACTTTAGTGAATACTAATTGAGTGTATTTAATGTTATACAGTGCTCTAAGGATACAGAGTTGAAGAAAACACAGTCCCTGCCTAGGAGAGGAAATGAAGCTGTGTACAAACAATTTCTATAAAATGTGATAGAGGAACACAAAAATCCTCACCCATTCTGGGATGTCAGGGAAGACACCTGAGCCAGGGCAACCTAGTGGGAAGGGGACAAGACAAGCAAAGGAGCAGTAGCACGAAGTAGCAGGGAGCACCAGGCAACTTGGGATCCCCTGTCTCACTAAGTAGCAGCAATGATTCTGAAGAGAAGACTCTACAGAGGTGAACAGAAAACAGGTCAAAAAGCCCTTAGTTTACCATGCTGAAAGCAGGGGCTTCACTCTCTTAACTACGAGGAGTCATTGGAGAGTTTTAACCTTGAGAGCAAGATGGTCAGAGCTGTGCTTTAAATGGATTTCTTAGTAACAGTGAAGATAAGAGATTTAGGGAGACAAGAGATAATGAAGAAGAGAAAACAGGTATCAGCAGTCAAAAATATGTAAAGGATAGGAGTTTCCTTCGTGGCTCAGTGGTTAACGAATCCGACTAAGAACGATGAGGTTGTGGGTTCGATCCCTGGCCTTGCTCAGTGGGTTAAGGATCCGGCGTTGCTGTGAGCTGTGGTGTAGGTCACAGACATGGCTCGGATCTGGCGTTGCTGTGGCTGTGGCGAAGGCCGGCAGCTACAACTCCTGTTAGACCCCTAGCCTGGGAACCTCCATATGCCGCGGGTGCGGCTCTAGATAAAGGCAAAAAGACAATATATATATATATATATATATATGTAAAGGATAAAGTTGAAGCCCTCTCATGGCTCACCTGATTAAGGATCCTGCGTTGTCACTGTTGTGGCTCTGGTTACAACTATGGCGTGGATTCAGTCCTTGGCCTGCAAATTTCCGAATGCCTCAGGTGCGGCCAAAAATATATGTATATATATTGCTTTTTAGGGCCACACCAGAGGCATATGGAAGTTCCCAGGCTAGGGGCTGAATCAGAGCTACAGCTGCCAGCCTGTGCCACAGCCACAGTAACGCAGGAACCGAGCCTCTGCAACCTACGCCACAGGCCATGGCCACGCTGGATCCTTAACCCACTGAGCAAGGCCAGGGATCGAACTCGCATCCTCATGGATACTAGTGGGATTCATTTCCGCTGCACCACAAAAGGAACTCCAAAAAATATATATGTTTTTATAAAGGATAAAATTGATAAGACTTTGCAATTGATTGAACACGGCAATGGAGGCAGAAATGAAAGGAAGTTGTCCATTAGTGTCTGCTACGTTTCTGTCTTGGCTCACCAGGTAGGTAAGGTGGGGGCGGGGGTAGGAGGTTGGTGTGAGAGCATTTTCGTTTGAAGAAAGAGATTGGAGGAGTCAAGGAAATGGTGGTGATCCATCCATTTGGGTGTGCCTAGAGTGGTAAAGGGAGACAAGTAAACAAGGGGAGTCCTTCTGAGGTTTCTTCAGGTGAGTGAGGGCTAGCCTGTGTGGGTTTACACAGGAAATACTCAAATACTGGAATCCACGTGGACACTGATGGTAAATACCAGGAAAGCCAAAATCTCTATGCTTGCCCCCAGAATGCTATCATTTCACCATGCAAACACGTGAGCATTCAAGAGACCAGCAAAAAAGAAGACCGTGGCAACTCAGACTCAAAACAGTCAAAAGCAGAATAAGGACGCCAGTGCAGTTGCTATGCTCTCGCTTCACATCTGCTCTTCACAGAGCTGAGAATGGTTACACACAGGCCACTGCCCTCCTACTTTCTCATCTAATAAGGAACAAGGAAATACCACCTATATGACGTGACAGGGTGCCGGTAGAGAAGCCTCAGAGTCACTTGTGTAAAATAAACACAACCTTATTCTGCCGGGTCCACGTGGCCTTGTAGGCCTTGTGACTTTCTGGCCCCTAACTTCTCCTCCCTCCCATCACCCTACATCTCCCCTAGGCCCCTGGACCCTATTCCTCCCATCACAGCTCTCTCACCAACTGGGTTGTTTATTATGTTTCTATTTGAGGATTATAGAGGCAAAAGTCCCTTAAAAAAAAAATCTGTTCCTCTTACTGCAGGTGCCCCTTACCTACCAAATAACTCTGATTTACCCCCTATGCACCAAGCAACTCTGTGCTTTCCCTCTGCTGTTTGTAGTCTTAGTCACAGTCCTATGGAAGGATTAGGTGCAAATGTCATTCTGCCGTTTCCTTTAGTAGATTGTGCAAGTATAAGCTGGATTGTGTAAGTGAATATTAGCTCTTTCCCTGCAGTGTTAATATAGCAAGCAGTGTTTGAGGTTTTTTTCTTCCTTGCAGAGGGATAGAATGAGCAAGCAAAGAGTCATACCTTTCTTTTCCTTGGCAGACAGGAGTAGGGAACCAAGAAGCCTGCCAAACTGCCCGTCCATGTATGGAATGTGTCCAGGAACCTAGGGACTGAAATTCAGGAAGGCCACTAACTGTTCTGGCAGGTTTACTGGAAATGATTTATTTATGAGGAAAATCCTTTAAGGGGCCCCTTTCAGTGAAGTTGTGACAATAAGACCTCCATTGCACTAGGGGGAGCAGTGCAAAGAAAACATTTACTAGGGGCTAGTAATTGGTAAACTGGACAGGCAGCATTTTTTTCGGTGCTAGCTGGGCAGATCCAATTTCAACTGTTTAGTCTCCTCACTCTTATAAACTCAGCTCCCACTGCTCCTTCAGATCTGTGTGGACCAGAGACCTCAAGTTGGTCTGGGACAAGTGTATGTTTGCCATCTGATTGACCGCTGGCTTAGCCATAAGTATGGGAATTTGGAATAAGCCTTTAGAAATATTTATAGCAATTTAATAGGGGAGTTTTTGTACCTAATAATTTACAAGTTAGATATCATTTTCCTAATAACACATTTTTATTTTATTTTATAAAAGTATAAATCAACGCTTGCTTTGGTAGCATATATCAAAAAAAAAAAGGAACAATACAGAGAAGATTAGCATGGACCTGAGAAAGAATGAAATGCAAATATGTGAAGCATTCCACTTTTTAAAAAGTATAAATCAACTGAGGATTAGAAACTAAGGGAAAAAAATCTGGATTCCCCACAGACTGATGGAGAATCACTGTTAGATAAAGGAGAACTAGACAGAATTTGGGTGTCCTGGGATCCAGCCTTCGCTCTGTCATCAACCATCTGTATAGACAATTCACTTTGTCTCAAGAGGGTACAAGTGCACCTCTATAATGGGATGGCGGTGGGGAGTGGACATTGGACTTTAATCATAACTCTTTGACTAACAGCATCATCATCTACCCTGGCTAAAATCTACAGACTGTTTTTTAACTTTTCCCCCTTTAAACATATCCAATTGGACAAAGTCCTATGGATTCTATCCTTAAAATGAACCTCACACCTCCTCCATCCTCCATTCCTTCTACATCATTAAGTGTCCTCCAAACCAGGCCTCCTATCTCCAGGCTTGGCTCTTGCCATATTGTTGTTAGAGGGACCTTTCTCAAACACAGATGTCATTCTTCTGCTTACGGGGAATGCCTTGTTGCCATGAACAACACATTACAAATGTTGCTGAATCTCCTAAGCCCTTGGTAACTGGCTCTGGACTGCCCTTCTGGCCTCATCTCCAATCATGCTCTCCAAACCGCCTTAAGCCCCACCCACTCTGGGCTCCTTTCTGTTCCTCAGAACCCTTGTTACATTTCACCTCCACCTTGGTTCTTACTGTCACCTCTGCCCTGAAATGCATCTCCCTTCATGTCTACCTGGCACTTCCATCCTTCAAAGCTCAGTTCATATCATTTTTGTCTCTGTATTTTTCTCTGGCATCCTTCTTCTTCTACCAGTTAAAATTATTCTTTGATCTGAGGTTGAAGAAGAAGGAATACTCCCAAAGACATTCTATGATGCCACCATCACCCTAATACCCAAACCAGACAAAGATACCACCAAAAAAAGAAAACTATAAGCCAATATCCTTGATGAATATAGATGCAAAAATTCTCAACAAAATATTAGCCAACCAAATCCAGCAACATATAAAAAAGATCATACACCATGACAAAGTGGGATTATCCCAGGTTTGCAAGAATTGTTCAACATATGCAAATCAATCATCATATACCACATTAACAAAAGAAATTCAAAAACCACGTGACCATCTTAAATAGATGCAGAAAAAGCATTTGACCAAGTATAACATCCATTCATGATAAAAACTCTTACCAAAGTGGGTATAGAGGGAATATACCTTAACATAATAAAAGCCATTTATGACAAACCCACAGCAAATATAATATTCAATGGAGAAAAGCTGAAAACCTTCCTGCTAAAATCTTGAACAAGACAAGAATGCCCACTCTCACCAGTTTTATTCAACATAGTATTGGAAGTCCTAGCCACAGCAATCAGACAAACAAAAGAAATAAAATATATCCAAATTGGAAGAGAAGAGGTAAAATTGTCACTGTATGTGGATGACATGATACTGTATATAGAAAACCCTAAGGACTCAACCCCAAAACTACTCAAACCGATCAACATATTCAGCAAAGTAGAAGGATATAAGATTAATATTCAGAAATCAGTCACATTTCTGTATACTAACAACGAAATATTAGAAAAGGAATACAAAAATACAATACTTTTAAAATTGCTCCCCCAAAAATCAAATACCTGGGAATAAACCTGACCAAGGAGGTGAAAGACTTATATGCTTAGAACTATAAAACATTAATCAAGGAAATTAAAAAGGATTCAAAGAAATGGAAAGATAGTCCTTGTCCCTGGGTTGGAAAAATTAATATTGTAAAAATGGCCATACTACCCAAAGCAATCTACAGTTTCAATGCAATCCCTATCCAATTACCCATGACCTCTTTCACAGAACTAGAACAAACAATCCAAAAATTTGTATGGAACCACAAAAGACCCAGAATCGCCAAAGCAGTCTTGAGGAATAAAAACCAAGCAGGAGGCATAACTCTCCCAGACTTCAGGCAATACTACAAAGCCACAGTAATCAAGACAGTGTGGTACTGGTACCAAACCAGACATACAGACAAACAGAACAGAATAGAGAACCCAGAAATAAATCCAGACAGCTATGGTCAATTAATCTTTGACAAAGGAGGCAAGAATATAAAATAGGGAAAATGACAGTCTTTTCAGCAAGTGATGCTGGGAAAACTGGACAGTCGCATGTAAATCAATGAAACTGGAATACACCCTCACACCACGCACAAAAATAAACTCAAAATGGCTTAAAGACCTAAACATAAGACAAGACATGATCAAACCCGTAGAAGAGAACATAGGAAAACATTTTCTGACATCAACCTTACAAATGTTTTCTCAGGTCAGTCAGTCTCCCAAGGCAACAGACATAAAAGCAAAAATAAACCAATGGGACCTAATTAAATGGACAAGCTTTTGCACAGCAAAGGGAACCATTAAAAAATAATAATAAATAAATAAATAAATAAATAAATAAATAAATAAACAAACAAACATTTTTAAAAATTAAAAAAGACAACTTACAGAATGGGAGGAAAATAGTTTCAAATGATGCAACTGACATGGGTTTAATCTCTAAAATATACAAACAACTTACACAACTCAACAGCAAAAAAGCCAACCTCTCAATGGAAAAATGGGCAAAAGACCTGAATAGACATTTCTCCAAAGAAGATATACAGATGGCAAAAAGCATATGAAAAAATGCTCAACATCACTGATTATTAGAGAAATGCAAATCAAAACTACTATGAGGTACCACTTCACACAAGTCAGAATGGCCATTATTAATAAGTCCACAAATCCCAAATGCTGGAGAGGGTGTGGAGAAAAGGGAACCCTCCTGCACTGTTGGTGGAAATGTAAATTAGTACAACCACTATGGAAAACAGTATGGAGGTACCTTAGAAAACTATATATAGAACCACCATGTGACCCAGCAATCCCACTCTTGGGCATATATCCAGACAAAACTTTCTTTGAAAAAGACACATGCATACACATGTTCATTGCAGCACTATTCACAACAGCCAAGACATGGAAAGGACCTAAATGTCATTGACAGATGAATGGATTAATAAGCTTTGGTATATATAACAATGGAACCACTATTCAGTCATAAAAAAAGAACAAAATAATGTCATTTGCAGCAACATGGATGGAACTAGAGACTCGCATACTAAGTGAAATCAGAAAGAGAAAGACAAATATAATATGATACCACTTATATCTGGCATAAGTGGAATCTAATATATGGCGCAAATGAACCTTTCCACAGAAAAGAAACTCATGGATTTGGAGAACAGACTTGTGATTGCTAAGGGGGAAGGGGAGGGAGTAGGATGAACTGGGAATTGGGGGTTAATAGATGCAAACTATTGCCTTTGGAATGGATAAGCAATGAGATCTTGCTGTATAGCGTTGGGAACTATATCTAGTCACTTATGATGGAGCATGATAATGTGAGAAAAAACAATGTACACATGTATGTGTGATTGGATCATTTTGCTATATAGTAGAAAATTGACAGAACACTGTAAACTGGGTACAATGGAAAAAAACAAAATCATTAAAAGAAAAGAAATCCTTGGATACTTGAAAAAAATTATTCTTTTACCTGCATTGTCGGAGTTCCTGCTATGGTGCATCAGAATTGGCAGAGTCTCTGCAGGGCCAAGACATAGATTCCATCCCTAGCCCAGCACAGTGGGTTAAAGGATCCAGTGTTGTTGCAGCTGTGTTGTAAGGTTGCAGCTGTGGCTTGGATCTGACCCCTAGCCTAGAAACTCCATATGCCATGGGGAGGCCAAAAGAGAAATAAAAATTATCTACATTGTCTTCTCACTTTATATTCACATTTATATAAATATTTCATATAGTTGTTAGTTTACCTATTTGGTTTCTGCTTTTCCATTCAAAACCAAGATTTTTTATGAATCTTAATTATCTATCCCAGCAACCATTATTGCACCCCATACACAGGAGACACTCAGTTGTTTTGGTCCATATTATACATTGAGACATTTTTTTTTATTCTTTCTTTCCACTGGGGACTACCATATACCAAACTCTCAAGATTTAGTGATGACTAAGATAGACAAGGTCACAGCCATCATTGAGCTTACATTACAATGTAGAAGACAGTAAACAAACACATGGGGTGATAAAAACAAGTAAATAAACAAACAAGATAATTACAGAGATCACTGAGATCATTGCCAGGATCTAAACAGACTGATGAGACAGAGCTGCCTAGGAAGACCATCAACCATAGGAAGATCAGGAGCATCCTCTCTGAGGAGATGACACTTGAGCTGAGACCTGAAGAGGAGATAAGAAGAGCAGAGAAGGAAAGGGCCCAGTCTGTTCAAAGAAAAATAAGGCTTTTTTTGCATAGTGATCATGGTTGAGTGATAATGAAATGAAGTTGGAAAACCAGGCCCCAGTAGGTAGGACTTCACTAGAGTACGGTAAGGAGTTTAGATTTTACTCTAAAAGTCTTTGAAGTGTTTTAAGCAGAAGAGTTACCTAGGTCAAAATAAAATCTTAAGACATTGACTCTAGTCCTGTAGAGAATCTATTTAAAAAGAGCAAGAGATCAGGAAACAGATGAAGGGGTGATTCCAGGACTCCAAGCCAGAGATTATGATTGCTTAGACTGAGGGCAGGAGAGCAAAGGTGGGGGTGGTGAGAAGTAGACCTGTCAGAGATGTCATTAGGAGTTCAGTTCAGGAGTTAGCAATGGACTGAATGTGTGTGGAGCTAGAGGGAGGTAGTGGAAATGAGGTAATCAAGGATAATCCTGAGGTTTTGGTTGAGTGTCAAAGGAGAGCTTGGTGGTGTGAATTGAATTGAATTGAATTGAATTGATGAGGAAGTTCAGGAACTTGGTTTTGTGAGGCAGACTGTGGAAGAGACTAGGAATCAAGAGTTCTGCTTTGGTTGGAGGAGATATTAGACATCTCAGAGAAGCTATCACAGATTAGCAAACAAGTAAGTGATAGAAAAGGAAACTGAGGCTGAAAAATGGGTGTAGAGGTACCAGGTATTAGAATCCCACTAAGCTAAGCTACCTCTTCTCCAGCATATGGGAATTATCAATTTTTTTTCAGCCATAATTGGAAGATAAGTACGAAAGATCTGGGAAGAGAAAGGTAAAAGAGATGGCAAGAGAACAGTTTTTGATCTTTTTGGTTTGGGGAGGAGGTTGCTTGTTTTCTCAGCACAATCTTTAGAAAAAGAACAGTGAAACCAAACTTCAGTCTTGGGATCTAGCTCAGAACATACCCTCTGGAGCAGCTTGGGTTCAGATACTATCTCTAACAGTTACCCCTGTGTGACCTTGAGAAGGTTCCCTCAAAACTTTGCACCTCAGTTCTGTTACATAAAATATTTTTTTTTAATTTTTTTTTTTTTGTCTTTTTAGGGCCGCACCTGCAGTATATGGAGGTTCCCAGGCTAGGGGTCCAATCGGAGCTTCAGTTGCCGACCTGTGCCACAGCCACAGCAACACCAGATCATTAACCCATAAAATATTTTTAAATGGGACTTACCTCCAAATGTTATCATGAGGTTTTATTGAGTTAATGTGTGTGATGAGTGCTTCCAGCACTGCCGGACACACAGCAAGAACTCACAGACCCTTAGCTCTAATCTGAGCTTCAGCAAGAAGCTCTAGCAATGCTGAACCATTTCCAGTTATCCGGATGAACCAAACTTTCTCTCCACTGGGTGTTTTCCCACTTCTTCTCTAAATAGACATAGATGTCCTTAAAAACCACCACACACTATGAAAAATTGTGTAATAAAAGCCACAAAACTGAGGGGGAAATGGGGTTTAATCCATGACACTCAAAAACATCTTCAGTGACACATCAAAGAACATATAGGTATCAAAAATTTAAATGTTTTTGCCTCAGAAGTTCTCTCACAGACCTTGTCTCTAACCTCATGTAAACCTTACTTATATGTTGTGATCTCAGACAGAGAAGGTGCTGCAGGATGCAAATATTGAAAACATTTTAAGTCAACAGCCAACCTCCAAGCAAGTACATCATGTGAAGCAAATGTGTGTTTCTGGTTTTTCATCTCTGACTCACTGACAGAATTGAGTACTGATGAGCCAGGCTATGATTTAGCCTGGCAAAGTCCTAACAAATTTATTCTATGCCTTAGTCTGCTGTTGAATCTATTGTAACTCCTACAAAAGATGAGAAGCAGGCTGGTGTCATAGAAAAAGAATGGACTTCACATTTCTTGATTCCACTTGCTTCCTAGTGGGCTGTCCTTGAACAAGTTACTTAATTCTGAGTCCTGTTTCCTTATCAGTAAAATAGAGATAGGAATAACTATCTCATCAAGTTGTTAAGAGGATTAAATGATATCTTTCTGAATAACGAATCCAGTAGAAGCCTAATTACTGTTCCAAGGGTCCCAGGGCTCCCCTGTGCCTTCCCAGGAAAATCCAATTCCCTTGGGAAGATTGCTCAGCAATCACTCACAGGTTTCCTCACTTCTTTTCTTTCTTTCTTTTTTTTTTTATGGCCACACCCGCGGCATATGGACGTTCCCAGGCTAGGGGTCGAATCAGAGCTACAGTTGCCAGCCTACACCTCAGCCACAGCAACACCAGATCTGAACCGCGCTGAGCAAGGCCAGGGATCGAACCCAAAACCTCATGGTTCCTAGTTGGATTCGTTAACTGCTGTGCCACAATGGGAACTCCAGGCTTCCTCACTTGCCAGCTCAAGAGTGCTACGTACACTTCCCAGAGGCAGTAGTCCCTCCAATCCTTCATTTATCCAGTACAATTTTTTTTTTGAGTCTGTTAGAGTGAAGCCCTGTACTAAATGTTGGCAATACAGGATTCTGAGTGAGGAAGGGAGTGAGGGAGCTCTGAGTTTGCGAGGGAGGGAGGGAGCTCCTACTGAAGGAGGGGGTGAGGGAGAGAATAAGGGAGGGGTTGAGGGGCTCTGGGTGAGGGAGGAGGTGAGGGAGCTATGAGTGAAGGAGGTCTTGATGGAGCTCCTCTGAGTAAGGAAGGGGGGCAGGGAGCTCTGAGTGAGGGAAGGAATGAGGAGATGAGGGAGGGAGGAGATGAGAGAGGGAGGGAGGGAGGGAGGAGATGAGGGAGCTCTGACTGAAGGAGGGAGTGAGGGAGCTCTGAGTGAAGGAGGGCAGAAACTCTGAGGGAGTGAGGGATCTGGGAGTGAGGATCTCTGAAGGAAGGAGGGAGGGAGCTCTGAGGGAAGGAGGGAGGGTCTATAAATAAGCGAGTTCTGGGGTGGGAGGAAGGGGTTCTGGGTGAGGTGGAGAGTGAGGGATGGGGAGAGGGAGCTCTAAGTGAGTGAAGGAGGGAGTGAGGAGCTCTAAAGGAAGGAGTTTGTGAGGGAACTCTGGGTGAAGGAAGGTAAATGGAAGGAAGCAAGGGGGGAGGGAAGGAAGGAAAGGAAGAAAGAGAGAGGAGATCAAACTCAGAAGTTCCCTCTCAAGCATGTGACAAGATTTCTCTCATATCTTTGATACTGCATTCCAACTTTATTCTAAATCTTCTTTGCTTGTTTCTCAAAATGGGTGTCTCTAGAGTTTAGTGTGACCTTTTTACGTTACATTTTCTTCCTGGGCAAGCTCAGCCACTCCCAATATCTTCCCCAAAAGCTATATGCTTGCTGATAACCTCTGAATCTGTTTCCATTCCAGATCTCTCCGCAGCTCAAAACTCATAGTCAAACTGCCTGCTGGCCTTCCTCAACTGCAACTTCCTTAATACTTAACTTCTCGCTTTTCCTGGCCCTGTTCAGGAATATTTCTCATCTTGCATTCCTTAACTTAATGTTCTCAGGATCCATAAGTTAACCAAGCCAGAAATCTGGTGGTCTTTATTTATATAGTCAGCCAGGATTATTTATTACCTACTAGTGACTATTATCTATTATGTACTAGTGACTAGGCACCGTTTATTGTTAGACATGCAATGGGGGCAAACCAATTTCCACACCTATTTACCTGAAGAAATAGACATTGATTAAATGATCATACATTTGTAAGCATAATTATAAACTGAGATAAATGTTTTGAAAAAAGGAAAAGGGAGCTAAGAAAATAAAACAGAGAACCTACGCCAGGTGAGGGGTGGAGTGTGTAAAGAGACAAGGAAATCAATTTCAGAAAATACTTCTCAGAAAATATGTGTATACAAATAAGGACCCATTAGAATTCACTAAACAAGGAAGAGAAAAGGTGGGTGGATAAAGAAGTTGTGGTCTTTAGGAAGAGGGAAGAACACAATATGCAAAAACCTTAATGTAGCAATTTTGAAGAAGTGAGTGAAGGATGGTGTGGGTGGAACACAGAGAACAAGAGGTAAAGAGTTTAAGACCGGACTGGTGGAATCACTGGGGCCAAAACTTGCTGAGCACTAAAAAATAAGCATAGTGCTTTGAACATTATCTTAAAAACAGTGGAAGGTATTGAAATGTTATAAACAGGGTGAGTTGGGAATGGAGGTATTTTTTTTTAATGGCCGCACCCATGGCATATGGAAGTTCCCTGTCTAGAACTGAATTTGAGCCCCAGCTGCAACCTATGTGGGTCAGGGATCAAACCCAAAGCAGTTGCAGTGGGATTCTTAACCCACTGCACCACAGTGGGAACTCCAAGGGGTTTTGTTTGTTTATTTGTTTGTTTGTTGTCTTTTTAGGGCTGCACCTGAAACATATAGAAGTTCCAAGGCTAGGAGTTGAATCTGAGCCATAGCCACCAGCCTATGCCGCAGCCACAGCAATGCCAGATTCGAGCCACCTCCCTAACCCATGGTGCAACTTGTGGCAACACCAGGTCCTTAACCCACTGAATGAGGCCAGGGATAGAACTCGCAACCTCATGGATAATAGGTTTTTAACCTGCTGAACCACAATGGGAACTCCACTCCAAGGTATTCTTTATAACAGCCATAAGTGGAAACAATCCAAAATATCTATCAATTGATGATGGGTAAATATAATATGGTATATCCATACAATGGAAGATTTTTATCAAAAAAAAAAAGCAATGAGGACTGGTACATGCTATGACGTGGATGAACTTTGAAAACATTGTGCTCAAAGAAAGAAACTAGTGGAAGTTCCCATTGTGGCTCAGCGGAAATGAACCCAACTAATATCCATTTGGATTTGGGTCTGATCCCTGGCCTCACTCTCTGGGTTAAAGATCCCTTGTGGTGAGCTGCGGTGTAGGTCTAGGTCACAGACGTGGTTCAGATCTGGCATGGGGCTGTGGCATAGGTCGGCAGATGTAGCTCCAGTTCAACCCCTAGCCTGGAAACTTCCATATGCCACACCTTTGGCCCTAAAAAAACCATAAAGAAAGAAAAAGAGAGGAAGGGAGGGAGGAAGAAGGAAGGAAGGTAGGAAGGAAGGCAGGCAGGCAGGCAGGCAGGCAGGCAGGAAGGAAGGAAGGAAGGAAGGGAGGGAGGGAGAGAGAAAGAAGAAAGAAAGAGAAAGAAACTAGTCAGAAAAACCATATATACTGTGACTTTATTCACATGAAATGTCCAGAATAGATAGAAAGTAGATTAGTGTTTACCTGGGTCTGAGTAAGTGAGTGAAGGATAAGCGATGACTGCTGATAGGCGAAAGGTTTCTTTTTGAGATGATGAAAAAGAGGTAAAATTAGATTTTGGTGATAGTTGCACAATCCTGTGAATATATTACATACCATTGAAACATACACTTTAAATAGGTGTATCATACGGTATGTGAATTTTATCTTAATAAAGCTGTTTTTAAAAAGGAAAGAAACAGGTATTTAAGCCAGATGACAACAAGCTATTTTTATAGATGTTTTTTTCCTTTTCGTTGATTCCAAGATCCTCTTATTCTGGTATGAAGGTAGTTTGGAAACTGGTCATCATAAGTTCATTTGGTAAGGACAGAATTAAAAAAAAAAAAGTTTTATGATTTTAAATGGTTTTTCAAATCCTTTAGAAACAACCTAATCAACTAGTGACTTATGTATTTCGATATCTTGCATCCTGAGAGTGTTGGATACTCTGACAAAATTCTGAGTATTCAATTCATTTTTCATTCATTCATTTACCCAACACATCTATTGAGAACCTGTATGTGACACTTTATAATACATGCTTTAAACAGTAGTCATCTTTTAAAACATTGACACCTGCAGTCTGACAACAGCATCAAATATTAGATATTGAGGCTATTCCTTAAATCTGGATATAAGCTCTCCTAGGGCACAACTCAATACAGGATGGTGGGAAGGTGGAAGAAGGAAACTGACATTTATTGAATGTCTGCAATTTGTCAAGCACTATGCTAAGTAATTCAAAATATGATCTCATTTAATCTTCACAAGAACACTTTAAGGTGAGCAAAATCATCAGATGAATAAACTATTCAAATAAATTGTATAACTTACCTAAAGTCAGACAAACTGTAAGCTAGGTACTTGTCAGAAGGTACAGGTCTTCCGGTTCTAAAAGCAGTATTTTGCTTTGTTTTGGGTTTGGTCTTCTCTGCCGGTTCCCAAGAGAATGTTTTGGTTTGATTTGTTTTTTCGTTGTTGTTGTTGTTTTTTGTTTTTGTTTTTGTTTTTGTTTTTTGCTATTTTAGGGCAAGACCCAGGGAATATGGAGATTCCTAGGCTAGGGGTTGAATTGGAGTTGTAGCCGCCGGCCTGCACCACAGCCACAGCAACACGGGATCCGAGCCACATCTGAGACCTACACCACAGCTCACGGCAATGCTGGACCCTTAACCCACTAAGCAAGGCCAGGGATCGAACCCGCTTCCTCATGGATCCTAGTCGGGTTCGTTAACCTCTAAGCCCCTAAGGGACCTCCTCCCAAGAGAATGTTTGTGAGTCAATTAATTTGTTCAACAAAGACTTATGTGGTATAACCATCTGTCAGGCACTGTGCTGCACCTGCAGATGTGAAGATGAATTCCATGAAAACAACCACTCAACTCATAGTGCTCACAGTCTAGCTACGAAGACAATCCTTTGAAGAAAGATAGTTTGAATCTTCAACACATCGTAAGATTCAGCTGCCTTTTTTGAATTTCACTGTGTTTCCAGAGCTATCTAACGTGCTTCTGCGATCCCAGTCCCAACTTGCCTTCCCAACTGCATCTTCTGTCACTTCATCCAGGACCCTCTGTGCCAGATACACTGAACACTTCCCAGCAATGCACTAAACCACTTCTCTTTCTCTTCACTTCCATTCTCCCCCTGCTTTCGTATATGCTTCCCCTTCTGCCTTTTCCCACTTTTTAGGAAAAATATATTTCAAAAGCTGGAAAGGATGAAGGGCCCTGGTTTCATTCTCGGTTAGCCTCCTCTTTGTATCACAGCGGCAAGTTACTTAACCTATCCCAGCTCCAGTGCCCCATCTGTAAACTAAGAATGAATAATAACCAACTCACATGATATTTGTAAAGATTCAAGTGATAAACAAGCAGAGTGCCTGGCACAAAGCGGTTTCAAAAATGATTCTTGAATATGGGAATGAAGATAGGAAATGCTATGCATCAATAAAGGAAGAAATCCTTGAGAGTCAGGGATGCTTCATGAAAAAGCTAGGCCTTAAATTACTCCTTGAAAGATGAGTAGGTTCTGAACAGTCACAATTGCAGGAGAAAGGCTAGATAAAGACTTGCTCTTTTTCTGTGTTTTAAATATTCTTTTACGAGATACACTGCAGAGCAGCGCAAGAAACTGGCTGTAATAAGAAGGCTAAGTTTCCTTTCTTAAATAGTGCACTGTATTCATAGGAATGTAGAGATTCTTCCACCGTTTTCACTCTCCTGACCCAAAAATGGCTTAAGAACTTCTCCAGGGAGTTCCTGTCGTGGCTCAACGATAATGAATCCAACTAGTATCCATGAGGACTCAGGTTCCATCCCTGGCCTCGCTCAGTGGGTTAAGGATCGCAGCTCGGATCTGGCATTGCTGTGGCTGTGGTATAGGCTGGCGCCTGCAGCTCCAATTCAACCCCTGGCCTGGGAACTTCCAGTTATCTTAACCACCAACTTGGCTTCTGAGCCTGACTGCAGATGCCTCCTCCACAGATGTCTCCTTTTGCCATAAGCTCACAACCTTTCACGTATCCTTTTTGACAATTATTTATTGAGACACACGAAATTCTGAAAATTTGTTTGAACTTCGACTCAGCAGTTATATTATCAGGAGTTTATTTCAAGGCAATAGTCATAGTTGTATACAAACAGTAAATTATAAAAGTGTTTCTAGGAGTTCCCTTCTTGGCTCAGTGGTTAACGAATCCGACTAAGAACCATGAAGTTGTGGGTTCGATCCCTGGCCTTGCTCAGTGGGTTAAGGATCTGGCGTTGCCGTGAGCTGTGGTGTAGTTTGCAGACGCGGCTCGGATTCCGCGTTGCTGTGGCTGTGGCGAAGGCCAGCGGCTACAGCTCCTGTTAGACCCCTAGCCTGGGAACCTCCATATGCCGTGGGTGCGGCTCTACATAAAAAGGCAAAAAGACAAAAAAAAAAAAAAAACTAAAAGTGTTTCTCACAAAGACAAAAAGCTGGAGACAATCTAGATGTCCATTGATAGGGGATTAGTTATGTAAATCTTCATAAATTCATGAAAAGTAATACCGTACAGCCATTAAAGATGATGTGTAAAATAATATAGTATACACATAAAAATACAAGTGTGGGCAATGGGACCTTGCTGTATAGCCCAGGTGACTGTATTCAGTCACTTGTCACGGATCAGAAAGAAAGATAATGCGAGGAAAAGAATGTATGATGGGTCACACTATTGTACAGCAGAAATTGGCAGAACATTATAAATCAGCTATAATTTTAAAGCGTAAAAAAAATAAATAAATGAAACAAAAATAAATAAATAAATAAAAATACCAATGTGATTTCATAACAATATTTTAACAATGATTGTCTTTGGGGTGGCCTTAAAAATGTCCCCCCCCCATAATGAACACCTATTACTCCTCCATTTAAAAAAAAAAATTTTTTTAGTCCATTGAGTTTGGTCTGTATAATGTCACATTAAAGGGAAAAGGCAGAAAATTATGGGAAGAGGCCAAAAAGACACGTGCAAAGTGCCATGTCTGTTTTTCTGTAATTTTTTTAATACAAGGAAATAGCAAAAGGTTAGTTCTCTAAACTTTTTTTTTTTCCCTCAGAGGAAAGCGTGAACGCAGTCCCCCACTACCACAAATTATGCAGTTGAGTTTCCCACATTTGGAGAAATCACAGGGGTCAGCACATCCGGAGTGCAACGGACAAGCCTCTCCCTGTGAGAACAACCTTCTTGATCATGGCATCTCCCCTGCCAGGTAAGTATAGGTTAGTTAGTTCTCTTAAGAAAGGTATATGTTCTCATCTTTCTCATTTTTATTTCAAGGGCTCAATAAATATTAGTATTTTCGTTGAAAAATAAAACATTACACAAATACTATGACACAGTGGCAGATTTGCTACAGCTTTCATCTGAATTGGAAAGTTGCTAATGTTGAAGTAATTTCAAAGTCCTTTTTATGGCTTTGAAAACCATGTTTCTTCAGACTAGGCAGAGGTAGACTTGAATGAAAAGCAGTCTTTTTCTTACTCTCTCTTTTTATCTTTCTTTTTATTGAAAGGTCTCAAAGCATCTATTATTTTAACAATTAATAAAAATTTAAAATAAAATTGTGTGAAAACTTAAAAACAGAATCAAAAGTCATAAAGCAAAAGACAAAAGATTTATCTGCCTTCCCTTGCTAGGTGATCCATAGTCACTTACCAAAACTAACTTTATATTTCCTTTTTTTTTTTTCTCTTCTTGTCTTTTCTAGGGTTGCACAGGCGGCATATGGAGGTTCCCAGGCTAGGGGTCTAATTGGAGATGTAGCTGCCAGCCTACACCACAGCCACAGCAATACGGGATCTGAGCAGCGTCTGCAACCAACACCAGAGTTCACAGTGACGCCGGATCCTTAACCCACTGAGTGAGGCCAGGGATAGAACCCGCAACCTCATGGTTCCTAGTTGGGTTTGTTAAGCACTGAGCCAGGACGGGAACTCCATAACTTTATATTTCTTTAAAAAAAATTTTTTTTCAGAGTTCCTGTTGTGGCTCAGTGGGTTAAGAACCCAACTAATATCCATGAGGACTCAGGTTGAGCCATTGCCTTGCTCAGCGCATTAAGGATCCTGCATTTCCACAAGCTGTGGTATAGGTTGCAGATGCAGCTCAGATCTGGTGTTGCTATGGCATAGGCCAGCAGCTGCAGTTCCAATTCAGCCCCTAGCCCAGAAACTACCACATGCCAAGTATGCAGCCCTTAAAAAAAAAGAAAGAAAGAAAATTTTTTCAAAGACAAATGGGATCACATTCCCTATACCGTTCTGCAATTTATTATCTTGGCATATTTCTACATTACATGTAGAATTTATTCACCTCTTTTTTTGCTTCATATGTACATAATTTAATGGACTTTTTCATTTTTTCATATTCATGAAGTCAATGTTCCATCCAATTAATTAAACTAAAAACATCAGTCATAACTTTAAAACTGAGAGATTGTCACTTTCAACATCTTGCAATATCATTTCTGATTTCTTTTTATACCTATATGTCATAAAATATGTCATAAAAATATGTCTTAGAAACATGACTGCCATCTACTAAATGCTACATACGTACTAGGTGCTTTACGTATGTTATCTAATACAACAACCACAAGGTAAAAATATTAGACTCCCACTTTAGCAATGAGGAAACTGAAGTTCAGAGAGGTAAGAAACGTCCAAAGTCATATAGATGACACGTGACTTAGCCTGGATTCAAACCCAGATCACTCTGACCCCAAAGACCATGTTCTCAGCCAGGTATACTGACTCACCACTAAACTAAGTGCACGTATATGTGTGAAAAAGGAATCATGTGTATTATTTAGTAACCTTTTTTTTAACTTGAAAATACATCATAGACTTATTTTTTATTATAATAAATTATAATTACATATCACTTCTATTGACTGACTACCTTGCCCTTCATTATACATACAGGATCATAAAATATTAAAGCCACACTTAGATATAGGATTGATTTCAATATTTTACTATTATAATAAAAATGACAAATATTTTTATTTGCTGCATTTTTTTTAAGAGCTGCCCCCGCGGCATATATAAGTTCCCAGGCTAGGGGATCAATCGGAGCTGCAGCTGCCAACCTACACCACGGCCACAGCAACGCCAGATCTGAGCTGCATCCACAACCTATACCACAGCTCACTGCAACTCCGGGTCCTTAACCCACTGAGTGAGGCAGGGATCAAACCAGAAACTTCGTGGTTACTAGTCAGGTTCATCACCGCTGAGCCACCAAGGGAACTCCACTGCATGTTTTAGAGCATTCTTTCATGTAGAAAAGGCCTTTAGTATGTGTCCTTTACCTACTGATGCAATAATTTCTTATAGAACTTCAAAGAAGACTGCATTAAAATGACTATAAGCTTCTCAAGAATTAAAACATGTAAGAAGGCAAAAATAATTCCTTTATGTTCTAATGCTTTACTTAGTTGACAACACTTAGTTTTAAGGGGAAATGGGAAAAAATCTACATGACTGACAAAAATGTTAATATAAAGTATTAACCTGCACTGTCAAATATGGCAATCTACATGACTGACAAAAATGTTAATATAAAGTATTAACCTGCACTGTCAAATATGGCAAATTTAAATTTATGGCTACATAAATTTAAATTAAATAAAATTTAAAATTCAGTTCCTCAGTTTTGCTGAGCCATATTTTAAGTGCTCAGTTGCCACACTTGGACTAGTAATGACCGTATTGGCTAGGGCAAATACAGAACATTTCCATCATCACAGAAATTTTTTATTTTGGGGGGCCACACCCACGGCTTATGGAGGTTCCCAGGCTAAGGGTCCAATCCGAGCTGTAGCCGCCGGCCTATGCCACAGCCACAGCAATGCCAGATCCCAGCCATTTCTGCAACCTTCACCACAGCTCACAGTAACACATGATCGTTAACCCATTGGGAAATGCCAGGGATTGAACCCGCAACCTCATGGTTCCTAGTCAGATTCATTTCTGTTGCACCACAATGGGAACTCCAACACAGAATATTTTTATTGAACAGCGCTGGTATAGAACATTTATACTACAAAATACTACACAATATTTTATTCTTTGTGTGTGTGTGTGTGTGTGTGTGTGTGTGTGTGTGTGTGTGGCTGCTCCTGCCACATGCAGAATTCCCAGACCAGTGATCAAACCAGCACCACAGTAGTGACAATGCCAGATCTTTAACCTACTAGGCCACCAGGAGACTCCTACTACACAGTATTGTAAACGAATCCAGAAGACCTATATATACTGACATGACAGGATACAAGATTTTATTTGTTTTTGTTTTTTTTTTCTTTTTAGGGTCGCACAGGAGGCATATGGAGGTAGCCAGGTTAGGGGTCGAATTGAACTACAGTCGCCAGCCTATGCCACAGCCATAGCAATGCCAGATCTGAGCCTCATCTGTGACCTACAACACAGCTCACGGCAAAACCGGATCCTTAACCACTGAGCGAGGCCAGGGATTGAACCTACATCCTCGTCAATACCAGTCAGATTCATTTCCACTGAGTCACGATGGGAACTTCTGTTTTTAATTTTTTTTTTTTTTTTTTTTTTTTTGTCTGTTTAGGGCTGCACCTACGGCAGATGGAGTTTCCCAGGCTAGAGGTCTAATAGGAGCTATCGCTGCCGGCCTACACCACAGCCACAGCAATGCCAAATCTGAGCCGCGTCTTCTACCTACACCACAGCTCACTGCAACACCAGATCCTTAACCCACTGAGTGAGGCCAGGGATCGAACCCGCACCCTCATGGTTCCTAGTCGGATTCGTTTTCATTGCGCCACTTTAGGAACACTTGTTTTTAATTTTTTATGTAAGTGATTATTGACTTATAAGTGATGAGATTTTCATAAGAGTTTTACAAGAATATAGTCATATGCAATGTGAAATTTTAAAATAACTCAATTTTTTTAAAAAACTTCCCATGAAACTTAAATATATAGAGTAGTGAAGGGACACAGTGAGAAGAGGAAATCATTTCAACTTAACTTACTGGGGAAAATTTTCATGGAGGACGCAACCCTGAGCTCTTTTCAAAAAGTTAACAAGTAAAGGGATACAAGGCAGAGAAAAAAGGAGATTTATCTATGGACGGAAGAGTAAAGCCACAGATGAGGATTTAAAATCCAAAGTAATTTGACCAGATTTTTTTGTTTGTTTGTTTTTGGGTTTTTGTTTTGTTTTGTTTTTCGTCTTTTTAGGGCCACACCTGTGGCTAGAGGTTGAATAGAAGCTGCAGCTGCAGCCTACACCACAGCCACAGCAACAGCAGATCCTAGCCGCATCTACAAACTACACAGCAGCTCATAGCAACGATGGATCCTTAACCCACTGAGCGAGGTCAGGGAGCAAACACGAGTCCTCATGGATACTAGCTGGGTTTGTTAAGCCACCACAGGAACTCTGTAATTTGGCCAGTTTTACATTTGGGGAGTGTTATGAGAATTAAGTAACATAATACATCATGAAAGCATCTTGTAAACTATAAAGTACTGTCTAAACTAAAAAGATTGTTGTAGGAATCAAAAGGCACAATCTGTAGTCTTTGAAAATTTGTGTGCTTTGAAAACAAAATACATGTAAGATAACATTTCTTTATATGAAATTATTGATAAATGCAATTATATAATAACAAATGCCTATATAGAATTACATATGCATTGACTGAATTAATAGAATATTTAGTGGTTTCATACATCTAAAGAGTCACTATTATAAATTATATTCTCATAATTACGTTAAAAAAGAAAAAGAAAAGCAAAAACATCTCACCAAAAATATCATTCTACCTCACGATGACTTCGTTTTTCTTTTGCATAAGCCTGTGTCTTTCAAATAATCCACAAGCAAATAGCTCCATTCTGTAGATGAGAAATTATAAAAGACCATGTAATCAGCTGACAAAGGAACTGAAAACAAGCCCAGAGGAAATGCATGGCTGTTCTTACAAAGTCACAATGTACTGTTCTGTTTGCCTCCCACTCTCCAAGTGTATATTCCTGACATTTCTTGTCTTATAATTGGACTTTATGAATGAGAGCTGTAGGATGCTGTCTGGTGAATGATCTGAAAAGGATATGCTGAAACACAGTGGAGGTGCTGCAAAAATTGAATGCTATGTTTTGTGTGGGAACTTAAATAAGAGGCATGAATTAGAAATTCAGAACCTCAAATTTTATCCTATATAAAATAAGGTCTATTTTCTCAGTCCTTAATAGAGACCTTGAGTAGGTTTAGGTGACATAAAATGTGGAAACCAAATGCATAGGCTTGGATTTCAGAATAGTCTGGGATCCCATGGCTTCCCAGCGTTTACCCTTTACAAGTGTTCTGGTGAAAAAGGAGGAGTTCAGTAACTTTCATATTCTTTAATTTTGTTTCTTCATCCCAACTGCTAAGCAGCTATTAAAACACATACTTATTAACATTTCTATGGCATGTTGTTCTTTCTAACATGCATTCAATTTCATATCTCATGTGGTCTAGCTGATGAATAGCACCAGTTAGTCAAGAATTAGTTCGCTGGGGCTCTGAAAATAATCAGTCATATTTAGGAAACTTTTCCTGTGTGCCTACTATGTGCCACATGAGAATCAGCAGCTGGACAATTTTATTCACATTCAGATGGGCCACAACAAGGATTCTCTTTTGTTGGCAGAAATACTGGGGAAAGAAAAAAACATTTCCCAAACAGGGCAGGCAGGAATCAAAAAGTAGGCTTGAAAAAATTCTCCAAGGAAACAGGCCATTATGTTAATAGTCACTGTTTTGTCTCTGGGTGGTTACACTGTGGAGTTTTTTTTTTCCCCCTTCGTTATGCTTTTTTTATACTTTCTAATTTTTTTCTACAATAGGCATATATATAATGTATAAACAGAAAATAATAAAGTAAAAGTCTTAAGAGAAAAAGAGTCTCCAAAAGACTATACAAAACAAGGAAGAGATTCAAATGTAAATAAGTCCATCGATTGGTATAGTTGACGGCCAATCATATTGATGGACAGCATGACTCCAGCTATTTAATTGATTGTTTTTTCTAAATCAAGCATTGGGCTTCAGCCTTTGGTAAGAAGTATACCATTCACCTCATGAAGATTTTAACTCTTCCTGGACTTTAGGGCTTTGCTCTACTAGAAGAATTCATGTACTACCCCTCCCTCAAAGCTCTCAAAGATCTTGAACTTTTGATCTGTTTTTATCAAAGGTAAGCATGAGACCCTGAGGAGGATAATGTTGTACTGTAGACTGATACACAGCTTTTTTTTTTTTTTTTTTTTTTTGCTTTTTAGGGCCACACCCAAGGCATACGGAAGTTCCCAGGCTAGGGGTCAAATCCAAGCTACAGCTGCCAGCCTACAACACAGCCACAGCAACCTATACTACATCTCATGGCAACATCAGATCCTTATTCCACTGAGTCAGGCTAGAGATTGAACCCAAATCCTCATGGATACTGGTCGGGTTCGTAACCCTCTGAGCCACAATGGGAACTCCTAATACACAACATTTATGGATTAAATTAAAAACAGCCACCATATCAACAACAACAATAATAAAAGTAGAAAATGCACCCAGTGCCTTTTCTTTTTACATTTGTGTGAACCTTTCTGCTGCCAAAAATGTCTAGGCCCAGCTAAGTTCTGGTTAATCAGAAAATCAGAAGGACCCCCCCCACCCCAGTGTATGAAAGGGTCATTCATCGAGGGCTGAGCGAGAAAGTCCTCAGTCCACAGTGAGTTATCCTGTGCACATACCCTCCAAGTACAGATGGCTCCTCGGGGCAGGAATTAAAGATGAAGAGAGAAATGGCTCTCCAACGGAATACAGTACATTAATTCACTTAGAAGGCACAAGGGTGTGTCTGCTTTACTGACTTTTCAGAAGGCACAGAATTTGGCCCTATTTCCAGTTATAGTAAATATGTTTACTCCTTAAAATGTGCCTCTGAATTTCACCCAAATGAAGCCCATGGCTTATCAGCAAATTCTAAGAGAGCTGCTTGCTGATTTGAAAACACTTGAGGCCACTTGGGTCTCAGAGACACTGGACGCCCAGGCGGTCACTTTTGTCTTCACCCTCCTCCCAGAAGCTCCCAAGAGCAGGCAAGGCCTTTCACTCATGAGTTCTGGCAGTTGGCTGAGGCCTCCCTGAGGAGAAAAGAAAAAGGGGAAACTGTGCTGGGTGAGGTTGGCCTCTCCTAAGGCTTATTAATAGAGAACATGTGGGCTGAGGCAAAGGCGGGGGCCGGGGGTGTTGCTGAGTAAACAGGATGGGATGAGAAAGAGAATGATGCTTTTATATTCTTGTCTATTATAGATCCAGGGAGGCTCTTTAATGGAGATGAAAGGGAGAGACAGATTTCAAGGAAGTCGCTTCCAAAGCTAAACATGCAGGCCACTGGTGTCTACTTTCCCATCTCCCATGAAAGAGAGATGCGTGGTCAACTGGCATTGCTAACCAACCTGCTAGCCAGATGTCACTTAGGTTCTCCTGATTTGTGGCTCTCTTACACTTACTCTATCATTTGAGAATTCCTTTTTTAGACTTTTCGTTTATTTATTCATTCCGCTAATGTTAATTGAGTGCTACTATTGCCAGGCACTGTTTGGGGCACTGTGAACAGCAGTGAACAAAACAGCCTTCAAGGAAGATCTAGAGGAAAAGGCGAGGAGTGAAGAATTAACAATCGCAGGTGCAGACTGTGACACCAACTAGATGCAGGTGCCAGGAGAGCCAGAAGAGGTACTAAACGAGACTTTGTCTATAGAACGGTGGTCAGGGAACGCTCTTCTGAAAAGGAGTCCATGACGCCTGAATTGAGCCTGGAGTTAGCCAGCTGGAGAAGGGATGGGAAGGCTTAAGGCTTGACTGGATAAGAATTTTGCAAATGAAGGTAACAGCACCATTGAAAAGTCATGTTCCTATCGAGGATGTCAAAGACAGAGGTACCCCCAGGGACTTTAAAGAAGGATGTTTTTAGGAACTACATAAAAAATATGCTGGTGTTTCAGAGAACATCCAGGTGAGATTCCACACTTAGGGGAGGAATGAGAAACAGTACTGTTTGCATTTGAAACTTTCTTTCACATGCTGACCTATTTTTGACTCAAGCCCATAAATGTCTATTTATAGAAGGGGAATTAAAGACTAGAAGGCAGTCTGCTAGGTAAGGGGAGTTTTTCCATTCCTTATTGGAAAATGATGATATTTCTATAATAATACTAAGTGTTTAAAGTATTTTAAGTATGTTTTGCCCCCATGGGCAAAGATAGAGGCAACATTATTAAGACAAACTGTCATGCTTTAGATTTTGGGTGATTTGGGAGTTCCCAGTGTGACTCAGTGGTAACAGACCTGACTAGTATCCATGAGGACGTGGGTTCAACCTCCGGCTCTGCTCAATGGGTTAAGGATCGGGCATTGCCGTAAGCTACTGTGAGCTGCGGTATAGGTCATGGATGTGGTTTGCATCTGGCATAGGCCGGCAGCTGCAGCTCTAATTCGAACACTGGCCTGGGAACTTCCATATGCCCTAAAAAAAGAAAAAAAAAATGTGTGTGTGTGAATTTTAAAACTTGAATTTGATTAGCAGATTTATTTAAATATGAATATCAGGAAGGTTTATCATTAAAATTTAATTTTAATATTGTATATACATAAGTCATACATGCTGAATATTTGGGAAAATGGTTATATAAACTTGAATCTTCCAAAATTTTTAAAAAATACATTGGAAAGAATCCTGCTGTATAGCACAGGAAACTATATCTAGTCACTTGTGATGGAAAGTGATGGAGGTTAATGTGAGAAAAAGAATGTATCTATATACATATATATATATGTATATGACTGGGACACTTTGCTGTACAGCAGAAATTGATGGAACATTGTAAACCAACTATAATAAAAATTTAAAAAAAAGAAAAGAAAAAATACATAGGAATGTGTCTATGATAAAATTTTAACCACAAAAAACAGAGTTAGTATTGGAGAACTGAACTGTTACAAATTTTTTTCCACTTATCAATTTTATTTCAGACAATATAAAAGAATGAGAACTTTGTCAGTATAAAAAAACCACTTTATTTCTTGCCATTATTTCTTTTCAGTCTCATAGCTAAAAACATGTCCATATCAAGCTTTTGTTTCTTGATCCTTATTATAGTCTCCATAAAAATCATTAGAAATATACTGTCTCAAAGAGAGGAGCTGATTCCTCTCCTGTCCAAATTGTTAGTTTTCTGATTGACTCTGAAAACCAAAACTTTACTCTCTTTGAGGGAAAATAATCTATTTTTCTAGAGAATTTCAATCTGTCAGTCACTCTGATAGACGCATAGCCCCTACTGTATTATTTTTTGCTTCAGCTAACATATGTTAAAACAAAATCATTTTTAAAGCTGAAGACAATTCAACATTCTGATTAGTGCCAAAAGTTCTGTAGCAACTGCCAAGTTTCCCCAATGTAAGCCCATTATCCTCACTCATTTTCTTCAAGGATCAAACAAGTGTGTGTGATCCGTCCCAGAAATCAGTTGTCTAGAGATGCTAAATTTATAACTCATATATTTTTCATTTTAAATCTCACAGAAAGATACCTTACCTCCAAGACATGAAATGATTAAGAGAAAAAAAAAAAGTTCAGAAGTCTTCATTCTTCATCCTTCTTAGTCAATTATCCACTTGTATGTTGGCCAAAAAAGTATTGCTACAGCAAATTACTATATGCAGGCAGAAGCTGCAGTTTTCACTGATATTTCCTCTTGAGGACTAGAGAATTCAGTGCTTTGGTCAAAATATAGATTGTGCTTAGATCATTGGGGATATTTTTCAACAATTCTTTCTCACAGAAATACTGCTATGAAAAATTGTTTTAGTTTATGCTGAAACAATTTATTGTGCACACCGAGACTTTTATATAAGTTAGTCCCAAAAGAACTGGGATATCTGGAAACATGGTCGTGGTCATTAAGTTGCTATCCTGAAGATAGAAACCTGATTAAAATGTTAAAAAATTCAGTGGAATAAAATGAGTAAACAGGCTTCCTTTCCTTTCTTTTCTTTCCTTTCCCTTCCTTCCTTCCACTTTCCTCTCTTTTCCTTTTTCTTTTTTTTTAATCCAGTTATCTTTAGCCTGAAGCCTGTTTGTTACACACTTTTACGACTCATCAGCATTAAACCACATTCTGTCAGTTAGAATAGTTAGCATAGCAATTATTTAAATTGTCAGAACCCTCAGGTAAAAAAGCTTCAGGTGCCAAAAAGCAGCAAGTCTATTCAGTGTGTGGAAAAGTTGTTTCTCCCCAGGATTGAGAGCTGGTCTTTCTTCTGACTCAGAGGGACAAACACACTTAGAATTCAAGCTGGAGCTTCTTCCCAGCTGTCTGGAAATGGACATGGTGAAAACAACACTGTCACTGACCTGCCACTCCTTGGAGGTTAGCCAGGGCTTCAGAGAGTCTGAGAGGAAAAGGCAGACACTAGACCTCTGATTCTCAAAATTAGCTGCTCAACAGTCACCTGGCAAGTTTTTTAAAAGCTATTCGGATGCCTGGGTTTGATATAATTGGCCTCTGTATTTTCTTTTTTTTTCTTTTACTTTTGGCCATGCCTTCAGCATGTGGACCGGGGATCGAACCAGTGCCACAGCAGTAACAATTCTGGGTACTTAACCCACTGCTCCACCAGGGAACTCTTTATCCCCCCACCCCCGCAAGCCTCGGTATTTTTAAAAGCAGTAAAACTTGAGGATTACTGTTTTAAAGTACACAATTTTCACATTTAGCCCTCAGATAAATTAAGGTAAAAAACTTCCCCTCATCTGAGCTTGAAATGAATCAAAAAAACACAACCAAAAAATACAAGAGGAAACAGTTCTTACTACAGCTTTCCTCGTAATTAGCCTGTTGTCATTTAATATAATCAACTGGCCTATAAATCCATTAAGATGATTAATCAGTTTACTTGGCCCCTCTTCAGAAGCTCTGTCAGAAACTTTACATCTAAGCCACTGCAAACAGCTGTCAGTACAAATACCTTGATTCTTTGCTTCTCAGGCCCTCTTGCTAGAAAGTATTGCCAGGTACAATTCTGGTGAGCTGTTCTTTTCAGAGGAGCAGCCCTTACCCAGGTCCAGAGATTGTGGTCTGGCAGGAATGTGGGCCCAGGGTCTCTAGAACTTCCCATTTTTTCAAGAGAAGCCAGGAATCTTTGAATTCATGTGAAATCTTCCAGTTTCTAAATGGTGGCAAGTGATTCAATTGTGATAATCAAAACACACCTGCCAACCAAAATTGAGCTGCCAAATGCCAATCCCTGGCGAGGAAGGCTCTTCACCATACCATGTCACCTTCATGTGGCTAACTACTCAGCTTTTAATACTCACTTCTGGAGACGATTCTTTTGGGAAAAGTCCCACGGTGCCCCCTCCTCAGCCTGTCCTTTACCCCTAGACTTGTGCTCCAACTCTGAGCATGAAACACACCTCCAACCCTGTCTTCCTACAGTCCCATCCTGTGTCTCTCCCTTAGTAGCTGCCCACCTCCTAAGGGCAAAGGCTGTGCCTTAGTCCTCATTTTAGGAGTGTGTGTTAATCCCAAATTGGATTCTGATTCAGCAAACAAATGTTTTTAAATGCTTACCATGTGTATGTATTAAAATTTAACAGTCAAATTACAGTTCTTCTGAAATAGAAATGAAGAAAATACACACTAAGAAAAAAAAATTCCCTCTCCGAATAGATCAGAACATCTCTACACAGCACTTTTATCCCTAGAGTGTTGCTTACTGGTTAAGAGAGTGGCCTTGGAAGCCAGTATGAGTCCATATTTGAGCTCTGCCACATGGGTGACCTTGGCAAGTTACTTGACCTTCTTATTCTAAGTTTTCTTATTTTCTTATAATAGGACCTGCCCTAAAGGATTGTTATGAGGATTGTGTATGCCAACAACTACATACTCTGCTGGGCCATTACTATCACCAATGATTGAGCACAGTGCCCCCCAGGAACCCTGAAGAGTAAGCATCATTATCCTCATCTTATGGACGAGGAGCCAGTGAGGCTCTGATATCAACTGCCCACGGTCACTTTGCTAGTACATCTTAGCACTGGGATGTGAATACAGATCTTCCACCAAGCCCATTGTTGTTCCAATTACAGTAGACAAAATTCAACCCAGTCTTCCCAGATGTTTGTCAGATCACCGACACTTAAAACCCATTACCACACGTTAAGCTAGTCCCGGTCACCTTGACAAGTACCCAAATGCAAGTAAACTCCTTTTATCATTGTATTAATAATAATAAAAGCAGGGTTCCCATCGTGGCTCAGTGGTTAACGAACCCAACTAATATCCATGAGGACGTGGGTTTAATCCCTGGCCTTGCTCAGTGGGTTAATGATCCGGTGTTGCTGTGAGCTGTGGCTTAGGCTGGCGGCTATAGCTCCGATTGGACCCCTAGCCTGAGAACTTCCATATGCCATGGGGGCAGCCCTAAAAGACAATAATAATAATAATAGCTAATACTATTGAGCTCTATATTTTCTATGTTGTGCTAAGCATGTGCCTTTCGGTTTTTTGGGTTTTTTTTTTTTTTGTCTTTTTGCCTTTTCTAGGGCCGCACTCGTGGCATATGGAGGTTCCCAGGCTAGTGGTCTAACAGGAGCTGCAGCTGCCGGCCTTCGCCACAGCCACAGCAACGCGGGATCCGAGCCTCATCTGCAACCTACACCACAGCTCACGGCAACGCCGGATCCTTAACCCACTGAGCAAGGCCAGGGATCGAACCCACAACCTCATGGTTCCTAGTCGGATTCGTTAACCACTGAGCCACGAAGGGAACTCCTAAGCATGTGCCTTTCATTGACTTTAATCTCTGTGAGGCATGGATTATTATTTTCATATGAGAAAACTGAAACCCAGAAAGTTAAGTCACTTGCCCAAGGACTAGTGTTTAAGCCATTGAGGTTTCTTAACCTCTCTTCCTGGCATTGGAATTTCCCAGATCAATACATTTCAGTTAAAAAATAGTAATAGGAGTTCCCATCCTGACTCAGCGGAAACGAATCCAACTAGGAACCATAATGTTGCGGGTTCTATCCCTGGCCTCGCTCAGCAGGTTAAGGTTCAGGCATTGCCGTGAGCCGTGGTGTGGGGCACAGACGCGTTTCGGATCCTGCGTTGCTGTGGCTGTGGCATAGGCCGGCAGCTGCAGCTCCTGTTAGACCACTAGCCTGGGAACCTCCATATGCTGTGGATGCAGCCCTAAAAAATGACAAAAAGACAAAAAAAATAAAATAAAATAAAAAATAATAATAAAGTTATGAACCAATTTACCAACTCTTTATTTCATTGCCATCAACTCAAAATAAAGAACATGCTAGCACAAAAACCATGGAGTGTTCATAATCTCAGAATAAAATAATTAAATACATTTAACTTTATGAAAAGTTCCAGGAGTTCCCCGTGCGGCACAACGGAAACAAATCTGACTAGTATCCATTAGGATGCGGGTTCCATCCCTGGCCTTGCTCAGTGAGTTAAGGATCCGGTGTTGCCGTGAGCTGTGGTGTAGGCCAGCAGCTGTAGCTCTGATTCAACCCCTAGACTAGGAAGCTCCCTTTGCCAAGGGTATGGCCCTAAAAAAGCAAAAAAATAAAAATTAAATTAAATTAAATTTCAAAAAGTTCCAGACACTGTTTTAACTTTTCTGTGTGAACTGGTGGAAGCTTTGTCTCCACCCTTACCTCCCTCTGTGGTTTTCCCTTGTCCTTCTCCACCTGCTCACCTGCAGCCCTCTCACTTCAGTATTTCTTCTCTTTGGCTAGCCTCTTCCTTAATCCTTTCTTCAGAGCCAGGATAATCACCCTGTGATTAGGTCTGTAATCATCTGAACTGGGTGGAGGAAACCCACATGCCAGGGTGAGAAGGGGGGTTGGCCCAATGGAGACTAATGGGCAAAAAGCCTGGCACCCAGGACGTAGATGGTACTACAAACTGAACCTGTGGTCGTGGGGGGAGGCCGTGGTGCACTGCAGTATGTGATGCACAGTCCAGGAAAAGGGAGCATGTAAAAGGCAGGACAGGAGACAGCTCTACTTTCTTAAATCCCAGACAGAGGGAGGGATGGTCCTGTGGCAAGCAGAAGGCCCGGTGACAAAGCAAAGAATGTTAGCGTTGTATTGCCAACTGCCCCAAAGGAGCACATCAAAAGTGAGTTCTTTCTGCAGACTTCCCCCAAATGGGTAGTTGTGCTTCATGTGACTAACATCCAGAAGGATTTTTTTAACCTGCAATGTTTATTTTAATGAATTCCTCTACTGACATATTAGCAAGACAAGGTTTTGTTCTTTTTGGGGTGTGCAAGGTTGGGAGGGAAGTCATAAATGAAGAGAGATTCACCAAATCAAAAAAGAAGTCAAAACCCACCACCCCTAGCCCTTGTATTAGGAAACATGCATTTCTTTCATGCCCAAACTGTTCTGACCCTGTTTGACTTTTGGTCAATGCAAGTGGCATGTGATCTGCTGAAGTTAATTCTGCAGAACAATGGAGTTGAGTTAGCAAGGCTTCATCCTATTACGTTTGATAACAAATTAATTCTTTTTTTTTTTTTCCTCTCACAGTGAGTTCCTGACACTTTCAACTATTGCTTTTACCAGTGAAGAGGGCCGAATTAAAGATGCAACCAAGTGCATTTCCTAAAACTCTTTGGTGGATTTAAGGACATTTTACTTCTTTTCACTGAATGTTTCTGTTTCCCTACTAACTAACTTAAAAGGATAAAATGTGTACATGGGAACATGGGCAGGATTTGACCTCTAAATTCAGGGGCTGGCTTACTAACTCAGTCATGTTTGCTATTAGATTCCAGGAGGCATTTACCTACAGAAAGCTGATAACATTCTTTAAAAGCCATTCCTGAAACATCTTCTACCATACATTAGTGAGTAAAAAAATAACAGGAAGTAATATTCAGTGTATCACCACAATTTTGCTTAGAAAACTAAAACAAGCAAACTCATGTAAATGCACACGCAAGTAAAAAGACTGGAAGGAAATATACCAAAACTTTAGCAGGGATTTTCTTTGGATATTGAGATTAGGAACAGTTTTTTTTTCTTTTTTGCTTGGGTCTACTTTATAATTTTTCTACTTTTGGAGTTCCCGTCGTGACTCAGTGGTTAACGAATCTGACTAGGAAACATGAGGTTGCAGGTTCGATCCCTGGCCTTGCTCAGTGGGTTAAGGATCCGGCGTTGACGTGAGCTGTGGTGTAGGTCACAGACTCGGCTCGTATCCCGCGTTGCTGTGGCTGTGGCGTAGGCCGGCAGCTGCAGCTCCTGTTAGACCCCTAGCCTGGGAACCTCCATATGCCGCGGTTGTGGTCCTAGATAAAGCAAAAAATAAAAAATAAAAATAATAATAATTTTTCTACTTTTAGTAAATATTTGCCTTTTTTAGGAAAAATACTTCATTATTTTTTCTTTTTTTAATTTTATGGCCATATAATTAACTTACAACATTGCATTAGTTTCAAATGTACAGTAAAGTGAATCATTTATGCATATGTGTGTATATGTATACATGTATTTTTTCCTACGTAAGTATTACAGAATATTGAGTAGATTTCCCTGTGCTACACAGTAGGTTCTTGTTAGTTATCTATTTTATATATAGCAGTGTATATATGTTAACCTCATCTCCCTAATTTATCCCTGCCCTCCACCACAGTTTCCCCTTTGATAAATTTGATTTCAAAATCTGTGAATTTATTTCTGTTTGATAAATTCTTTTGTATCATTTTTATTAGATCCCATATATAAATGATATCATGACATTTGCCTTTGTCTGACTTACTTCACTTAGTAATGATAATCTCTAGTTCCATTATTTCTGCTGCAAATGGCATAATTTCATTCTTTTTTATGTCTGAGTAACATTCCATTGTATATATGTACACATTTTTTTTTAAGGGCCACACCTGCAGCACATGGAGGTTTCCAAACTAGGGGTCGAATCAGAGCTATAGCTGCCAGCCTACACCACAGCCACAGCAACTTGGGATCTGAGCCACATCTACACCACAGCTCATGGCAGTGCCAGATCCCTGACCCACTGAAAGAGGCCAGGAAGCAAACCTGCATCCTCACAGATACTAGTCGGATTCATTTCTGCTGTGCCACAATGGGAACTCCAACACATCTTTATTCACTCCTTTGTTGATGGACATTTAGAAAAATGTGGAATACTTCACAAATTTGCATGTCATTCTTGCTCAGGGACCGTGCTAATCTTCTCTATATCATTCCAATTTTAGTATATATGCTGCAGAAGCGAGCACTCGGTGTTATTTTATTTTTTATTTTTTTAGGGCTGCACCCATTGGATAGGGAAGTACCCAGGCTAGGGGTTGAACTGGAGCTGTAGCTGCCAGCCTACACCACAGCCACAGCAACACCAGATCTAAGCCGTATCTGTGACCTACACCAGAGCTCACGGCAACACCGGATCCTTAACCCCATGAGCAAGGCCAGGGATCAAACGTGTGTCCTTGTGGATGCTAGTCAGATTCGTTTCCTCTAGCCAAGACAGGAACTCCTCAGAAGAATAATATTGAAACAGTGATGGCACCATACATTGCTACACCTATATTACAAGGCAATATGGCAGTATATAATACAATATTAAAATGCACATAACGCATGACCCATCAATTCCACTTCTCGGTATCACCCTCAGAAAAACACACTTGCATTAGGAATAATGTACAAGGATGTGCATCACAGCATTACATAACCACAGATCCACACATATAAAAATATATTCCTAGAAGTAAATATGGGTTTGGGGATGGTGATTTCAAAGGGAATTTCTGTAACGCTTGAACTTTTTTATGATAAAAAAGTATTTGTGTTTTAATTCTGTAATTAGAAACAAATATTTACTTATTGCTCATGTGGTTGAGTGGATGAAAGTTACCTATGCAAAATATGATTTGTCCTCGACCATAAACACCCTGAAGCATATCCTGGGTAAATTTTATCTATGTTAATAGTTTATCAAATATTTGAAATTGTTCTCTACACACACTGAGGCAGATACGATGCTTTGAGGGGGCGGGGTAAGGGAAGTGGCAAGAATGGGAAAGAAGGGCCCAGAAATTCCGGCTACTTCCATATTTGCCCATCTTTTTTTCTTTCCCCATCCTGCAGCATATGGAATTCCCTGGCCACAGTTGTGACATAAGCCACAGCTGCAGCAAGGTTGAATCCTTGACCCACTGTGCCGGATTGCTCCTGTGTCCTGGTGCTCCAGAGATGCCACAGATCCCATTACGCCGCAGCGGGAACTCCTCTGCCCATCTTTCAAGATCCAATTCAAATACTATCTCTAGGATCCAGTTCCCACAACCTGAACTCATCTCTTTTTCTGCTAAACCCCAACCCAGTCCCTTCATCTACACGTGTGCGGGTCCCATCCCTTTCCCCACACTTTCTCTACTCCACTCCACGTTGTGTTTCTCCAAAGCCTAACAGTGGCCTGCATGCACAGCTCTCAACACTAAATGACTGTTGAAGGAAATGTTTCCAGCTATGCCTCAGAGGGCTGAGAATGGTCTTCTACTCTCCACTGTAATTACTGCTCAGTGGAAATCACTTAGTTCTCTCTCCCCTCACAGCCTCACCTCCTCTTCCTCCTCCTCACTGCTGTCTAAAATTCCTGTAATAGGAAGCATATTTTTCATTACATAATTAAGGCTGAGTTTCAAAATTCAACCCCTGAGGAGAGCAGTAAAAATTAAATGGTGCTTCCCAGAGCACAGGATGGACAGGAGTGGGAGGAGAGAGAGTAGATGGTTCCTACATACCTGGGGTAAGGTGAGGGGCAGGGGTGGCATGTAGAGACTCCGTTGACTCCTTGCAAAGGAAAAACAGGCCCAAAAAGGGGGCTTTTTCCAAAGGTCTACCACATCGGTCACCCACAACCGTTCCCACTTCTGATCTCCGTAACTACCCTAATAAGAAGAGCAATCTTGATGTGAAACAGCTTGTTTCAAGGCCTTCCTCGTGCAGTCAGTGCACCATGGAGATGGGGGCCATCAATCAAGTGTCACCCTCAATCACGTCACTAGGCAAGCTTAAGAACACCCTCCAAGAAGGCATGCTGTATCACCATGTAGTTCCAGACTAGCACCGCAAAAAAAAAAAAAAAAAACTGGACAAATTATTGTTCTTTACATAAATCATTTGTTCTGGAACTTCATGTCTTTTGGCTTTGGTACCATGATCTCTTTGACCCTGCCCTCCCCCCACAAAGACATTGGTTTGTTGGGGTTTTTTTGTTTTGTTTTGTTTTTTTAATGGCTGTACCCGTGGCGAATGGAAGTTCCCAGGCCAGGGACTGAACCCAAGCCACAGCTGTGGCAACACTGGATCCTTTGTGCCACCCAGGGATCGAACCCAAGCCTCCCCAGCAACCCAAGCCACTGCAGTCAGATTCTCAACCTACTACACCTCAGCAGGAACTCCCACGTGGTTTTTATTACTTAAGCCATGTATCAGTCAGGGGCCTGGCCGGAAGCACTCGGTACCTCAAATTGGGTAATTTAGGGGGATGTAGTGAAAGGAGGTTTTGTAAACAATAAGAGGCGGTTCCATATCTGGGTGCCAGTATCAGTGAGGTGCTTTCACCATGTCTCTGCGGGAGCACATGGCAGAGGGAGTGCTCACCAACCCCAGGAAGAGAGAGCTGTGTGAGAAGGCTCCCCGACAGACACTGTGATCTTCCATCAAGGGAATAAATATCCCTAGTCTTAGTCTTAGCTCAGGGAAACCACACAGCAGGTAGCAAAGGGATTCAACCCCAAGTCTTAAACTTCTAATCTAATAAAATGCAAAAGCATTTTTATTGTGATTTTTTTTTTAACTAGACAGCTGAAAGTCTGTCACCTATAGACTGGGTGTCTAGATTTGGCTCATGCCCACTTCCTCTTCCTTACCTACCCGTTTCTGCTATCGCCTTTTTTCCTTACTGTTTTCAGTTGTTGCACAAATACTGTAATAAGAATAAGGGAAATAATTAGAAGTTTATTCAGAATTTCAGTACCCCAAAATATCAGTTATTTTTAGGTTTCTATTATTGCTGTGTAGTCCTTATGCAAATATCACAAAAAAGTACACATGCACACACACACGCACACACAAATATTTAAGATCCTCTAGGAAATCTGAAACTTGGTGGTGGCTAAAAGTTGGTGGTCACAAGCACATGATTCAGAGAATCCAGAGAGAGCCTTGCACGTAGTTTCCTCTGAGATGACACAGATCTTCGTATCATGAAGCAGGCAGCTAGAAAGAAGAGACAGCAACGAGGAAAAGGCTTACTTAAAGTTAGTGACCGTTCATCTAAAGATTTTTATTTTTTATGATATTTTTCTTTTTAGGGCCACACCTGCGGCATACAGAAGTACCTGGGGCTAGGGGTCAAATCGGAGCTGCAGCTGCCGGCCTACGCCACAGCCACAGCCATAGCAATCACCAACTCAAGCCTCATCTGTGACCTACATGGCAGCTCGTGGCAACGTCAGATCCTTTAACTCACTGAGCAAGGCCAGGGATCAAACCCATATCCTCATGGAAAATAGTTGGGTTCTTAACCTGCTGAGCCACAATGGGAACCCCTAAGGATTTTTAAAAGAGCCACCACTACCAGATCCAGATTCCAGTTGTGACAATCATTCCTCAACAGAAAGCAATGCCTGGTTCTCCGAGGTAAAAACTTTCCTGGTCCTTTGAATGTTATCTTAATCAGAATGATATTGACCAAAATGTTAACAGTGGTTATCTCTGGACGGTGAGATTACAAGTGATGTTTATTTTCTTCTTGAACCTTTTTTGCATTATCTGAATTTTCTGCAATGAACATATATTGTGTTTTAAATAAGATTAAAATGAATAGTAATAGTGATACAGAATAAAATGGGAAGTTGATCTAAAGAAAAGAGCATGTAAAAATTAGAATCAAGTATATAAGAGTGCAGGAAATACAGTACCTACCCTCAGATCAGAGAGCTTAGAACCCAGGAAGTATGATTTCTAGTCCAGTTCTCTTTCTAATGTAACATCTGCTAACAAGCTAAGAAGCTTGTTTCTGTTTTTTTTTTCTTTTTTTTTTCAGATTGGAAGGATTGTTTCTAAACCATTTGTCAACAGCGAAGATTTGATTTTGAGAACATGTTATGGATTTTCTGTAGCAATGGTCCAATATAATTTAGTAGACAATAACACCCATAGAAATGTGTGGGAGCTTTGCTGTCAAGTCCCATAGTGTTTTAATAAAGGAACATGTCATTTTTCTTCATCTAAGTTTCAGCTAGAAATAATATTAGATGAGTTCTCATTGCCATTCAATCCATAGCCTTTCTGCAATTTGGACACCTTAATGATTTCATGCAAAATTCACTGTCTAAAAAGTCTTGGTGGCTTCTGTCTGATCCTGGTTTTTCCTTTTGATGCGGATTACTTACGTGTATCCATCCTGGTAAAAACAGCAGAGTTTGGGCAAACACTGCTCTCTCAGACCCCCACTCCCTTTTAGGCCTGGAGATCCTTCATCTAACCCAGTTCCATTCTTGTGCCTCTTCCCGCTGGCTTCCCCAGTGCCATTTTTATTAAAGCTCCAGCTCATCCCACATTCAGCCGCATGACTTCTTACAGGCTTCAGAATAAATCACCACATTGCTCCGATCTTGGCTTTTCTGCCCTCGGCTTTCAATTAAATTTAGAATTGACTTTAAAGGTACAACCTCAATGTACATGGTTGAAAATGACCTTGTTTCCCCTTTCCCACCACCTGCGACTTCCTGCTCGGGGCTCTTATACTCCAGCTCCTGGTTCAAAAAGTAGAAACAGGAATTTGCTATATGCTCCTGTGGCAAACTATAAGTCTCAAGCTGTTTAAAGTCTTTAAAGTCCCATCCAAAAGGTAAAGTACACTCTGCAGAGAGAAATCTGGGGGCCTGAATCTCTGGCTCTCTGGCTGCCTGCGTTCAGGAAGAGGCACTGAAGGAGAGGGAGAAGAAGAGAATAAGGAGAAGAAGAAGAAAAAAAAAAAGGCTTTGAGCAAAGACTTAATTTGTTTAATTTCTACAGTTTGCACTCATGATTAGTCTATTTATAATAAACACCACTATTAAAGTAATTATGTTAAGTTAATATAAATGATCTATGACAAGATTACAAGGACACCAAAGCTCACTTGAACATCAAAACTGACTTTTATCTTTTGTCTTGTCATTTGGTTTTCCACTCTTAGCAAGGAATAGAGCATAGTAAGCAGCAGGTTTGTGCTATTTAGAATTGGGCTTTCTTCTGCCGATTTCTTCCTCCTCCCTTTGGAAAGCTTTACCAGTCAGAATGACTAAAATGGAAAACCCTTCTTCCCTGAGTCAAAACCATCAAATTTTTTTCCTTTTTTTTCAGATTTTCTCTCTTTGTCTCTCTCTCTCTCTCTCTCTCCTTTTTTTTTTTTTTTTTTTTTTGTCTTTTTAAGGCTGCACCCACAGCATATGGAGGTCCCCAAGCTAGGGGTCCAATTGGAGCTGTAGCCACCAGCCTACACCGGAGCCACAGCAACACAGAATCCAAGCTGCTGCTGCAAACTACACCACAGCTCAAGGCAACGCCGGATCCATAACCCACTGAGCGAGACTAGGAATTGAACCCGAGTCCTCATGGATGCTAGTCGGGTTTGTTAACAGCTGAGCCACGACAGGAACTTCCAAAACCATCAATATTTTAAGGCACTTAAGTTGTATCGAAAAGCAGTAAGATCCCTTCCAATTCAGAAGAGAAAGGAAGAATGATTTGATTGCCTGAAAAAAAGGATAAGATCCAGTACGTGAAGAGAATATGTAAGTTAAAAGGGCTCTACAGATGTAACAGGCCAATTTATTCATTCAACCATCAATCAGTTATTGAGTATCTACTATGCATCAGGTTCCAAGGAGACTACAGTGTTTTAAAGAGCTTAAGTCCTAGTTTTCCTAGTTGGAAATAGAAATCCTTTATTTAGGGGTATGTGATAATTAAGTGAAAGAGTAAATACCAATCACCTAAAACCAGTTCTTAGCACATGATAAATATTGAGTGAATAGCTTTATATAAAAATATGAAAGAAGTATTCCCAAATGTTAAGGGATTTACAGTCTAATGAATTATTATTCAAAACTTCTGTCTTTTGCCTTTGACACTAAAGTTTGGGACGCTTCAAAGACTTAGCTATGCAAATCTCAGATCAAAGTACTTTCCTACCCATTGTCCTTTAGAGAGATTTACTAAAAAAGGTGGGTGTTTCTTCCAAACATGGAAGAAAGAGAAAAGGAATCAACACTTACTAACTCACTAAATGTGAGATCTCAATGATTTTGCATCTTTTTTTCCCACTGAAATCTTATTGAATCCTAATTAATAGATAGGCATGAACAGTCTCATGGCCTAAGTGGGGATATTGAGGCTCCAGGAGAATGAGGAACCTCCCTGTGGTCACAGAGCTAGGAACGGAGATGAGAGAATTCAGACTAGGAAATGAGATTTCAGAGCCCACCTCTCTCGGTTTACATCACAGCTGCACCTCCACGCTAGGCCCAGGGCGAGAGATCTTGAATCCTTATCTGAAAACAAAAGAGCTATTTGGGACCTTTTTAAAGTAGTAGGGGGAAAAACCAAGGTTTTCCAAAGTCTGTGAGTCATTGTTCTGTAAGAAGGTTCATTGTGTCTTTTAGTTTCCACATGTAAGCGGTATCATTGGGTGTTGCTGTCTAATTGTCTGACTGGTTTCACTTTGCATGATAATTTCTAAGTCTATCCATGTTGCTATAAATGTTGGTAATTCGTTCCTTTTAATGGCTGAGTAACATTCCATTTTGGAAAACCTT